>CM077908.1:17664473-18264473 GCA_039720435.1 Amazona ochrocephala
AGCTACTGGCCAGAGCGAAAAGGCATATTTTTATTTTTTTTTAAACCTCTCAAATTTAAATTGGGAAAACAATTGGGCATACAAATACTCCAGTTGATTCAGGAATACCTGAGGAAATTCAGAGCAAAGTGTATCTGGGGGTATGGGCTTCTGGAAATACCAGGAAAGGCAAAGAATGCCCCCCAATAATGATCAAACTCCAACCAGGAGCACGGCCTGTGAGAATTAAAGCAATACCCCCTCAGATTGGAAGACAGGGATGGAATCTGACCAATTATTGACCAGTTCATCAAATATGGGTTACTAAAGAAATGTGAATGTAACACCCCTATTTTACCGGTCAAAAAGTCAGATGGAAATTATCGAATAGCGCTGGACCTCAGGGCTATTAATAAGATTGTGGAAGATCTATACCCAGTCGTTGCCAATCCATATACATTATTAACTAAATTAGTACCTGAATTGGCTTGGTTTACCGTGTTGGACCTAAAAGATGCTTTCTTTTGCATGTCCTTGAGCCCAGAAAGCCAGTTGTTGTTTGCATTTGCATGGGAAAACCCAGACTCTGGAAGAAAGACACAATTAACCTGGACTGTGCTACCACAGGAGTTTAAAAATAGCCCCACTCTTTTTGGGAACCAATTAGCCAAGGATTTGGAACAATGGGAGCGGCCACAAGGAATCAGAGTAATATTACAGTATGTAGATGATCTGTTGATAGCCACTGAAACACAGGGAGGGTGTATGGAATGGACAATCAGCCTGCTAAATTTTCTCAGACTTAATGGGTATCGAGTCTCTCTGCAGAAAGCTCAAGTGGCCCAACAGCAAGTCACGTACCTCGGATATGAAATCACTGTGGGCCAGCAAACCCTTGGGACAGCAAGAAAGGAAGCTATCTGTCAGACTCCCCAGCCACAGACTGTCAAAGAGCTCCGTACGTTCCTAGGGATGACTGGATGGTGTCGCCTGTGGATAGACAACTACGATCTACTGGTAAAACCACTTTGCCTGAGAGCAGTAGCAGCAGTTGTGTTGAACATCCAGGAAGCCTGCAAGTTTACGCTGGAGCAAAAGATAACAGTGTTGGTATCTCACACTGTGTCAGCAGCACTAAAAGGAGGACATTGGCTTTCACCACAAAGATTCTTTAAACATCAAACTGTCCTGGTAGAACAGGATGACGTGAAAATAGTGGTCACTAACATTATCAATCCAGCATCTTTCCTCACTGGAAATACAGGGGATTCTGTATCACACGATTGCTTGGAAACGATTGAAGCAGTCTATTACAGCCAACCAGACCTAAAGGAGGAATCACTGGAAGATGCAGTTTCACAAAACCTCCTCCTTTAGCAAACAATAAAATCCATGAACAGAGAGAAGTCTCTTTTTAAGGCACTGATAGTGAGGAGCTAGGAAAAAAATAAAAATACTTTGCACACAAACTGTTGTCAGTCATGACAGAAGACAGCAGATTAATTCCACAATAGACATTCCTGAAAAGATTTCCACTGAAAAATATGCTATATTGATAATAAAGAACAGTTTGGTACAATCTGATCTGTTTTTAAGTCAAAAGCACCACTATCCAAGTGTTCTAGAAATAGGTAGAATACATCTGGGAAAGATGTATTCAGAATAGTCTTGTACAGCAGGATAAGTCCAGTCAGCTACAGGGAAAGGATTTGAACTTTCAAGTCAGTATATATCTTTTAGTAAGGTTTTTGGAACCCTTCATCAACATGGTTTGCACATGCAGCCTTCTCATCAGTCTATTGATGCACACAGCTTGGAGATGAAAAAAGATCTTCCATATAAAAAGGAAAGCTGCATTTTAAAAATGAAAGATACCATTCTTCTGGCAGACATAGCCAGGTGTCCTGGGTTCAGCTGTAACAGTTATTTTTCTCCTTCTTAGTAGGTAGTGCAGTGCTGTGGTTTCCACTTCAGTCTGAGAACAATGCTGATAACACACAGCTGTTTTTAGTTGTTGCTAAGTAATGCTTACCCAGATGAAGGACTTCTCAGTCTCATGCTCTGCCAGTGAGAAGGGGCATGGGAAGCCTGGAGGAAGCAGAGACAGGATGCCTGACCCAAAGTAGCCAATGGGGTATTCCATACTACAGCACATCATGCCCAGTATATAATTTGGGGGGACTCGCCTCAAAGGCCCAGATGGCTGCTTGGGTCAGGCTGGGTATCAGTTGGCAGGTGGTGAGCAATTGGACTGTGTATCACTCATGTTTATGGGTTTTTTCCCTTTCCCCTTTTCGTTTTATATTCTCTTCCCTTGTTATTTCCCTTATCATTATTATTATTGGTAGTAGCAGTAGTAGTTTTGTGTTATACCTTAGTTACTGGACTGTTCTTATCTCAACCCATGGGATTTACATTCTTTTGATTCTCCTCCTCGGGGGGGGGAAGAAGGAGGGGAGTGAGAGAACTGCTGCGTGGTAATGAGTTACCAGCTGGGCTTAAAGCATGACAGTCCTTTCTGGCGCCCAACGTGGGGCATGAAGGGTTGACATAGTGACAGATACAGAGTGTTTCTAATTGTGTTTGTTATAAATATTCAATGTTTTGGATTAATAGTCATTCGTCACAATGTTGATTTATTTGCTCTCGGATTTGTTACCCTTGGTGTGAGTTTCAGTGTGTCATACCTTACTTGCAGTCAATGATGATCCTCCCAAGAAAGTTGCAGTCCCACCTGGGTCGCCAAAAAGAACTGTTGTTATCGCAACCCTTCGTGCCCCAAGTTTGGCTCAAAAAAGAACTGTTGTGGTTTAAACCCAGTCGGCAAATCAGTCACGCAGCATTCGCTCACTCCCCCCCCCCTTCCTCCCCCCCCGCTCCCGGAGGGATGGGGACGAGAATCAAAAGAATGTAACTCCCATGGGCTGAGATAAGAACAGTCCAGTAACTAAGGTATAACACAAAACCACTACTGCTACCACCAGTAATAATAATGATAAGGGAAATAACAAGGGAAGATAATACAACCACTCGCCACCCGCCGAACGATACCCAGCCCGACCGAGCAGTGATCTAACACATCCAGGTAACTGCCCCCATTTTATATACTGGGCATGACATGCTGTGGTATGGAGTACCTCTTTGGTTACTTTGGGTCAGGTGTCCTGTCTCTGCTTCTTCCTGGCTTCCCCTCCTTCCTGGCAGAGCATGAGACTCAGAAAGTCCTTGGTCAGACTAAACATTACCGAGCAGCAACTGAAAACATCAGTGTTATCAGCATTGTTCCCAGGCTGAAAGTCAAAAACACAGCGCTGCACCACCTACTAAGAAGGAGAAAAATGACTGCTACTGCTGAACCCAGAAAGTGTCCATCCCTTATTCCATACCACTCACGTCATGCTCAGATCCCACATTTTCAATATACCATCAGTCTTATCTCATATGTATACATATATACATCCACAGACACAGAGAAATCATTCCTTAGTGCATGGACCAATCCCTATAAAGCTGCTGAGTCCATCCGATCCATGATGGCCACACGCAAAGTGTTGTGCTCAATGGTTCAATGTCCAGCTGGAGAACAGTAATGTGGAAGCATTTCTTTCAATCAATGGCATGTGAGCAATCCAATCTCTGACTTGGCTTCACTCGAGTAATGAGCAAAAGGCTTTGAGAGGCATTGCAGGGCTATGAAAGGGTTAACAGAGGCACTGAGCAAACATCGCGAAGCGGGATCAGGTTACCACGAAGCAAACCCCTTGCAAGCCAGGAGCCTATTGCTTTGGATGCTTTAAACTACAACTAATCAATGAACTGTTGCTAGCACTCGGCTATGTGAAGTTAACCAATTAAGTGTTATCGAATGTTCTAGTGTTCTGATATCTGTTCCTATAAAAGGCATGATTGCGCACATTAAATTGTTCAGCGTGGATCACATTGATCTGTGTTTCGTTGTTCCCAAACCCCCGCAAGTGGCGCCCGAACAGGGACCCCTCAGCTCTGCCTCCTGAGAGCTGCTTCGGCGGTGAAGATCAGCGCAGACCTGACGGGTGGGAGGCCGACCGAAAAGCAGCCGGCAGCAGACCTGCCGAGTAGAGGGAGCACGGCCGTGCCGCAGGAGAAAAAGAAAAAAGAAAAAAAAAAAAAAAAAAGAAAAAAGAAGAAGAAAGAGAGTCTCCGCGTAAAAGAGTCCACTTCAATAAGGCAAGTGGCGGTCGGGGAGGAATGGGGGCGGCTCAAACTAAGGAAGAGACAGCTGTCCTTAATTTCCTCCAATGCATCCTCTCAAGGAGAGGGATTAAATATGAAGAAGATGTGCTTAAAGGGTTACTCCAGTGGAGTAAAGAAAAGGGGCTATTTAGTGGGATTGGAACAGCATTTGAAATATCCACATGGGAGGCGATAGGCGTACAGCTCTGGGACACTATAACTGATGGGGGGAAGGCAGCGCGTGAGGCCCAAAAATACTCCACGCTGTGGAAACTTGTCCGAGAAACTTTGCGGGATATGAAATCAGAAAGAGCTGCAGCTGCTTCGGCAGTGAAAGCCTTATCTCCGGCAATGCCATCCGCAACCCCCAGTGCCCCCCCCCCCGGATCCCTGCTTGGGCCTCCCGCCCCCCTCCCCCCTCCCTGCTTCCCAATTACTCGCAGAGCCCCTGATGAAGGGTTCCAAGAACCCCGATCGGAGTCCCTTTGATCACTGTACTGGAGGGAGAACTTACCCGAAAATTGCAAAAACGATTAAGAGGGGTTTTCAAGCCACGCCCAGTAAAGAGAAATTGAAATGTGATATTGCTACTAATTCTGACGATATCGAACCTCCCTGTGAGGTGAAGGCATCCACAGATTACAGGCCTGGTGTGCCAGAATATTCCCTTACCTCCACCCCAAACCACTCCCCCAGTAACTCTAATGTCTCTACCCCAGAAGAAGCAGAAAAACCGAAAGAACAAAGTGACTCAACAAAACAATTATTGCAAGAGGTTATAGAAAAATTCATGTCGGTAACACAACAGGATGGTATGGGATCAGTCCTGCCTAAGGGAGCTAGTGCCCCTCCTGCTCCTACAGCCTCGGCACTGACCCCCCCACCAAACTTGTTCAATTCCTCTGTTCAGGATTCTAGTGGTGTATCAAAAAGATGGAGAGGGGTTATTAAAGATGCTATTCTGGAAGGGAGTTTCATTCCACAAGCCTATCCAGTGTCAGTTACACCTACAGGCACCAACCAGTGGGAGGCGATCGATTGGAAACTTCTGGAAAAGGCTCGAACAGCCGTGACGCAATATGGGCTACACTCTCAATTATCTCGACAAATCATCACATATATCTTACATTCTGATCTCCCAGTCCCCCATGATATTAACCAACTAGTCAGTATTCTGCTAACACCATCTCAAAAAATAATTTTTGAACGTAACTGGCAGAAACTGTGTGATATTGAGCAAGCCAAACCCAGAAGACAAGAGGACCCCCTTTATGGAATCCAATCACAGATGTTAAGGGGATCGGGACAGTGGACACATGTTGATTCCCAAGTGACTTTTGCCAATGAAGTTTTGTATTTGTCTCGTGATTTAGCATTACAAGCTCTGTTTTCTGTTCCAGATGGCAACCCTCAATTTGGCTTTACTGACATTAAGCAGGGTCCCACGGAATCATTTTCGCACTTTGTAGACAGATTGTACACTGCAATTGAAAAACATCCTGATTTAGACATTTCTACAAAAGAGATATTGTTTAAAATGCTTGCTTTCGAAAATGCCAGCAGTAAAACGAAATCGAGTTTAGCTACCTTACCCTATGGATCAGACGTAGCTGATATGATTGACCTGGCTAGTCGTGCAACACAACGAGAAACTAATCAAGAAAGTGCCGCTTTTGTAGCAGCAGCTGTAAAAGAGGCAGTTCTTCCTTTCCTTCCCAAATCCAAAAGGAAATGTTTTAATTGTGGTAAAATCGGGCATGTTCAGTCTCAATGTCGCCTCCCCAGGAGAAAATCCAGATGGTGTACAATATGTAAAACGAGCTCCCACCACGCCAACGAATGTAGACAGGCGGGAAACCAAAAACCGAGCGCGACTGCCCCACACGCTACGACAAAAATGAGGGGAGCGTGGATGAATCAAAATCGGAGGGATGCCTTAATACCGCCCGCTCCTCCACTGCAGGAAGTGCCGGAGTGGACCTGGAAACAGCAGTAGAAACCACTTTGCAAGATTGTTCTGTCTATATTATAGACAGTAACATGAAAGGCCCTTTGGGATATGGGCTTAGTGCCTTATTATTTGGGAGATCTTCAACATCCCGCCAGGGAATTTTTGTTTTACCAGGGGTTATAGATGCAGATTATTGCGGAATAATTAAGATCATGGTTTATACAATAACTCCACCTGTTCTTATTCCTCAAGGTAGTCGAATTGCTCAACTTATTCCATTTCAGTCCTGCGTTCCAAAAAGGGGAGACTCGGATCGAGGTGAAGGTGGATTCGGCTCCACAGGAGTACCGCAAGTATTCCTTTCACTCGATATTGCTAGGGCTAAGCCTGAATGTCTTGTTACCATCAAAACTAAATTGGGAGAGCAGAAGTCTATCAAAATGCTGATTGATACTGGCGCTGATGTCACAATTATTTCAAAAGACCACTGGCCTTCACAATGGCCTATCATACCTGCTCTCACAGGAATTTCTGGAATTGGGGGAACGCAATCCACCTTTATCAGCCGCGATCCGATACATTTCCTTTTTCCGGATGGTGTTGGTGTCAGTGTCACTGCAAAACCATATGTAATGAATGTTCCTGTTACATTAGTAGGCCGAGATATTCTTAGCCAAATGCACACTCAATTAGTAACACAGCCTTTTCTGCAGCGGCCATTGCAGAGCAGCCAATACTCAAATTAACTTGGAAAACTTCAGATCCTGTTTGGGTGGATCAATGGCCGCTTAAGGCAGATCGGCTGCAAAAAATTCACGAATTAGTACAAGAACAATTAGAAGCAAATCATCTTGTTCCATCTACTAGTCCATGGAATACTCCAATTTTCACTATCCCAAAAAAGAGTGGAAAATGGAGGTTATTACATGATTTGAGAGCAATCAATAATGTCATGGAGGACATGGGGTCCTTACAGCCTGGCCTACCATCACCCACAATGTTGCCTGAAAATTGGGAAATTTTGATTATTGACTTACAAGACTGTTTCTTTTCTATTCCATTGCATCCACAGGACGCAGAGAAATTTGCCTTTTCTGTGCCATCCATAAACAAAGCAGAACCAGCTAAAAGATATCATTGGGTAGTGTTGCCCCAGGGTATGAAAAATTCCCCTACCATATGCCAACACTTTGTGGCCTGGGCATTAATTCCCTTTAGACAGAGATTTCCCCATCTTATTGTTTACCATTACATGGATGACATATTAATATGTGGTGAACAGCTAGACAAAAATGAAATTTTAACGTCTTTGAAACTGGATTTGGAATCTCGGGGTTTCCAAATTGCCCCAGAAAAGGTACAAAAAACTTCACCATGGAAATACTTGGGATGGGTTATTTCCAACAGTACCATCCAACCCCAAAAACTGAAAATCACTACTGAGATCAAAACATTAAATGATGTTCAAAAATTGGTTGGAGATATTCAATGGATTAGAAATATCTCCGGCATCACTAATGATGATCTGAAACCGTTAGTCCAATTACTAGCTACTTCCACTAAACCTCATGAGCCTCGCACATTGGATCCTGTACAAGAACAAGCGCTGAGTGTTATTACAGAAAAAATTTATAATAACCATGCTCAGCGAATTATATTAACACTTCCAGTTACCTTAATGCTCATAAACTCTGATCATCAGCGTACGTATCCCTTTGCCATAATTACACAGTGGGATAATACTGCATCTACAAACCTTCGAATATTGGAGTGGATTTTTTCTCCGATAACACCACGAAAAACAATTGTCACAAAACCCGAGATCCTATCACACCTAATCATGAAAGGCAGGAATAGAATCCTTGATATTACTGGCAATGAGCCCTACAGAATTATTTTACCATTGGTTCACGAATATTTAGAATGGTTAATGCGGGTTTCTCTTCCATTTCAAACTGCGTTGGCCCAGTATAATGGAGATATCAGTAACGTCTACCCTCCTTATAGGCTATTGCCCTTGTTACGCAATCAGCATTTTGAAACATTTCCAACACGATCTGAAACACCAGTTACAGGTATTACAGTTTTCACGGACGCAGGAAAGCGATCGCGCTTGGCGGCCTGTGTCTGGCATCATGACCAACAATGGCAAAAACATTTAATTTCTGGAACTTCGATGGATTCCTTGCAGACTCTGGAACTCCGAGCTGTTATTTGGGCCTTCGAAAACTGGGGTCATTCACCTCTCAATGTTGTCTCTGATTCTTTATATGTGGTAGGTATTATTCAGAGAATTGAAGGTTCTATCTTACGGGAAATTAAGAATAATCGGCTATATAGTCTTTTACTAAAATTGCTGCGACTGTTGCAGATTCGTATTCATCCCTATTTTATCACACATATTCGCAGTCATCAATTCCTCCATGGCCTCTCGATTGGAAACAACCAAGCAGATCTCCTAGTTTCCCCTGCCTGGGCTGGACCGCCCGTTAATAGCTTTGCCCAAGCTCGAGAATCCCACTCATTTTTCCACCAATCAGCAAAAATGCTTGCTAGACAATTTGCTATTCCTGTTTCAGATGCTCAAGGAATAGTAAAATCCTGTCCCTCCTGCCAAAAAATCGGTTTTGGCCTAGGACTCGGTGTTAATCCTAGAGGCTTGCAACCACTTCAATTATGGCAAATGGATGTTACTCATTTTTCTGAATTTGGCCGACAAAAATTTATTCATGTTTGTATCGACACCTTCTCCATGGCATTATGGGCAACTGCACAAACAGGAGAAGCAGCTAAGCATGTTCGTCGTCATTTGTACATGTGCTTTGCCGTTTTGGGAGTTCCAAAATCTATCAAAACTGATAATGGTCCTGCTTATATCTCCCGAGCTATGGCTCATTTTTATGGTATTTGGGGGATTAAGCACATTACAGGTATTGCTCATTCACCAAACGGCCAAGCTATTGTTGAACGTGCTCACCAGATTATTAAGAGCCTCTTATTAAAACAAAAGGGGGGAGAGCTACTCCCTCCTGCAGAACGATTGGCAAAGGCAGTATATGTGGCAAATTATTTACGATTAACAGGGGACAGATCTGACCCACCTATGATTATTCATAGCTCGGCAATGCAATCAGGTTTATCAGAAAAACTTAACCAAAAGGTTTTGGTACAATATAAAGATTTGATCACGGGTCAATGGAAAGGACCCGCAGAAGTTAAGCTAACAGGAAGAGGTTACATGCGTTTGCTTACAGATCAAGGCATTCAGTGGATACCAGCTCGTTGGATACGGCCCTGGCGAGACTCAGCAGAAAATACCTCGTCTACACCGGAAGATGTCAGTGATGATCAAGAACCTGTTAGCGACTAAGCTGTTAATTCTGCTGTCTGTATATAGCTCTGTATCTTTGTTACACGAAATTAATCCTAGAAAAAATTTGTGGGTAACATGGGCTAATGAGAGTGGGGTGTCGGAATTTTGTCTTGCTATGGCATCAGCCACAGATCCATTTCAAACATGTTTAATTGGAATACCTAGCTATGATGAGAACAGCTTTAGGGCATTTTCAACCAACAATTGCACTAAGTCGACAAATGTTGCAGATTGCTCAGCAGAATTGATATCTGGATTGAACAGAATACTCCCTTGGGATCCACAAGAATTAAATTTAATGGCATCACAAGCAATTGGGAATGCCTCAAAAGGCTGGACAGAAACCTGCCTAAATTTTGGATGTAAATATGCATCCTGCTCATATTTGATACACTCACCAGATGTCTCACCCAAAGATAATGCTTATTCGTTTAGAGGTGGTTATTGTGGAATAAATGATACGGGTGACACCGTGGAACCCTTTAATGCATACGGATTTACTCATACACCTTGGTCAGTGCCCCTCCTTTGGAATAACAGTTCTGCCAAAGCCCTACCACCAGATGTCTTTTTAATCTGTGGGGATAGGGCATGGCAAGGAATACCAAAAGACATTGTTGGAGGGCCATGCTATTTAGGTTCACTGACTATATTTACACCAAAGTTTGCAGAATTGCGTAATCTTAAACATATTCTCCACTCTAGATCTGAGAGATCAATAGGGCTCACCCCTGATTGTAATGACAATGTTCAATTGCTGAGCAAAGCTGCTCGGGTGGCTATGTCACTATTTGTCCCTGGAGCGGCTGCAGGAAATGCCCTAAGAACAATAGCCCAGCTAGCTTGTTGGGCAGAAAAACAGGCTAATGTAACTACTGCTGTTCTCACAGAATTATTAATGGATCAAAATAGCTTAAGACACTCCCTCCTGCAGAACCGCGCAGCCATTGACTTTTTGCTGTTGGCACAGGGTCATGGCTGTGAGGACTTTGAAGGTATGTGTTGTGTGAACTTGTCTGATCACAGTGGGAGCATTCATAAACAATTAACCTATCTAAAGGAACACTCTCGAAAAATCCAACAAGATGTGAATCCTTTAGATAACTGGCTCCGCAACATTTTTTCACAATGGGGAATAGGGTCTTGGGTGCAAGCTTGGATAATTATCACTCTGAAGGTTTTAAGTGTTGTACTACTAATTTTACTCGCATGTACTATTGTATTCATTATACTGAAGAAATTTGTAACAAAAATGTTGAATCAGATTTGGATTGCTCAAAAACAAGAAGAGGGTATTGTGGAAGCATTTCTTTCAATCAATGGCATGTGAGCAATCCAATCTCTGACTTGGCTTCACTCGAGTAATGAGCAAAAGGCTTTGAGAGGCATTGCAGGGCTATGAAAGGGTTAACAGAGGCACTGAGCAAACATCGCGAAGCGGGATCAGGTTACCACGAAGCAAACCCCTTGCAAGCCAGGAGCCTATTGCTTTGGATGCTTTAAACTACAACTAATCAATGAACTGTTGCTAGCACTCGGCTATGTGAAGTTAACCAATTAAGTGTTATCGAATGTTCTAGTGTTCTGATATCTGTTCCTATAAAAGGCATGATTGCGCACATTAAATTGTTCAGCGTGGATCACATTGATCTGTGTTTCGTTGTTCCCAAACCCCCGCACAGTAACGAGTGGTGTCCCTCAGGGATCTGTGTTGGGACCAGTCTTGTTCAACATCTTTGTCGGTGACATGGACAGTGGGGAAGTTGTGAATGCTTCATCCCTGGCAGCGTTCAAGGTGGGGTTGGACATAGCCTTGGATGGCATGGTTTAGTGGGAGGTGTCCCTGCCCATGGCAGGGGGGTTGGAACTTGATGATCTTGAGGTCCTTTCCAGCCCTAACTATTCTATGATTCTATGATTCTATGATTGAGTGCGCCCTCAGCAAGTTTGCCGATGACACCAAGCTGCGTGGTTCAGTTGATACATTGGAGGGAAGGAATGCCATCCAGAGGGACCTTGACACGCTTGTGAGGTGGGCTGATGCCAACCTCATGAAGTTTAACCATGCTAAATGCAAAGTCCTCCACCTGGGTCGGAGCAATCCCAGGCACAGCTGCAGGTTGGGCAGAGAAGAGACTCAGAGCAGCCCTGAAGAGAAGGACTTGGGGGTGTTGGTTGATGAGAAAATGAACATGAGCCGGCAGTGTGCGCTTGCAGCCCAGAAAGCCAACCATATCCTGGGCTGCATCAAAAGGACCGTGACCAGCAGGTCGAGGGAGGTGATCCTGCCCCTCTACTCTGCTCTTCTGAGACCTCACTTGGAGTATTGTGTGCAGTTCTGGTGTCCTCAACATCAAAAGAATATGGAACTGTTGGAACAAATCCAGAGGAGGGCCACGAGGACGATCAGGGGACTGGAGCACCTCCCATATGAAGATAGGCTGAGAAAATTGGGGCTGTTCAGCCTGGAGAAGAGAAGGCTGCGTGGAGACCTCACAGCAGAATTCCAGTATCTGAAGGGGGCCTATAGGGATGCTGGGGAGGGACTCTTCATTAGGGACTGTAGTGAGAGGACAAGGGGTAACGGGTTCAAACTTAAACAGGGGAAGTTTAGATTGGATATGAGGAAGAAATTCCTTAATGTAAGGGTGGTGAGGCCCTGGAATGGGCTGCCCAGGGAAGTTGTGAATGCTTCATCCCTGGCGGCGTTCAAGGTGGGGTTGGACATATCCTTGGGTGACATGGTTTAGTGGGAGATGTCCCTGCCCATGGCAGGGGGGTTGGAACTAGATGATCTTAAGGTCCTTTCCAACCCTAACTATTCTATGATTCTATGATTCTATACGAGAATATATGAGAATAGTAATTTTTATTGTTTGACGGAACTTCAAGAATATTTTCTAGAGTATCTACTAATTTGCAAGCATTTTATAAAATTACATGGTACCTATCTGCTATAAGTTTTATATCGTGACACAAGATGCTTCTCTGCTATATTCAACCATATTTATTCTAAACCTTCATTTGTGTAACATGTACAAATGACTTCTCCAGCTTCCCACAAGTTAATCAGGACCACAGGAGACATTTCATGGTCTTGCCCCTACATGGACTTCAGGTGCACAATAGAATTGTGCTCATGAGAGGTGGTTGAGATGCAGTCACAGCAGTGCTGATTCTGTGAATGATGTGGCAGTAGAAAACAAGCAGACACAAGTTCTAACAATGGAGAGACTTACTCTGAGCAGTCACAACAGCTAGGATGTGGACACTGTTAGGATGTACACTGCTGCAAGCACTCTGGTTTGCTGGAGTACTGTTAGTCTCAGGTGTTGACATGCTAGTGTTTTCTAGATATGAACTGACTAAATATTAGACCTGTTAAAAATTCTGTTATACTCTTTCCTCTACCCCTCTTTCTTCCTTCCCTAAAAAGAAGCTGTCTAGGCAGTTTTGTCATTGAAAGTTGGGAGAATAAAGCTTAATACCAATGTAGAATTAAGAAGCAGGAACTTTATTGCAGCACTGGGTGCTAGGTGGAATTTTCACAAATCAAGCACACCCAATGCCGATTTTCCATCCTAATCCCTTGAGGATTTTATCTATCCAACTTTCTTCTATGTCTTGCTGAAGCTTTTGAGTATTTTGTTCTACCTTTTCCAATAAATCTAAGTCATGTTCCACATCTTGAGTCACATTCGGAATGTGTATACAACAACGATTCTATCTGTCAAGTATCCACAAAATCCATGCTCTTTAAGTAAAAGCATATCCAAAGCCATTCTATTTTGTAAAGTCATCCTTGAAGGTGCCTGTAATTGTAAATTCATATCCTTAAATCCTTTCCTGGTTGCATTTGCTAGTTTTTCTATTTGTCCCGTTACTTGATCTATACATTCCCTGTTCTGATATATTGCTAAAGAAGTCAGCAAAGACTCCGAAGCTCAACCAACTTTCATTCCATTCTTCATCTGTTTCTGACCTCTTCACCCTTTCTAATTTTAAATGTTCTAATGCTCCTCTAAAAGGAGTTCTTTTTCAGACTGGACATAGAGTTGGTATGCCTAATGTTATTTGTCCTACTTTACCATCTAGAGGTAAATGGGTTGTCCAGGTCCCATCACTCATTGTCCACACTAAGTGTCTTGGGCTCTGGAATGCAGGACTTTTGCAACTAAATATTGTTCCTCTTCTGGGTATATATGTCTCAGTCAATTTGAGGTCATTCCTAAGGCCTCTACATAAACATATTTTAAAGCAGCAGCTAAAGGAGGAATACCTTAGACCGCCATATTAGTGGTGCTACAATTATACATTTTCTCACACTTCCACCAAGACACTAAGCTTTCCTTTCCTTGTAATGAACTACTTCTATCATTTACATTTGGAAAGGTTGCAAAAGTCACTACATCCCAAATAAAACACCACTGTGCTTTAGCCATGTATTGAAATAAAGATAAAATGGCCATAATCCAGAGTCCCAATTTGCCTCACTCTTTTGTATCTGACTTGTCTCATTACATTCCCATTTCATGATCATTCAACTTACATTTTTATTTCTTTGTTCATCGTAAGATTTTTAAATTTCCCAATTTTAGTAAAAACATAATTTAACAATTTTTCACAGTCAGCTTGACTACCTGCAGTTTTCATTGTTTCTGAACGGTGCCATTCAGCCACACTGTCCCGCATGACATCCTTGTCTCTAAACTGGAGAGACATAAATTTGATGGATGTGTTAACGTAAAAGTCGGTCAGAGAAACTCTCTAAGACTCAATTTGGAGTTTTAGAAAGCAGGCATTCTTTATTGCAGCGCTGGGTGCACATGCAAATTGTTTCGCAAAGGTGAGCGCATGCGATACATGCTGACGGTGGCTATATATTTAGTATACTCATGCATAGTCATAGCTTTTCTAGGAACTATTTATAATATTTGCATCCTAATTACGCTGTCTTGCTGAGTGGGGGGTCTCTGGTGGTTGTTGACAGCCTTCCTCACTGTGTTTACTGAATGCATACTGAATGAAAGCTAGCATCCTTGGTCTTATTTACTGTCTCCTTAGTTGTTATCAGTCCCATGATGTTCCTTCCCCCATCAGCTGAACATTCCTTTCTCTCTACATGTTAGTAAATTAGAACAATTTAGTTTATTCTATTATGTTCAAGGCACACACACTATTGTTAGTTTGAGATTTAAGGTTACATTTCCCCCCTTTGAGACTTATAGGATATAAATATATCCTTTAAGTCTCATTCTATACCCTTTACCCATATTTGATTCTAATACACCATCGTGACCAGCAATTACAAAATTGAATCATGATACATGCAATAATACAGACACAGATTATTACTATATTGATCACAAACAAGTTTTTCAACCATTTCCAATTTGGTAGCCAAGAAGTAAGTCCATGCAATAACTCTTCAAATCCCCAGTTAGTATCATCTATAACAGCCTGATGTAAGATCTTTGTCTGCTTCCAGATTTCTTCTAGATCTGTGGTTATTCTGCCACTCTGGTCTATGTATGTGCAGCAACTTGTATTTATAACTGTACAAACACCTCCTTGGGAAGCTAATAGCAGATCAAGGGCCATACAGTTTAGCAGTACTACCCGAGATAAGCCGGATACCTCAACCTGTAATACCTGTATAGCACCTGGGAATAAAACACCTAACATACATTTTCCAGTCTGTCCGGGGGGAAAGGGCCTTTCTAGCAATATTATTACACAATCAATACCACCCTTTCCTTTCTGGAGCATTCCAATAGCCAGTTTGGGGTCCCTTAATCCGAAGTTGCATTGTCCAGCTACAGTCTGGGTAATGTTCTACCAAGATATTACCAGAGCTAAGAATTTTACTCAGTGCCAACAGGTATTGTCTGAGATCCTGCTTTCTCTGCAAAGACATATCACCAGGAACAAAAGGCAATTGGTAAGGCTGCCCATACATCAGTTCACATGGACTCACATGATTCCTTCCTGGCTGTATTTGTATCCTGAACAAAAGGCAATTGTTATGGCCACTCACACATCAGTTCATATGGACTCACATGATTCCTTCCTGGCTGTATTTGTATCCTTAGCAAAGCAATCCGTAGGGCTTGTAACCAAGTTAAACAAGTTTCTTGACATATTTTACTTAATTGTAATTTGAGTGTCTGATTCATACATTCTTCTTTCCCACTAGCCTGAGGTCTATATAGGGTATGCAGATCCCACTTGATTCCCTAACACTCTCCCACTTTCCTAACTACTTCTGCAACAAAATGTAGACCTCTGTCTGAGGACAAGCCTGCTAGTACACTATATTGGGGTATTATTTGAATCATAGAATCATAGAATAGTTAGGGTTGGAAAGGACCTTAAGATCATCTAGTTCCAACCCCCCTGCCATGGGCAGGGACACCTCCCACTAAACCATGCCATCCAAGGCTATGTCCAACCCCGCCTTGAACACCACCAGGGATGGAGCATTCACAACTTCCCTGGGCAACCCATTCCAGTGCCTCGCCACCCTTACAGTAAAGAATTTCTTCCTCATATCCAATCTAAACTTCCCCTGTTTAAGTTCGAACCCTTTGCCCCTTGTCCTCTCACTACAGTCCCTAATGAAGAGTCCCTCCCCAGCATCCCTATAGGCCCCCTTCAGGTATTGGAAGGCTGCTATGAGGTCTCCACACAGCCTTCTCTTCTCCAGGCTGAACAGCCCCAACTTTCTCAGCCTATCTTCATATGGGAGGTGCTCCAGTCCCCTGATCGTCCTCGTGGCCCTCCTTTGGACTTGCTCCAACAGTTCCATGTCCTTTTTATGTTGAGGATGTCCTTTTTATGTTGAGGATGTCCTTTTTATGTTGAGGAAATAAATGTTTGACTACTTCACAAGCCATACAGGTGCAACAAGGCAAAGCCTCCAGCCAATCAGAAAACACATCTATTAGCACCAATATATATATACCTGAGCCCATTGTGCTGTGGCAATTCTGTAAAGTCCACTTGCCAATAGCCTCCTGGGCAATTGCCTTTGTTGTTCCAGGTGGGGGTTTCTAAGCATGGTAAAAAAGGTTCACACTTCTTTATAACACTTTTATAATTCCAGCCCTTTGCATACTCAGAACTTGAAGCTTTAAAGCCTCAGTTATTGATTCTATTCCCCCATGAGTTACCTGGTATTTTTCTTTTCATAAGAGGCTGGGCAATTATTACTTGACTGTCTGGTGTAACCCACAATCCTTCATCATTCTTCTTGGCTCCTAATAGACTAGGTAATTTCTCATCCTCTGTCTGATAACTCAGAACTTTGTTATCCAAGCACTGATACTTATGAGACAATATTAATAAAAGGTCCCCATCTACAGCTTCTTTGGCTGCTTTGTCAGCAACGTGATTACAGATATTCCCTGGAGTGTTATCAAATTGATGTGCCTTAAAAACAAATTTTGACTTTCTGACTATTCCAGAAGTCTCAGTTGCACCATCAGCTCCCTTTCTGTGCTGATGTGTTGGGGAGGGGGGGGAGAGAATGTAGGGCTTTAGCCTCTATTACCTTATCTTTGGTTACCACAGCATATCCTGCTTTTTGATTTCCATTTTCATAAAACTGCAACCATCCACAAACAGTTCATAGCCCACATCCGTCAGGGATGTATCTTGCAGGTCAATATGACTGGAATACACCTACTCAATAACCTGAAAAATGTTGTGAGTCAGCTCTCCTACTTCTGGATCAGTTGTCAAAACCACTACTGGGTTCAAAATGTTAGTTATTTTCAATTTTCCTCTTGTTCTAAAAGCACAGCCTGATATTTTGACAGCCTGCTTGGGGAAAGACAGTGACTGCTTTTCTGTTCCAGAATGGTTGTTACCATGTGAAATACAAATACAGTCCATTTTCGTCCCAAAGTATTTGACAAAATATCATTCCCCAACCTAACTGCAGCCAGGGGTGCTGGGGTGCCATGTCGCCACAAGACTTGTTTCTCAAGGACCAAGATAGTGTTCCAGGCAGTGGTGTGGGACACAGCATGTGTTTCCAGCCATCCAGTGGTTGGTTCCACCATGGTAAGCACATGGAACTTGCATTCATAGATCAGTAGAGTGTGATGTAGTCAATTTGCCAGGCCTCCCCATATTTGTATTTCAGCCACTGTCCTCCATACCAGAGAGGCTTTAATCCCTTGGCTTGCTTAATTGCAGCACATGTTTCACACTCATGAATAACCTGGGCAATAGTGTCCACTGTTAAGTCCACCCCTAGATCACAAGCCCATCTGTATGTTGCATCTCTGCCTTGATGGCCTTAGGTGTCATGGGCCCACTGGGCAAAAAATAATTCACTCTTATTTTGCCAATCTAAATCCATCTGAGCCACTTCAGTCTTAGCAGCTTGATCCACCTGTTGGTTGTTCTGGTGCTCCTCAGTGGCCCGACTCTTGGGTACATGAGCATCAATGTGGCATGCCTTCACCACCAGGTTCTGCACATAGGCAGCAACATCTTGCTACAGTGCAGCAGCCCAGATGGGTTTACCTCTGCATTGCCAGTTGCTCTGCTTCCATTGCTGCAACCACCCCCACAGGGCATTTGCCACCATCCATGAGTCAGTAGGAAGATAAAGTATTGGCCACTTTTCTCATTCAGCAATGTCCAAGGCCAGCTGGATGGCTTTCACCTCTGCAAACTGACTTGATTCACCCTTTCCTTCAGCAGTTTCTGCAACTTGTCATAGGGGACTCCATACAGCTGCCTTCCATCTCCGATGCTTTCCCACAATACAGCAGGGCCCATCAGTAAAGAAGGCATATTGCTTTTCACTTTCTGACAGTTCATCATATGGTGGGGCCTCCTCTGCACGCATCACCTCCTCCTCTGGTGACATTCCAAAATCTTTGCCCTCTGGCCAGTCCATGATGACTTCTAGAATTCCTGGACGACTGGGATTTCCTGTTCGAGCTCGTTGTATAATTAGTGCAGACCAATTACTCCATGTAGCATCAGTTGCATGAAGTGCATAAGAGACCCTGCCTTTGAACATTCGTCCCAGCATGGGCAACTGGGGTGCCAGGAGGAGCTGTGCTTCAGTGCCAATCACTTCTGAAGCAGCTTGAACTCCACCATAGGCTGCCGGTATCTCTTTTTCAGCGGGAGTATAGAGCTGGCCTTGGATCCTCTGTATCCCTGACTCCGAAAGCTGAGGGGTCAACCTTGACTCTCCAACTGGAGATTTCTGCCAGAGGCTTCAAGTAGGACCTCTCTTCCCAGCTGTGGTGTAAAGCACATTTTTCACATCTTGGCTGGCTTGGACTGGTCCGAGGGCTACTGCATGAAATCTCTCTCGTTTAATTTGTTCAAAAGCTTGTTGTTGCTCAGGGTCCCATTTGAAATCATTCTTCTTCCAGGTCACATGATAAAGAGGGCTTACAATCAGACTGTAATTTGGGATGTGCATTCTCCAGAACCTCACAGCACCTAAGAAAGCTTGTGTTTCTTCCATATTAGTTGGTGGAGAAATAGCTGTTATCTTGTTGATCACATCTGTGGGGATCTGGCAACACCCATCTTGCCATTTTATTCCCAAAAATTGAATCTCCTGTGCAGATCCCTTGACCTTAGTCCATTTTATGGCAAAACTGGCCTTCAGAAAGATTTGGATTATTTTCCTCCCTTTCGCAAAAACTTCTTCCACTGTATCGCCCAACACAATGATGATAATGAGTACCTAAACTAATTGTAATATCCCCGCTGCTCTCTCGGGAACCTAATGAATATGCATGTTTGTGTGTAATAAATATCTGCTTGCTTAACCCCTCAGCATGCAAGTTAGGAGGAGCCGGCTCTGTAATAAACATATCTGCTTTATAACTCTCCTTGAGTTGTATAGTCTGATTCCGTGCATCAGGTATTTTTATAAGTCTCCTCCCTTCTGGCGCTTGCACACTGCCCTACAATGGTTGTGGGCAGGGGTCTTCAGGATGAAGTAAGTAGTCTTCCTCATGTGGGCAGGGGTCTTCAAGATGAAGTAAGCAGTCTTCCTCACGGTGCGCTTTTCACCTTTGGCACAGTTGGATGCCCCAGTAATCAGAAAACCAGCTGAAACCAGCTATATCTGTAACTTTGTGATAGCTGGCAAAGATTTAGAACAGTGTGACCTTCATACAAAATTTATTGCAAGCAAAACAGGATGGGCAGGCAAGGAGTATCCTAAGCTAGCAGATGTTCGGGAGTCACTGTCTCCAAACTAACTGATAATTAGAAGGATGGTAAGAAATAATTCACTCATGTTAGTAAGACTACTAAATTCTGTTATCACACCACAGACTTACAACATAAACATTGTTCTCTATCTTAGACCTAAGTTAAGTTAAAAGTATTTTAACCCTATGTTTTCCAGGCACTTGCTTTCCTTATATCAGTATGAGGTTCTGTCTCCCCCAAATCGCATGAGGCTTAGGCTTTTATACTGACCAAAATGCCCACTCCTTCTAATGCAGGTTGTCTAAACAGCAAAAATGAAACCATGACTACATAAAATCCAGTTTCTTCCATGTAAAGATTCACAGCATGGGTCTTTGTAGGGCTGATCTCAAAAAACAAAAGAGCTACAGAATGTACCCTGAGACTGACAGAGGATGCAGTGCCAGCAATATCTAGAAAGGTCTCCAAGGGTCGATAGAAACATGGACATATTTGTATTTGCTAACTTCTGGTACATGAGTGTCACAGAGAGACTGTATCAAATGAGTTGCATATGGGGCCCCAAGTCCATGGTCCGTCACCGTTCACCTGATCTCTTTGATAAGAGCATACGAGAGACCTTCCCACCGCAGGTCTTGATCCAGCACATACACCACCGGGAAAGCACACAATACATCTGCATCCCCCGCCCGCCTCACTTCTCCCTTTACAGCTGCCCATTTATGATGAGGATCTGGGGGATATAAATCAGGCTCCTTTTCTGGATCAATAGGCCCTGGGTCAAAAGGACCATCCAGGTCAACATCAGAATTATCAGGCAGCAGAACCGCAGGAGCAGCAACAGCAGTCTGATGAACATGCACAGGCTCCTCATAAATGTGTTCTGGAGTTTCATTTGTTTCAGCCATGTCAGAGTTATCAAGTGCAATTAAGACATTTTCTCCTGCAGGTTTCAGGTGATCTGAGAGTACTGTAATTGAGTCAGTTTGTGAAAGGTTATCATCCGCTACCCGCAGCTGAAGAGAGAGCAACACAGCAAAAATGATGGGCCAAGTAATTAAATAATCAGGATTAATATCATGGTCATCGGATTGTACAGTTAGTAACTGCTGTCCCACACACTTCAAATCCCGTATTTCATAAGAGCCTGTAGAAGGGTATCAAGGACAATTGCATCCTATCCATAGCAGCAAAAGAGTCACTTTCTGGGGGTACAGATGATACCCTTGCTCCTTTGTAATATGAATCAACATTAGGTGATGTAATTGCTGCAGTTTAGTTGCAGTCTGCCCCATTATGCTACCCCGGCCGCTTCCTTATACCTGCGCAAAATACCTGCAGGGAAGGATGGACGCGTCGTTCTCTCTCTCTCCTGTTTGGCTCACTGGGGGTACTTCGCTCAGTGAGTGAGGAGTCCCTGTTAGGGCGCCATTTGCAGCTAAGTATGAGATGGAGACAGCGTGTGTATGCAAACTGAATCACTTTTACTGAGTTTCTGGCCATATTTATACAAAAATCACACAAGCTACTTTTAGATCTTAACTATTCAACTGTTATCCTTGTTTTTGTACTAGCTAAGCTTTGATCAGTTCCAACACTACAATTCACACTATCCCCGCTTATCAGCTCGTGTCCGCATACCAACGTTTGTTGTTCACATCTGTGATGTTTTATGGCTGTTCCAATTACATCCCCCACACATCTGACTGCCTGAGGTTTTTGACAGGCCACCTGTATTCCCACAGGTTCGACCTCGAGTGTCCCCTGGAACTTCCTTCAAGAGGCTCAAGGTAGGATCATTCTCCCTGGCTGAGGTGTAAACCACATTTCACACATCTTGTCTGGTCCAGCCTAGTCCAAGGGCTACTGCATGAATTATCTCTCATTTAATTTGTTCAAACGCTTGCTGCTGCTCAGGGCACCATTGGAAATCACCTCACAACACCAAAGAAAGCTTGTGTTCCTTTCTTATTAGTGGAGACATTGCTGTTATCTTGTTGATCACATCTGTGGGGATCTGGCAATGTCCATCGTGCCATTTTATTCCCAAAAATTGAATCTCCTGTGCAGGTCCCTTGATCTTACTCCATTTTATGGCAAAACCGGCTTTCAGCAGGATTTGGATTATTTTCCTTCCTTTCTCAAAAATTTCTTCCACTGTATCGCCCAGCACAATGATGTCATCAATGTATTGGAGGTGTTCTGGAGCGTGCCCCTGTTCCAGTGCAGTCTGGATCAGTCCATGGCAGATGGTAGGGCTGTGTTTCCACCCCTGGGGCTGTCCATTCCAAGGGTACTGGACATCCCTCCAAGTAAAAGGAAACTGTGGCCTGCAATCTGCTGCAAAGGAATTGAGAAAAATGCATTGGCAATATCAGTTGTGGCATACCACTTGGCTGCCTTTGACTCCAGTCCATATTGAAGTTCTAGCATGTCCAGTACGGCAGCACTCAAGGGTGGTGTGACTTCATTCAGGCCACGATAGTTTATCATTTGTCTCCACTCTCTGTTAGACTTTGGCACTAGCCATATGGGGCTATTAAAGGGTGAGCAAGTCCTGCTGATCACTCCTTGGCTCTCCAGTCTATGGATCAGATTATGGATGGGAATCAGAGAGTCTTGGTTGGTGCGATATTGCCGCTGGTGCACTCTTGTGGTCACAACTGGCACTTGTACTTCCACCTTTAGCAACTCCACAACAGAAGGATCCTCTGAGAGACCAGGCAAGGTGGACAGCTGCTTCATTTCCTTCATCTTCAAGGCAGCTATACCAAAAGCACATCAGCACCCTTTTGGGTTTTGATGTACCCTCTCCTGAGATATTCTATGCCAAGAATGCATGGAGCCTCTAGACTAGTCACAGTGGGGTGCTTTTGCCACTCCTTCCCAGTCAGGCTGATTTCAGCCTCCAGTACAGTCAACTCTTGGGATCCTCCTGTCACTCCAGAAATACAAATGGGTTCCACCCCTTGACAGCTTGATGGCATCAGGGTACACTGTGCACCAGTATCTATTAGAGCTTTGTACTCCTGTGGGACTGATGTGCCAGGCCATCTGATCCACACAATCCAGTAAACCCGATTGTCCCTCTCTTCCACCTGGCTGGAGACAAGGCCCCTCTAATAGTGATCACAATATTGATCACTTACATCTTGTAGAAAGGGATTAGTCTTCTTATCACAGGAACTGGAGTAAAATCAGCTCTTCCACTCCATCTGGGCACCTGCTCACCAGAGACTGAAGCCACAGCTTTCATGGAATAATCATCCTTGACCTTTTTTCTCCTCCGCATTTCACACACCTTTGCCTCCAGAGCTGAGGTAGGTTTTCCATCCCACTTCTTCATATCTTCTCCATGATCCCACAGGTAAAACCATAGGGTGGCCCACAGCATCTACCTCTTAAATCTTTTCTCTCGAGCAGTAGGATGCCTTTTGTTAATAGCTGAGACGTGGGTTGGTACATGTGGGAAGCTGGATAGATCAGATAGGTCGTCTCTCAATTGTTTGAACTCCTGGGTCAGGAGTTTTTCCCACAGCTGAAATGATGGAAGGGGTGAGATTGTCTTCAAACCCTCAGAGTTGATGAATCATTTCATCCACTGTGGGTGGTACTTTGTCATTCCAGGTTATTGATGCCAATGAGTGGACATATGATGATCGTGCATTCCATGTAAATTTCCACCACATGGTCATGTACATTCGACTTCATTTGGATGTATGGATGCATTCCCAGCATCCAGCCTGCGATAGATCATCTCTACAATGGGTGATCCCCTCAGAGACCGGATGCCTTTCTCTATCATAGTCCACTTGGCCGAACGACTCATAACATCATCCTTGTATGGAAACCTTTCTTTCACAGCTGCCAAGAGCCGCTGCCAAAGGCTGAAGGACTGTTTCTCTTTTGCAATTCCTTTGTCAATTCCCCATTCCCTAGCAAGTGATCCCAGCTGCTTAGCTTCCCTACCTTCTAGTTCATGACCATCAGCCCCATTGTCCCAGCATTGGAGCAACCAGGTGATGATGTGCTCCCCTAGATGACGGGTAAAATCTTTTCACATATTCCGTAGCTCGGTTGAGGTCTGGGGTCGAGAAAGTCACCTCTTCTTCTTCCACTGATCTACATATTAATAACTCTTGTTCAGATGCTGTCCCGTGTAGTAAGTACATTGGTTCTTCATCTTTCTCCACTTTACGTATTGCTTTTTGTGCCTCTTGCTTGCTTTTCCCCTTGCATACAGGGGCAACCAATATTGGCATGAATTGTTCCTTTGGTTTAGCTGCAGTGATTATCACTGTGGTTGAACTGGCTGCAGTATCTGTTGTTGTGGTTGGTGCAGCCACTGTGCTTGGGGGTTGAGTAGCACCAGCAGCTGCGCTGTCTGTTGCTCTCATGGTTTGAGTAGCTTCTGTACTTGTCCCTGGGGTTGGTTTAGTTGCTGTGCTTGGAGTTGGAGGAACTGCGTTGTCTGCTGTAGTCAGAGTTTGAGTAGCTGCTGTACTTGTCACTGGGTGTCCTGGGTTCAGCAGTAGGAGTCATTTTTCTCCTTCTTAGGAGCTGCTGCAGTGCTGTGTTTTTGACTTTCAGCCTGGGAAAAATGTTGATAACACCGATGTTTTTAGGTGTTGCTCAGTAATGTTTACTCTGACCAAGCACTTTCTCAGTCTCATGCTCTGCCAGGGAGGAAGGGAAGCCAGGAGGAAGCAGAGACAGGACACCTGACCCAACCTAGCCAAAGGGGTATTCCATACCAACCCCCTGTGCTTAAACCACGACAGTGGGGTTGGTGTAGCTGCTGTATTTGGAGTTGGAGTAGCTGCATTGTCTGTTGCTTTGACATCAGATCCAGAGACATCTTTTTCCCTTTGAAGGTGCTGGATAGTGTTGAACAGGGCTCTGTAAGCATAGGCCAAGCCCCAGCACGTTGCCATGATTTGTCCCTCTCTGATATGACCAGGATGACAACACACCTTGTTTAAGTGTTTTACTGTAGGGGAGTGTGAAAGCATAGGGGGCTATGGCAGGCCCATGGATTTGCTGACTGAAGACATGAAGTTAGAACTCAGTCTCAAAGAGGTTAAAGTGTATCCATGAAAAATGAGGCACCAGAGGCATCCGAGTGGGAAAACAGAAGGCATCTTGAAGAGCGAGTCAGATAAGGGGAGTAACTAACTACAAAGGAAGAACTTGGCAAAACAATGGACGTTAGTAAAAATTTTTGAACAGGTATCAACAACCAATCATGAATAGAATAACAACCTATTGACCTATAAGTTTGTATTATGCTATGCTATGTTTGACCAATAAGTTTATGTTATGCTTGACCAATAAGTTTGTATTATGCTCTTTTACACTTGACCAATAAGTTTATATTATGCTCTGTTATGCTTAACCAATAGGTTTGTATTATGCTATGCTTAACCAATAAGTTTGTATTATGCCACGCTTAACCAATGAGATTGTACCATGCTATGTAGAAGGATATATAAGCAGGAGCTCCTCATAATAAAAGACACTTGCTGCTTAAACTCTCTATCTTTCTTTCTTTCATGTAGCTGTTTTCTAGCCGTCCCGACTACGCAGCCACATTTGGTGACCCCGACGCGATTCCATCAGGAATCAAGAATACTTTTGACGTGATTCCACGAGGAATCAAGAACACTTTTGAAACAGAGACCAGCGTTTGCTGGGAGGAATCAAGAACATTTTTGAAACAGAGATCAGCGTTTGCTGAGGGGACGGAGCCTGGTGAAGCGGATAGCCCAGTGGAGACTGGTAGGCCCTAGGAACTTGAGACACCGGAGAGGTGAGCCCCCAGGGATTAATTTAAGTAAAGAAGACAGGACTATGGGGGGAAATATTACTAAGAAAGAAGCCTTCATTTTATGGATGTTTTCAGTCCTTCTTAAGACGAAGGGAGCAACCTTTAAAGAGACAGACTCAAAGTTAATATCAAAATGGCTGAAGATGCATTATCCAGTGATTGATGAGTCCACCGTATTTGAGGTCTCTTTGTGGGATGGTGCAGGAGTTAAATTGCAGGACGCAACCACAGAAGGCAATGACACTGGGAAAAATTTGTTAGCCATTTGGAGAACTATTTTAGAAATGCTAAAGTCAAAAAATGAGAAAGAAGAGCCCAGTGCCCCCCCCCCCGAACCTCCGCCAGTCGCTGCTGCGGCCGTGAAGGCTGAGGAGGGGGATGAAGACGATCCTTTTGACCTGGACCTTGTCAATCCCGAGAAAGAGCCTACTCTCAGATCACCTGAAACCTGTGGGAGAAAATGCTTTAATTGCACTTGATAACGCTGAAACTCCAGAACACATTAATGAGGAGCCTGTGAACGTTCATCAGACTGCTGCTGTTGCTCCCGAGATTCTGACGCCTGATAATTTTGATGCTGACCAGGATAGTCCTTTTGACCCAAGGCCTGTTGATCCGAAAAAGAAGCCTGATTTATATCCCCCAGATGCTCATGATAAATGGGCAGCTGTAAAGGGAGAAGTAAGATGGGTGGGGAATGCAGATGTATTGTGTGCTTTCCTGATGGTGTATGTGTCGGATCAAAACCCACGGTTGGAAGGTCTCTCGTATGCTCTTATCAAAAGATATTCAGGAGATGGTAACAGATCATAGATTTGGAACCCTATGTATAACTAACTTTATATACTCTTTCTGTAATATTTCTGTCCTACTCACTTTATATATTCTCTCTGTAATATTTCTGTCCTAGAGGTTTGTAAATATAAGTATGTCCGTGTTTCTACCAACCCTTGCAAACCTTTATAGATACTGTTGGCCACTTCTTCCGATGTAGGCTGGCCACCTGCGTCATTATGAGTGTGCATTTTGGTCAGTATAAAAGCCCAAGCCTCATGCGATGTGAGGGACGCAGAGCCTCTGCATGGATGCCTGCTGAGATTGGGCCTGCCACCTTGCACTGCGATGATGCTATTCGGAGCTGGTTTCTTGATTGTCTTCACAGGGTCATTGCGCCACGTTTTCTCTGCATTTTGTGTTTGTGGAGTCTGTTTATGGGATCCCATATGTGTGTGTATGTGTGTGTGTTTAGGGCAGCCGGTGGTCTATGTATTTATTTGTTGTCGGATTCACGTAAAAGTTTTTAATGGGTAGCAAATTAACATTTCGGGCAAAAAAGGGTTAATGCAAAAGTGCTGCTGCCGGCAGATATTTCTGGCTGCTGATCCGCAAGCTGCCAGCTGTGGCTGCTGTTGAGCAGGCAGGTATATATAGCTGCTGCCGAGCAGACCGGTGTTTGTAGCCGTGCAAACCGGGGTGAACAATTTAAAAAGTTATTTGTTAGAGTAAAAACACCTCTCGACAAATCCAAGATTTGATACACAAATGGCTACTTGAAGAAGCAAGAGAGGTAGTGCAACCACAAGCTTTACCAGCCGCCACCCAAGCAGCAGTAGGGTGGCAGAGACAAAAAAAAAAAAAAAAAAAAAAAAGATGAGCTGGATAGAGGAGTAGAAAAGCCTAATGCCTCAGCTACAGGAGCTGACCGTGAATATCCTGAGCAGAAGGAGACAGAGGAAGAGAAAAACGAATGACTGCAAAACATCACTTGGGAGCAACCGAAAAATAACAGCCTGGATATGTGTGCTCATAAAGTAACTCTTATTAGAGGCTGTGATTTTGTGTATAACACCACCTGTGATTACTAGCCAGTTGCTAATAAGAAACTACACCTTGTATTGTATGGATTTGTCTCTTGCAAAACAGATGTTAGAGCATGCAAACTTGCAGCAGCTGCTAGAAAATGCTAAGGCAAAAGCTACAAAGATTCTAATACAACGATAGCATTATAAAGCAGACAATGGAGCAAATTAAGAGGGTCAGAGAACTCCACTAGTAAGAAATTTCTCTGGCTGGTCCCTCACTGCCATTAGCATCTTTGACATGCTACTGCACCCTGTAGTATACATACTGCTAATGTGGATCTGTATGTGCTTTGCCATAGTAGTGACTTGTTACTGGATGAAGCAGGTGAAACTCTGCATTGACAACAAGGTGCAAAGACTGAGATTTGCCATATGCCTCCTACCACAGTCAGGGGCAAGACTGGATTGGCCTCTGTGTTTGCCACCAAGAACCTTTAGCTCTGCTGTTGGCTGCAACCCAGCAGGTGCTGAGCGGTGGAGACACATGCCATGCCAGATCTTGATGTGAGAGATGGCCTCCCCTGTTATCAGAGAGCCATCCAGTGGAAGAGCTAACGGTGTTTACAGATGGCTCAGGGAAAACCAGAAAAGCTGTTATTGTGTGAAAAGAAAACTTTCACTGCCAGCACTGAACGAAATATCAAGAAGAATCACCCCAAGTAGTAGAGCTTACAGCAGTAGCAATGGTATTTCAACATTTTCCTGGCCTGGGTAATATTGTTACTGACTCTACTTATGTAGCCGGGTTGGTTCAACAATTGGACAAAGTAGTTTTGGGACAAGTGTCCAATGAACAATTGTTTGGGATCCTAAAATTAATATGGCTAACAATACAAAACCAGAGACATCACTATTGTATTATGCATGTTAGGAGTCACACCACCCTCCCAGGTGTTATAGTGGAAGGTAATGCAAAGACAGATGCACTAGTATCTGTGGTCGCCCTTGCACCTGTTCCCAATACAAAACAACAAGCACAAGCATCTCATCAATTTTTCCACCAAGGCTCTCATGCTCTACAGGGACGGTTTAAAGTTTCCAATAGTGAAAGCACGTACCATCGTTGCTACCTGCCCTGACTGTCAAAGCCAACGTGTTCCTACCTATTTTGGCACTAATCTTTGGGATTTATAAGCATTACAGATCTGGCAAATAGATGTTACACATGTTGCTGAATTTGGCAGGCAGAAATATGTGCATGTTTTCATAGATGCATTTTCTTCCCCAGTCTCCAACAAGTCAAGGCATTGTGGAGCGAGCCCATGGTACACTCAAATGTTTTCTTCAAAAACAAAAAGGGGGAATGCTGGGCGAACCATTTGAGGCATGGTTAGCCAAGGTTACGAATGTGTTAAATTTTTTGCAGACCTCTGATGACACCCAGACTCCACCCACCCTTTGGCATTTCAGTTTGTTAGTAGACAGAGACAGGGTGGGCCGGGGAATTAAAGTAATGGCAAAAGATTTGATTACAGGAAAATAGTATGGTCTTCAAGACCAACTAACTTGAGGAAGAGGGTATGCTTGTGTCTCCACAGATGGAGGTCCCCATTGAGTTCCTGCTCAGTGTGTGTGTCCTGTTATGGACTCCGACTCCAACAAACGAGAAATTGCATCTACCCTCACTGACGTCATGGAACAGCTCTAACATCTGGGTGACCTTGGCCAGGACATTGAATCAGACGACCTTCTGTGCTTCAATGCATACAGCAGACCAGCCATTTCATACATGTCTAGTTGGCTGACCGATGCAAGGGGTGGTAAACAATACAACTATTCCTAATTGGGTTCAAACGTTGCCCGATATTACAAAAGATCCAAAAGAAATAGATATCGTGGGCACAGTGAATGCCCCTCAATGTTGGTGTTTTGGCTGGAAGGTATTGCCATGTATTACGACCATGACATGGCCAGGCCCAGGTGGGCCAGATTCTCAGTGGTCAGCCCTGAAGCACTGCCATGATTTTACTGATGTCCGACCAAATAGTCTTCTGTTTCACAATATGACAAAGAATACGAGTCCATGGTGTTCAGTTGTTACTGAAACTAGTATTGATAATTTACAAAAAGCATTGCCTCAAGGCATATTTTTATTATGTGGTGACAAAGCTTATCCAGGTATTCCCTGGAAGCCTAGGGGAGGACCATGTACACTGGGATGGCTATCGTGGCTTACACCCAATATAAGTATGATCTTAAATCACACACGGTTACACAGAAGTCACCAAAAAAGAGCAACGCTTGACACCAATTGTAATGATAAGGTAGATCTCTGGAATAGAGGGGAAATCTTTGCAGCTAGTTTTTTCACATCAGGGGTTGCTGCTGCTAAAGCACTAACAAAAATAAACTTGCTTGCTGGTTGGGAAAACAGACTACTGAAACGGCAAAAACCTTAAGTGCCTTAGCATTGGATACTAACTCTGTAAGACACACCACTCTTCAAAATAGAGCAGCCATTGACTTTCTATTGTTAGCACATGGGCATGGTTGCCAAGAATTTGACAGAATGTGTTGTATGAACTTATCAGATCATTCTCAATCCATTCATTCTGAGTTTGGTCCATTCAGAAATTGATGGACCAAACTCAGAAATTGCAGGAAGATGATGGATTTTTTTGGACTGGGAAAATGGTTGAACTCTAGGGGACTGGAAGGTTGGATTATATCTGTGATAAAAGATGGGATTGTGATGTTATTTGTTCTTCTTTGTATTATGCTTCTGGTACCGTGCTTGTTAACCTGTCTGCAAAGCAACCTGCAGCAGATGATAAACACGGCCTTTTTTGTGGAAAAACAAAAAGGGGGAATTGTAGCGGAGTGTGAAAGCATAGGGGGCTATGGCAGGCCCATGGATTCGCTGACTGAAGACATGAAGTTAGAACTCAGTCTCAAAGAGGTTAAAGTGTATCCATGAAAAATGAGGCACCAGAGGCATCCGAGTGGGAAAACAGAAGGCATCTTGAAGAGCGAGTCAGATAAGGGGAGTAACTAACTACAAAGGAAGAACTTGGCAAAACAATGGACGTTAGTAAAAATTTTTGAACAGGTATCAACAACCAATCATGAATAGAATAACAACCTATTGACCTATAAGTTTGTATTATGCTATGCTATGCTTGACCAATAAGTTTGTATTATGCTCTTTTACACTTGACCAATAAGTTTATATTATGCTCTGTTATGCTTAACCAATAGGTTTGTATTATGCTATGCTTAACCAATAAGTTTGTATTATGCCACGCTTAACCAATGAGATTGTACCATGCTATGTAGAAGGATATATAAGCAGGAGCTCCTCATAATAAAAGACACTTGCTGCTTAAACTCTCTATCTTTCTTTCTTTCATGTAGCTGTTTTCTAGCCGTCCCGACTACGCAGCCACATTTTACTAGTTTTTCTGAATTTTGCCCTTGTGCAGTGGTGAAGTTCCAAAGCACTGGAGGGGCCCACTGGCCTAGATACTTGCCCATACTATCCCACACACCCTGCCACTCATGACTGTCCAGCCTCAGGGAAAATCTCTTGGTCCTCCTATATCATCATCTAACCCTAGACAAGACCCAAACCCGACTCTGCTTAACTTTCGAGATCAGACAAAATGGTCGTGGGTAAAACACACTCTGTATGTGTGCCAACATAGTGATCCCCATCACAGTCAGCAGGCAGGTCTCAAGGGTATCCAAAGGCCATTCAAAACCTTCAGAACTCTCAAATGATGCTGTAAATAGTCTGGTGGCGGAGCTGGGAGCATAAGGGAACATCTCCTTTATAGGTTGACCACCCGAGGAAGGAAAAAAAGTTGTGCAATTGCTAAACACTTCCATTATATACCTCCCAAAGTACAGAGGTGATGACCACACTGGGAACGCGAGCCAGATCAGTTTCATGATCCATGAGTCTATTGTATTACAAGTCATTACCATAAAGTACAATGAAACAAGAACCTTAGCCCAAGCCCCCCAGACGATAACCACTAAGACAGCAAATACCATCTGTAAGTAAGGTACAACATGCTGAAACTCTGAGATCAATAGCAACAACTTTGAGAACCAATAAATCAGCACTGTGACGAGTGACTATTAATCCGAAACAATGAATGCTTATCACAAATATGATTAGACACACTCCAGTCAGATCTGCTGTTATCTAAACCCTTCATGCCCTACATTGGGCGCCACAAAGAACTGTCGTGGTTTAAGCCCAGCAAGTAACTCAGAACCACACAGCTACTCGCTCACTCCTCCCTCCCCCCTCTTCCTACCCCCGCTCCCAGAGGGATGGAGAGGAGAATGGAAAGAATCCAACTCCCATGGGGTGAGATAAGAACAGTCCAGTAACTAAGATATAACACAAAACCACTACTGCTACCACCAACAATAATAATGATAAGGGAAATAACAAGGGGAGAGAATACAGCTGCTCACCACCCACTGACCAACACCCAGCCTGACCAGAGCAGTGATATGGCCCTTCTGGGGAACTCCCCCCAGTTTATATACTGGGTATGATGTGCTGTGGTATGGAATACCCCTTTGGCTAGGTTGGGTCAGGTGTCCTGTCTCTGCTTCCTCCCAGCTTCCCCTCCTCCCTGGCAGAGCATGAGACTCAGAAAGTCCTTGGTCGGAGTAAACATTACTCAGCAACACCTAAAAACATCGGTGTTATTAACATTGCTCCCAGGCTGAAAGTCAAAAACAGCTCTGCAGCAACTACTAAGAAGAAGAAAAATGACTGCTACTGCCGAAACATACTTCTTATGAATTTGTTTTGTTTCTTTCTTTCTGTGCCAACTCTGTACTAGACTAGTAATTACTGTCCATGGGATTATCTTTCCAGTAGCTGTTCTCTGCCCTCTCACTGTTTTTCTCCATCCAAAAGTAGCCTTCATTGTCCTTTGAAGCTTTTGACTGCTGCCACACCTGCAACACCATAGGCAGATATTACCAATGTCTACTGAAACCAATTATGCCAGACTGAATAAACACAATGATGAAATTTAAGGCCCTATAAATACCAGCCTAAGAAGCAGAGAAGCCATCAGCAGAACGCATTTCTCAACACAGCCATTGCAACCACAAGCTGGGTTAAGGAACTAAAAATGAAGAGTCCTTATGTAAGAGAAAGAAACTTTTGAGCACTCAGATCTGCTCCCCTCAGCAAGGGGCCTACTCAAATTTCTATCCCACAAATCCATGAATCACTTCAAAGAGCTGTTTCTGCTCTCTCACATGCCAGGTCACCAATCTGTTCCTAGCAGACTTTCCTCAGGGCTCAGCCTTGCTCATCTCCTCCTCTTACTTTTTGTTTTTTTCTTCTTTTTCTTCTTCCTCAGGGAGCAACTTCCACAAGGTATACCCTAAGCTTGCCCACAGAGAGGCCAGGAAGGTAACTGTTTTTTATTGTGTGCCTCTTCAGACACCCTACCCCATCTTCCTCAGCCAAATACCTGCCACGGCTCCAGAGCCTTCTGGCAGCACCTACCCAACAAGCAGCTCATGACCAAGAGACCACACTTGAGGAAAGCTCCACAGCTGCTCTCCTGGCCAGGCTTCAAGAGACAAACCTCTAATTAAACAGATCCCAGCTTTTTATTTGCCTGCCAAAAGTGGAGTCTAGCTAGGGCCTTGAGATACTGTGCCTGTGAATCATTTCAGAACTAGTTCTTTAGGATCTCAGAAGTGGAGCAAAAGGCAAACATGGAGCAAATGGGTACCAACACTATTTGTAACTACAGAAGCCTTAGCAATACATCCTGAAGAAAAATGCACGGGTGCTTGCAGCCACACGAACCTCGATGACATACTTTGGGAGGCAGGAGAACCCGCGCCGGGTGGAGAGCTTTAGGGGCGTGCTCAAGCGGCAGGATTTCAGGCTTCGAGATGAGGAGGAAGAAAGCCGAAGGTCCTGTTCTTATACACAGTGCCACCACGCTGAGTTCAGCAGTCAGAGCAGGAACCACGGCCAAAGACGCGCAGCTTCTCAGCCTGCTCCCTCAGCCCCTTCCCGCCTCCCAGCACGGCCGCCACAGCTGACGACACAAACCCCCGGACACCCAGAACATCCCCTACCGCGCCGTGCCAGAACTAGGTCAGGTGCCCAAAGTGGGCCCAGGAGGTGGTGCCGCAACACCTAAGGGTGAAGAGGGTGGGCGGGTTCCTCCTGTATCGCGGTGCGGTGACGTGAGGCGCTTGCGTGTGACGTTGTAGCGGCTTTCGTCCTGCTCTCGGTCTTGCCCTCGCAGTCTCTTGGCCCGCGTCCGTCTGCTGCCTGCTGTCGCTATGGCGAAAGTGGCTGATACGAAGCTTTACGACATCCTGGGGGTGCTGCCCGTAGCCTCCGACAACGAGCTCAAGAAGGTGGGGTGGGGGGCGGTGGCGTCGGTGCCCTGGCAGAGTGAATGGTAGCGCTGGGGGGAGGATGGGCTTGCCGCCGGTCAGGGTCCTGCGGGGCGGCTAAGGTGGGCGGCCCCGGGGCCGTCGCGCGGAGCGAGGCCGGCGCGGGGAGAGTAGCCTGAAGGTGTTGGCCTGCCTGGCTGAGGCCTGCAGGGGTGCGCTGCCAGGGGAAGGCGCCCGGGGCCGCCGCATTCTACTGAGGTAGGCCACGCTGCGGGGCCGCGGGGACTTGGCGGGTGGGAAGCGCCGGCGTAGCGGGATAGGTCATGGGTAGCGCCTAGAGGAGAGGGGATCGGTGGGAGGAGGATGCAGCGGGGCCCGCCCGTGCTGCCCGTGCCGCTGGCGTCAGCTTGGCTCCGGGCGCTGCTCGCTTCGTCTTCGCAGCGCCGCGTCCCTTCTGCGAGGTGAAAATTTGGAGCTGGGTTATCAGAATTATAATTCGCTGCGTCCATTCCATTCTGTAGTGTAGAAACCACTTTTTTTCTGGAAGGACTTGATGGCTATTTACACGTAAGGGAGGAGAATTAACTAGGCAGTTTACTAGCAGTGACCTGCTTCTGCTGGTGGGTGGTGCTGGTATTAACTGTGTGTTACCTGTCATGCATGTGGCAACCTAATTCGCACAGGCAATGGCAGTGTTGAAATAGTGTTAGAGGTGGAAGGCATGTGGTGAGAGGGTGGTGCTGTATAACAAATCCAATTAAGTAGAACTTTTTTTTTCCTTACTGAGCTCTCTTAAAGGTATCTGTGTACCGTAAGAATCAAAAACTGACAGCAGTTTTCTGCTTGGATAACCTGTGCTGCTCAATATTAATTTGCTATAAATTAGGTGTACCAGGGAATGTAAAGTTTCCAACAGCAAGAAGTTCATATATATCTTATTGTCACTGGGAGGTCACATGGAAGCTTTATTAATCTGATATTTTAATCTATATAACAGTATAGAAAAGTGAAAATGAGTAATGGGTCAGTCAAAAGGGACTGAGACAAATTCGTGAGTTTTAACTTTTATTGAAGTTGTAATATTGTGCCGGTGTAGACCTTGATTCTGGATCTGTTTCTGATTAAATAAGTAGTGGTAGCTTTCTTTTGGCCCATGGGTAGTCTTAAGAATTTCTCTGAACTAGAATGCTGTTATTAGCAAAGATGTGAGTGCTTGCTCTTTAAAAATCAGCATGCAAGCTCCTCTTTAACTGATAACCTTGCGTAGGTTTTCACTTTAATTTTCAGGGTTTGGTGGAGGTTTTCTGTTTGTTTTCTTAAACAGACTCCCTAAAGTGTGTGGGGAAAATACCTTTTTATTACAAGAATGTGTACATTTGTGGAAGACTATGCTTTGTTACTGACAGGTAATTTGTCCTAATAAGACCTATGATTTTTGTTCTATCCACTTACCATGGTTTAGAATACTTGGCTTGTATTAGTAATGTTCTGGGGTTTTTATTAGTTCCTTATTAAAAGTTATTTCTTGATTGCATGCAGAAGTATGGAGTATTTCAAGTTGATTAATAATGAGAAGTAACTGCAAATACAAAAAGGGAATCTTGTTCCAGTACAGAATGGAAAGTTATGATCTCTGTAAAGGTTTGCATCTAAAGCTCTCTTAATGTTGTAGTTCTAAAGAGTTGGTTTAGATGCTCAGTTCTACAGAAATAGAGCTTTTGAAAAATCCATTCTAAGAACCAGTGTTTCAGTTGTTTGCAGTTTCATCAATGTAGCTTTTTTTATATGTATAATTTAAAAACTAGACTGTATACCATGTAATTTACTAATATCTGTCCCCAGTTTGTTACTGGGGGTGTTGAGGTGGAGTGGGGGGGAGAGCTGAGGTCTTTACTGTCATAAACTCAAAGTGTAGGAAAAGCCTCTGCATGTCCTCCTGTTACTTGCTTTGATCCTCTAAAGTATAAGCAAAATGGATGAAGTACTGCTGTGGAGAAAGTGATGTTCCTGAGAGTCAAAGTACTGGTCAAAAAAAGCATTCTGAAAAATCTCTTCTGGAGACTGAGCTGTAATTCCTCCTGCTGCTTTACAGCAGTGAAGTTAAATAAAAGCGATGATGTGTACACTTCTGCACATGTAACTCATATACTTAGTTCAGAGTGAGAATAAATCTTCCATTATTGATATGTAAGGAAGAATAAAATGTGTTGTGAGGATTGACTGATAGAGTTGAATGAGGAGCTGAGGCAGCCATTTTGTTATTAATGTGTTGCTATGATTGAGGTGAAAGACAAATGAGTTGAAACTTTAAACTGTATTGTAGGTTTTGAGTAGCTTCTGTACAGTAAGTCATTTTCATTAAAGTCCAGTGTAATTCTTCCTGTAAGTTAATGAAGATAAGCAGGAAAACTGCTAGCTATTGTGCTATAGTTGTGTTTAAATGCAAGTGCAGTTAGTTTATATCAGTGTCAGATTTTTTTTATGTATGTCAGCATTTCACTGTATGAATGATTTCAAAATACTAATTTTCTCACTTTGCTCTATTAGTATTTTCTTTCTTCCTGAAGATGCCACTTGACTTTCTCAGAAAAGTACTGATTAATCAATATTTAAACTAATTTCATACCTCTTTCAATTAGGCATATAGAAAGCTGGCCAAGGAATACCATCCTGATAAGAATCCAAATGCAGGAGACAAAGTAAGACTCTCTTTTTTACATTTGCTATTACAAATAGCATCTAAGGAACCAAATACAGGTGGTGTTACAAGTTGTTAAAAAATAACTGTGAGAGGGAACCCAGTCTTGTCTACTTCTTCCCAACCTCAAAATCTACCAGCATACCTTGTGAAAAAATGCAGCAGTTGGCTGAGTCAAATTGGTTGCTATGGGAAAACTGCCTGTCTTCACCTGCTGAGATGATGTCAGCTGGCATTGGCATCTAAATAGGTATTTGGGAAAGATAGTCAATTTTCCAACATGGAAGAATGTATGTGCTGAGGTTCTTGAAACTGCTGCAGTATAGAACAGATATGTGGGGAGGTTAAATTAGATTTGTTATGCTAATAGCAATTAAAAATATCAATTAAGTTGACTCAGCTGAATCTCTAACAGAACTGATGTCTAATGGTTGCTTAGAGGTGAGCAGAGATGACTATGGAAAGGTACTCATTTGGTTTGAGGACAAACACATGAATGTATGCATTTTAGTAGGTTGCACAACTGTTAGTGTATTTTAACTGCCAAACATATCTTGAAGTCTTTGCCATTAGTGTGTAACTAGGTTTTCCTTCCCTGTTGGCTGCTGCGATGTTGTGTAATTGGGGCTCTTCTTTGGTTGGATTGTCTTTTTGTTCTTTGTAAGAAAACCATCTTGTACTGTCTGCAGTAAAGAAGCAAAGTCAATGAAATTTTGCCATGAAATGTCTTATTTTATGATGAGGTAACACAATAAGCCCACGTCTGACTTTTAAGTCTCACATATTAGAATTAAGGTAGGAAACTGTTCTGTTGTGTACCTTCCTAATTGAGCATTTGTGCTGGGCAAGAACCAGTAGTAAAATGCTCCCTTGAAGTTCTAAATTATCATGCACTGTTTTGACTCTGTTCCTCTTCTAGTTCAAAGAAATAAGCTTTGCCTATGAAGTATTGTCAAATCCAGAGAAACGTGAGTTATATGATAGATATGGAGAACAGGGCCTTCGAGAAGGTAGTGGTGGAAGCAGTGGAATGGATGATATTTTCTCCCATATCTTTGGTGGTGGATTGTTCAATTTCATGGGTGGTCAGAGTAGAAGTCATAATGGTAGAAGAAGAGGAGAAGATATGATGCATCCACTCAAGTGAGTATCTTCATACTTGAATTTGTAATTTCAAGCTTTCCTGATCAGTACTTGACTCTGCTAGTTATATTCCTTATATGGTTCTCAGTTCACATATTCTGTGGTCTGCACCTACTTTTCAGACCTGCATGTTGTGTGTAGCCCAGAAGGCAGTCATCTTGAGTAACTTAAGTTACTTACCCTTACAGAACACCTAATACTCTGCCTGGTTATTAGTCTGTATATACTTTGTTAGCATTATTTTCTTGGTTTTGCTCCTTAATTATGTTCAGAAACCCTAATCTGGAAAAGTATTCAGCAATCAAGTATTACTCATGAGCCGGATTCTTAAAGCAAAGGTACTAAGGCTCTGGAAAGACTTGCATTTATAGCATAATACCAGCTGGAACTGAAGTGTAACTGCATAATTAATGGAAAAGCATGTGTGGTGGGTTTGGTTTGGGTGTTTTGTTAGGTGTGTTGTTTTTTTTTTTAGGTGTTTGGTGTTTTTTTGGAGGGGGGGATATTTTTTTTTTAATGCCGTGCTTGAATTATCGCATCTAATTGGGTTTTGTAGCTCTCTGCTTACAGTCATGGTTGGCTTTTTTGCCTACTGATCCAAGTTCTTTCTGAGTTAAGCTTTATCTTTCCTGTGGTTGGCAAGCTATGCTTGGTAAAGTCTGTTAACTTTTATATATTTGCTTAGCTTAGTAGCTAGTACTGCATGCTCTATTATTAATTAGCTTTGGGTTTGTTGTTTGTAAACACTGATGCCAGGCAACCTTTTCTCAATACATGGAGTTGAATTTTTTATCCACTAACAAACCCTTTTAGGAGAAATACTAAATGGGTTCATAAACTTCTGTCAATATATGAATATTATTGGAGTTTGATAGTGTATTCAAGAGTTTGTTAAAAAAAATAAAAAAATAAAACATGAACAGATCTAAAGAATTGAATAGCCTTGGGGACATGCCAAGCCCTCCCCACTGAACTATCTCATGTGAAAAGCCTGATACAGTAGTAAGTATTCTGAATGCATTCTTATGTATGCATGCTGAAAATATTGTCAGGACTGTCTTAGAGGGGTGGTTTTCTCACCTGCCTGGTAGAATAAACAAACAAAAATTGACTATGACTAATAAACCCAAAAATGCTAGATCAGATGGTATTCTATCGAGAAGCACAAGCAATCCTGTCTGGTTTCTTCTGAAACTATGTTCAGGATTGCATGTGTATATTCATATGTATAGAATAGGTTTTTAATGGCTCCTTGTGAAAGCTAAAATGGTGCTTTCAAATCTTTTATTTTAATAGCAGATATAGTCTTTTTATGAAGCTCTATTTTTCTTTAAATTTGTCCTAGGCAACTATTCTTATTACATGGGGAAAGCAAGTTGTTAAATGATAACCTAGGAGAAATGCTTTATTTTGTAGAGTCTCTTTAGAAGATCTGTATAATGGCAAGACAACTAAACTACAGCTTAGCAAGAATGTCCTTTGTAGTGCATGTAATGGGTAAGTTTGCTTATATTTTTGAGTTCTCTGGTTGTTTTGTCATATAGTGTAATGAAGCATCTCCTATGTCAGATCTGTATTGGTATTTGACTCGCTGGAGCCTGCTCTAAAACCAGAAAACTGTTGAGCTTGAATGATACTGTTGATGGAGCTGGAACTATTCAAGGGCTTTTTCTGGGGGGAAGTGGGGAGGAAAGAACCTAATTATAATTGGCAGTGCTATTAGGTATGTTAACCTACTGATTTAGAGTGGTTTTGGTTATATGTTTCTGGAAGGAAAAAAAAAGTTACTTTTCATGCAACTGGTGCTTTCTATTCTAGGCAGGGAGGGAAGGCTGGAGCTGTTCAAAAATGTAATGCTTGCCGGGGTAGAGGTGTACGTATCATGATCAGGCAGCTTGCTCCTGGAATGGTTCAGCAGATGCAGTCTGTATGCTCTGACTGCAATGGAGAAGGTAGGCCAAGCTATTCTATGTTACTTAAATACATTCACTTGGATTCAACCTCCTGGTTAAATCTCAGGAGGAATATATCATGTTGCTCCTGTCTAATCAGTTGGGTCTCAGACTGATGTCAACATGGAGAAATCATTTTACTTGGAACAGCAGCAAAATTTACAGTTTTTAACATGCTGAAAAGCAGCCTGGAAGCTTGAACAGTAAGGGTTAAAAACACTTAGATGTGAATATTACTTGTTGCTATTACTGTTACAGTGAAACCCAAGATTTTGTTTTAGAAGCTTTTTATCTTTTTGCAGTCTCCTAACATCCAAGGACAGGTTTAAGCTTTAAAATGGAAATTTAAAGTTGGCTTTTAACATATTCAAATTAAGAAGATACCTTTTCCTAAATTGGTTGTGTTTGGGGGAACCAGTTCAGCACATGACCTGCACTCTGCAATTCCTTTTTAGTTTTTCTGCAGTTTGCAGAGTAGTAATGTCACCTTGTGGGTGACTTTCTCTTAATAATACTTGGAAGTTAGAGTTGGTTTATGAATACTCAAAACATTTAATAAATGATGTTGTCTCTGGCTGTCCTGTTTTCAGTTTACGTACTTAACCTACATATTTAGTAGTTTCAACTGTGTCATAATGTACTGCTTTGTTTCACAGAAAGGTGGTTTAAGCTGGCAGGTTTAATGTTTTAAGCCAAGTGCATCTGCTTGTGGCACTTAAAGCAGTGTTGGATAAGTACTGAAACTGTATGGTACATGTGGCCTAGTATTTTGGTTACTCTGTACAAAGCCAATAGCTTACTTGAAAAATAAAAATGAGATAGAACAGAGGATTTAAGTCATTTTGGTAGTCATTCTTCAGTTTGGAAAAAGTAATTGTCTTACTAGAGGTAACAAACAGTGTGAAAACCTATTCTGTTTTAAGAGTATAGAAGTCAACTTCATAATGTCAGAAAATGTTAGATCCCTTCTGTGGGAAAACTTTTATATGTTGCTTTTGCATGAAACTGTGATTTGACCACGTATCTTGCCCCCATTTTGTATGCAAGACTCGCTAGTTCTATTGACTGCATCTCCATAGTATGTGGTGGTGGTGGTATCCTGGAAAATGGGGCTGTCGGTGAACAGAACCTGGTAATCCTTTTTTGACTGTTAACAGAAGTGGAACTAAGCTTCCTAAATTCATTGAAAGAGTTTGGAATTTATTGTGACTTAAGGGAGGGGAGGTCTTTCAGTTTGGTTTTGGCTTCATCCTTTCTTCTATAGCTGTCATCCTCTAGCATAACGATGAATGGAAAAGTGTTTTTTAAGAGCAGTAAGTTGAGTGGTGAGGATACTGGAGTCAAATTAAGATTTAAGGAATACTAGAAGCTGTAGACAGTCTTGTTTTTTGCCTTTCTCTGAAGTACTCTTGCTTTTCAAACTTGGTGTATTTTTGTATGTCTTCCCTTTCACCCCCTTTTTTTTCCCCTTCCCCCTCTCCCAGACAGGGTAAATTGAGCTTAGCTTTCCTCTTATGAGGAATTTGTCAAACAACATCTGAATCACTAGTTGTGTTGCATGAATTCCTCAGCCTACTCTCTTCAGAATCAGATGCAGTTATGTGGAAATCTTCAAACTCAAAATTTGTCTCTTTAGGTGAAGTAATTAATGAAAAAGACCGCTGTAAAAAATGTGAAGGGAAGAAGGTGATCAAAGAGGTAAAAATACTTGAAGTCCATGTAGACAAAGGCATGAAGCATGGGCAAAGAATTACATTCAGTGGAGAAGCAGATCAGGCTCCAGGTGTGGAACCAGGTGATATTGTCCTCTTACTTCAGGAAAAGGAGAATGAGGTAATGCTTTTGAGTTTATATTTTAAAAGTCTTTTATCCTAGTCCTCAGTGTAGATGGATGTTCCTTTAAAGTAATTGATATAGTTGCAACTCTGGGGGAGATGGTGAATAGCTTTTAATAGATTTATAGCAAGTAACATGGCTTTCATGGTGAGCCAGAAAAACTTTGCAAGTCTGTAGCCAGAGGACATGCAGATTCTGGTGCTTCCTCATGCTAATAAAAGGTAGCTTTCTCTGATCAGCTCAGGCTGACTCTGATACAGTGAACACTGTGAAGAGCCATTCAGGATGTTAACTTCAATGTGCTTTGCTTGTGACACTAACAAAATGCTAAGTGTTGCTTTCTTTTCAATGTCTTGTGACATGGCAGGAAACTCCTTTTAAAATCCCCAGATGGTGCTTTCTGCCTCTGCTACTGTGATTCTGGAAGTATATCACAAAATAGTGATGTTACTGATTTGCTTAACTGAACAAAGAAATCTGGTTATTTTGTACTAGTTTAGTAAGCATAAGCCTTAACATATTTTGGAGTATATACACAGCACTTTTGAATTAAGTATTGCAAATTACCTTTTCCTGTGTTAAGACTCCCATAGGGTAGAGTTGAGGTGACTGCTTTTTTTTGTTTGCTTTTGTTTTTGGCAGTTTTGTTGGTTTGTTGTGGGTTTTTTTTTTTTTTTTTTTTTTTTTTTGGGGGGGTGTGTGGGTTTTTTTTGTATTATACTCTGGAAAAATGTTGACTAGAATGGTGGTGGTGGGAAATTATGTTATGACAAAGAATAGCATTGGGTACGAATTTAATTTCCAGTCATGTATAAGGATATAATGTTGGTTATCTGAAAATTAAATACTTTGTAAGCTTTTCAAAGCAGTGTCAAGGACTGATAATTTGTTTATCAATTTTACATAGCTCTTTACATGTTCTTCTCTTTTCTGTGATATGGGTTGAAATATGGCATTGCAGTTGATTTTTGATTATGATAAGGGAGAGACAACCTGTAAGCATACAGAACAGTCAGAGGTGCATGATGGCATCAAATTCCAGATAGTGGATGCCACTTCTGTTCTACTCTTCTAATAAGCTACATCTAGTTTTACAGTATTAAGAGTTCTGAAAAATACCATACCTTGTCCTAGTGAGTAAAGCTAGACTGACTTTTAGCAAAGCTTTCAGTGTTTTTAATTTCTCTCGAGGTATGAGTCATGGTTCTGCCAGATTTACTCTGATTAAGACTCTTGAGTGGCTTAAAGACTGCTTACGACAGATGTGTACTAATTGATCAAAGCCTTGCTGTAGATGAAGTTAGCTGAAGCAGATATGCATGGTAACTAGTTAAATGTTGAGAAACAAAGATGTGGGGTTTGTACTCCGATGCAGGGCAAGTGGTGTCAAACTTTTAAGTTTTGTTTATAGATTGCTTGTATGGAAGATCTTGGGGTTGAGAGAGTACTGCTGCTGTACTGGCCTCCTTGTTTAATTTGATAAGGCAAGCCTCACATGATGTAGTGTGGCTTGCTTTATCTTGGATGACGCTTCGATCAAGCACAAGCTTTCCAAGTATGCTATGCTGTTTGAATTAACAGAATCAAGTTAACTTTGTACAAAGGCGGCTGCTCTGGTGCTGAGTTTTAAGAATAAATAATTCTAAATAATGAGTCTCAGAGATATGATTATGATATTATTATTAGAAAATGCATCCCCTGATTTTTGTGGTTTAGGTGTTCCAGCGGGATGGGAATGACTTGCATATGACGCACAAGATTGGACTCATTGAAGCACTGTGTGGATTTCAGTTCACGTTTAAGCACCTTGATGGACGTCAAATTGTGGTTAAATATCCTCCTGGAAAAGTAATTGAACCAGGTAAGCTTGACCTGATAAGGGCTACTTTGACTATGCTTTTGTGATTCTTTAAAACTTAATCCCATTCTTTTTGTCCTGTGAACTGAACCTAGGCTAGAGAAATTAAGAGAATCGTATAGAGAGAATTGTTCTGAAGAACACTCTCCAGCTTACTTTTCTTTGAATTGCAGGTTGTATTCGTGTAGTCAGAGGTGAAGGAATGCCACAGTATCGTAATCCTTTTGAGAAGGGCAATCTTTACGTTAAATTTGACGTTCAGTTTCCTGAAAATAACTGGATTAGCTTGGAAAAGCTTACAGTAAGTAGTTTTTCAGGCACAGATACAGTGGTCTTATTTGACAGTGTGTGCGAAGTATGTGTGGGGAACCTCACATGCTTGCTTTCAGTGCTTAAATTTAGATGCAAGTATAGTTGTTCTTTTACCATCGTTTATAGGCAACATGTAACTTGAAAATACCCATTGGAATGTTGATTTATGGAACCTGTATTTAAAAGCTGTGCAAGTGTTAGGCAGATGAGGGCAGGAGGAAGAATCTTCCTGCTGCTGTGTGATAAGTTTTCAGAGCACAACTGTATTCACTGATTGCACCTCTGGTCGACGTGTGGAGCTGTGGGTTTTCCCTAAGTGGTGTCTTCCAGTTGATATAAATACTTTGGGTACTTTTAAATAAGTATGCACCTCCAGGTTTTGTATCAGCTTATTAGACTTCTAAACCAAACCTGCTCTGAGGGGAAGTCTTGAAGTTGTGGGAAACTGGTTGCTTTATTTTAGCAGTTGTAAATGCAGTACTGAATATACTTATTCTTTTGGGGCAGGAACTTGAAGATCTTCTGCCAGCTAGACCAGAATTTCCCAATGTAATTGGTGATGCAGAAGAGGTAGATCTTCAGGAATTTGATACCACTCAAGGTTCAGGTGGTGGCCAGAGACGTGAAGCTTATAATGATAGTTCTGATGAAGAAAGCAGCCATCATGGACCTGGGGTGCAGTGTGCCCATCAGTAAATGTTTGTCTAAAAAAGTTGCACAAGGATTTTTCTTTCAAATTTTGCCTGATTTGTTTTCAGCAATACAGCTGGATTGTATAAGTAATCCAGATGAACCAGTGGACATCTATTGCTGTATGTGTAACTTTTTGAATTGGTTTATAGTATCTACAGAGTGTAACTTAAACTGTAACCACAACCTTACATCTTCATTTTGACTGTGTAACAGAATAAAGCACTTGAAGACAAGACTCCTTTTCACATGGGTTTTAAGTTTGCCCTTGTATCAGTGCTTGATTTTTACCAGTTTTGTGTAGATTAAGTTTCATTTTTAAATTCAAACTCTACATTGTAAAGTTTGTGTACAATTTGTCCTGAGGCTTGGTATTTGGCTGTACCTGCATAAGCTGCTACAAGTAGAATAAAGAATTTTCATAGCCTGTATCTGTTATCTTAGATGCATGGTAAATGGGCTTTGCACATAATGGGTTTAGAGCTGACTGGGAACAGTGGAAGAGTAAATTAGAAGTGATTGCAAGTTGTTTGGTTTTGTGGTTTTTTTTAGGGTTTTTTTTGTGTTGTTTGTTTGTTGTTTTTTTTTTTTTTTCCTACCACTTTGTGAATGGCTTCTGAAATTAAAGCAGTTGATGTATAGTATATTTCTTTTGCCCTGTAGCTCTTTCTTTTCCAGTGGCTATAACTGTCTTGTCTACCACCTACACAGTCTTTTTGTACGCATCTTACAAACTAAGATGCTGAAACTGCTATAAGATGAGGTTGCAGTTAGATAACAACTGTGTGCCATATGTAAAAGTTGAAATGAGATATGACTAAACTAGCAGGGGGCGGCTGCAGCCATGTCTTTTTTACAAAAAACACAAGGATGTCTTAATTCAATCAGAAGATAACAAAATTGTGTAGTCAATCATCTTGTAAATGAGGATTATTAAATCCCAACGTAATGGTGACTTTATCTTAGGCTTTGAATGGAATGCAAAACCTGATTGAGACTCTCTTCCTAGAGGAATGTTTCCAGTCATAAGCAAATCATTTGCAAAAAGGAATGTTATATTTGAGAACTTGTGGTTGCAGTAATGAAAGTCATGAAGAGATGGAGATTAGTGTTGTACTTGACAAAAACACTTTGTTGACCTGGAGAAATAGTAAATGTAGGTTTGTTATTTTTGCAGTAGTTTACACTTGGTTTGAACTATTCATAGACTCTTAGAATAGTTAGGGTTGGAAGGCTGCCCTGGAGCATCACGTTTCCAACCAGCCCCTCCCTGTTGGTGAGCACAAGGTCAAGCATGGCACCTCTCCATGTCAGCTCCTCTATTACTGGCAGAAGGAAGTTGTCTTCCACACAATTGCGGAACCTCCTGGATTGCTTGGGCTGGGCTGTATTGTCCTTCCAACAGGTATCAGGGTGGTTGAAGTCCCCCATGAGGACAAGGACCTGAGAGTGTGAGGCTGTTCCTATCTGTCTATAGAGCGCTTCATCTCTCTACATTGCTCTGAGCATTTATTATAGGTGCTGGCAACTGACTGGGTGTGCTGGGATGGAATGATTTCCCCCTCCCTCAACACATCTAGTTTAAAGCTTTCTTGACCAGCCTGGCAAGCCTCCTACCAAAACAGCTCTCCCCCTTTGTTGTCAGACCAGCTCCACCAGCCTCCAGTAGACCTGGCCTCCCAAACCGAGTCCCATGTTTGAAATACCCAAACCCCTGACTATGGCACCACTGTTATAACCATTTATTAACCTGCCAAATCCTCCTAGCCTTTTTAAGGTCTTTCCCTTTATCCTGGAGAACTGATGAAAAGACTATCTGAGCTCCAGAGCCCTTAACCACCTCTCCCAGAGCTCTACAGAGGACTGTCCTACAGTCCTTCTTAATGTTCTCTGGGCTACTGCTATCTATATCACTAGTACCCAGATGGATGACTAGAAGTGGGTAATAGTCAGTGGGACTTACTAGACCAGGCAGCCTCTCTGCAACATCCCTGATCTGAGCCCCTGGTAGGCAATACACCTCCCTTGAGACTGGGTCAGACTGACAGATGGATGCCTCTGTGCCTTTCAATGTGGAGTCCCCTACTACTATGACCTGCCGCTTTTTCTTGCCGGCACCAGTAGTGGTCTTCTTCACCGATGCATCAGCCCATAGTTCATGTGGTGAGGTGTGTGTTTCCTTGTTAGCCCCCTGCAGAACTGCAAAGTGGTTCTGGGTGGTTACATCAGGTTTAGGAGGAAGCCCCTTGGTTTTAATTGTCCTCTTCCTCCTTTTTTTGTTTTTTTTTTTTTTTTTTTTTTTTTTTCGTTACTGTTACTGGTTCCCAGCTTCCTGGGTTAACAGCTTCCTTCTTTCCTCCATGAGCTACGATGGATGCTTGAGGCCCCTGCACAGTTTGGGCCTGGGGCAAGCGGTCCAGCTTCCTCTCAGCTTCCCTAACATCTTTTAGCCCATTGACAGTGTCCCACAGCTCAGCAACCTGCTGCAGGAGGACCTCCACCAGATCACACTGAGTGCAGCCCTGTCCATTGTGCACCCTTCTCAAGAGACCAGTTCAGGCACTCTACGCTCTGAGTTCTGCGCTGCAGCCTCCCCCCTCATCAGCTCTGTCTGGGTGCCTATGCTGGCTACCACTGGGGCAGCCAGAACAGAGCTCCCAGACTGGGCCCTGGTCATGAGACGCACGCGCACCATGCCGCTCACTGCCCCCACGAAAACTGCTACGCCATGCCCTGGTCACTTGTGGTCCCTGGGTCTGTTTTTCAACCAGTCAAGACTGGTGCCATCCCTCCTGGTGCTATCACCTGTGAGTCAGCTGCTTGCATCAGCTGAGCTGCCAGCTCCTGGGCAAGTCCAGTCGAGGACTTGAGGCTCCCTCGGTGGCTCTTGCCGCTCTGAATTGAGGCTCCTGGATGCTGAGCCTTCCCTGCTCCGGTGTTGAAGGCGTCCTCTCTCAAGCTACTCACCTCAGCAACTGATCCTTCTCCAGGCTGAACAGCCCCAACTGTCTCAGCCTGTCTTCATATGTGTCATGGGTTCAGCAGCAGCAGTCATTTTTCTCCTTCGTAGTAGCTGGTGCAGTGCTGTGTTTTTGACTTTCAGCCTGGGAACAGCACTGATAACACCAGTGTTTTCAGTTACTGCTTGGTAATGTTTTGGTCTGACCAAGGACTCTCTGAGTCTCATGCTCTGCTAGGGAGGAAGGGAAGCCGGGAGGAAGCAGAGACGGGACACCTAACCCAAACTGACCAAAGAGGTTATTCCATACCACAGCACGTCATGTCCAGGATGTAAAAACAGAGGGCAGAGACCTGGAAGGGGGGGGTGTGTGCACTGCTTGGTCGGGCTGGGGATTGGTGGTGAGCGATTGTACTCTTTTCCCTTGTATTTCTCGTCTTTATTATTATTGGTGGTAGCAGTAGTGGTTTTGTGTTATACCTTAGTTACTAAACTGCTCTTATCTCAACCTGTGGGAGTTGCATTCTTTTGATTCTCCTCCCCATCCCCCCGGGACTGGGGGAAGAAAGAGGGGGGAGTGAGTGAGAGAGCGATTGCGTGAGTTATAGAGGCTTAAACCACGACAATATGGCAGGTGCTCCAGTCCCCTGATCATCCTCGTGGCCCTCCTCTGGACTTGTTCCAACAGTTCCATGTCGTTTTTATGTTGAGGACTCCAGAACTGTATACAGTACTCCAAGTGAGGTCTCACAAGAGCAGAGTAGAGGGGCAGGATCACCTCCTTCAACCTGCTGGTCATGCTCCTTTTGATGCAGCCCAGGATACAGTTGGATTTCTCGGCTGTGAGCATACACTGCCGGCTCATGTTCAGTTTCTCAAAGAAAGAAAAAAAAAAAAAAATCAGTTTTTTCCCTCAAATTTAATGTGGTGCTTTCAGGGCTGTTAGAACACCAATTTGTGATGATAGACTCCATTTGAGAGATAGAATGTAGAACGTAGGTACCCACGGAGCTGAGGCACCTTCTTGATTCGCACCAGGATTTGGGAATCCACCACCTTCCGGTCTGACTTGCACTGCTCCATTATCTCATATTTTTCTTTCTCAGTGTCAAAGATCTCACTTTCCTGGTGCTTGGGCTTCCGCAGCCTCTTCTTCTTGAAGTAGGCAGCAGTGAGATGCTTGGGAATTTTTACTCCAGAGATACCTACATTTGTAGATGTAGCAATAACAAATTTCTGATGGGCCTTACGCAGAGGGACACAATTGACAACCAAAGGTCCTGTAACAAGCAAAAGGCCAGTATCGAGCTGCTTCAAGAAGACAACATGCTTGCCTCTGTGACAACCGGTCAGCAGGATCAGAACAGTCCCTGGAGTGATGGAGGCCCTCAGTCACCTCTTGTGCTGGCTGAAGGGCTTCTTGCCATGACTCCAAAGCTTGTGAGGAGCATCCTCAGTGGGAAAGTACCTGGGCATTTTGCGGATTTTCACCACGCAGCTGCCTTCATTCTTGTCCCCACCCACCGGTTTGGTGATGGTTGTGCAGGGCTTCTCTCTCTTTTTCTTTTCTATCCTTGTTACTGGAGCAGTGTACTTGCACTTATACAGTGCATTCCTTGCATACATGGCTGGCCTGGAATACCTCCTGATGCCCCAGGCCAAGACAGGGTTCTGGCTGGCTTGATGCTTCTTAACCTTCTTCTTCTCTCCTCCTTCCTTCTGGATTGGCTTCTGCTCCAGTGGCTTCTTCTCACCCCGCTTCTCACCTGGCTAAGGATATAATTCCTTAGTTCAGGGTCCAATCCCTATAAAGTTGCTGAATTCATCCAGCCCATGATGTCAGGCTCCATCTCTTGTAAAAGTCTTTCAGGGCAGGAGAGATGGTGTGTAGTGTTGGATTGTTGCCTGCTGATGACACCACCGATCTTGCCTGATCACTGCTGAGCTTGTCTGGTTTTGTTGAAGTTCAGTCTTTGCTGGGGTGATGATCGGAGGGAAGTCAGGGTCGGTCGATGGTGACCGATGACACATCTGCTGATGCTGCCAGCTTTTCCCATGACTTTATTCTCCGCTGATGGTCATGACAGCACATATCTTATTTTCAAAGCCCAGAGTGGTGGAGATGGGCAACAGCATATAACTGAGTTCATTGGTTCTTTTCCCCAAAAATAAACTCCCCTTGAGGTACACACTAGACTTCCCCATGTGGGAGATGTCCCTGCCCATGGCAGGGGGGTTGGAACTAGATGATCTTAAGGTCCTTTCCAACCCTAACTATTCTATGATTCTATGATTCTATGTTCCTGAATTACCCACCAAGTATATCAGGGTCCCTGAACAAAAGCGGTCCCAAGAGTGGGTTTGTCTTTACCTGAAGTACGAATAATCCAGACTATCTTCTCCAACAATTCTTTATGTGCACCACAGGAATTTTATCCCCCTCTACGGTACGTAAAAATTCTGATTGGGCTGGGCCAGCCCTGTTGGCAGACCCCCTAGTGTTGACCAACCAGGTGGCTTTTGCTAAACGTGTATCCCAATGTTTGAAAGTCCCACCACCCATTGCTCTCAGTGTAGTTTTTAATAGCCCATTGTACCGTTCAATTTTCCCAGAGGCTGGTGCATGGTAGGGGATGTGATATACCCATTCAATGCCATGCTCTTTGGCCCAAGTGTCTATCAGGTTGTTCTGGAAATGAGTCCCATTGTCAGACTCAATTCCCTCTGGGGTGCCATGTCACCCCAAAATCTGTTTCTCAAGGCCCACAACAGTGTTCCAGGCAGTGGCAAGGGGCATAGCATATGTTTCCAGCCATCCAGTGGTTGTTTCCACCATGGTAAGTGCATGGTGCTTGTCTTGGCAGGTTAGTGGGAGTGCATTATAGTCAATCAGCCAGGCCTCCCCATATTTGTACTTCAGCCACTGTTCTCCATACCAGAGAGGCTTTAACCCCTTGGCTTGCTTAATTGCAGCACGTTTCACATTCATGAATAACCTGGGCAATAGTGTCCACTCTTAAGTCCACCCCTCGATCATGAGACCACCTATATATTGCATCTCTGCCTTGAGGGCCTGAAGTGTCATGGGCCCACGAGGCCAAAAATAATTCACTCTTATGTTGCCAATCTAAATCCATCTGAGCCACTTCAGTCTTAGCAGCTTTATCCACTTGTTGGTTATTCTGGTGTTCCTCAGTGGCCCGACTCTTGGGTACATGAGCATCTATGTGGCGTACCTTCAACACCAGATTCTGCACCCAGGCACCGATATCTTGCCACAGTGCAGCAACCCAGATGGGTTTACCTCTGTGTTGCCAGTTGCTCTGCTTCCATTGCTGCAACCACCCCCACAGGGCATTTGCCACCATCCATGAGTCAGTATACAGATAAAGTACTGGCCATTTTTCTCGTTTGGCAATGTCCAAGGCCAGCTGGATGGCTTTCACCTCTGCAAACAGACTCCATTCACCGTCTCCTTCAGCATTTTCTGCAACTTGTCATAAGGGACTCCATACAGCTGCCTTCCATCTCCGATGCTTTCCCACAATACGGCAGTACCCATCAGTAAACAAGGCATAATTGCTTTTCACTTTCTGACAGTTCATAATATGGTGGGGCCTCTTCAGCACACATCACCTCCTTCTCTGGTGACATTCCAAAATCTTTGCCCTCTGACCAGTTGTCGTGGTTTAAGCCCAGCTGTAAATCTGCCACGTAGCTTGCTCGCTCACTCCCCCCACTTCCTTCCCCCGCTCCAGGAGTGATAGGGAGGAGAATCAAAAGAATGTAACTCCCACGGGGTGAGATAAGAACAGTCCAGTAACTAAGGTATAACACAAACCATTGCTGCTACTACCAATAATAATAATGACAAGGGAAATACAAGGAAAGAGAATACAACCGCTCACCACCCGCCGACAAATACCCAACCCAACCCACCAGTGATCTAATCCTTCCAGGTCCCTGCCCCCAGTTTTTACATCCTGGGCATGACGTGCTGTGGCATGGAATACCTCTTGGGCTAGTTTGGGTCAGGTGTCCTGTCTCTGCTTCCTCCCGGCTTCCCCTCTTCCCTGGCAGAGCATGAGACTCACAAAGTCCTTGGTCAGACCACAACATTACTTAGCAATGACTAAAAACATCAGTGTTATCAGTGCTGTTCCCAGGCCAAAAGTCAAAACACAGCACTGCACCAGCTACTCAGAAGGAGAAAAATGACTGCTACTGCTGAACTCAGGACAGTATCTGCCCCTTATTCCATACCATTCACGTCATGCTCAGATCCCACATTTTCAATATACCATCACTTTTATATATATACATATATATATATACACACATCCACACACACACAGAGAGGGAGAGAGATCATCCCTTAGTGCATGGACCAATCCCTATAAAGCTGCTGAGTCCATCCAGTCCATGATGACAGGTTCCATCTCTTGTAACACTCTTTCAGAGCAGAAGAGGCTGTGTGCAGTGTTGACACTCATGAATAACCTGGTGCCATGGGTTCAGCAGTAGCAGTCATTTTTCTCCTTCTTGGTAGCTGCTGCAGCGCTGTGTTTTTGATTTTGGGCCTGGGAACAGCGCTGATAACACCAGTGTTTTCAGTTAACTGCTTGGTAATGTTTTGGTCTGGCCAAGGACTTTGTGAGTCTCATGCTCTGCCAGGGAGGAGGGGAAGCCGGGAGGAAGCAGAGACAGGACACCTGACCCAAACTGACCAAAGAGGTTATTCCATACCACAGCACGTCATGTCTAGGATGTAAAAACGGAGGGCAGAGACCCGGAAGGGTGTGGGGTTTCACTGCTGGTGGGGGCACACTGCGTGGTTGGGCTTGATATTGGTGGGGGTGCACTGTGGGGGGTGCACTGCTTGGTCGGGCTGGGTGGTGAGCAATTGTATCCTTTCCTTGTATTTGCATTGTCATTATTGTTACTGGTGGGGGTGCATGGCTCGGTGGGGTTGGGATTGATGGTGAGCTATTGTATTCTCTTTCCTTGTATCTGCCTTGTCATTATTGTTATTGGTGGTAGCAGTAGTGGTTTGTGTTATACCTTAGTTACTAAACTGTTCTTATCTCAGCCTATGGGAGTTGCATTCTTTTGATTCTCCTCCCCATCCCCCCAGGACTGGGGAAGAAAGAGTGGGGAGTGAGTGAGAGAGCGACTGCGTGAGTTATGGAGGCTTAAACCACGACAGCACCACAAAGGACTTTTGTGATTTAAGCCCAGCAGGTAACTCAGAACCATGCAGCCACTCACTCACTCCCCCCTTCTTCCCCCCCCACTCCCAGAGGGACGGGGAGGAGAATTGAAAGAATATAAATCCCACTGGTTGAGATAAGAACAGTCCAGTAACTTAGGTATAATACAGAACTACTACCACTAATAATAATAACAATAAGGGAAATAACAAGGGGAGAGAACATAAAACTAAAAGGGGAAAGAGAAAAAACAATAAACACAAGTGATGCACAATACAATTGCTCACCACCCACTGACCGACACCTAGCCTGACCCGAGCAGTGATATGGGCCTTCCAGGTAACTCCCCCCAGTTTATATACTGGCATAACACACTGTGGTATGGAATACCCTACTTTGGGTCAGGTGTCCTGTCTCTGCCTTCTCCTGGTTTCTTGTGCCTCTCCTCACTGGCAGAGCATGAGAGACTGAAAAGTCCTTGATTGGGGTAAGCATTACTTAGCAACAACTAGAAACATCAGTGTATTATCAGCATTCTTCTCAGACTAAAGACGAAAATACAGCACTGCACCAGCTAGTAAGAAGGAGAAAAATAATTGCTACAGGTGAACCCTTTACCCCTTGTCCTATCACTACAGTCCCTGATGAAGAGTCCCTCCCCAGCATCCTTGTAGGCCCCCTTCAGATATTGGAAGGCTGCTCTGAGGTCACCATGCAGCTTCTCTTCTCCAGGCTGAACAGCCCCAACTTTCTCAGCCTGTCTTCATACGGGAGGTTCTCCAGTCCCCTGATCATCCTCGTGGCCCTCCTCTGCACTTGTTCCAACAGTTCCATGTCCTTTTTATGTTGAGGACACTGGAATTGCACACAGTACTCCAAGTGGGGTCTCATGAGAGCAGAGTAGAGGGGCAGGATCACCTCCTTCGACCTGCTGGTCATGCTTCTGACATTAGACTCATAGAATAGTTAGGGTTGGAAAGGACCTTAAGATCATCTAGTCCCAAACCCCCTGCTATGGGCAGGGACACCTCCCACTAAACCATGTCACCCAAGGCTCTGTCCAACTCGGCCTTGAACACCACCAGGGATGGAGCATTCACAACTTCCCTGGGCAACCCATTCCAGTGCCTCAACACCCTTACAGTAAAAAACTTCTTCCTTATATCCAATCTAAACTTCCCTTGTTTAAGTTTGAACTCGTTACCCCTTGTCCTACCACTATAGTCCCTAATGAATAGTCCCTCCCCAGCATCCCTATAACCCCCCTTCAGATACTGGAGGGCTGCTATGAGGTCTCCACACAGCCTTCTCTTCTCCAGGCTGAACAGCCCCAACTTTCTCAGCCTGTCTTCATACGGGAGGTGCTCCAGTCCCCTGATCATCCTTGTGGCCCTCCTCTGGACTTGTTCCAACAGTTCCATGTCCTTTTTATGTTGAAAACACCAGAACTGTACACAAAACTCACACTTCAGCTTAATTGTAGAGTTAGATTCAAGGAGATTGGTACTGGGAAGATTAAAGATGAGTAGTAAACCAACACTACATTCTGCTTGTGGTGTGCATGGAAAAATGACATTAGAGGTCTATACTTACAAAGTTATGTAAAAATCTCAGAGTCCTATTTAGAACAGGAGAGTTACAATTTATTTCCTACATAACCTATTACTGTTCATTTTACTGTGAACGAAGGTTTGATGTTAACTAAGCCTTTCATAAAGAAGTTGGAAAGAGAATTTTCTTCTTTTGTATCCTTCACAGAGACAACAGGAATTTAATAATACACATCACATTGTAAGCTTTTATATAAAAACATTTACTGGGTAGTATACAGCTTTATTAAAACATTATAGACATTCTCTACATGCTTCAGAAGAAGCAAGCAAGAGCTGTCATGAATATTCTGTAGTCACAGACATTTCCATTAACTTGGTTTAGCTATTGCCTTTCCACATAGTACAGTCAGCTTACTCTAAGGGGGAAAAATTAATTTTAGTTCAAGGTACCCAACAGAACTTGACAGAAAAAAGAGAAAAGTCACTATTGCTAATGCAAGCGGCAAGCAAGCACTCCCTCATTCTTTACCTACATAGGCAGGTGTCCTGGGTTCAGCAGTAGCAGTCATTTTTTCTTTTTTCCCTTCTTGGTAGCTGCTGCAGCGCTGTGTTTTTGATTTTGGGCCTGGGAACAGTGCTGATAACACCAGTGTTTTCAGTTACTGCTTGGTGATGTTTAGGCTGGCCAAGGACTTGCTGAGTCTCATGCTCTGCCAGGGAAGGGGGGAAGCTGGGGGGAAGCAGAGACAGGACACCTGATCCAAACTGACCAAAGAGGTTATTCCATACCACAGCACATCATGTCCAGGATGAAAAAGAACTGGGGGCTGTAACCCGGAAGAGTTGTGGTTTTAGTCCACAGCTCGGTCATCGGGTGGTGAGCAGTTCTGTCCTCTTCCCTTGTATTTCTCTCGTTGTTATTATTATTGGTGGTGGTGGCAGTGGTTTGTGTTGTACCTTGGTTGCTGGGCTGTTCTTGTCTCGACCTGTGGGAGTTGTGTTCTTTCGATTCTTCTTCCCTCCCCCCCCCCCCCCCCCCCCCGAGTGGGGGGGAAGAAAAAACTCTTCCCTTGTATTTTTCTCTTGTCATTATTATTATTGGTGGTAGCAGTGGTGGTTTGTGTTACACCTTAGTTGCTGGACTGTTCTTATCTCAACCTGTAGGAGTTGCATTCTTTCGATTCTCCTTCCCACCCCTCCAGGAGCGGAGGGAAGAAAGAGGGGGAAGTGAGTGAGTGAGCAAAACTGTTTTGTGGCTGAGAAGCTTAAACCACGACAGCAGGCCTGTGTTATAAAACACAAAACAGCTTCCAGACCTGTAGCTTAAAAGTAGTTACATTCAAGTGTGTAAATATCTGCAAGACTGTAAACTGATTAATTTTTCTTACATCTAGATAGACTTCTAGTGCTGTACATTACTTCATCCAAAAGTCCAGGTACCCTTATCGTCAGAAAAGTCAGGCACTATATGCTACAAAATTCTGTTCAACTTCATTCTGATTCAAAACAATTTACTTCCCTGCACCAAAGATAAGGCCATTACTATTCAATTGCAGCAGAGAATTAACAGGAGTATAGTTCTTACTCAGCAAGGGACAGAGAATAATAGATTATAACAGGAATTGAAACTTGGCTGTAGCTTTGTGAGCCTTTGCAAATATGAGATAGAGAATGGCAGGAGAGACACCAGAGCCATCTAGAAGGAAGAATTTATGCTTCTGCCCCCCTCCCCATGCAATTACCAAACTGCGCATGCTTATTAAAGTACATTTATTTTTACAGTTCTCCCCTCCCTGTTCCTCCCTTGCCCTATTCCTCCCTCCAATTTATGCTGACCAATTTAGGCTTAACCTCAGAAGAGTTAAAGCACTTTGAATCTGCATTCATGACAGTATCTCACATGAAAACCTGAGACTAGGTGTCTGAATATTTTTATGTAAGCTTACTAGTTTAAGCTTACCACTAGGTTATGAATATGCTGTACTGTATCTTGATTTAGTATTGACACATCAATATTATGGACGTCTCCATCAGCCATACAGTGTTTACACATTAAGAGAAACATTTTTAAGATGAAAACTATTCTGATAGTTTTTACTTGCATGGCCAACTTTTCTAAGAAAATCATATGCTTCCCTGCTACACTGAAAAACTTGAGCAACCATTTTAACTTCTGTTTAGCAGTAACTCATTTAGGGATAGCAAGAGCCATCACTCTCAGACTATTCACAATTTCTCAACTACTGTAAGTTGAAAATGTTTTTTTTTTAAACCCCAAACAAATAAGCTTGATGCCTGTCCATCAGCCAGATGAATGTTTACAAACAGAAGTTTTATCTTGAGATACTGATTTACTTCTTAGTAACATGCCCTGAACTCTTCCACTAGTAGGTACAGTTCTTGAGACAGTCTGTTGTAATCCAGCACTAGAATACAATAAAAATGTTACTCTGAGGGTAACTTCCTATGCTCTGCAGGAATTTTTCAAGCATGAAGCAAATGCAAGTAGGAGCAAACATCCCTAATAGAAAGGCAATCATGTTTAAATGCTTCCAGTTCTGCCAGAAGACTACAGGAAGTCCATCCATCAGCAGCATGTACTAGCACCACTCAGTAACATTCTATAACCCCGAAACACTGCAGTGACCTCTGAAGCCCGTGTACAGGCCAGTAAGCAAGCTGACATTTGCACCACTTGGTAACAAGAATATTCACTCTCCAGTATCAACAGTGAATGCTTACAGGTTTGGAAAGAGGAAACTTCATGCCTCCAGGCTTAAGATAAGGTATGTGCTGTATCTGTTTACTACAGAGGGAGATACTATGAAATACTGAAGCTGCTAACTCTGACAGGTACAGGGCAAGCCTTGTACCATACAAAATTCCTAAGCTTATTTCATGATACAGTTGTTCATATTCCACTTAAAAATGTAAGATTTGGGTATGCAGGCCAAGGTGAAACTAAGCCACTTGCTGGTTTCATGACCCATTTAAGTTCTCCATCCCTCTACTTCAGCTGATGACTTCTGCCAAAACCAAACTCTGTAGCGTGTGGGGAATGATAATAACTGAAAACCTTAATGGTTCAATAGGCAAAGAACTGATTGCAAGCTTATGTGATTGGGGGTTGGGGGGGTGATTTATTTTTTTTTTTTTAACACAGAGGTACTGGTGACATATTAATCAAGTTTGGGCTCTGAGAATTAGTTTAAGCTGTAAAATATACCTTCACACAACAGTGAGTGGGAGTAGAATTTATATTCTAAATCTGTTGGTTTTTTTGGTTGGGTTTTTGGTTACTTGGTTGGTTGGTTTTTTTTGAAACTGGCTTACTTACAAAATCAAATCCTGTACCTCTGTAAGAACCTAAGGTAACACCCACACTCAGAACAGGAGGTGTGTGACTGGTTCACATCCCCACTACCAAATTTAGTGGCAGACTGTCATGGTTTAAGCCGTAAATCACGCAGCCTGCTCACTCACTCCCCCCTCTTTCTTCCCCCCCACTCTGAGGGGGGGGGGAAATGGGGAGAAGAATCGAAAGAATGTAACTCCCACGGGTTAAGAACAGTCCAGTAACTAAGGTATAACACAAATCACTACTGCTACCACCAATAATAATAATGACAAGAGAAATACAAGGGAAGAGGATACAACTGCTCACCACCCGACACCAAGCCCAACCCAGCAGCAAAACCCCCTCTTCTGGGTCTCTGCTCTCCATTTTTACACCCTGGGCATGACGTGCTGTGGTATGGAATACCTCTTTTGTCAGTTTGGGTCAGGTGTCCTGTCTCTGCTTCCTCCCGGCTTCCCCTCCTCCCTGGCAGAGCATGAGACTCACAAAGTCCTTGGTCAGACCAAAACATTACCAAGCAGTTAACTGAAAACACTGGTGTTATCAGCGCTGTGCCCAGGCCAAAAGTCAAAAACACAGCGCTGCACCAGCTACCAAGAAGGAGAAAAATGACTGCTACTGCTGAACCCAGGACAGTATCCACCCCTTATGCCATACCATTCACATCATGCTCAGATCCCACATTTTCAATATACCAACACATGTATATATATGCATCCACACACACAGAGAGAGGGAGAAAGATCATCCTTAGTACATGGACCAATCCCTATAAAGCTGCTGAGTCCACCCAGTACATGATATCGGGCTCCATCTCTTGTAACAGTCTTTCAGAGCAGGAGAGGCTGTGTGCAGTGTTCACACTCGTGAATAACCTGGGTAATAGTGTCCATTGCTAAGTCCACCCCTCGATCATGAGTCCATCTGTATGTTGCATCTCTGCCCTGATGGCCTGAAGTGTCATGGGCCCACCAGGCTCAAAATAATTCACCCTCCCCTCCAGCAGTTGCTGCAACTTGTTGTTGGGGACTCCATACAGCTGCCTTCCATGTCCGACGCTTCCAAAGTACTGGAGGGGCCCAGTGGACTAGATACTTGCCCATACTGTCCCACACACCCTGCCACTCATGACTGTCCAACCTCAGGGAAAATCTCTTGGTCATCCTTGATCATAGTCTAACCCCAGACAAGGCCCACACCAGACTCTGGTTAACGCTCGGGACCAGACAAAATGGTCGAGGATAAAACACACTCTGTATGCATGCCAACATGGTGATCCCCATCACAATCAGCAAGCAGGTCTCAAGGATACCCAAAGGCCATTCAAACCCTTCAGAACTCTCAAATGAGGCTGCTGTACTTGTCACTGGGGCTGGTGTACTGCTGTGCTTGCTGGCTCTCTCACCACCAGCTGCTCTTTGAGTCCAGATCTTCCTCCTCTGCCTTGCTGGGAAGTGCTGCGTGGTCTCCTGCATCCTCCTGCGGCTCGGGATCACGGGGCTCAGCAGGCAGCTGCCGGGGAATGTTCTCGGTCGTCGCGGGGCTGGGCTTGGCCGCGGGGCTCGGCTCGGCCGCGGGGCTGGGCTTGGCCGCGGGGCTCGGCTCGGCCGCGGGGCCCTGCTTCTCTGCCGCCTCCTCCCGCGGCTTAGCAGCTGCTGGGCTGGGCTCGGCGGCGGGGCTCAGCTCCTCTGCTGCCTCCTCCCGCTGCTCGATAGCCACGGGGCTCGGGTCCTGGTCCCCGGGGCCGTGCTCCCGGGCCGTTTCGGCCGCCGGCGGCTCCCGGGCCGCCCCCCCTCTGCTTCCCACAGCCTCGCAAAGACGGAGGCGAGGATGAGGGCCAGGATGGTGAAGAGCAGCCGGGCAGCCAGGTACAAGTCCACGTCCACTTCCGTCCCCCCCTGCTTCTGGAACCTGCCCATATTACAAGCCATTCCAATAAAGTATAATGAAACAAGAACCTTAACCCAAAACCCATATCCGAAAAATGCTAAGATAACAAATACCGGCTGTAAGTAATTTACAACAGGCTGAAACCATGAACTCAAGAGAATCAAGAGCAACAACTTTGAGAGCCAATAAATCAGCATTGTGATGAGTGGCTATTAATACTGTTGTTATCTCAAGCCTTTGAGCCCCACGGTGGGCGCCAAAAAAGAACTGTTGTGGTTTAAGCTGTAAATCACGCAGCCCGCTCACTCACTCACTCCCCCCTCTTTCTTCCCCCCCACTCTGAGGGGGGGGGAATGGGGAGAAAAATCGAAAGAATGTAACTCCCACGGGTTAAGAACAGTCCAGTAACTAAGGTATAACACAAATCACTACTGCTACCACCAATAATAATAATGACAAGAGAAATACAAGGGAAGAGGATACAACTGCTCACCACCCGACACCAAGCCCAACCCAGCAGCAAAACCCCCTCTTCTGGGTCTCTGCTCTCCATTTTTACACCCTGGGCATGACGTGCTGTGGTATGGAATACCTCTTTTGTCAGTTTGGGTCAGGTGTCCTGTCTCTGCTTCCTCCCGGCTTCCCCTCCTCCCTGGCAGAGCATGAGACTCACAAAGTCCTTGGTCAGACCAAAACATTACCAAGCAGTTAACTGAAAACACTGGTGTTATCAGCGCTGTGCCCAGGCCAAAAGTCAAAAACACAGTGCTGCACCAGCTACCAAGAAGGAGAAAAATGACTGCTACTGCTGAACCCATGACACAGACCATGAAGACGTATTAAGTCTAGATTAATGATGATTGATATTAATGTAGATCTATAGTGTCTTGGCATTTAACAAAGTTATTTATTAACAACAAGCCAAAAAAACCCTTAACTTTAAGATATCTTTGTGGTGGCTTTGAAATTTGTGGTGCTACATTCATAAGTAAGAGACTTAACAGCCTCAGTCACACCTGAAGAAGAGTGAACAGACCTAATTAAAAAAAAAAAGGGGGGGGGGGAATAGAAGTGGTTATTGCTTTTGTTTATTTCTTTTATTTCCTCATCTACTTCTACTGTAGCATTTTAGCTAGGATGAAGGCAGACAGCTAGTGGATTAGAGAACGTTGAAGTGCTCTACAAGAGGCACAGTGTATATACATGTGAAGAAGCCCTCCTGAGGTAGACATGATATAATGGGACCTAACACCATAGGGGAATGAAAGTCATTTATGTTAGTAGGTAAGAAAGGGCTTCAGTACCTGAGTTGGATATAATTAAGGTAGCACCCACAGCTTTCTATTTGAGTGTGCAAAGTTTCCTAGGAAGTTTCTTTTTCAGCAGGAAGTAATTTTTCTAATTAGTTCTCAGGATATTTGTCCTGTGTGGTTGATCTGAATCCAGAGAACAAATTTTTCCAGTTTTGAATTTTAACTCAGTTCACAGAAATCTTGATGACAGAAATATACTTCACTATTCCTCTAATCTTCCTTTCCCCACACGCATTTTGGAGGTATTGTAAGGGCATGTGGGTTTGGCCCAGCATTAGTGTATTTGAATAAAAGCAACCTTCAAAGACTGAGAATTTATAGACTTCCCCAGGCAAAGCAGCCTTCTCTAGTTAGATTTTGCTGAGTCAAAAGCTCTGTAATCCCAGTTTAAGAAAGCAATTAAAATTTCTTTAGGCATATTAAACACTCATAGGTTGTTTAACTTGCATTTCCCTGAAGATAATTTGAATGTATCAATTAAGTGTCAGTGGATACAAGTATGCACACTGGAGCTGCAGGTGTAGCAAGAGCTTCTAAAAAAATTTCATGCAGATATCCACCAAGTTTTTAATTCATTAGATCCTATAGTGAGACTTGAATTTGGTCCATCATGACTGTAAGCAGCTTTAAGGCATTTTTGCAAGCCTGCATTTCCCTACTAATGACACCTTGTCGTGGTTTAAGTCCAGCTGGTAACTCAGAACCATGCAGCCACTTGCTCACTCCCCCCTTCTCCCCCCCCACTCCCAGAGGGATGGGGAGGAGAATCGAAAGAATATAAATCCCACTGGTTGAGATAAGAACAGTCCAGTAACTAAGGTATAATACAAAACTATTACTACTATCACCAATAATAATAGCAATAAGGGAAATAACAAGGGGAGAGAATATAAAACTAAAAGGGGAAAAAAACCCAATAAACACGAGTGATGATCATTACCCACTGACCGATACCCAGCCTGACCCAAGCAGCAATCTGGCCTTCTGGGTAACTCCCCCCAGTTTATATACTGGGCATGATGTGCTGTGGTGTGGAATACCCCTTTGACTACTTTGGGCCAGGTTCCCTGTCTCTGCTTTCTCCTGGCTTCCCATGCCCCTCCTCACTTGCAGAGCATGAGACTGAAAAGTCCTTGATGGAGGTAAGCATTACTTAGCAACAACTAAAAACATCTGTGTGTTGTCAACATTGTTCTCAGACTAAAGATGAAAACACAGCACTGCACCAGCTACTAAGAAGGATTAAAATAACTGTTACAGCTGAACCCAGGAGACACTTCCATTTCAGCTATGTAATAATTATTACAGAACAATTCATTACTCCTAACAGAGCAAGAGGTTTCCCTTACAGACTCTCTTCCATTCACTATTGTTTGGAAATTGATACTGATAACACAGATTCAGAACTGTGCACCATTCAGTAAGTGAGAGGTACCACCACATCCCTTCATCAGCTAGAGGTGCTTTTTTGTTCAGGTTCATGTCACTACAATGCATATGACTCAGGCTTTGGAAGACATCTTTATCAGATGTATTCCTTTTTGTCTCAAATCTCAGCTATTTCATTTGAAAAGAATTGTATTCAGCATTAATAGATTCAGGTGAGTTAAGCCATCAAAGATCAGTCTTACCTAGAAAGAATGTTCAGTTTGCCATTTAAACCAGACAACAATGAAACCAATTACTTTGGTTTGGAAATCTGAAAATTCATATGTAAGACTGCAGTTAAAAGAAATGCCATTTTAAGACAAAATTATAGATATTCTGCTATCCTGCAGGGGGCTGATGAGCAACAGCGCTCCCACCAGGCGCAACCAGCTAGTGCACTGGTAAAGAAGGTCACTACTGGTGCTGCCAGGAAAAAGCAGCGGGCCATAGTAGTAGGGGACTCTAATCTGAAAGGCACAGAGGCACCCATCTGCCGGCCTGACCCAGGCTCAAGGGAGGTGTGTTGCCTACCAGGGGCTCGGATCAGGGATGTGGCCGAGAAGCTGCCTGCTCTAGTCGGTCCCACTGACTATTACCCACTCCTGGTAATACATGTGGGTGCTACTGATATAGATAGCAGTAGCCCGGAGACTATAAAGAAGGACTACAGGGCTCTGGGAGAGGTAGTTAGGGGCTCTGGAGCTCAGATCGTCTTATCGTCAATTCTCCAGGATACAGGGCAGGACCTTGAAAAGGCTAGGAGGATTGGGCAGGTTAATAAATGGTTAGAAGGGTGGTGCTATAGTCAGGGGTTTGGGTACCTTGAACATGGGACTCAATATAGTAGGCCAGGTCTACTGGGGGCTGGTGGAGCTGGTCTGACAAAGAAAGGGAAGAGTGGATTTGGTAGGAGGCTTGCCAGGCTGGTCAAAGATGCTTTAAATTAGATGTGTTGGGGGAGGGGGGCATCATTCCATCCCAACACACCCAGTCGGTTGGTAGCACCTATAGTAAACGTTCGGAGCAATGTAGGGATATTCCAGCTGCTCCAGCCAATGAGCTGGCTTCAATTGGATCTCGGCTCAAATGCCTCTACATAAATGCCCGTAGTATGGGGAACAAACAAGAGGAATTAGAGATGTGTGCACATCTACGGGGGTATGATATCATAGGCATCACAGAAACATGGTGGGATGGCTCCTATGACTGGTGTGTTGGAATGGAAGGTTACCGGCTCTTTAGGAAAGACAGGCCTGGCAGACGGGGAGGGGGAGTTGCTATTTATGTTAGGGATAGGCTAGAGAGTATGGAACTCTGTCTGGGGACAGGTGAGCAGTCGACAGAGAATTTGTGGGTCAGGGTTAAAGGGAGAACAGCGATGGGTGACATTATTGTGGGGATCTGTTACAGACTGCCTGACCAAGGGGACTTGCTGGACGAAGTGCTCCATAGGCAGATAGGAACAGCCTCACGCTTGCAGGCCCTTGTTCTCATGGGAGACTTCAACCACCCTGATATCTGTTGGAGGGATGGTACGCCCGGCACAAGCAATCCAGAAGGTTCCTCGATTGTGTGGAAGACAACTTCCTTCTGCAAGTAATAGAGGAGCCGACAAGGAGAGGTGCCATGCTTGACCTCGTCCTCACCAACAGGGAAGGGCTGGTTGGGAATGTGACGCTCCAGGGCAGCCTTGATTGCAGCGATCATGAGATGGTTGAGTTTGAGATCCTCAGGACAGTGAGAAGAGCGTGCAGCAAGCTCACTGCCCTGGACTTCAAGAGAGCAGATTTTGGACTCTTCAGGAACCTGCTCAGTAAGGTTCCATGGGATACAGCCCTAGAGGGCAGGGGGGCCCAAGACTGTTGGTTGATATTCAAGGCTCACCTGCTGCAAGCTCAGGAGCGATGCATCCCAACTAGAAGGAAGTTCAGCAGGAGGGCCAGGAGACCTCCTTGGATGGATAAGGAGCTGCTGAGCAAAATTTGAAGGAAAAAAGAGGCTTATAAAAGGTGGAAGCAAGGTCAGGCGGCCTGGGAAGAATACAGGGATGTTGTCCGGGAAGCTAGGGACCAGGTTAGGAAAGCTAAGGCCCACTTAGAATTAAACTTGGCTAGGGATGTTAAGGATAACAGGAAGGGATTTTATAGGTACATTGCCAATAAAAGACAGGTTAGGGACACCGTGGGCCCTCTCCAGAAGCTATCGGGAGAACTGGCTACCCTGGATTTGGAGAAGGCTGAGGTTCTTAATGACTTCTTTGCCTCAGTCTTTACCGGCAAATGCTCTGACCACACCACCCAAGTCTTGGAAGGCAGACGCGGGGACGGTGAGGGTGGGGACCCTGGGCCCACTGTGGGGGAGGATCTTGTTCGGGACCACCTTAGGAACCTGAATGTATACAAGTCCATGGGACCGGATGAAATCCATCCACGGGTCCTGAAGGAGCTGGCAAATGAAGTTGCTAAGCCACTGTCCATCATATTTGAAAAATCATGGCAGTCAGGTGAAGTTCCCGACAACTGGAAAAAGGGAAAGATAACCCCCATTTTTAAGAAGGGAAAAATGGATGAGCCAGGGAATTACAGACCAGTCAGTCTCACCTCTGTGCCTGGCAAAATCTTGGAGCGGATTCTCCTGGAAGGCATGCTAAGGCACATGAAAACCAACAAGGTGCTTGGTGACACCCAGCATGGCTTCACTAAGGGGAAATCCTGCCTGACCAATCTGGTGACCTTCTATGAAGGGGCTACGGAACTGATGGACAGGGGCAGAGCAGTTGATGTCATCTACCTGGACTTGTGTAAAGCCTTTGACACTGTCTCACATGACATCCTTCTCTCTAAGTTGGAGAGACATCAATTTGATAGGTGGACCACTCGGTGGATAAAGAACTGGCTGGATGGCCGCACGCAAAGAGTAGTGCTCAGTGGCTCAATGTCCAGCTGGAGACCAGTAACGAGTGGTGTCCCCCAGGGATCGGTGTTGGGACCGGTCTTGTTCAACATCTTTGTGGGTGACATGGACAGTGGGATTGAGTGCACCCTCAGCAAGTTTGCCGATGACACCAAGCTGTGTGGTTCGGTTGATACATTGGAGGGAAGGAATGCCATCCAGAGGGACCTTGACACGCTTGTGAGGTGGGCTGATGCCAACCTCATGAAGTTTAACCATGCTAAATGCAAAGTCCTCCACCTGGGTCGGAGCAATGCCAGGCACAGCTACAGATTGAGCGGGGAGGAGATTGAGAGCAGCCCTGCAGAGAAGGACTTGGGGGTGTGGGTTGATGAAAAAATGAACATGAGCCGGCAGTGTGCGCTTGCAGCCCAGAAGGCCAACCGTATTCTGGGCTGCATCAAAAGGAGTGTGACCAGCAGGTCGAGGGAGGTGATCCTGCCCCTTTACTCTGCTCTCGTGAGACCTCACTTGGAGTATTGTGTGCAGTTCTGGTGTCCTCAACATAAAAAGGACATGGAACTGTTAGAACAAGACCAGAGGAGGGTCACGAGGATGATCAGGGGACTGGAGCACCTCCCGTATGAAGATAGGCTGAGAAAATTGGGGCTGTTCAGCCTGGAGAAGAGACGGCTGCGTGGAGACCTCATAGCAGCCTTCCAGTATCTGAAGGGGGCCTATAGGGATGCTGGGGAGGGACTCTTCATTAGGGACTGTGGTGAGAGGACAAGGGGTAATGGGTTTAAACTTAAACAGGGGAGGTTTAGATTGGATCTGAGGAAGAAATTCTTTACTGTGAGGGTGGTGGGGCCCTGGAATGGGTTGCCCAGGGAAGTTGTGAATGCTTCATCCCTGGCGGCGTTCAAGGTGGGGTTGGACATAGCCTTGGATGGCATGGTTTAGTGTGAGGTGTCCCTGCCCATGGCAGGGGGGTTGGAACTCGATGATCTTGAGGTCCTTTCCAACCCTTACTATTCTATGATTCTATGATTCTATATTTCCAGGGAGCAATACTGTAAGAATTCCCTGGCGGAAAAAAAACCCAACACTTAAGCCCCATAGTGCTGCCTTTTATAAAGTTCTACATACACATAAAATGGCAAGTTTCATAATGCCAAAAGTTCATCTTGAAGTTCTGTACAAACAACCACCTTTGTATTATACACCCTTCCAAATTATAAGCTCTCTTATAATTAATGCCTGTAACTCCACATGTAATCTTTTATTCTTTGTTGTCATCTTGCTACATACTTCAGTGTCTGGCTGAGGCACTACATTTCATAGACAAAATTAATACACTTGTGCTATTTGGTTTAGAGATCAAGGTGGACAAGAATGCACAAGCCATTTAAATACATAAAAGCATGTATTAAATCATGAAATTGAGGTCGGTTTTGTTTTGTTGTGTTTTTTTTTTCTTTTTTAAATCAGCAGAAAATGGTTCCTCAAACCATCAAGACATACTGACAAGTCAAGAGAGAAAAACTATGCCAGTATTTGTAAATCTGTGTGAATTAGTTACCAGAAGTGCAGATATCGTATTTCATTATGAAATTAATTTGCTACACAGTTTAGCCTTGCTTAACTTAAAATACATTGGATTTAAAACAATTGATTTTTCAAACAAATGGCATGCCATTGGCCTGCCCAGTCATGAATCTCGCAGGGTTCACAGCAGGTCAGAACTGATAAAACCCTTATGTTGTTTGTTCAGAATAAACTTACTTTTTTAGGTGTTTTCTTTGCAGAAATATGCTTGGCATCTTCATATTCAACAATTGTAGTTACCTTAACTAGAAATACATTAGAAAAACAAGGAAAATAAAAAGTTTCATGAAGAGCACAAAAGAACACTTCAAACTCATTTGTTTGAAGCCTATTTACCTACTGACATCTACCTATCAGTTCTGCTGTCTGATGGCCATTCACCTGGATCAGAGTTGAAAGCAAACTATGTGTGACACACAGCACAGTTAGAAGACACTAGATACCCCTTCAACCCCCAGACAAAATAGAATTACTTTTCAGTGCCAGCATCCTTCTTATTGCATATTTTGGAGTATGAAGAGAAATGGTATTTTCCTTACAAACCTCAGTGTTTGTAAGGAAAACACTGAGGCAGGAGGGACCTATGAGAAAATAGGGGTGACTCTCCTAGCTCTTCTGCTATACTGTAAAGCACTGACAAGTCACTTAAATCTCTCTTTTTGCCATTTTCAGTGATAAATCCAAAGGGCAGGAACTCTTATCTCATGTTTTAAAGTACCTCAAGAGTAGCAAAGCTCATGATCCTCCACACTGAATGCTGAGGGGACCTGTATGTTACACTTCCAGTAAGACACTTTTCCCTCTTGTACCCTTCAGGCTTAACATTCACTTCACAAATGCTCAGTTCAAACCAATAAAAAGAAGAAAATGTAAGAACCAAGCTATCTATTAATGTATTGACTTGCCTTTTTTGCTGTTGGTCCTCACCAGTTTTGGATTTGCTCTGTCTTCCAGAGAGCAGTCAGTCTAAAAACAAAGTTTATCCAACAAGGGAAAGTTAGCAGATTTTGCCCAGCAAATGCCTATTATCCTACAAAAGGCAGTCAACTAAAAGTGATGGAAGTGGAATTGGCTAAACACCAGTTTATTTTTTCAGAAACATCTGGGTTTCTGCCTGCAGATGACCCTAAAGCTTTATGTAATGTTCATAACTACACCATGGCCGGCTGTCTAGCCTTCTTGTACCATCTTCTCTTTAAACAGACAGCCAAACAAAAACATTCGTCTGAAATGTTTACAGCAGGGAGAAGACTTCTATTCTGTAAGCTGTGGTAAAATTTGAAAACACCACTTACCACTGCAGCAGCAAGAGCCACTTCCTCACCTCCTCGCAAATCTGTAACTCAAGAAAGTACACCTTATTTATATACTACTACTTGCATAATTACTATCTGCAGGTTCTTATCTTATTTGCTATGAAGCTGAGCAAGTAACTCAGGATTACAGTTGCTTAAATAGCTAACATTAGCTAGCGGGTATGTTGCATTTGAACAAGATTCAAGTCTTGTAGGATAGTCACTCCTACAAAGCAACAATGAAAATCTTAGGCCATTTCAGTATGTCTGATCTTTGAAAGGATACTAAGCGTAGTCACACAGTATATAACCTTGGTTTAAAGAATCAATTAGGAACTCGCCAACAAAGTTTTTAAGTTGACAAGCAGGTATTCTTTATTGCGGCGCCGGGAGACACGGGGGATAGCTCCTCCTAGCGTCTCTCTGCTACACAAGCTGTCCTTATATAATCACTAAGAATACATATTCATTACATACATGCATATTCATGGAGTTATGTATTACATAATTTTTCTAGAAAGTTTCTCCCGCATGCGCACAAAAATGTGGTAGTGGTCTTTGGGGGTCGTTTACTTCTTCCAACAATCTTCATCACTTGGCTATTCCTTGAACTTTCATCCTGCCAATCTTTGAAGCATGCGCAGTAGATAAATGCTTATGCCAGCTTAATTAGTTTAGTAACACCACTGACATAACTGAATGATTTCTCCCCATCCTTCTACTTATCAGTTAACTCAGCTACAACTCATCCTGAACATCTGCTAGTTTCAGATAATCTTTATCTACACATTCTGTTTTGCTTACCATAAATTTTGTACAAGGCTACAAGGTCCTAGAACTACATCAACTACAGTCATTTATCTTATACAAGGATGATCACTAAGCAGAACTAATTTACTTACTTATAATAGATTATATTTCAGCCTATATTTCTCTATTTCAACCTGAATTCCAAGAAGAAAATCCCCTATATGCTGCACGGCTAAAAGCTAATGGTTTTAGGCAGAAGTTTTCAAGACATGACTCAAGTTTGTCAAGGGTCTTATGTTGGACCTTTGTGGACCCCCTGCAATTTCCAGCTGCAAGATAGATTCCAAAATCATCAATTCTTACCAGAATATACATCTGATGCTGACTGTGCACCACAGCTTTAACTACTGCATAAACGTGAGGTTAAAACTGTCAGGAAAACCTGGTTTTGATAATAGAATAGCTTGTGAGGCAGAGTGAAGTTTAAAGCTTTATTCAAATAAAGGGAGATCCCCACCAGACACACCTAGTTCAGGGTTCTCAAATTTTCTTAGTGTCAACACTATATTTATACCTATCCCATCCCCAGGATCCCTCCCCTTTTCTCCTTTGTCTTAGATACTCAGGGGTTACAGCTACCTGGTCTGCCTATAATATTCTATTCTGCTTTCACAAGCTGCAGGCTACCAAAAAGCAGAAGTCTAGCAATGCTTAGTAGTCATATTGCCACATTGTCTGCAGAAGTTATTTTCTGTGAGTAAAGCAGTTTCTGTGCTATGCTTAGCAGTCATATTGCTACATGATTTGCAGAAGTTATTTTCTGTTAGTCCAGCAGTTTCTTGTGTTTATTCACTATTCCTGATAATATTTTTGGCAAGGCCACAGTTTTTCTCCACAAAACTGAGCTTGTTCACTCATCATTACAGGTAAATTACTAGATAAGAAAGGCTCAGTAGTAAAAGACTTCAACTTAACAGAAAGACAAAATAATCTCTGTGACTAGGATGAACAGATTCAGATGGAAAGAAGTGCTCACATTTTTACACACAGAAAATACTAGACTTGTAGTTATTCCTTATCTGTTCAGGCTTTAAGTAAGATGACTTAAAAGCACATGTGAAATAAGGTGCTGGACTCTATACAGTTACCAACTAATTCTACACCCTGTGTTACACGGGTCAGTCTACTTGAAGGTACTGAGTGAATCCCTGCAGTGCAATACCACTGCCTAGTAGCTAATGTACTCAGGACACAAAGCAAACTTTTATATAAAAGACACCAAGTTTACAGGTTTTCTTGCATCAGTCAGGGGTATATCATGCTGTAATGGTGTCTGCATCCCTCACAAATATAAGGCCATGCACACTGTTGTGGTTTAACCCCAGACAAAGGCAGACAGTGGCTTAATTTCCTCTGTCTCCAAAGCAGCTAACCACTCATTCCCAGCCAGGTTGATTTCAGATTCACCACTTCCCACCGCAGGTAGGTGCCCAGCCAGGACAGCAGGGCTCCATCACACCTCATGGTGACTCGGGAAGACAAATGTCATTGCTCCCAGAGTCCCCTCCTCCTTCTTGGGCCCCCCAGCCTCCTCGCTGGTGGGTGAGAGGCAGAAAAGGCCTTGGCTCTGTGAGCACTGCTCAGTGGTAACCAAACCACCCCTGGGTCATCAACACTGTTCTCTGGCTAAAGCCAAAACATTGTGAACCAAGGCACTGCATTAGAACCAAACACATTCTTAACAAACTAAACAAAATGTAGAATGGAAAGTGAGAGTGAATAAGCATAATTCATGTATACACTTTAATATACATGCTTTAATACAATGTTAGCATAAAGTGTGTAACAACAAGATAAAAACATGTATGCGCTCACTTCCAAAATGTGTAACAAGATAAAAACATGTATGCGCTCACTTTCAAAATGTGTAACAAGATAAGAACGCGTGCATACTCGCTTAGAATACTGCCGAAGTGTATAACAACAAGATAAAAACGCATATAAATGTAACCCGAAATATGAGAAAAGTGTACATGGTTTTTCGGAGGAGACTCCCCATGTCGCCCAGCGCTGAGTAAACATACTTACTTTGCAACTGGATAAAGTTGTGGAGTCATTTTCGCGAGTCAGTTTGGCAAGCCAGCCAGGAGGCTCTCTGCTCGGCTGCGGGATCGGCTGTGGAGCGGACGCCCCTAGGTAGGAGAAGGGTAAGCAGGAGAAGGGTAAGCGGGCCTTTGTCTGTAAGAAGCAGAGGGCTCTTACAGGCTGAATTGATTTGGTAAGCGTACGCATGGTTAGGAAACCGTAAATCGAGATAGGAAATCTCGTAGGTAAAGGCGTATACCCGGCTGCTAGCGTCCGTTTGGTATACACCCGCAAAAAGCAGGGGGCATCTTGTTGTTTGGGTCCTGCAAGACACAGGAGGTATCTTGTAAAAATGGTTTTGGATCTTACTGGTATCTGACTTATTTTGTGACTTGTTACAGTAATGATTTTGGTTTTGTGATTTTGATACTGGTGACCGGATGTTATAACTATGTTATCAATTGTTGTTTGACTGAATTTTAATCTCTGTCTCAAATGTTGTAACTGTGTGGAGTATGTCTGTGGGATCCCATGTGTATGTATGAATGTGAAATTGATAATGAAAAATCAGCAGAATGGAGAGATCTTGAAAAAGAGCCCCTTAGGGTGCATTTTAACACATTGGAAAGAACTGGGAAGGTCTCCTGGGGGCTCAGTAATTAAGAAAACGTTGGTAAAATATTGTAACCAATGGTGGCCTTTGTATACTTTGGAATGTAAGGAAAAATGGGCTAAAAATGGAACTTTAAACTATGATACACTGTTACAATTACTGTTGGTTTTAGGGTGGCAAGGAAAATGGGATGAAATAATATATACAGATATGTTTTTCACTTTAAAAAAAACACCCAGAGTGACAGACAGAATGCGTAATTAATATAGCTCCACCAGACCCTTTAATTTTGGCTTTGGGAAAGGACAGGGAAAAACTGAAAGTTAAGTTGGAGAGAAGTTGTTCAGCTTGTGATATCGGAGAAAGATACTTAAAGTTAAAAAACAGTAATCAGGAAGATAGGTTGGAAAATTTTGTATCACAGGTACCTTCGAGAGGAGCACCCTCTGCATGTGTCCTATCTGATGTTGATAAGGAGGAAGAGGTTGCTGTCACTGGCAACAAGCAGCAGATTCACATTCAGAGTTAAGAAAGGGTTAAAACAGAAGTGCTATAGCAAAGGCATCTGCAGCCACTGCAAAGCAGTGTGAGCAACAGTGAGGAAAAAAAAAAAAAAAAGGAAAAAACCAAGAGGAAAAGGATCAGAGCTGGCACAGCTCCTGTATTTGAGCATGGGATGAGACTGGGGAAGCAGAGGTGGAGGAGAGCCCTCAGGCGGAGGTGGGGGAGTGGGCTCTTCTGTGGAACCAGATCGGTGTATGTGCTGTGAAGAAGTGTATGTGCTATGGGGAAATAGATGTGCTTTGGAGAAGTGTATGTATACATATTACGGAGAATTTGGGTATTACAAGTCAGACTGCCCTGCAGGGGGAAGTGCCATGGGATGGCTCCTGTGGCTGAATTGGAACTAGACTTTGCAAAAGAATTTGCAAAAGGACAAAAAAAAGGGGGGATTTGAGACAAAGGGGGGTACAAAATTACAAAATGGAATATATAAACCTTTAGAATCAATTTCAAGTAATGTTAAGTTTGATGGCTTTGTAACAATAGTAATGGAAAATTTCTGAGATGCATGATATACAGAGAAAAAATATAGAGTACAGCTAGAGAACATACTGAGAATTCTCGTACAAGATAAACTGCTGTAGTTGACATAGTTTAGGTCTTTATGACCTTAGTACAAAATGAGTGTAAGAAAACAGGCTAGAAGAACAGGATGTAAAGATAGGGAGTATCTGGAATGGCAGGGGCCCAGGATGGGCTGCAGTTTAACTGATAAGTAGGAGGACAGGATGATGATTATGTCTGTGATGTTAACGAACCGATTAAGCTGGTATAAGCATCTACTGCGCGTGCTTCAAAGGCTGCCAGCAGTGATGAAGGTTGTTGGAAGAAGTAAACGACCCTCAGGGACCACCACCACATTTTTGTACGCGTGCAGGGAACTTTCTGGAAAATGATGTAATCCATACATAGCCTCATGAATATATATGTATGTTTGGTAGCTATATAAGGACTGCTTGTGTAGCAATACAGGGACACACGTTAGGAGGAGCTAGTCCCCGTGTCTCCTGGCACCGCAATAAAGAATACCTGCTTGTCAACTGGAAAACTTTGTTGGCAAGTTTGTTCCTGGAGTTTTCTCCAAATCACTAATTAAACAGCAGATAGTGAAATTAAGACAAGAGGCAAACTCACCATGGTCCCAGTCCCTTCCTCTAGCATTATTACATATACGGACTAAACCCAAAGAGAAGGAAGGATTAAGCCCTTTTGAAATTTTATATGGACAACCGTATGAAATCCAGAGGGGAATCTCTGCACAAATAGGAGGTAAAATAATGTCCTCTTACATAATAGAATTAAGTAAACAACTTAATAAAATTAAGAAACATGTAGTAGGCATAAGGGATAGGGGTCTGGATAATGCGATACATAACATTCAACCGGGAGATTATATGTATGTTAAGTCTCTTGCAGAAAAGACTTTGAATCCACAATGAAGAAGACCATTCCAGATGATACTCATCTCCTACACGGCTATTAAGATTCGAGAATAAAACGCCTGGATCCATCATACCCATATAAAGAAAGCTCCAGCTAAATAAAAAGCCAGCCCAGCGGACCGATGAAAATCCGACTGCAAAAACAATGACTGGCATAAGGGAAGGACTCAGACAAATTATAAGTATGTGTTTGGCAGAAATCAGTGCCTGGTTTGAGATATGGGTCCCACATTCTAATTATTATATCAAAGAGAGACAATCGATAACAACACTACAGTATACATTTCCTAAAACTCAAGTCTGGGACCTGGGAACATAGTAAGCTGGGATAAACTCAAAAGAACAGGGCAAGAACAGAACCAAAATGTATATCTTCTGAGAGATAGGAAAAAACAGTAGAAGGAACTGAGTAAATCCTTTAGTGGAAGAGTTTCTGGTAATGGGCAGTCTTTATTTGAAGGATTAGCTTATAAAATAATCACGAATATTCATACTTAAGATTTTAGAAAATATCGGTGCCTGATACAAGTTAAAGGACAAGGAATAGATTATAAAACGATAACTTTATCAGTCATAAGATCATCTAGGAAATGGAGAGAAATATCACATGGATAACCAGATCAATGGGAAAAGAACACTCATGTGACTTTAATGACCAAAGTCACCATGGCCATAAATCTAAGCAATTGTTGGATTTATCACAAATTCCCTGAACACAGTAACAAACAAAATTTGACCACAATTAATGCCATCCAGACATTACAGGGAGAGGTAAGCCAACTTTCTAGAATAATAATACAAAATGGAATGACCTTAGACATAATGTTAGCCTCTCATGAAGAAGTGTGTACATTAATAAATTCAAACTATTACGCTTACGTGAATAAAAGAGGAAAAATAGAAAAAGATTTTAAAATGATGTGAACCCAGTTACATATCTTGCACCAAATAACCCAAGATAATACTTCTTGGGGTTTTACAGAATTCTGGGATAAAATCATTTCTTGGGTACCATACCTCTTTTCAAATAAATAGATCAAATCGATTAAATATATCTTATTAAGAATACTAATATTCATAGTGCTTAACTTGCTTATAGGTATATGCATGAAATATGTTAGACTATACTTAAAATAAAAGTCCTTGGAAAAGGACATAAGGAAGAAAAGGGGGGAAATGAACCAAGGCACTGCATTAGAACCAAACACATTCTTAACAAACTAAACAAAATGTAGAATGGAAAGTGAGAGTGAATAAGCATGATTCATGTATACACTTTAATATATATGCTTTAATACAATGTTAGCATAAAGTGTGTAACAACAAGATAAAAATGTGTACGTGCTCACTTCCAAAATATGTAACAACAAGGACGCGTACATACTCGCTTAGAATACTGCCGAAGTGTATAACAACAAGATAAGAACACATAAACGTGTAACAACAAGATAAAAATGCATATAAATGTAACCCGAAATATGAGAAAAGTGTACACGGTTTTTTGGAGGAGACTCCCCGTGTCGCCCAGCGCTGAATAAACATACTTACTTTACAACTGAATAAAGTTGTGGAGTCATTTCCACGAGTCAGTTGCACTGTATCAGCTTACTGGGAAGAACATTAACTGTATCCCAGCTGAAACCAGGACGCGCACTTACCAAGCAAGTCTTTTAATTTTCCTGATGGCAACTTGCATCTTCAGCAGCTCCACCATAAATGCCTTTTCAGCTGTTTGCAAGAGCAAAACAAGTTCTTCCTTAATTCCCTGGATATTTTCCTTGGCTTTAAAACAAAACAGACTCTTACCACTGATATAAGGACAGCAAGTACCTGGAAAACATAGGGTTAAAATACTTTTAACTCAACTTAGGTCTAAGATAGAGAACAATGTTTGTGTTGTAAGTCTGTGGTAACAGAATTTAGTAGTCTTACTAACAAGAGTGAATTATTTCTTTCCATCCTTCTAATGAGTGAATTCTTTCTTACCATCCTTCTAATTATCAGTTAGTTTGGAGACAGTGACTCCTGAACATCTGCTAGCTTAAGATACTCCTTGTCTGCCTATCCTGTCCTGCTTGCAATAAATTTTGTATGAAGGTCTCACTGTTCTAAATCTTTGCCAGCTATCAGAAACTTACAGATATGGCTGGTTTCAGCTAATTGTGATTACTGGGGCATCCAATTGTGCCAAAGGTGAAAAGCGCACCATGAGGAAGACTGCTTACTTCATCTTGAAGACCCCTGCCCATGACCATCTGAGGGCAGTGCGCAAGCGCCAAAAGAGAGGAGACTTATGATAATGAGTACCTAAACTAATTGTAATATCCCTGCCGCTCTCTCGGGAACCTAATGAATATACATGTTTGTGTGTAATAAATATCTGCTTGCTTAACCCCTCGGTGTGCAATTTAGGAGGAGGGATTCCCCTTGCACCCGACGCCGTAATAAACATACCTGCTTTATAACTCTCCTTGAGTTGTAGAGTCTGATTCCGTGCATCACCGCCATATGTGTTACATGTTTCCAAGTACCAGGACTGCTAGACCGCATTCAAAAGTAAAATAACCCTTTTTGCGGATTGTCTGAAGCGGGAGCCCTCCCGAGGCTGACAGGAACACGGCGCGCGCCGCGATGACAGCGCCTCAGCCTGCCCGCCACCGAGCTGAGGCCCGCGCATTCCTTAAGCCCCGCCAGCCCCCAGGTCGCCCCCTCGCCAACCCGAGCGCGGGCCCGGGAGCCGAGCGGCGCCCCTCAGGGAGAGGCGGGCCGTTTCCCGCTCCTCGCCGCCGGCCTTGGCCTGGCTCCGGCCCGGAGGCTCACCTCGCCGGGACCCACCGTTTTCCCCACAACGGGCAGGCAAGGGCAGACATGCGGACACCACAGTGTCCACTTAATCACTTACGATGGCCGACGCCCGTCAGAGACCAGGGGCAGACCCGAGCCCCTCACTGCCATTCCCAACCCTACCCTACTGGTCGAAGTTGCTGAGGAAGAGTGCAATGCACTGATTCATAGAATCATAAAATCAGCTAGGCTGGAAAAGACCTTTAAGATCATCAAGTCCAACCATTCCCCCAGCACTGCCAAGGCCACCATTAAACCATATCACTGAGGGCCTCGTCTATACATTTTTTGAACACTTCCAAGGACATTGATTCCACCACTTCCCTGGGCAGCCTGTTCCAATGCCTGATTACCCTCTCTGTGACTAATATCCAGTCTAAACCTCCCCCAGCACAGCTTGAGGCCACTGCTTCTTGTCCTATTGCTTGTTACTTGGGAGAAGAGACTAACCCCCACCTCACTGCAATCTCCTTTCAGATAGCTGTAGAGAGTGACAAGGTCCCCCTGAGCCTTCTCTTCTCCAGACTCCCCCCCCCCCCCAGTTCCTTCAACCAAGGGACATCCTATGTCACTCAAAAAAAGATCTGTAAAACAATCTGACAATTCATAATATAGATTATGAATTAAAATCAGACCATGATGCTCTTGTTTGTAAAACAACCAACCTACTCCCTCAAAAATCAGGAAAATGTTTATGCTCCAGAAAACACTCAAATGCTCAATACAAATAAGGGAATAGCCTGCTTTGTTTTCTTTTTTTTTTAGTGGTGCTGGCATATACATGTATGTATAGGGAAGCAGAACTAGCTTCCCTTTCCCTAAACTTAATTTCCTTTCGAATTACCAAACACCACTAAAGCCAACTGAGGTATCACTGCAAAATGACAACATTATGTTGCTCTGCAAGTTTAATCTCATACAAGCCGTGTAAGAAGTTTTTTAGAAGGAAACAACTGATAATACCAAACAAACCCCTCACCAAAGCTTTCGAGCCGCAGTTGATCAGCCTTACCTGACCTATTGATCCCCTCTATGAAGAGAGAAGTATGGCTGGCTTAGCTCCTGGTTACAACTCCTTACATTAAAATACATAATTAATTATGAGCATAAAACGTGCCTAAGACCATCTCTGTGTACAGAGAATAGTTTTGTGGTAACAAGTTTGACAAATTTCAAGTCCATAAATTGGAGTGATGTAGAAATTAATGATCAAGTACATGGATATGTAAATACTATTTGAACATGAAGTTTAATGCTTCATAGTTGTCCTGGGTTCAGCAGTAGCACTCATTTTTCTCCTTAGTAGCTGGTGCAGTGCTGGGTTTTTGACTTTCAGCCTGGGAACAACGCTGATAACACCGATGTTTTTAGTTGTTGCTAAGTAATGTTTACTCTGACCAAGGACTTTCTGAGTCTCATGCTCTGCCAGGGAGGAGGGGAAGTGGGGAGAAAGCAGACAGGACACCTGACCCAAACTAGCCAAAGGGGTATTCCATACCACAGCATGTCATGCCCACTATGTAAACTGGGGGCAGTTACCCGGAAGGGCTAGATCACTGCTTGGGTTGGGCTGGGTATTGGTTGGCAGATGGTGAGCGGTTGTATTCTCTTCCCTTGTTATTTCCCTTATCATTATTATTATTGGTGGTAGCAGTAGTGGTTTTTGTTATACCTTAGTTACTGGACTGTTCTTATCTCACCCCATGGGAGTTACATTCTTTTGATTCTCCTCCCCATCCCTCCAGGAGCAGGGGAGGAAGGGAGGGGGAGTGAGCGAGTGGCTGCATGGTTCTGGGTTGCTGGCTGGGCTTAAACCACGACAGTAGTGCAATCCAGCAAGTGCTGCTTCAGTGACATAGGAATTGGAGAACTATTACTTTTTTTTTTTTTTTAACATGTGCTTTATTATTTGGAAGTCTCATGCATCCGAAGTACCTGTAGGAGAATCAAACTTAGAAGCATGCATTTGAAATTAAGGATTGTCTGTTACTAATGAAGTATTTCAGACATTGAAAATAAGCATCTTTTCTTAGCTTTACAGGATTGTTCCACAAAAATGTACATTAACCTTATCTCAATACATACAAATATTGCGGATGGATAATAGAAATCACCACCCTTCCATATAAGATGAATCAGGAGCAAATAGTTATCCCTTATAATGTCAGAAACATAAAAGGCACCATAATAGAATGTTTAGAAAAAACACAGTTTATGATATTATATTTTTATTTAAAAGTGCAAGAATTGCTGTCCCAACTTAAAACAAAAAGCCTTTCACACCTGTAAATTATTAGAAACTTGTAAACCTTTATTTTTTTTCCAGAAGTATCAGGTGCAAATGCAAGGCAAATATAAAACCTGCTGACTTATTAGATTACAAACACCATGAAATAGCTGCAGTTACAAAAATATAAAAAAAATATTCTAACTCCTCTTGTTAGATCTTAGCTTCAATCTACGCTGCATTATGAGTCCAAAGCCAGATCTGATTTGGACACATTCCTAGAACAGGAATGTGCTGTTTGCCTTATTTTTACATCAATATTCTGACCTCTTAGTATGGTTTTGCTTTCTGAATTTGTTTTATTAGTGCATATTAAGGATGCAGAGAGCGCTAACAGATAAAAGGTTGTATTTATCAACAGATAGTAGCAACATAAGTGTTCTCAGTCTGCTGACCTCCAAAAAGTCCATTTCTACATGGATAAAAGGATTTTTTTGTTTGTTTTTTTGTTCTCTAAGCCTCCATAGTAGCTTTGTCTAGCAGTGTGCCATTTTCATTTATGAACCTGGAACCACTGATAGGTGACTGAGAAGTACTAAATTCTTCTCACAGACTTCAGTAAAGAACTGTGAGAAGTACACCAGCTGCTAATGCTATGTCATAGACCAGTGGCTGCTGTTGCAAGGACAATTATTGGCAACATCTTCCACACATAATAGATTGGCACAGGCTTTATCCCTATGGTGATTCTCTAGCCTTTGGCTTTAGTAACCTGGATCAGCATAGGAAGTTGAACCAGCTACAAAGGCAGCCTAACAAAGTGCTAGTAGACATAAAAATGAGTTTACTTCTAAATAATAACTTAAAAATAATGACTAGATTAAATGAGACATTCTTAATGATTAAACGTTGTAAATGCTGAGCCTAAGGCCTGACAAATTCTAAGCCTTTCATGGCTGAATACTGGAAGCTGTCTTCTTTCAGTCCTTTATCAGTGCTAGAAGAAGGTGTCCATCTTCCAAATCTAGAGAAACAGAAGCCTTCTTTTGTTGTGCAGGGAAACTGGCATAGATTAGTAGAGTAATGCAGCTGTACTCCTAGATGGCAACCTTTTTTTTAATACTGGGTTTTAATAAGCACTCAGGGTCATCAGCCAGCAGTATGACTGTTGAGGATTTAAGTGAGCTGTACTAATCTCTTGCACCAAGCATAAGGATATTTTCCTTTAAATACCTTTTCCTTCATTAGAAAGCACCCCCTAGCCTTTCTCCTGCTAAAGAACATTTGTTAGTCCTTGCCATTCAAGCAGGATTTTGGCCAGCTAATGGGTCTCTTGTGGTTCCAAACAAATGGTGTTCAATGTATAAATAAGATATGAGCTAACAGGAGACTCATGGAGTTGTTATGAAAGGAAGTGTTCATAGCTCTTATGCTGGGATAGTGTGTTGAACAGCATGAACAAGAAGCTAATATTCCTCATCATGTTTTGGTTTCATAAAAATAGGGTTCAAGGAGACACCATGTTCACTCCTCTGATCAGAACTGTATGTTCCAGTCAGATTATGCTGTGATGGCAGGATTTCTTTTAACAGAAGTTCAAAGGTATCTGTACACATCTGTCAAAGATTTTATTTATTTTTTTTTAATAAGCAAACTGTACCTACATTCTTAATCAGATTTGGAAAACACTTTGTATTTAACATCACCCCCCCAAAAAAAAACCAACCCCAGAAACAATACCTATAATGTAGGCTTTTGAATTTTTGTTTAGTAGAATTTTAAGATGGGAAATATGTTCCTAGCTAAACAATTACTCTTGGCATTTTTTTTGTTAAAAAAAACCCCACAACAGTAGCATTTTTAATGAGCAACTCCTTTCCCCAGCCTATTGAGTCAAAAGTTCATGAATATAGCTTCGAGTCAAGGCACAAAATCCTTTACTGACTCATTCTTCTCACCACTTTCTTCATGTTCTGCCCTTTCCCTTAAAAAAAAAAAAAAGGTGGTGTAACAACATCTTCTATACCAGACATTATATTTAATAGCCCAATTAGTTGTAGCAGTATTGGAGATTGGTTCTACCTATTTTGAATTTAGTTAAATTAGATGAACAGCACATTCACAGCATATTTTTGTTCATTTTCTGCATTCACCATGAAGGGGAGGGGATGAGGAGAAAAAGCCACAGTAGTTTCATGCATATTTTTCAAGAAACTTTATGTGGAAGTCTTTCATTTTCTCCAGTAGGACCTTCAGCTTCTCTGCTGGAGGAAGAATGGTCATTCTGAAAAATAAAATTTAAAGAAAAAAACAAAACAACCCACGTTATCTTCAAAACAAACTAAACTGTGATCTTTGCACAGATCTTGATTAATCTCGGGACACAGCTAGAAATATGTTAAGTTTAATATCTGTTTTGACGCAATTACCTTATTTCCTGCATTTATGCTCTAATTGAACTACACTATGTCCTGGTTTAAAACAAGCTGGCAATTCAGTCACGCAGTTGCTCATTCACTCCCCCCCCCCTTCATCCCCCCTGCTCCCGGAGGGATGGGGAGGAGAATTGAAAGAATGTAACTCCCACGGGTTGAGAAAAGAACAGTCCAGTAACTAAGGTATAACACAAACCACTACTGCTACCACCAATAATAATAATGATAAGGGAAATAACAAGGGAAGAGAATACAACCACTCACCACCCGCTGACCGATACCCAGCCTGACCCGAGCAGCGGTCTAGCCCGTACGGGTAACTGCCCCCAGTTAATATACTGGGCATGACGTGCTGTGGTATGGAACACTTCTTTAGTTAGTTTGGGTCAGGTGTCCTGTCTCTGCTTCCTCCCGGCTTCCCCTCCTCCCTGGCAGAGCATGAGACTCAGAAAGTCCTTGGTCAGTGCAAACATTACTTAGCAGCAACTAAAAACATCGGTGTTATCAGCATTGTTCCCAGGCTGAAAGTCAAAAAAACGCAGCACTGCACCACCTACTAAGAAGGAGAAAAATGACTGCCACTGCTGAACCCATGACAGTATCCACCCCTTATTCCATACCATTCACGTCATGTTCAGATCCCACATTTTCAATATAGCATCACTTTTATCTCATATATATACATATATATATACATACACAGAGAGAGAGATCATTCCATACTGCATGGACCAATCCCTATAAAGCTGCTGAGTCCATCCAGTCCATGATTTCGGGCTCCATTTCTTGTAACAGTCATTAAGGGCAGGAGAGGCTGTGTGCAGTGTTGGATCGTTGCCTGCCGATGATACCGCAGAACTTGTCTGGTTTCATCAAAGTTCATTCTTTGTTGGGATGATGGTCAGAGAGAAGTCAGGGCCAGTCGCTGCTGACCTGAAGACATCTAGTTGGTGGGCTATAAAAGTGCTACATAGCAGGCAACAGCATACAATTGAGTTCATTGGCTGTTTTCTCCTAAAATCAAATCCCTGTGGGGGTGGTTGCAGCGATGGAAGCAGAACACTGGCAATGCAGAGGTAAACACATCTGGGCCGCTGCACTGTGGAACAATATTGCTGTCCAGATGCAGAATCTCTTGGGGATGGTATGCCACGTAAGTGCTCATGTACCCAAGATTTGGGCCACTGAGAAACATCAGAACAACCCACAGGAGAATCAAGCTGGTAAAACTGAAGTGGCTCAGATGGATTTAGATTGGCAGCAACAGGGAGAATTACTTTTAGCCCCATGGACCCATGACACCTCAGGCCATCAAGGCAGAGATGCAACATATAGATGGGTTCATGATTGAGGGGTGGACTTAACAATGGACTCTATCGTCCAGGACAATGGCTGAAGTACAAATAGAGGGAGGCCTGGCTGATTGACTATACCACACTCCCACCAACCCATGAAGGCAAGCGCCATGGTGGAAGCAACCACTGGATGGCTGGAAACATATGCTGTGCCCCGCACCACTTCCTGGAACACTATCCTGGGCCTTGAGAAACAAGTCTTGTGGCGACATGGCACCCCAGAGAGAATTCAATGAGATAATGGGACTCATTTATGGAATAACCTTATACACACTTGGGCCAAAGAGCAAGGCATCAAGTGGGTATACCACATCCCCTATCATGCACCAGCCTCTGGGAAAATCGAACGGTACAGTGGGCTGTTAAAAACTACACTGAGAGCAATGGTTAGTGGGACTTTCAAACATTGGGATACACATTTACCAAAAGCTATATGGTTGGTCAACACTAGGGGTCAACACTTGCCAACAGGGCTGGCCCAGCCCAGTCAGAACTTTTACATACTGTAGAGGGGGATAAAGTTCCTGTGGTGCACATGAAGTATTCATTGGGGAAGACAGCCTGGGTTATTCCTGCTTTGGGTAAAGGCAAACACACTTGTGGGATTGCTTTTGCTCAGGGACCCGGATATACTTGTCGGGTAATGCGGGAAGATGGGTCTGATGTGTACCTCAAGGGGATTTAGTTTTGGGGGAAGACAGCCAATGAACTCAATTGTATGCGATATAACACTTCTATAGCCCATCAGCTAGATGCCCATTTCCACCACTCTGGGCTTTGAAAAGAAGATGTGTGCTGTCATGACCACCAGCAGAGAATAAAGTCATGGGAAAAGCCATGACTGAGGAAAAGTCCTCAGGTCACCATCGTCTGATCCTGACTTCACTCTGATCATCACTCAAAGAAAGAATGAACTTTGATGAAACCAGACAAGCTCAGCAGTGACCAGACAAGTTCAGCAGTGTCATCAGCAGGCAACAATCCAACACTAAACACCGCCTCTCCTGCCCTGAAAGACTGTTACAAGAGATGCAGCCTGACACCATGGACTGAATGAATTCAGCAAACTTCATAGGGATGGTCCATGGACTAAGGAATTATATCTGTGTCTTTGTGTGTGTGTGTATATATATGAGAAAAAAAGTGATGGTATATTGCAAAATGTGGGGCCTGAGCATGACATGTATGGTATGGAATAAGGGGTGGATACTGTCCTGGGTTCAGCTGTAACAGGTATTTTTCTCCTTCTTAGTAGCTGGTGCAATGATGTGGTTTTGACTTTCAGCCTGGCAAACACCCCAGCGTTTTAGTTGTTGCTAACTAACGCGTACTCCAATCAAGGACTTTTCAGTCTCTCATGCTTTGCCAGTGAGGAGGAGCACAAGAAGCCCAGAGGAAGCAGAGACAGGACACCTGACCCAAAGTAGCCAAAGGGGCATTCCACACCACAACACGTCATGTCCAGTATATAAACTGGTGGGAGTTACCTGGAAGGCCCAGATCACTGCTCGGGTCGGGCTGGGTATCGGTCAGCGGGTGGTGAGCAATTGTATTGTGCATCACTTGTGTTTATTGTTTTCCTTTTCCCCTTTTAGCTTTATATTCTCTCCCCTTGTTATTTCCCTTATCAGTATCATCATTAGTGGTAGGAGTAGTGGTTTTGTATTATACCTTAGTTACTGGACTGTTCTTATCTCAACCTGTGGGAGTTACATTCTTTTGATTCTCCTCCCCATCCCTCCAGGAGTGGGGGGAGAAGGAAGAGGCTTGGGAATGAGCAAGCAGCTGCATGGTTCTGAGTTACCGGCTGGACTTAAACCACGACAATTATTCAGCATGTTTAAGGAGCAGATTTATAGGGAAGATAGTGCATTTTTCTTGCAGTTTCTCTGTATGGAAACACTGTTTAAACACATACCCCCACACCCCCCCCAAAAGAAAGCAGGGCAATTTTTGTAATGCCTTAGGCAACTTTAAGATTAGAGTATTAGCTATTATTGTTTGTATTCATGGAGAAGGCATTTAAAATGTCAGTGTATAAAAACAGAATAAAACTATGTCAGCAACCTGTGAAAACACCATAAAAGCCTGAATAGCTCATCTAGCAGTACAAGTCTTTGACCTAGTTGTCAGTGCACAGAAAATGTCCAGTAGAAATACAGACAACAAACTGAAACAAAAATCCTTATATTTGATCAGAAGAGAAAATACTAGCATGGTACTGAGCTTATTACAGTTTGTTTGATTTTAAAGAAACAGAAACTGTACCTGAAATGGTAGCTTCCTTCTTTTTGGCCGAATCCACTTCCAGGTACAACACATATTCCAGTCTCTTCCAGAAGTTTCATGCAATAGAACATATCGGGTGCCATTTTATGAACCTAAGGGAATGAATGCTTTTTAACTATTGAAGTCAAAATATTCCAAATATATAGAATTTTATTACTGTTTTTCTTCCTGAATCCTTATCTTACAATATTACTTTCTTATTCTGTTTGCTAAAGGGAATAAAGAGCAGTTGCTAGTAGGACAGCTCACACTGTGAGTTAAATAAGAGTATCTCATGGAGGAACAAGGCTCAAGAAACTAAACAAAACACTCTCTTCAAAAGAAAGGTTTTAGATATTCTTGATTCTCCTTGACTTGCTTGCATCTTTTTGTCAAATGTCTCAAAATTGAACTTATAAAAATCTAAGCAACTGACATTTGATGAGATGATAATTTGAGAGCTGTGTTCCACTTACTATTTTTTCCTCCCGAATTATCTACTGACTAAAAGTCCCCTGATTAATAACTATGGAAGTTCTTAAAAAGATGCAGGTTATATGCCTAATCAAATAATCAGCTGAAAACTAGTTCTATTTAGCCTCAGCTAAACTGATAAATTTCCCTTTAAAAAATATTAGATGTTAGGGAATACAGCTCTAGTTAGGATCAAAAAGACTTATCATTCAGTAACATAGCTTACTGGCCCAAATACATAAAGGTAAAATTTGTAAGAAAGTTTGAATGGGTTGCCCAGGGAAGTTGTGAATGCTCCATCGCTGGCAGTGTTCAAGGCTGAGTTGGACAGAGCCTTGGGTGGCATGGTTTAGTGGGAGGTGTCCCTGCCCATGGCAGGGAGGTTGGAACTAGATGATCTCAAGGTCCTTTCCAACCCTAACTATTCTATGATTCTATGATTCCCTCCCTCTTTCCCACACTTCCTGAATGGGGCTTCTTTTGCAGGGTCAGTAGTACACTGCCGTTCACAGTGCCTGTCACATGCCCTGGCCTACCTAACCCAGGCACAGGCAGCAGCTTGGAATTTGCACAGGTCCAGCTACTTGCCCACCGTATGACTTCATCTATTTAACGCTAACATCCTTGGGCAACATCCTTAACCTGGAATCCTTACCACTGTGATGAAATGCTCAGTTTTGTTTTCCTCTCTTACAATAAAGGTCATGTTATATTTAAGATCATACATAGTCAATGAAGTACTGCTTTTGTAAATATATGAGCTTACTCTATCTCTGGAATAAAAATTCATCATTAGAAGTGGCAGGCACAAGCGTGTGAAGGTTAAAATGGACTGGAGTAAAAATGACTGACTGACCTTTGCTTCCTCAATGGCTTTGGAAGGAATAAAGATTTGTGGGAAAGCATACATAGCTCCTTGAAGTGAATTGCAGTGCATTCCTGGTATCTTGTTAAACATGTCTTCTGTTAGTTTGGCTTTTTTGGCAAGATTGTTCAAAACAGACTCCTTCTCCTGTTTAAAAGGAAGGTGTTCAATTTGATGTATTTGAAGTGGCAATAAAAACGTCAGAAAAACCTATGATGATTCAAGAAGCCTCCTCTAATTAAGCACTTTCAGGGCTTTGCAGATCTATTAGAGCAAATGATGTTCCTAATTCCAGTCATGCTCTTCAAGACATCAATGCAAAAATGCATTAGCAGGATACAACTACAAAGCATTGTAGATAGTCAATAACCTGCAGAAGTCTCTATTTGCAAGCCCTCTTCTTACATTCTTCCTTCTGAGCATCCACTCTTGGCTATTTTTTGAAATCACATTAGCTGAACCTTTGATCTGACTCAATACTGTAATTTCTTAAGGCAGATTTAGTTTCATTTTTACAAGTGAGAAACTCTATGTATAGTTTAATACAGAATGTCATGTTGTTCAGTTTATAGAGGCACTGGATACCTAAGAACAAGGCTGATTTTACAAGTTTATTTGAACTCACATTCCTGTTTAGATTTTAGTAAAAGCATATCTTAGTAATTCCTATGTCTTGCTAAACACAGGAGAGAAGTTCAGCAAGAAAGCTGATCTGATAATGCCTTCTTAGCTTTTTTTTTTTTTAGGCTTCTAAGCAAAGGAACTGTAAAAGGAATAAAAAATACTTTGAAAGGTAGTCATATTGAGTTAATTTAAAATACCCTGCAGAGTTCTGTAAACGGGTGTTATTACATGATTGTTGGAGAAGAAAGGAAAGGAGTCTGGTCTCTGTGCGTATTTTGAGTTTACAGTACTTAGGTTTAGGAAATGCACAAAAGAACAAGAATGTTACTGCTGACCTTTATGAACTGTGAATAAGATTCTTCTCCAGGTATTGGAGGATTCACTACAACATCCATTGCTGCTTGTCCTGAGACTGGAGGACAAAGGCGAACAGAAAGCAACTTAACAAGCTGTCCTTTAATTTCTGGGTGCAAGTTAAGGACCTCCATGTAACCTCCTCTGTAGCCACATCTGTGATTAGAGTGAACAGATCAGTTAACCTCAAGTGTTAAAGTCCTGGAAAAGCAATGAAAGTGACTGCAGAAGTGGAAAGACATGAGGATTTTACAATATGTAACACACAGATTGTTGAAACAGCTGCTATGCTGATGTTTTAAGATGGAATTAAATGATATGTCATTAAGCCCTGGTATCCCATCCAGAGAAGGAGGTGTACATGCAGCTTCCCCGTTAGGCAATTTAATGATTAACGTGGACTATTCACTCTTAAGAACAAGAGCACATGGCTGTAGCAGTATTCATTTAATCAGAAAATTCTTTTTCTTTCATCTCTTCCTCCCCAGAACAACCAAACCCAAACATTTGTAATATTAAACATCCCAGTGATTCTTGAGCTGTTCCCTTGACTGTTGGAGACCATATTTTCCTTTGTCACAGGTCCAGTTTAGGACTGTAGGGTTTCACTTTTGTGGAACTGAGGCATTAGGTGTCTGAAATAAATATATTTATTATTTGGTACTTTGAAAACCACTGAGCTAATCCATTACTCTGTGCTTTAAATGCTTGTTTTCCTTTTCTTAACTGTTTTTAGTTAAAATTATAAACGACGGTGGATTACCTTCAGGTCACTAACATGAACAGCCACCCAACCAGATTAATGAGGAAGATGAAATATAAAAAAAGCAGACTTACTCGCCCATGTATCCCTTAGAGGTGGAGTGAAAAGAGGCCAGCTCAACATTGTTATAGTACTCGGGTCCCATCTCATACAGAATCTTTTTGAAAGAATGAAACTGGCATCCTTCAGAGTACACATTGTCCTGGTAAACCTGAACAGTCAGAAGACATTAATGTGCTCTGTTTCCCCAACTAAAGATAAAAGATGACCTTTTAGAGAGTCAGGTCTGAAGAAACAGTGGTAACACTCAAAACTCAAAGCCATTAAAAGACACAAGGTTCTTTGTTAAATAATAGTTACTGTAATGATGCATTTTATCTCATATAGCCATACTTAATGGTTTAGCCTTTGGAAGAACAGTGAACGTCTTTGTATAACTTAACCTTTACTTGTATTTTTTAATTGATTTTTCTTCTGTTTCTTTCATTTGAAGTAGTCTGAGTATCACATAGGTTTCTAGGTCAGTTCCAGCAAAGTTACTTCTTGTGTCTCCTTGCTCATTTATAGTTCAAATCCAGATTAAGACACCTCTCATATTAATCCTCTGATATTAAGAATATTGCATGTTTGTTCATGGATTAAAATGCTAACAGAGAATTTGTTCCCTGTACTTAAAAACCACCAGTACCACACATGGAAAAAAATTACACCTTGTATGTGCACTCTTATCTGTGCTTTAGGGAGAACAGAATATTCCATTACCTCATCAGCCAGAAGAAAAAGTTTCTCTTCCCAAGCAAAGTGTATCACATCTTCAGTGCACTTTCTGCTTTGCACCTGTCCTATGGTTTGATTTTTAAAGCCAGAAGAAAGTTAGTGGAGCATTTATATATACACAAATATTTTCACCCAGACCTAGTTAGACTATTGGCTTTTCAGTAAGATAACCTTCTTTCCCAGAAAATTGCTACTGAAATTTTATAATTCAATTTACTAAGTGTGAAATTAAGGAACATTTTTGGAGGAATTATGGTTCAAGGTAACTTAGTCCATCTCAAGCAAAGGAAGTGTGAGATACAGTAATTTAACTTATTAAGAGTACTCTGTGTATAACTGATCATTTGAAATACTTGCATGATGGTTAAGTGGGAGCTAGTTTCTCACTAAGCAACCTCAGCTACTCAAAAACCTAAATTATCCTGAGGGAAGCAGTGGTTGCCACTGAGTTCAGAGTGTTTAGTCATTGCCTTTCAGTGGCAAGAGGCTATAGGCCATGCCAGAGACAAGATCTTTGATAAAAACCAAAAGTGACCAAGTGATTCCACAAGTCTGCAGAAGTTCACTGGAAGCAGTGGCTTCAAATGGGATCCAGTTAAGTGAACCTGCTCCCTCCTGTCTTCCCAAATCCCTGGAGTTCCATGACATTAAAATAAGTTTCTAAAAGTAAGACATGCTGTCCTACTTAAAGCACCGATCTCTACAATTCAGCTTTATGTATTTCATGGGTATTTAGAATTTGCCTGTGATGTCAAATGAATGGAAGAAGGAAACAAACCCAAAATGGTGATAAAACCCATCCATTAACCAAAATTGCTACAGACCTGTGGGATTTCCAGGGTTGATGATGCAGAGGACTTTCGGATTGCAGTATGCCTTAGCTTCCTTCAAGGAACGGCGAAGTTCATTCACATCTAGAGCCCAGCAATTTTCTTCATCCAAATAGTAGTTCACCTGGATAGCATCTAGGTCAGATATGGCTGCTGAATATAAGGGATATTGTGGTATAGGGATCATCACTCCTGTTCGGGATTTTCCACCTCCTGAGACCAGGATCTTTAAAATGGTCTGGGGAAAAAGTAGGAATAAAGAAGAAAAAAAGTCACACACCAGAATTAATAGTATAATCTAGGATAAGTTACTGATCTTTCCTCTTAAAAAATCTAGAGTTAAGGTATCTAAAAGCATACAGTCATCTTCTTATATCAAAGGGCATTTATTTATTTCAAGTTAAGCTACTGACTGAGGGAGGATGGTCTAATTCAACTTAATGGAATTCCTCTGAATGTTGTGGCTTCTAAAGATCATGTCTGATCAACTACAGAATTTAGGAAAAACATTCTGAGCACAAGCCAGAGGGAAAATTGGAAACAGGAATATCAAGATCATGATTTTTCTACTGTCCCCAGTTGTAAGCAACCAACAACAAAATCAGCCAGCTCTTGCTTGCTGCCTTCCACTCATCTCACTAACCACACGAGGCCAGTAAATAAACCCAGAAATTAGAACTAGGGCCTGTGGAGGTTCTCCTTTGGAACAGAGACACAGAGATTAGGAGCAATTGTGGCCAGATGGGAATAAAGCTAGAGACTCACATTATGGTTTCATTTTCAAGTAACTGAAGAGACCAAAAGTCCACATGTCTTGGGATGGAAAACTAATGTATCATATGTAGTTTACATTCAGAAGATACAGTTAGAAATGCTTGTGCTAAGGTCAGTCCAGAGTATTTGCCTGTGCCCAGTGACTGTGTGTCTGTGTGTGTCTGTGTAGGTTCTTCACATGTGAATTAAATAGAGTTCATTTGGTGCAGGAATGGAGAGATTTCTTGCCTTTATAAGGGCAATTTGTAATTGATAGTGTAAAATCAAAAATATCTCTTCAGATATAACAGCAGTATACTTGAAGTTTCTTGTTGGTTCTAGAGCAAAATCTGCCTTTCTGTGCCTCTTGTCACGTACTAACTCAGCTGCTAAGCTAATGATTTATAATTAACATAATTTTGCACCCACCAGTAATTTAAAAATACCAAGTATCCAAAATGCATAATCAGGATAAAGTGCAAATTTAAAAACCCTTTAACACCCTCTGCCCCCCAAGTTGTTTTATCCTTGGAAGTGCCAAATAATGAGACTCATTGTACTGCTGACTTTTCACCACTATTAAAATCAAACAAGCATGGTACAGACTTGATATGCTATGCTGCCATTCCTGACAAGCTGCCAGGTTAAGACTTGGCATCATAAACTGATGGAAAATTGGAAAGCCAATTCACTGAAGACGTTTGGAGAACTGCTCGTATCATAATACTGCCATTCTGAACTCTGCCACTAGATGTCATTTTCAACAAAACAACAAAACCCAAACTTTTACAAACAAGCTATAAGAAGCTGCCTTAATAAAAGCAAAGAACTTACGGTTGTTGGAATACCAGTGAATGTGTCTGTGTAAAGGAAAAATTTAATAGAGACAGTTATTCCTGTCTTAACTGAGGACCAACTCTGAACCTTGCTTGAAGCCAAAACCTTATGGGTTTTTTTCCCCAAACAAGCTGGCTACTGAAGAGATTTTGGGGATTTTCACTGGCATTAATCTGCACTAGCAGAGTTTACTAGGAAGAAGAGCTGCTGGACTTCTCACTTCATTCTCTTCACTCACTTCTCTTCATTCCCTCTTCTCTCTGCTACAGACTCATACCTTCTAATCTTCAGTGCTTATGTATCTTAACCACTGAGGACACCATTATTTAGTCTGAATGGTCTGAATCTCCTAAATTTGTATTTAGGCCCCTATGTAGTTTATGCTACCTTTAGAAAAGGTACAAGTTAATGTATATTAAGAGACTTTGTTTCCATGTGCCTGTTTCTTAGCTTAAATCCACATAATTGGATGTATCACAAATCCACTTAATGTGACTGCAGTACCTGTTAGATCAAACTCACAGGATTTGAGACCAGATGTTCAACGGAGATCTGTATTTTCAAACAGAGATCTGTATTTCCAAAAAATTACACTAAAAAGAGACAGATTTGATTTTAACACTTACAGTAATACCATCACTTGCACCAGTGGTAAGATATATGTTATCTGGATCTGCAGGAACCCCTCCATCTCTTCTTTCAATATATGAAGCAACATCTTCACGGATACAATTTATACCTGGACTGGCAGTGTAAGATCCTGTGAAAAATGAGAAGAGAATTGATTACAATGAATAATCAGTTTTTCTGTTTGCTAGCAAAACTCCTGAGCTAATATTGTATGAAGTTTGCATGTATGAAGGCTCTGGAGCCCCAGGATTGTTTGTTTTTTTTTTTGGTTGTTTTTTTTTTTTGGGTTTGTTTTTCTAAGGAGTAGGAAGGGTTGTTGGTTTGTTCACAGAGCAAAAGAGTTCATTTGAAATTAGACAAATATAAGTATCACTAAAATACAAACATAATAAACTAGACTGGTAAAAAGCAGGATTTAAAGGCTACTCTGCAAACTGGGACAGCAATCCCATTTTTACTAGCTCCCAGTTGTTTGCTTTATGTTGAAAACCACAGCAGAATGTCAACCAACACCTATTTAATTAATGGGAACAAGGCAAAGACGTAGCATGTGCAAGAGAAAGGAAAATAACTTCTTTAAATCCATGACAAAAAAAAGGAAGCTTTCTATTTGTGAGGTGGGCTGATGCCAACCTAATGAAGTTTAACCATGCTAAGTGCAAAGTCCTACACCTGGGTCGGAGCAATGCCAGGCACAGCTACAGGTTGGGCGGGGAGGAGATTCAGAGCAGCCCTGCGGAGAAGGACTTGGGGGTGTGGGTTGATGAAAAAATGAACATGAGCCAGCAGTGTGCGCTTGCAGCCCAGAAAGCCAACCGTATCCTGGGCTGCATCAAAAGGAGTGTGACCAGCAGGTCGAGGGACGTGCTCCTGCCCCTCTACTCTGCTCTTGTGAGACCTCACTTGGAGTATTGTGTGCAGTTCTGGTGTCCTCAACATAAAAAGGACATGGAACTGTTAGAACAAGTCCAGAGGAGGGCCACGAGGATGATCAGGGGACTGGAGAACCTCCCGTATGAAGACAGGCTGAGAAAATTGGGGCTGTTCAGCCTGGAGAAGAGAAGGCTGCGTGGAGACCTCATAGCAGCCTTCCAGTACCTGAAGGGGGCCTATAGGGATGCTGGGGAGGGACTCTTCATTAGGGACTGTGGTGAGAGGACAAGGGGTAACGGGTTCAAACTTAAACAGGGGAAGTTTAGATTGGATCTGAGGAAGAAATTCTTTACTGTAAGGGTGGTGAGGCCCTGGAATGGGTTGCCCAGGGAGGTTGTGAATGCTTCATCCCTGGCGGCGTTCAAGGTGGGGTTGGACATAGCCTTGGATGGCATGGTTTAGTGTGAGGTGTCCCTGCCCATGGCAGGGGGGTTGGAACTCGATGATCTTGAGGCCCTTTCCAACCCTAACTATTCTATGATTCTATGATTCTATGATTTGCAATATGAAAACAGTATAATACCATTTTCTCCCACAGTCTGAAGCCCTAAAAATCTTAAATTCCTTCTCTCCCCCCCACAGCCTCTCCCACAACTGCTTTTCAGTTACTTGTAGCAGAAGCGTTTAAGATCACCCTAATCTATAAGCCTCGTGCAGTTTACAGAGCACAACTAATAATCTTAAATAAAGTAAAATGTCAGATGCCTGTGTACATCACTGCTGAGTATGTGCAACAAATAAAGAGTAAAAATAAGCCTAAGCCAAGGTGAAGAATGGATTCAAATTATGCAGCTAAGACTGATGGACAACAAAGTGACAAGTTGTCCATCATATTTGAAGAACCATGGCAGTCAGTTGAAGTTCCTGACGACTGGAAAAAGGGAAATATAACCCTGTCATGGGTTCAGCAGCAGCAGTCATTTTTTTTCTCCTGCTTGGCAGCTGGTGCAGCTCTGTGTTTTTGATTTTGGACCTGAGAACAGCGCTGATAACACCAGTGTTTTCAGTTAGTGCTTGGCGATGTTTAGGCTGGCCAAGGACTTTGTGAGCCTCATGCTCTGCTAGGGAGGAGGGGAAGCCAGGAGGAAGGAGAGACAGGGCACCTGACCCAGACTAACCAAAGAGATTATTCCATACCACAGCACGTCATGTCCAGGATGTAGAAACGGAGAGCAGAGACCCGGAAGGGTGGTGAGGGTGCACGGTGGGGGTGCACTGGTGGGGGTGCACGGCTTGATACTGGGTGGTGAGCAATTGTATCCTTCCCTTGTATTTCCCTTGTCATTATTGTTACTGGTGGGGGTGCACTGGGTGGTCGGGCTTGATATTTGATGGTGAGCTATTGTATTCTCCTTTTCCTTGTATCTGCCTTGTCATTATTATTATTGGTGGTAGCAGTAGCGATTTGTGTTATACCTTAGTTACTAAACTGTTCTTATCTCAACCTGTGGGAGTTGTATTCTTTCGATTCTCCTTCCCATCCATCCAGGAGCGGAGGGAAGAAAGAGTGGGGAGTGAGTGAGAGAGCGACTGTATGGGTTTATAGACTTAAACCACGACAAACCCCCATTTTCAAGAAGGGGAAAATGGATGAGCTGGGGAACTACAGGCCAGTCAGCCTCACCTCTGTGCCTGACAAAATCTTGGAGCAGATTCCCCTGGAAGGCATGCTAAGGCACATGAAAAACAACAAGGTGCTTGGTGACACCCAGCATGGCTTCACTAAGGGGAAATCCTGCCAGACCAATCTGGTGGCCTTCTATGATGGGGCTACGGAACTGATGGACAGGTGCAGAACAGTTGACATCATCTATCTGGACTTATGCAAAGCATTCGACACTGTCCCGCATGACATCCTCGTCCCTAAGTTGGAGAGACATCAAACTGAGAGATGGACCACTCGGTGGATAAAGAACTGGCTGGATGGCTGCACGCAAAGAGTTGTGGTCAACAGCTGAATGTCCAGGTGGAAAACAGTAACGAGTGGTGTCCCTCAGGGATCGGTGTTGGGACCAGTCTTGTTCAACATCTTTGTGGGTGACATGGACAGTGGGATTGAGGGCACCCTGAGCAAGTTTGCCAATGACACCAAGCTGTGTGGTTCGGTTGATATGCTGGAGGGAAGGAATGCCATCCAGAGGGACCTTGACATGCTTATGAGGTGGGCTGATGCCAACCTGATGAAGTTTAACCATGCTAAGTGCAAGGTCCTACACCTGCGTGGGAGCAATCCTAGGCACAGCTGCAGGTTGAGCAGAGAAGAGATTCAGAGCAGCCCTGCAGAGAAGGACTTGGGGGTGTGGGTTGATGAAAAAATGAACATGAGCCAGCAGTGTGTGCTTGCAGCCCAGAAAGCCAACCGTATCCTGGGCTGCATCAAAAGGAGTGTGACCAGCAGGTCGAGGGAGGTGATCCTGCCCCTCTACTCTGCTCTCGTGAGACCTCACTTGGAGTATTGTGTGCAGTTCTGGTGTCCTCAACATAAAAAGGACATGGAACTGTTGGAACGAGTGCAGAGGAGGGCCACGAGGATGATCAGGGGACTGGAGAACCTCCCGTATGAAGACAGGCTGAGAAAGTTGGGGCTGTTCAGCCTGGAGAAGAGAAGGCTGCATGGAGACCTCATAGCTGCCTTCCAATATCTGAAGGGGGCCTACAAGGATGCTGGGGAGGGACTCTTCATTAGGGACTGTAGTGGTAGGACAAGGGGTAACGGGTTCAAACTTAGACGGGGGAAGTTTAGATTAGATATAAGGAAGAAGTTTTTTACTGTGAGGGTGTTGAGGCACTGGAATGGGTTGCCCAGGGAAGTTGTGAATGCTCCATCCCTGGTGGTGTTCAAGGCGGGGTTGGACAGAGCCTTGGGTGACATGGTTTAGTGGGAGGTGTCCCTGCCCATGGCAGGGGGTTTGGGACTAGATGATCTTAAGATCCTTTCCAACCCTGACTATTCTATGATTCTGTGATTCTAATTTAGAACACTGTCATGAAGCTGTAGAATCTTCTGCGCTTGTTGGATGGAGTGAATTAACTCTTATCACTCAGTTATATGCTAGAATTCTGCCTAATAAAACTTCTGTGAAAGCATAATTAATCAAGACAAAGAACCACGGGACAAAATGGTAATTCAGGGCACGAAGTTCTCTGATGTCCTAAACATTTATTTTTACTGGACTAAAAGTTATATTGGGTCCATACATGGGTCTCTGACCACAGGTAGGAGACGCTGTTAAAGTAGAACAAACCTAAGCTGTCATTCTGTCTTATGCTCCATTAAGCATTGAGTCCCACGATTCAGTGAGGATATACAGAAGACCTGAACTCAATTTTCAGGTCTTCTACTCTTAATTGTACTCAACTGATAGCTTAGATCAGAATCCATCTGCTTGCAATGTAGGATGAAAATAAATAAACCTAACCCAAAAAACTGCATGTGCACATATTAGATATTTTTATATGTAGGAGAGGGGTTAATTTCTTAACTACCTGGAAAGACATGACAGTTACCCCACGTGCGAAGTAAGTGTTGTCAAAGGAATCCCAGAGTATTTGATTTGAACACAGCAGAAGTTGAGGACATATCTAAGCCTTCATATATAGTCTGGGAGTAGCAAGACTCAATGTTATGAGTAGAGTTTTGCCAAATGAAAGTTTACTGGAAGTGAGGTTATTTAGTTAATATCCAGAGGTCAAGACATTCATATTAACTTTGAAGTTAATACATTTAAAGAGGCCAATATAGATGTGGGAGCAATGCTTCAAATGGCTTGACCATGTCTAGTGAAGCCACTTTTCTGTTGGATGGACAGCTTTTGAAAATAAGGTTTTATTAGAACACATCACTTCAAGCTAAATGGAGGGATCAGGTTTTAACCCTTGCTTTTTCCCATGAAAGCAAATTTCTCCTTTCAAGCCATGAAGAGAACAGCAGTAAGATGTCAGGCTAACAATGAAGTGATAGGAGCCACTTCCGTTCAGCTGCACATGCACTTGCCTCAGACTACGTGTTTAAGAAGTGCTGTAAAGAGGCTGATGAGCAACTGAGACCAAGAGAAGGGGCTGATACATGATACTAGAGACAGGTGTCGTGGTTTAAGCCCCTCACACAGTTTGTTCACTCACTCCCCACTCTTTCTTCCCCCAGTCCCGGGGGGATGGGGAGGAGAATCGAAAGAATGCAACTCCCACAGGTTGAGATAAGAGCAGTTTAGTAACTAAGGTATAACACAAACCACTATTGCTACCACCAATAATAATAATGACAAGGCAAATACAAAGAAAGAGAATACAACTGCTCACCACCTGATACCAAGCCCGACCCAGCAGTGCACCCCCCACCCTTCCAGGTCTCTGCCCTCCGTTTTTACATCCTGGGCATGACGTGCTGTGGTATGGAATAACCTCTTTGGTCAGTTTCAGTCAGGTGTCCTGTCTCTGCTTCCTCCCGGCTTCCCCTCCTCCCTGGCAGAGCATGAGACTCAGAGAGTCCTTGGCCAGACCAAAACATTCTAAGCAGTAACTGAAAACACTGGTGTTATCAGCGCTGTTCCCAGGTCAAAAGTCAAAAACACAGCGCTGCACCAGCTACCGAGAAGGAGAAAAATGACTGCTGTTGCTGAACCCAGGACACAGGGAGGGTGGAGAGAATGCTGGTTTATACCAGTACAGCAGATCAGTATGGTCTACAGTTGTTTTAGTTTTCAAAAATTTGCACGGTTAGTCACTGCTTATCAGTAGGCCACACCATGAACTCTGCCCCTATCATTTGGCCCTAGGCTATACCCATTTGACTTCTAATAATGTAAAACATGATTAAGAAATTTCAGCACTGCAGATATTGAATCTACCTTTGCTGATTCTAGTACAAACAGGAGCAACTAAAACTTAGACGCTTACCTAAGCTGTTTCCTCCACAACCCTGTAAGATCCGTCTGGCTCGCTTTTTGGCATCTTCTGGAAAATTTGGGCTGTCCAACAGGTTTGAGTATGTACACAGTGCCACTACCTAAAGTGCCAAGAAAATGTAAATTGGCCACTTCTCAATGGTTATTTTAAGTTGAAAATATTACTCTTAACTTTCTTTGGAAATTAAAATAACAAATACTAGCTAATTTAAAACAAAGGTTATTGATGAAGAGTTTGCAGTTGTTTTGTTAAGGGTAGTGCTTACAGAAGTAAAGAAATATTATTGGGTTCCAAGTTCTGCTCATAAAAACAGTTACAGAATTATTAACTATGAGTATTACAAACAGTGAAGACTGGAGTCCAGGTGAGCTATGCATAGTGCAAACACACTAAAACACAGTTAATTATTCATATTATCTCTAACCAGCTCTATCCTCCACTCTTTGTATATTACTAGCCCACTTTATTGACAAGAAACCAAGAGTTTAAAATGGAGCAGAACTGAGAAATATGATCAAATTTTGAAGCCCCAGTTGCAGGTTCGAATAATCCTTCCCAGAAATAACTTATGGCTATTACTAATTTGAATTTGGATGTAATAATTAAAAAAGAAGTGGTGATATAGAACATAGTAAAAGTAGAAACATGACCTAGCAGAATTAAGTTTATGAAGGAATGTAAGACACAAAGAAACTAGATATCTGAGATCAGCTTAATTTGTTCCAGTCTCTCATTTTTATGCTTACATGGTGTAGTATGGATAGGCTGTTGTCATCTTGACAGTGACTGAAGAATTAATCCATGTGTGCGCGCAGTCATGGGGAGGAAGAATTTCCCATTTACCCGGTACTTTAATAACATTGATTCTGAATAATTTGTGAGAAGTTCTGGTCTTCCTAGTTTGCTGTAGAGCTCAATTTTATAATCTCATCACCTGGACCCCCAGTTTGATAGGGCTTCAGTTGGTCTCGGAACTCTGAATTTACATTGTTATAAACTGTGGATCTTACATGTGTGTATAAGGGATGCTCAGTAAATAGTGCAATACTAGTTTTAAACTTTGCTTGTGTTTTAGGAATAATACACAAAGGTGAATTCTGTTGTAGTCTTTCCTAAAAGTTAACCAACCAGAGGTAAAATGTGCAAGATCAGCAACATTACAACTAGTTGCACCCAACTGCATGAAGATCTTAAACTGTCAGATGAAGAAAGGCATTTGCTTTTTTCTTTGAAGACAACCACTTCCTTTTTTGAAGTGCATTATTGATAATGGATGGGGAATAATATGAAACATACGGAAAGCTACTGTGTTGAAAGAGGACACTCAGCAAGCAAGGTATAGGACTTCGGCTCAGAAATCAAAATCTGTAATTCTTTATGAAAGAACTATGTTAAGTCTAAGTGCATCTAGGGAATCACTTATGCTAATACACACACAAGACAGATTTTAAGGCATTCTTGGTAATCTAATAAAAAAATTAAGAATAATATTTTATAATATTCTTACCTGACGGAGGAAGGTGATTGGCCTCTGTCCCATTGCATGTGCATCTCCAATGTTGGCTTTAATTACTTCAGTAAAAGGTTTTTTGATTCCCTAAAAAGAGATTATTCACAATGCATTGTTAGGGATGAAGTAGATGATAAGGAATTCCTCTTTTTTGGTATCTGTCATATGGCTGCAACTAAAGAATGCCTAATCTCAGAACAAATAGAGTGTTTAATGTAAAGCTTAAGACATTTCTTATACAATACTGCCAGTAAATCTTAAATGCTTTACATAAAAGATGCTGACCTTCAGTACTTTCTAGAGTAAAACCAGTAAAGATACTGCTTGCTTATTTGTTTTCTGTTTAAACTAAATATTCATTGTGTGATAACCCCATTTTTCCATACATATGTTTTACAAAATATATCATAGTGAGGCCCTATATGAAAAACAGCAGAAGTGCTAAATAATTGCCATGAATACAGCTTCCTAATCTCGGAAACCTGAACAGAGCTGTTTTTCCTATGAAGGACTGGATACATCATGAGAACAGAGAGAAAACAGTTGATGAATGTTGATTAGCAATCACAGCTCTTTAAAAAGTGAAATAAAGGGGAAAAAAGACAAGGAACTGACTGGTAGAAAAAAAAACAAAAAACAAAAAACAAAAAACAAAAACACGCCATTGATTTAAATAAAAAAGATTAACTTAAAGGAAAGGCCAATATTACAAGAAGAATAAATAAGGTAGGCAAAAAAAAAGTTATAGCTTTTCTAATTTCCTAATGTATATTTAAGTATGAGAGATAGTAGAGAGACTTTCTAACAGTGACAGAAATTTCACGTGGACTAATGAACTGCAAAATTAGACCGATTTGTTTTCTATACACAATTACCTATAACATACTGCTCTGGCTGTGGACTGAACTCACAAAGCCTCTTCCTGTCCTGTATATTTACAGCAAGTTATTGGATTTGGATATAGAACACATGGCTGACAAACCTTAACTAATTTTTGCTTTTCTACCATGGGTTATGTGTTAAGACTTCCAAGACAGACCAGAAACCAGATGTGCAAAGGTAACAATCACCAAAATATTAGTAGTCACCAAGGATACAAATTCCCAGATATACCAAGATTTGGACATATACAGCTGTGTAATGTGGCTGAGAGGTTATGTGATAATGTGATTCAAACCCTCAATACAGATCCAGCCCATCACTTAACTGATAGCATTTAGGTTTTTCTTTTGCAATAGAAATAGGTAGTCAGAAATGGCATTAAGACAAGAGAGTTGGACTTTCATGATCCTGACTCAAATGGGTTATTTTTATAGGGCCTTAAATTTAGCAGGATTTAAAAAAACAAACAAACAAACAAAAAAAAAAAAACAAAAAAAACCACAAAAAACAACCAAGCCTTCACTTAAAATAATTGAAAGTGACACACAGACTCTATCATAGAATCATAGAACCATAGAATAGTTAGGGCTGGAAAGGACCTTAAGATCATCTAGTTCCAACCCCCCTGCCATGGGCAGGGACACCTCCCACTAAACCATGCCACCCAAGGCTCTGTCCAACCCGGCCTTGAACACCACCAGCGATGGAGCATTCACAACTTCCCTGGGCAACCCATTCCAGTGCTATCATGTCATTTGCTTTTATGTTTGCTGATCTAAGCGAGTGCTTAAATACGAGTTGTATTTCAACCTTAAATAAGGAAATAAGAATACAGATGTCAGATAAAAATTACAGGTTTCTGAGTGTCCTGGGTTCAGCAGTAGCAGTCATTTTTCTCCTTCTCAGTAGCTGGTGTGGCGCTGTGTTTTTGATTTTGGGCCTGGGAACAGTGCTGATAACACCAGTGTTTTCAGTTACTGCTTGGTGATGTTTAGGTTGGCCAAGGACTTTGAGAGTGTCATGCTCTGCCAGGGAGGAGGGGAAGCCGGGAGGAAGGAGAGACAGGACACGTGACCCAGACTAACCAAAGAGATTATTCCATACCACAGCACGTCATGTCCAGGATGTAAAGACAGAGAGGAGAGACCCGGAAGGGTGGTGAGGGTGCACGGTGGGGGGTGCACGGTGGGGGGTGCACTGCTTGGTGGAGCTGGGTGGTGAGCAATTGTATTCTTTCCTTGTATTTGCCTTGTCATTATTATTAGTAGTAGTGGTGGTAGCAGTAGTGATTTGTGTTATACCTTAGTTACTAAACTGTTCTTATCTCAACCTGTGGGAGTTGCATTCTTTCCATTCTCCTTCCCATCCCTCCAGGAGCGGAGGGAAGAAAGAGTGGGGAGTGAGTGAGAGTGCGACTGTATGGGTTTATAGAAGCTTAAACCACGACAGTTCTTTTTGGCGCCCAACGTGGGGCTTGAAGGGTTGAGATAATGACAGGATTAATAGCCACTCATCACAATGCTGATTTATTGGCTCTCAAAGTTGTTTCTCTGGTTTTCATGGTTTCAGTCTGTTGTACCTTACTTACAGCCGGTATTTGTTACCTTAGCATTCAGATATGAGTTTTGGGCTAAGGTACTTGTTTCAGTGTACTTTATTGGAATGGCTTGTGATACAGGTGGGCTCCAGAAGCAGGGAGGGGCGGACGGGGACATGGATGTGGACGTGGACTTGTACCTGGCAGCTCGGCTGCTCTTTACCGTCCAGGCCCTCATTTTCACCTCCGTCTTCGAGAGGCTGTGGGGAGCCGAAGGGGGGCGGCCCCGGGAACCGCTGGCGACCAAACTGGACCACGAGTGCGGCCCCGGGGACCAGGAGTCGAGCCCCGCAGCTACCGAGCGGCGAGGGGGGGCGGCAGCCGATCCCAGCCCCGCAGCTGCCGAGCAGCAGGAGGGGGGGGTGGAAAAGCCAAACCCCGAGGCTGAACCGAGCCCCACAGCAGCAGAGAGCATTCCTCAGCAGGCGCCCGCAGAGCCCCGAGAGCCCGAGCCCCAGGAGGATGCAGGAGACCACGCAGCACTTCCCAGCAAGGCAGAGGAGGAAGATCTGGACTCAAAGAGCAGCTGGTGGTGAGAGAGCCGGCAAGCACAGCAGCTACACCAGCCCCAGTGACAAGTACAGCAGCCTCATTTGAGAGTTCTGAAGGGTTTGAATGGCCTTTGGGTACCCTTGAGACCTGCCTGCTGATTGTGATGGGGATCACCATGTTGGTATGCATACAGAGTGTGTTGTACCCACAACCATTTCATCTGGTCCTGAGAGTTAAGCAGAGTGGGGTGTGGGCCTTGTCTGGGGTTAGACTACCATGTAAGGTGGCCAAGAGATTTTCCCTGCGGCTGGACAGTCACGAGTGGCAGGGTGTGGGGGACAGTATGGGCGAGTATCTAGTCCACTGGGCCCCTCCAGTGCTTTGGAAGCATCACAGATGGAAGGCAGCTGTATGGAGTCCCCAATGACAAGCTGCAGAAAACTGCTGGAGGGGAGAGTGAATTATTTTGAGATGGGTGGGCCTACGACACTTTAGGCCATCAGGGCAGAGATGCAACATACAGATGGACTCATGATCGAGGGGTGGACTTAGCAATGGACACTATTACCCAGGTTATTCACGAGTGTGAACACTGCACACAGTCTCTCCTGCTCTGAAAGACTGTTACAAAAGATGGAGCCTGACATCATGGACCAGATGGACTCAGCAGCTTTATAGGGATTGGTCCATGCACTAAGGGATGATCTCTCTCAATCTGTGTGTGTGTGTGGATGTATATATATACATGCTATGGTATATTGAAAATGTAGGATCTGAGTATGACGTGAATGGTATGGAATAAGGGGTGGAATGTCCTGGGTTCAGCAGCAGCAGTCATTTTTCTCCTTCTCGGTAGCTGGTGTGGCGCCGTGTTTTTGATTTTGGGCCTGGAAACAGTGCTGATAACACCAGTGTTTTCAGTTACTGCTTGGTGATGTTTAGGCTAGCCAAGGACTTTGTGAGTCTCATGCTCTGCCAGGGAGGAGGGGAAGCCGGGAGGAAGGAGAGACAGGACACGTGACCCAGACTAACCAAAGAGATTATTCCATACCACAGCACGTCATGTCCAGGATGTAAAGACAGAGAGGAGAGACCCGGAAGGGTGGTGAGGGTGCACGGTGGGGGGTGCATGGTGGGGGGTGCACTGCTTGGTGGAGCTGGGTGGTGAGCTATTGTATTCTTTCCTTGTATTTGCCTTGTCATTATTATTATTAGTAGTGGTGGTAGCAGTAGTGATTTGTGTTATACCTTAGTTACTAAACTGTTCTTATCTCAACCTGTGGGAGTTGCATTCTTTCCATTCTCCTTCCCATCCCTCCAGGAGCGGAGGGAAGAAAGAGTGGGGAGTGAGTGAGAGTGCGACTGTATGGGTTTATAGAAGCTTAAACCACGACACTGAGGCTGAAGTTTAGCAATTTGTGAGTAAAGCAAGCAGCTAGAAATAGGTTCTTTTCAAACTATCTGGGGTACACCAATAGCTCAACATTATTTCATTCTAATTTGAAAATAAGCGGGAAAAGAAGCAAAGAAGCTACATGTAGAAGAACAAATTCAGTTTGCCTGAAAGTAAGAAAAATTCCCACAGGTTGTGTTTGCATTTGGTCCTTCTTACAGCAAACAGAATCAGTCTCACTAGATTTGCACAGCAAATCAAATTTGGTAAAGAATAAGGGATACAGTCTTTGCCTTACATTAGGCAGTCTAAAAAACCACAGCAGTTCTCAGCAATAAATGAAATAAAAATACCTTGTTTTACCAGATTAAAACCAGAACAAACCTCTAATAACATAAATACATTATGTTAGACAAATTAGATGGGTTTTGCACACAAATAAATACTATTGTGATCTGCAATAAAAAATAGCTGCTTCGTTGGTTATTGAAATGCTGAAAGGTACTCTGCATTTCATAATGCACCTGTGGAATTTTTATAGTGGTACAGCCTTTACAAAAAGGTAACAGACCTTTTTGGTGTCCATGTCAAGTTCATTGCGAATTATTTCATAGCTTATTAGCATGGATACCATGCAGGTCTCTGCTAGTGCCCAACTCTGTTTATGCCATCACTGCCTTTGGGCATCAACTGCAGGTATATAATCAGCACCTACTCCATAAACCCCACACTACCCTTGCTACTGAAATAATTGATCTGGAGAAAATAGAAAAACATACATAACAGTTATCTTACTGTAAAGTCGTGGTAGAGAAAGAACAATGTGGTTTTATGTGCTGTACACACTGCTCCTACATACCTGCTTAAAGGGATGTGGTCCTCTTGACTAACTTGTATTTCTTGGTCTCAGCTACAAGAGATGTTGCCTTTTTTGTCTTTCAAAAGAGAGATATGTTTTTAAATAACTGGGACCTTTGCCTTCCCTGACATGCATTATTAATATCAGCAATTGTTTAGAACTGTCTTCACAAGATTCACTATATCCCCTCTTAGTGAAACCTAGAAAAAAATGGTTCTGACTACTTAGGTTTTTTCTCATCTTCTTCTATTGATTCCCAGTGTTTCTATGGAAAGGAATATCATAAGTTGTATAGATTTATGTTTGATTCCTCCATAAAAAAAATCCCATCTTAGCATTTCAGAAAGAAGGAACAGGAAACAATAAAAGGCAAGAACAAGTGTCAAATGTTAATGAGTCAAAGTTTCAAAGCAAATCAGAAGCTGCATCAAGGGAAGTCTAGACAGTGCCTATGACTCTGCAGATGAGTTCAAGGTGGAATTCACTCAAATCCTTAAGACAGAGTAGCATTAGTCACTGGTTACTTGTGTCACGGTTTCTCCTATGGTGATGGCACTAGTGTGCATGAGTATCCAAGGGAAGATTGACATCAAATACATTTTGGAAAGTCTATGAAAAGATCTGTATGAAAAGAGGAAGTGTGAATGTGATGTTGATAACTTTAACATCAGGTTGTAGAACAGTCAGAAACATGCTGCAACAGGACATAGTTTGTTAGGGCAAGATTTATTTCACTGCAGAAGGCTAACCAGTCTTTCACCACGTCAGCAACATGCCTGTGCCAAGACAATTTATGCCTCTGACAAGCCAAGGAACATATGGGGGGGGCAGAAACTAGGCCATTAAATTGTTTTGCTTTCTTCTAGTGATAGAGAGCTGCCCCCATATTCTCCCCCATTCATGCGCTCTCATATTTTCTGTCTCTTATATCCGCTCTCTCTCTCTGAGTACAATCAGGCTTTCAAGGTATGTTGTTGAGGGAGTCTGACTGGATTGTAACTACTCTCTGCCAGCAGGCAGAGATTTGGAAAAGTGAAGCTTTCATAACAAGAGCTCTAATAACAAACTTGGGAGCATTAAGTACCAGGTTGATACTCATGTCTACTGAAGAGGGCATGAATCACATGAAGGAGGAAAAACAATCCCCAGCCCTTCAAAACAACCACTGCTACAACTTTCTGCCTTTTGTGACACCTCACACTATCCTAACAACCTAATTCAGCCTCATCTTGGGAACAAAGCCAATCTGCTGCCATTCTTTTGAAATTGTTAGCAAAGGGACTAATTGTAGTAGCCATTTTTTTTTTCTTCCAGTTGCCATCTTCTTGATAAAGGCTTTTAACTGAATAAAGGACTCTTCCCAGATTTGGAATAAGTTCTTTGGAGATCAGTTCCTTCAACAGTTAGTTCTGTTACTCTCCAGAGGAAATGCAGTCTTTTAAGAGACCAGATGAAAAGCCTCTGAAACCTGAAACAGGTCAGACAGGATTTTTGTGACTGTGTCAGTGTTCTGACTATCACAGAAAGCTGGGAGAAGGGTTTTTCACATGTGAACCAGAATTCATTGGTGCAAAGTCCACACAAATGTTTATGTAAATAACCGGGTTTGGGGAAGCTTCCCCTAGACATCCCCACAGCCTCAAGAAACCCAGCAGGTCTAGAGTACAGTATGAAATGATGAGCTGTCTCTCAAGGAGAGAAGTCACCATGCAAGAACTGTTGGGAGAATTATCAAAAAAAAACAAACCCAAAAAACCCCAAACCAAAAAAACACAACTATATGATTCCAGAACTTATACTTTCCTAAAGAACTACCATGAAGGCAGTGCATTGCCAAGAGCTGGTTTGTCTCTTTGGAGTTTTAGTATATCTGGAGGTTCCCTTTATGACGGTACCATTTAAGAATGCTGACAAATTGCAAACTAATACTGTGCCCAGAAAGTGTAAAGGGTGCAAATTGACCTAAAGCTGTATTTGCTGAAGTCATCAGTGAATTTCAAAGGAAAATCCCCAGTCAGTAGAGAGGCTTATGTGATTTGGTAATAGGAAAGAATTGAAAAGGGTTTCCCTGAAGAGGCCATAAAAATGTGAGGTTCTTTCAATCCCAGAAAAGCAACGTGGCATTTCAGCTATTTCTAAATTTCAGAATTTGTCTACTCTTGGCTGCTCCTTTGTTTCATTTTCATTGCCATTGGTTTGTGCCTGCCTGTGATGATTATCAGGCAGTAACATCACACTATGAAACACTGCTATTTCCTTAGCACAAGCTGAGTCTGTTATGCTGTGACTTGCACAAACAAGCTGTATAAGACAGCTGGCAAAGCCAAACATAGTTGAGATTTACACTGTAGTAGCCAAGTTGATTGCCTCCCCCCACTTCTCAAAGGGCCAAGAAAGCACTACCCAGAGGCTCTTAACTAATAGGGACTTGAAGGTCTAAATTAGCATTCCAATCTTTTTATTAAAACAGCTCACAACAGAAAAATAAACCTGACCTGCTTACCACAAAGTAAGGCTTTGAGTTTGTGCTACACATGTGTAATTCAGGAAGGGGGAACAAGGGGGTTCTGAATTTTTACTTGAAATGGCAGTGATGACTTGCATGCCCCCTAATATCAAGTGAGAAAAATTGGTAGGGCTGACCATTAATTGGCACATCTGATTCAGGGATTTTGGAACAGGGCTTGTCCTCAAGTTACTTTTGCCTCCTACAGTGTTCACAGTGCATTTGCATTTAAAAATTTGCCAGTATGAATAGAGCCCTCAATTTTAACATGACTGTAAATGACAGCATTAAAATAATCCTCATTAGAAGGAGATTAGACATTAGGACCCTCTTAACTTGAAGACCTATTGGTAAAGGGCTATTTTGGAATAGATTCTGTTACTGTAGTCAACAAGAAGATTAAATATCTGTATCTTGTGGACTGTGCGCTTTTGAATGCATGATTTTGGCAACTGTACTCTTAAAACTTATTTCCTTTCATATTCATCTGCAGTAGTTTCACCCTGCTAAAAAATGTGGGGTTTACTACAGATTCTCTTCCACATGCAACATGTACAGACAACTGAGGAACAACAGGTCTTAATGAAGTCAAATGCTCTTGCCTAGAAGGTACTTTCTTAGTGTGCACACAGACATGCATTCAAGGCAGGAAATTATAGGATGGTAATTTAAACTTAACATCTTTCATTACTGGGTATACCAGTCAACCTTGTATCTTTTTCTTGGCATGTCAAATTGTATTTCGGCATGTCATGCTCTAAACTGTGTTTTATCTTTCCACGACTCTCAGGGACACTGTCAACTCATATATACAATGAAGTCTGTATTCTAAGTCAGAATTTTTTTCTATTCAATTTAAAAACCTGAAGAATTAGTAAAATTAAAAAAATAAAATAATAACAATAAAAAAAGCTCAACAGTTGTTTAACCAAAATACTCTAGCAGAAGCTGCCAGAGCTACATAAGTGACTAGGAATAAGTGAATAGGAAACTATTTGCAATAGTTACACAAATTAAAAACATGAGCACAGGAGGTGAGGGTACAGCCCTTGTACTGTAAAAGTAAGTCATACTGCAGTGGCTGTTCAGGGGGGAATATCCAACCTTCAATGTGTAGAGGCACCTTAACTGGGTATTAAAAGGCACCTAGTTCACACTCCATGGTAGAATATGCTAACCACCTGTGCTGATCTGAAGGAACTTTCTAGATGCTACCAATATATCTCTGCACACATACCACCCTTCTATCCCTTTCTGCCCTACATCTTTGCTTCAGTAACTTTAAAGTTTTGAACAGGGACCTAACGTTGTGTGGTTTACACTAAGCCAGGCATGGTTTCCAACATTACATGAGTTCTGGTCAACTGCTAAGGTAACTCGAGAGAAGACACCTTCAACACCTGAGTGGAGGGAAGCTCAGCATCCAGGAGCCTCAATTCAGAACGGCAAGATCCACCGAAGGAGCCTCAAGTCCTCGATAGGACTTGCCCAGGAGCCAGGAGATCAGCTGACACGAGCAACTGACTCACAGGGGGCAGTGCCAGGAGGGACAATACCAGCCCTGACTGGTTAAAAACTCACTCCAGGGAGTGCGAGTGATCGGGAGTGCGAGTGATCAGGAGCATGGAGCGGCAGTTTGCGCTGGCAGGCGAGTGGGATGGTGAGCACTCTCCTCATGACCAGAGCCCGCTTTGGGAGCTCTGCTCTGGCTGCCCCGGCGGTGGGCAGCATAGGCACCCAGACAAAACCTATGAGAGGGGAGGCTGCAGCGCAGAGCTCATAGTGTGGAGAGTGCCTGCACTGGTCTCTTAAGGTGAGGGTGCATAATGGGCAGGGCTGCACTCGGTGTGCCCTGGTGGAGGTCCTCCTGCAGCAGGTGGCTGATCTGCGGAACACTGTCAATAGGCTAGAAGATGTCAGGGAAGCTGAGGGGAAGCAGGTGATTTGGAGAAATCTCCAGGAACTTGCCAACAAAGTTTTAAGTTGACAAGCAGGTATTCTTTATTGCGGCGCCGGGAGACATGGGGGATCACTCCTCCTAGCGTGTCTCATCCAAGCATCAACCTGGCTGTGATTATATTGTCCCTAAACATACATATTCATTAGATTACATACATTACATCATACTTTTAGAGAATGCCTCCTGCATGCACACTAAAATGTGGTAGTGGGCTTTGAGACCCCTGGTGGTTATTTCTTCATCACTTTGTTTTAGGATACTTGTCATATCAGTAACCCTCAGGCCGTTCTGGCAAAGCTTATTTTAGTAATTTCCTTTTCTCTGTACTTGCTAACAAAGCCTAACATCCTTGAGGTTACTCATTTACAACCCTATTCTTCAATCCACCCTATTCTTCAGTCAACCCCATTCTTCAATCCCCCCTTTTCTTGTCCTATTGCAAATTCTTTTGCAACTGAGTTATTTCATTCTTACTTAAAGTTTCCTGAAGTATTTCCCTGTTTCTACTTGATGCTTAATTTTGTTTCTCTTCCATTTGTCATAGTTCATCACGGATTGTTTGCAACACCAAAAGGAGCATTGGATCGTTATACATGAAATCAAAACCATTCCTATTATTACCAATACAGTAAAAAAAAAAAACAACTATCTCAACCAGGAGAGATTGGGTACCCGTGATGTTAATTTTTCCCAGGTTTCCTCAGATCCCCATGAGGTGTTGTCCTGTGCCACCTCATGAAATATTTTAACTTGTTTCCACATCCAATCTATTCCAATTTGTCTTACATGGAATAGGGAAACCAAGTAAAGGAACACCCAGTCTCCTGATTTAGGTAGCTGAGTACAGATCCAACAATCACTCTTGTTTAAGACACTAGTAACATTTTGTATCACTCTCAGATATAGATTTTGATTCCATGCTTCTACACCGATTATTATACAAGTCCAAATTACGATCGATGTAGTCTCATACGTGTGGGTCCTGAAGACTCGACACGCCATATTTTTTCTCGGTTCTGTTATTTTTCTGGTTCTGGCACCTTCTTGATTCTTGAGCAATGTATCTGTCATAGTTTAAGCTTCTCAGCCACGCAGTTTTGCTCACTCACTCACTTCCCCCTCTTTCTTCCCTCTGCTCCTGAAGGGATGGGAAGGAGAATGGAAAGAATGCAACTCCCACAGGTTGAGATAAGAACAGTTTAGCAACTAAGGTATAACACAAACCACTACTGCTACCACCAATAATAATAATGACAAGAGAAAATAAAAGGGAAGAGTCTTTCTTCCCCCCCACTCCAAGGGGGCGGGGGGAATGGGGAGAAGAATTGAAAGGAGTGTAACTCCCATGGGCTGAGATAAGAACAGTCCAGTAACTAAAGTATAACACAAACCACTGCTGCTACCACCAATAATAATAATAACAAGAGAAATACAAGGGAAGAGGATACAACTGCTCACCACCCGACGACCGAGCCGTGAACTAAAAAACCCTTCCAGGTTCTGGCCCCCAGTTTGTTTTTTTTTTTACATCCTGGACATGACGTGCTGTGGCATGGAATAATCTCTTTGGACAGTCTGGGTCAGGTATCCTGTTTCTGCTTCCTCTCGGCTTCCCCTCCTCCCTGGCAGAGCATGAGACTCAGAAAGTCCTTGGTCAGACCAAAACATTCTAAGCCGTAACTATAAACATCGGTGTTATCAGTGCTGTTCCCAGGCCGAAAGTCGAAAACACAGCACTGCACCAGCTACTATGAAGGAGAAAAAATGACTGCTGCTGCTGAACCCATGACAGTATCCAAGCAGGGTGTTCCTTTATCTTCTGTAATGGTGGTCAGTAATATCTGGGACGGTCCACTCCACTTCTCCTGTAGAGGATCTCCTGAAAAATTCTTAACATGAACCAAGTTTCCAGATCTGAAAGGGTGAATCAGATAATCCAAACCTCTCACTCTTGTCCCTAATATTCTCTTTTTTCATTTCTTCTAATTGTTTCCAAGATTGACTAGAAACTGTCGGAGATAGCTTTCTCCCACTTCCTGAAGACTTTCTCCTTTAAACTGCGACTGATATGGTCTTCCATATAAAATTTCAACTGTGCTAATTTCTTCTTTCAACCGAGGTTTAGTTAGAATTCTTAATAGAGCCAGTGGTAAGGCTTGGTACCAATATAAATTTGTTTCCTGACATATTTTACTAATCTGTTGTTTGATCAGATGGTTCATCTTTTCTACTAGCCCACTGGCCTGAGGCCTGTATGGAACATGTAGTTGCCAATCAATATATAAATTTTTGCTAATTTCTTGTAATAATTTTGCACTGAAATGTGTACCGTGGTCAGAGGAGATAGTTGCTGGTACCCCAAAACAAGGTATTATTTCATTTAATAGGACCTTAATCACTTGTTTTACATTATTTGCCTTGCAAGGGAATGCTTCTGGCCACCCTGAAAAAGTATCTGTCAATACCAACAAATATCAATAACCATCTTTTCTAGGCAATTCAGAAAAATCTATTTGCCACTGTTCTCCCGGATAATTCCCTTTTCCAGTTGTCCCAACCTGATTCCTGTTTTCAGTCTTAGGGTTATTTTTCAGACATAGTTGACATTGTTTTGTCACTAATTGCACTATGGTATATAAATTTCTTCCTCTGATCTGTTTGTTTAAATGTTTATACAAGGAATTACTTCCCCAATGAGTTTTGTTATGTTCTTGAAACAACTTCCGTAACAGATTATAGGGGAACACTACTCACCCATCATGTATTTTTATCCAACCCTTTTTGTTTTCCTGTCCTTCTAAGTCTTCAATTAGTTTCATTTCTTCTTTAGAGTACCTAGGTTTATTTTTCTCAATTACCAGTTTACCGTCAGGAATTAAGGACATAACCTCAACTATTTTGTTTCTGCCGCCCGTTTAGCCTCAAAATCAAACAATTTATTTCCAATCTCTTAATCACAGTTACCTTTTTGATATCCTTTACAATATATGATAGAATCATAGAATCATAGAACAGTTAGGGTTGGAAAGGACCTTAAGATCATCTAGTTCTAACCCCCCTGCCATGGGCAGGGACACCTCCCACTAAACCATGCCATCCAAGGCTATGTCCAACCCCACCTTGAACGCCGCCAGCGATGGAGCATTCACAACTTCCCTGGGCAACCCATTCCAGTGCCTCACCACCCTCACAGTAAAGAATTTCTTCCTCATATCCAATCTGAACTTCCCCTGTTTAAGTTTGAACCCATTACCCATTGTCCTATCACCACAGTCCCAAATGAAGAGTCCCTCCCCAGCATCCCTATAGGCCCCCTTCAGACACTGGAAGGCAGCTATGAGGTCTCCACGCAGCCTTCTCTTCTCCAGGCTGAACAGCCCCAACTTTCTCAGCCTGTCTTCATACGGGAGGTGCTCCAGTCCCCTGATCATCCTCGTGGCCCTCCTCTGGACTTGTTCCAACAGTTCCATGTCCTTATTATGTTGAGGACACCAGAACTGCACACAGTACTCCAAGTGAGGTCTCACGAGAGCAGAGCAGAGGGGCAGGAGCACCTCTTTCGACCTGCTGGTCATGCTCCTTTCGATGCAGCCCAGGATATGGTTGGCTTTCTGGGCTGCGAGCGCACACTGCCAGCTCATGTTCATTTTTTCATTGACCAACACCTCCAAGTCCTTCTCGGCAGGGCTGCTCTGGATCTCTTCTCCGCCCAACCTGTAGCTGTGCCTGGGATTGCTCCCACCCAGGTGTAGGACTTTGCACTTGTCATGGTTAAACTTCATCAGGTTGGCATCAGCCCACCTCACAAGCGTGTCAAGGTCCCTCTGGATGGCATTCCTTCCCTCCAGCATATCAACCGAAACACACATCTTGGTGTCATTGGCAAACTTCCTGAGGGCACACTCAATCCCACTGTCCATGTCATCGACAAAGATGTTAAACAAGACCGGTCCCAACACCGATCCCTGAGGGACACCACTCGTTACTGGTCTCCACCTGGACATTCAGCTGTTGACCACAACTCTTTGCGTGCAGCCATCCAGCCAGTTCTTTATCCACAGAGTGGTCCATCTCTCAGTTTGATGTCTCTCCAACATAGAGACGAGGATGTCATGTGGGACAGTGTCGAGTGCTTTGCATAAGTCCAGGTAGATGACATCAACTGCTCTACCCCTGTCCACCAGTTCCGTAGCTCCATCATTGATGGCCACCAGATTGGTCTGGCAGGATTTCCCCTTAGTGAAGCCATGCTGGCTGTCACCAACCACCTTGTTGTTTTCATGTGCCTTAGCATGCTTTCCTGGAGAATCCGCTCCAAGTTTTTGTCAGGCACAGAGGTGAGACTGACTGGCCTGTAGTTCCCCGGCTCATCCATTTTCCCCTTCTCAAAAATGGGGGTTCTATTTCCCTTTTTCCAGTTGTCGGGAACTTCACCTGACTGCCATGATTTTTCGAATACGATGGACAGTGGCTTAGCAACTTCATTTGCCAGCTCCTTCAGGACCTGCGGATGTATTTCATCAGGTCCCATGGACTTGTGTACATTCAGGTTCCTAAGATGCTCTCGAACCAGATTCTCTCCTACAGTGGGCCCAGGGTCTTCATTCTCACTGTCCCTGCGTCCGCCTTCCAAGACTTGGATGGTGTGGTCAGAGCATTTGCCGGTGAAGACTGAGACAAAGAAGGTGAGTGACCAGCAGGTCTCAGGATGTGCTCCTGCCCCTCTACTCTGCTCTCGTGAGACCTCACTTGGAGTACTGTGTGCAGTTCTGGTGTCCTCAACATAATAAGGACATGGAACTGTTGGAACAAGTCCAGAGGAGGGCCACGAGGATGATCAGGGGACTGGAGCACCTCCCATATGAAGACAGGCTGAGAAAGTTGGGGCTGTTCAGCCTGGAGAAGAGAAGGCTACATGGAGACCTCATAGCAGCCTTGCAGTGTCTGAAGGGGGCCTATAGGGATGCTGGGGAGGGACTCTTCATTAGGGACTGTAGTGAGAGGACAAGGGGTAATGGGTTCAAACTTAAACAGGGGAAGTTCAGATTGGATATGAGGAAGAAATTCTTTACTGTAAGGGTGGTGAGGCCCTGGAATGGGTTGCCCAGGGAAGTTGTGAATGCTCCATCGCTGGCGGTGTTCAAGGCCAAGTTGGACAGATCCTCGGATGACATGGTTTAGTGGGAGGTGTCTCTGCCCATGGCAAGGGGGTTGGAACTATATGATCTTAAGGTCCTTTCCAATCCTAACTATTCTGTGATTATATGATTCTAAAAGCAAATAAATTTTGAGTTTCTTTGGCCAGGGGCAGACAGAAAAATGCATCCTTTAATTCCAGAACGATAAACCACTGAGACAAGGAGGCACAAATACACAAAATGTAATCAGTTCTAAGTAACCTTAAGTTTTATAGCTTTGTAATGGAAAATAACTGAAGTGCTTGAAGGTAGTTGACATAGTTTTAGGTCTTTACGACCTTAGTACAAAAAGTGTAAGGAAAACAAAAGGAAAACAGGACCTGGGGATGGGGAGTATCTGGGACTAGCAGATGTCCAGGATTGGAGCAGTTAAACTAACTGATAAGTAGAAGGACAGGATGATTGCTATGTCTGTGATGTTAATTAAGCTGGTGCTTCAAAGACTGCCAGCAGTTATGAAGATTGGTGGAAGAAGTAAACGACCCTCAAAGACCACCATCACATTTTGTATGTATGCGGGAATCTTTCTGCAAAATGATGCAATTCATGCATAGCCTCATGAATATGTATGTATGCCCAAGTGACTATATAAGGATGGCCTGTGTGGCAATACGGTGATGCACATTAGGAGGAGCTATCCCCCGTGTCTCCCGGTGCTGCAATAAAGAATACCTGCTTGTCAACTTGAAAACTTTGTTGGCGAGTTTGTTCCTGGAGTTTTCCCTGAATCAATTTGGCACCCCAGATGGGACCCTCTCTGCTCAGCTGCAGGACCCGCTGAGGACAGGGCTCCCAAGGGCCCTCGGAAATTTTTCCGGGAGGGACCCCTCGACTCATTTGGATCACTTCAGGAGCAGACAAGGACCATCTTCATAAAAGGTATTCTTTTCTTTTTTGTTGTCTGTAAGATTCAGGGGGCATCTTGGTTTGGTAAATTGGTTTGGTAAGCGTATGCATGGTTAGGAAGCCTTCCGTAAACAGAGATAGGAAATTTTGTGGGTAAAGGCATATATCCGGCTGCTAGCGTCCGTTTGGTGTATACCCACAAGAAGCAGAGGGCATCTTGTGGTTTTCGTCCTACAAGATGCAGTGAGCTTCTTGTAGAAAAGGTTTTGGATTTATACTGGTTTAATCTGTTTGGTATATACCCACAAGAAGCAGAGGGCATCTTGTGGTTTGGATTCAGAGGGCATCTCGTAAAAAAGGTTTTGGATTTTACTGGTATTTAATCCGTTTGGTATATACCCACAAGGAGCAGGGGACAACTTGTGGTTTGGGTCCTACAAGACGCTGTGGGAATCTTGCAGAAAAGGTTTTGGATTTATACTGGTTTAATCCGTTTGGTATATACCCACAAGAAGCAGAGGGCATCTTGTGTTTTGGACGTAGTGGGCGTCTTGTAAAAGAGGTTTTGGATCCATTTGGTATATACCCCAAGAAGCAGGGGGCATCTTGTGGTATGGGTCCTACAAGACGCAGTGGGCATCTTGTAGAAAAGGTTTTGGATTTATACTGGCTTATTCTGTTTGTTATATACCCACAAGAAGCAGAGGGCATCTTGTGTTTTGGACGCAGTGGGCGTCTTGTAAAAGAAGTTCTGGATTTTACTGGTATTTAGCTTATGTTGTTGCTTGTTATAATGATGATTTTGGTCTTGTGATGTCGGTATAGGGATCAGGCTGTTATGGCTATGTTATTAATTGTTGTCCCTGTCTCAAAGTGTTGTAAATGTGTGGAATGTGTCTATTTTGTGGCTTGTTATAGTGAAGATTTTGGTCCTGTGATTTTGGTATTGGTGACAGACTGTGTTATTAATTGTTGTTTGATAGAATTTTAGTCTCTGTCTCTGTCTCAAGTGTTGTAACTGTGGAGTGTGTCTGTGGGATCCCGTGTGTGTGTGTGTGTGAGAATGCGAAATTGATAATGGGAAATCGGCAGAGTGGAGAAATCTTGAAAAAGAGTCCTTGAGGGTGCATTTTAGCACATTGGAAAGAACTGGGAGGGTCTCCTGGGGGCTCAGTAATTAAGAAAATGTTGGTAAAATATTGTAACCAATGGTGGCCTTTGTATACTTTGGAATGTTAGGAAAAATGGTCTAAAAATGGAACTTTGAACTATGATACATTGTTACAATTACTGTTGTTTTGAGGTGGCAAGGAAAATGTGATGAAGTAATGTATGCAGATATGTTTTTCACTTAAACCACCCAGAGTGACAGACAGAATGTGAAATTAATATAACTCCACCAGATCCCTTAATTTTGGCCTTGGAAAAAGACAGGGAAAAACTGAAAGCTAAGCTGGAGAGACGTTGTCCAGACTGTGATACTGGGGAAAGATGTTTAAAGTTAAGGAAAACCAAGGGGGAAAGGAGGGGAGCTCGGGCAGCTCCTGCATTTGAGCATGGGGAGGGATGTCAGGCGGAGGTGGGGGAGTGGGTTCTTCTGCTGTGGAACCAGATCGCTGTGTGTGCTGTGGGGAGTTTGGACGTTGGAAGTGAGACTGCCCTGGAGGGAGTGCCATGGGGTGGTTCTGGTGACTGAATTGGAACTAGACTGATGGGGACCTGGGGAATCTACCCTAGCAGATCCACTGGTTAAATTAAAACTAGGGTCTAGAACAAATAAAGTGGAATTTGAGTGGATACAGGAGCAACTTATTCTGCGTTAAATCAGAGGGAAAAGAATTTGTTACAGATGTGGGAGCTACTGGGCATCAAGAAAAAGAAAAAAAAAAAAGGAAAAAAAAAAAAGGAGGCATCCTTTCTGAAGCCCTTAAAGTACAAATTGGGAAAACAAACAGGAATGTATAAATTTTTATGCATTCCAAATTCTCCAAAATCTTTATGGCGAGAAGCAACATTTAAAGAAGGCAAAATGGAATTAAGAGTTAAAAATGAGCAATTAATTGCAGTTTTGAGTTTATCTTTAATTCAACAGAAAAGCGAACAGGAGGATCTCCCTGAAAAAGAAGAAATCCTTAATCAGGTATATCTAGGAGTATGGGCATCAGAAGTTCCAGGTAAGGTGAAAAATGCTTTGCCTGTAAAAGTAGAAATAAAAGGGGGGGCTAGCCCAATTAGAATAAAACAATATCCCTTAAAATTACAGGATCAAAGGGAATTTAAAAAAAAATAAAAAATTGATAAATTTTAAAATATAGATTATTAATTGAATGTGAATTGGAATATAATACTCCTATCTTCCCAGTAAGGAAATAAAGTTGCAGATTGGTTCAAGATCTCAGAGCAATCAACAAATTTGCAGAGGATATTCATCCAATAGTAGCTACTCTGTATACCTTACTGACTAAATTGAATAATAATCAGAAATGGTTTGCCATCTTGGATTTAAAGGAACTCTTGCTTACCATTGGCCAAAGAAAACCAGATTTTCTTTGCTTTTGAATGGGAAAATCCTGACACAGGAAGGAAGACCCAATTAACTTGGATGGTATTACCTCAAGGGTTTAAAAACAGTCCTACAGTTTTTGAAAATCAGTTAGCACTGGAACTAGAATCATGGAAACCACACATTCAGATGGGGACTCTGTTACAATATGTGGATGACCTATTAATTGCCACAGAAACAAAGGAAGAATGTGTCCAGTTAATGGTGGGATTATTGAATTTTCTGGGACTGAATGGTTATCAAGTATCCAAACAAAAGGCCCAACTAATTCAAACCCGAGTTCCCTACCTAGGATATGAAATAACAGGAGGACAGAGAGAACTTGGAACTGCTAGAAAAGAAGCTATTTGTCAGACTCCATGACTGTCGACCACCAAGGAGCTCCGGACATTCCTGGGAATGACTGGATAATGCAGACTTCAGATGCATGATTATAGTGTTCTGGTAAGACCACTATATGAACTGTTAAAAGGAAATACTCCCTCTTTGGAATGGACTGATTCAACAGAAGGGGGGCTTTTAGAAATTTAAAACACAGCTAATGAGAGCTGCAGCTCTGTGACTTTCAGACATGACTAAACCCTTCTGGCTATATTCCTATGAAGAACAGGGAATAGTTTTGGGGGTCCTTGCTCAGAAACTAGGACCCTATAAGAGGGCAGTGGTGTATTTTTCACAATAGCTGGATGAAGCGAGCAGAGGATGGCCCGGATGCCTAAGGGCTGTGGTGGCAGTTGTCATGAATACTGAAGAGGCTTGCAAATTTACCTTGGGACAAAAGATTACTGTACTAGTGTCCCATGTTGCATCAGCAGTCCTGGAACAGAAAGGAGCCCACTGGTTATCTCCTTCACGTTTTTTAAAATACCAGGCTGTAACCCTGGAGCTGTCCTAGAACAAAAGGGGGGTCATTGGTTATCCCCCAGTAGAATGCTGAAATATCAGGCTGTCCTGGTGGAACAGGACGACGTAGAATTAAAAACTATGTCAATTGTTAATCCGGCAATGTTTTTATCAACAGAAAACTCAACAGAAAATTTAGAACATGACTGTCTATTAACTATTGAACAAGTTTATTCCAGTAGGCCAGATTTAAAAGATGTACCACTGGAAAATCCTGATATGGAACTATTCACAGATGGAAGCAGTTTTGTGAAAGATGGAAAACGAATGGCTGGATATGCAGGTGTCACCACCACAAAGGTGATGGAATCAGGATTTTTACCTGCAAACACTTCAGCACAAAAAGCGGAATTGGTTGCTCTGAAGCAAGCTCTCCGAATAGCTGAAGGACAAAAGGTAAACATTTGCCGATGACACCAAGCTGTGTGGTTCGGTTGATACATTGGAGGGAAGGAATGCCATCCAGAGGGACCTTGACACACTTGTGAGGTGGGCTGATGCCAACCTCATGAAGTTTAACCATGCTAAATGCAAAGTCCTCCACCTGGGTCGGAGCAATGCCAGGCACAGCTACAGATTGGGCGGGGAGGAGATTCAGAGCAGCCCTGCAGAGAAGGACTTGGGGGTGTGGGTTGATGAAAAAATGAACATGAGCCGGCAGTGTGCGCTTGCAGCCCAGAAAGCCAACCGTATCCTGGGCTGCATCAAAAGGAGTGTGACCAGCAGGTCGAGGGACGTGCTCCTGCCCCTCTACTCTGCTCTTGTGAGACCTCACTTGGAGTATTGTGTGCAGTTCTGGTGTCTTCAACATAAAAAGGACATGGAACTGTTGGAACAAGTGCAGAGGAGGGCCACGAGGATGATCAGGGGACTGGAGCACCTCCTGTATGAAGATAGGCTGAGAAAATTTGGGCTGTTCAGCCTGGAGAAGAGAAGGCTGCGTGGAGACCTCATAGCTGCCTTCCAGTGTCTGAAGGGGGCCTATAGGGATGCTGGGGAGGGACTCTTCATTAGGGACTGTGGTGAGAGGACAAGGGGTAATGGGTTTAAACTTAAACAGGGGAGGTTTAGATTGGATCTGAGGAAGAAATTCTTTACTGTGAGGGTGGTGGGGCCCTGGAATGGGTTGCCCAGGGAAGTTGTGAATGCTTCATCCCTGGCGGCGTTCAAGGTGGGGTTGGACATAGCCTTGGATGGCATGGTTTAGTGGGAGGTGTCCCTGCCCATGGTGGGGGGGTTGGAACTCGATGATCTTGAGGTCCTTTCCAACCCTTACTATTCTATGATTCTATGATTTGGACAGATTCTAAATATGCCTTTGGTGTGATTCATGCTCATGGAGCCATTTGGAAAGAGAGAGGATTATTATCAGCCCAAGGATCACCTATAAAATATAAAGAAGAAATCCTCCAACTTTTGGAAGACATCCAAAAACCAAAAGAAGTGGCAGTACTGCATTGCAAAGCTCACCAGTTTGGACAGACGGCTGTGAATATAGGTAACCGATTGGCAGACAAGGCTGCAAAGGAGGCTGCATTACAAGGTATCCTTGCACTGGTAACAGTAAAACAGGTAAAAATTTTTGATTCTAAACTAAACTATTGCGAATTGGATAACCAAATAGCAGAACAATTGAAAGCTTCACAAAATGCAGAAGGATGGTGGGTAACACCAGAAAAACAGGTAATAGTAATCCCACAAGTTATGATTGAATTAGCAAAAGAAAAACATGAACAAATACATTGGGGAATAGAATCCATGGTAGAGAGTTTAAAGAAATCAGTATTATGTCGAGGAATGACAGGAATAATTAAATCAATAGTAGCCAAATGTCCACTTTGTCTCAAAAATAATCCTCAACTTTTGAGAAAACCACCATTAGGAATAACAGGACAAGGAAATGTTCCTGGAGATTACTGGCAGATTGATTTTTCTGAATTACCCATACAGAACGGATATAGGTATTTATTTGTATTAATTGATACCTTTTCAGGATGGCTGGAAGCTTTCCCTTGCCACACCAACAAAGCTAGAGAAGTGGTTAAAATATTATTAAAAGAGATAATACCCAGATTTGGGGTACCTATAGGAATGTCCTCTGATAGGGGACCTCACTTTGTGGCAGATGTAATTCAACAAATTAATAAAATCTTGGGAATTAAGTGGGATCTGTATACACCCTGGAGACCCCAATCCAGTGGAAAGGTTGAAAGAATGAATCAAACATTAAAAAGACAGATCAGTAAAATCTGTCAAGAAACTTCCTTAAAATGGCCACAGGCTTTACCTTTGGCCCTTTTAAGAATCAGGTTTCAGCCAAGATCTAAGGATAGGATTAGTCCTTATGAAATTTTATATGGCAAACCTTATCGAATTTCCCTCATACCTGGAGAAATGAAAATAGCAGGAGAAACAGATTTAAAATCCTATTTGATTTCTTTAGGAAAAGTGCTCGATGGTCTCCGAAAATGTTGTACTGACCAGATCACTTGCCTTGGACACCGCAGTACATCAATACCAACTGGGTGACTTCGTATATATTAAAATTTGGAATTTGGAACCACTGCAAGAGAAATGGAAAGGATCCTTTCAAGTGATGTTGACAACTTATACCGCAGTCAAGGTAGAAGGGGTGGAATCTTGGATTCACTACACTAGAGTGAAGAAAGCTCCAGCTCCTTCGTGGAAGATCATTGCTCCGGAGCCAGGAGCGACCAAATTCACTCTAAAACATGACTAGAAATAGTGTAATGAACTTTATTTTTCAGATTGTGCTTTTTCTGATATGGATCTGGATGATGGAGGTATGTGGACAGGAACAGGAGATATATCTCCCAAAGAAAATACCTGAGGAAAATCCGATAATTGGATTGATGACAGAATTTGCAAATTTACAAAATACAACTCAAATTACTGCCTGCTTACCTATACCGAGAGCAGTAGGAGAATCAATCCCGTGGGGAATTTTAACTTTACAGTTAGGTGATGAATCACTGAGAAACGATAACAAGACATGTAAACAAGTTCCCACTGTAGAGTGGAAAGAACAAAAAGAATATATAAGAAAACAATGGAAAGTCCCAGGAAAAAGAGCAGACTGCATGAAATTGTAGAACCCTTTGTATGCCAAGATAGGGAGATTCAAAGATGTGGGATGGTGTTCATATACTGAAGAAATCAAGAAAAACACTAGTCAAATGGTTATAGAATTAAAATGCACAGAAAATCAGACAACTAAAACTCCGTGGGAAACTGTTTGGTCAATGACCATTCTATCCAAATTTCAGTATATGGCCAATGCATCCTGGTATTTTATATGGAAAGGTGATCCGGAAAAAGGCAAAATTAATGTAACTGACAGAGAGAAAGCATATAAGGAACAAGAAAATATTGCGCCTTGGTGGAATTGTGAGTTTATAATTGCAATACAATTAACAAAATAATACAGGACATTCCACCACTGGCAGCTGTATTAAAATATGGATGTCAGTGCAGAGAATTAAATAACAGATTGCAATTAACTGCTACCTATAAGCCAAAAGAAGAAACAACATTTAGCTGTGAGAGTTCAACAATTTCAAGCCCAGGACATCTAGTTTGGGCAATGAGTGATGGAACATGGTCCATTCACTTGAGCATGGGAGGAAAAGTGAAGCAAATTACTTTAGGGATGCCGACTTTATGTCCCATTTGGAAGAAAGCTCCCTTTAAAGGAAGTTCTGAGAACTTAAAATTAGTTCGGATGAAGAGATCATCAGATGATGATGAAAATTGGAATGAATCTTCAACAGGAGTAAAGATAGGATGGGCATTAGAATCTTTATTAACCCCACTGTCAACCTACAGGAACAGGGCTTGGATTTATAGATTGACAGGTCAAGTAGAGAAATTGGCCAATGTAACCTGAAAAGGATTTAAACAATTGAATTTGCAGTTACAAGCAACATCTTGAATGACTTTACAGAATAGGATAGAATTGGATATGCTAGTATTAAAAGAACATGGAGTTTGTGGATATCTGAAAAATAGATCATTGTTGTGTACACATTCCAAATGTTACTCAGGATGTCGAACATGATCTAGATTTATCAGGACAAATAGGAAAGGATACCCAAGAAATTCAACAAGACATGAGAGAAAATTGGCTGGACAAAATTTTCAATGGATTAGGATGGAATTTCAGCTCTTGGGTAAAATTAGTAATTAGCACAATATTGTTGTTATTAATCACAGTGTTGGCTGTGCTGCTTGTATATTATTGTTTGAAAAAGGAAATTGCTAGGAGAGCAGCACTCAATCGAATAACAATGCGAACTGTCGCCAAACAATAGGATTATCCTGAAATACCTCCACCATCCTACAGTAAAACAGAAAGATGTATTGTGTGCACTAGAAGAAATGTTGAATAATTAATTGGAAGTATTGAAGAGATGATTACTTCAACACATCCAAAAGGGGGGAAATGTAACCCTGGAACTGGAACAGATCTTGTAACTAGGTAGTTAGTCATAATTGTGAAGATTTGTTACCTATGCTGCTTTGTTACCATTGTATAGTCCCTTCCCAAGAGGCCAATAGGGTCTCGGGAAAATGTTTAAAGTAAACAATCAAAGAATAGTTATTCTTTCAAGATAAATGATTGTAATTAACTTGACAAGAAAATGAGAATGTAGGTGAAGGGTAATTCTGGCAGGGGGAGATCGGGACCTCCGACTCAATAGCCCCCCACTCAAATTACACCCCAGACTCAATTTAGAACAATAGAAAAAGTTTGTGTGCATGTATAGAAATTAGCATATGGTGTGTGTTTCTTGTGACCAATCAAAACTGGAATATAGAATGGAACGTATGAATATGTAACAATCTTATGAATAAATATCTGAACGTTTTGAACCCTGGTTATGCACGCTTGGAGGAGAGATCCCCCATGCATCCAGCGCTGTAATAAAGAATGACTCCCTTTTAACACTACATTGGCGTTACGAGGTTTTTCTTGACCAAGGTTTGTCGTTAACAATAGCACAACCCAGCTTTTTCTTCTCTACCTGTTACCGATTCCTATACGCTCTCCATGCTTCTTTAACATTCTCAGGTCCTTCTGCTCTATTGTCAGTGACAGCAACCTCTTCCTCCTTACCAATAACAGATGGGGCAGATGCCGAGGGTGCTCCTCTTGGAGGTACCTGTGATACATAATCCTCCAACCTATCTTCCTGATTACTCTGTTTTTTTTAACTTTAAACATCTTTCCCCCAGTTCCACAGGCTGAACAACATCTCTTCAGCTTAGCTTTCTGATTTTCCCTGTCCTTTTCCAAAGCCAAAACTAGGGATCTGGCAGAGCTATATTAATTTTGCATTCCGTCTGCCACTCTGGGTGGTTTCTTAAAGTGAGAAACATATCTGCATACATCACTTCATACCATTTTCCTTGTTGTCTTAAAAATAACATTAATTGCAACAACGTATTATAATTCAAAGTCCCATTTTTTGGGCCATTTTTCGGGCAATTTTTTCTGATTCTCCAAGGTATACAATGGCCACCATTGGTTACAATATTTCATTAAAGTCTTTTTATTTACCGAGCCCCAGGGGGATCCTCCTAATTCTTTCCAATGTGCCAGAATACATCCCAAAGGGCTCTTTTCTATTATTTCCTTATACATGCTATACATTGAGACAAGGGGGGCACAAAATCACAAAATGAAATATATAAACCTTTAGAATCAGTTTTAAGCAATGTTAAGTTTGATGGCTTTGTAACAGTAGTAATGGAAAATTACTGAGGTGCATGATTCACAGAGAAAAAAAATAGAGTACAGCTAGAGAACATACCGAGAATCCTTGTATAAGATAAATCGTTGTAGTTGATGTAGATTTAGGCCCATATGACCTTAGTACAAAATGAGTGCAAGAAAAACAGGACAGAAAAACAGGACGCAAGGATAAGGAGTATCTGGGAATAGCAGGTGTCCAGGATGGGTTGCAGTTAGACTAACTGATAAGTAGGAGGACAGGATGATTGCTGTGTCTGTGGTGTTAACAAACCGATTAAGCTGGTATAAACATCTACTGTGCGTGCTTCAAAGGCTGCCAGAAGTGATAAAGATTGTTGGAAGAAGTAAACGACCCTCAGAGACCACCACCACATTTTTGTACCCATGCAGGAAACTTTCTGGAAAATTATGTAATCCATACGTAGCCTCATGAATATGCATGTATGCCCAAGTGACTATATAAGGATGGCCTGTGTGGCAATACGGTGATGCACGTTAGGAGGAGCTATCCCCAGTGTCTCCCAGCACCGCAATAAAGAATACCTGCTTGTCAACTTGAAAACTTTGTTGGCAAGCTTGTTCCTGGAGTTTTCTCTGAATCAACACACACAAACTCACACGGGATCCCAAAAATTCCACTCACTTGCTCACAATTTTGAAAAGAAAGACAAAAACATACACCAAGGACACAAATACTAATTAGCAGCACAATAAAAATAAAAACGGTTCGCCATTCATTAATTACTCAAGCAGAGCATCAAATACCAGTTTTCAGAAATTGGGTCAGCTACCAGAAAAATACAACCGCATTCCCGCATATGACGTCTCCTATGCCTTGCGGAACAACTCAGAATGTATACCTGTATACCAAACGGATGCTAGCAGCCAGGTATACGCCTTTACCTACGAGATTTTTCTATCCCAATTTATGGAAGGCTTTCTTATTCCTGCATATGCCTTATGGAATATTAACCACATTCCCACATTCCTGCGTTGGACGTCTCCTACGCCTTATGGAACACTAATCGGCGTTCCTGCATAGGATGTCTCCTATGCCTTATGGAATGCCACAAAATAAAATAATCAAAAGAATACCTTTACAATGATGGTGACGGTCCTTGTTTGCTCCTGCGGCGATCCAAGTGAGTCGAGGGGTCCCTCCAGAGAAATTTGTCCCGGGGGCCCTAGGGAACCCTGTCCTCAGTGGGTCCTGCAGCCAAGCAGAGAGTGTCCCACCTGGGGTGCCAAATTCATTCAGAGAAATCTCCAGGAACTTGACAACAAATTTTAAATTGAGAAGCAGGTAATCTTTATTGCGGCACCGGGAGACACGGGGGATCACTCCTCCTAGCTTGTCTCATCCAAGCATCAACCAGGCTGTGATTATATTGTCCTTAAACATACATATTCATTAGATTACATACATTACATCATACTTTTAGAGAATGCCTCCTGCATGCACACTAAAATGTGGTAGTGGGCTTTGGGACCCCTGGTGGTTATTTCTTCATCACTTTGTTTTAGGATACTTGTCATATCAGTAAACCCCAGGCCGTTCTGGCAAAGCTTATCTTAGTAATTTCCTTTCCTCTATAGTTGCTAACAAAGCCTAAAATCCTTGAAGTTACTTATTTGCAACCCTATTTTTCAATCAACCCCATTCTTCAATCCACCGTATTCTTCAGTCAACCACAATCTTCACAGGACTGCTTGCTTGAGGCCAAAACTGTGCAGGGGCCTCAAGCGTCCATTGTACCTCATGGAGGAAAGAAGGAGGCTGTTAACCCAGAAAGATGGGAATCAGTAACAAAAAAAAAGAACCACAGCAAAAAAAGGAGGAAGAGGACAATTAAAACCAAGGGGCTTGTTCTTAAATCTGATGTCTTCATTCAGAACCACTTCCCAGTTCTGCAGGGGACTAATGAGGAAACACACTCGCAACATGAACAACCGGCTGATGCACTGGTAAAAATCACTACTGGTGCTGCCAGGAAAAAGCAGCAGGTCATAGTAGTAGGGAACTATACTTTGAAAGGCACAGAGACATCCATCTGTCGGCCTGACCCAGTCTCAGGGGAGGTGTGTTGCCTACCAGGGGCTCAGATCAGGGATGTTGCAGAGAGGCTGCTTGGTCTAGTAAGTCCCACTGACTGTTACCCACTTTTAGTGATCCATGTGGGTGCTAGTGATATAGACAGCAGTAGCCCAGCGAACATTAAGAAGGACTACAGAGCTCTGGGAGAGGTGGTTAGGGGCTTTGGAGCTCAGATAGCCTTTTCATCAATACTCCAGGATAAAGGGGAGGACCTTAAAAAAGCTAGGAGGATTTGGCAGGTTAATAAATCATTAGAACAGTGGAGCTACAGTCAGGGGTTTGGGTATTTTGAACATGGGACTCGGTTTGGGAGGCCAGGTCTACTGGAGACTGGTGGAGCTGCCTGACAACAAAGGGGAAGAGTGGTTTTGGTAGGAGGCTTGCCAGGCTGGTCAAGAAAGCTTTAAACCAGATGTGCTGGGGGAGGGTGGCATCATTCCATCCCAGCACTCCCAGTCAGTTGCCAGCACCTATAATAAATGTTCAGAGAAATGTAGAGATATTCCAGCTGCTCCAGCCAATGAGCTGGCTTCATTTGGAGGTCGGCTCAGATGCCTCAATACAAACGCCCATAGTATGGGGAACAAACAAGAGGAATTAAAGATGTGCGCATGACCACAAGGATATGATATAAGAGGTATCACAGAAACATGGCGGGATGGCTCCAATGACTGGAATGTTGGAATGGAAGGTTACAGGCTCTATAGAAAAGACAGGCCTGGCAGACAGGGAGAGGGAGTTGCTATTTATGTAAGGGTGTCCTGGGTTCAGCAGTAGCAGTCATTTGTCTCCTTAGTAGCTGGTGCAGTGCTGTGGTTTTGACTTTCAGCCTAGGAACAATGCTGATAACACCGATGTTTATAGTTGCTGCTCAGTAATGTTTACTCTGACCAAGGACTTTCTGAGTCGCATGCTCTGCCAGGGAGGAGGGGAAGACAGGAGGAAGCAAAGACAGGACACCTGACCCAAACTAACCAAAGAGGTATTCCATACCACAGCACGTCATGCCCACTATATAAAATGGGGGCAAGGACCTGTAAGGGTTCGATCACTGCTCAGGTCGGGCTGGGTATCGGTAGGCAGATGGTGAGCGGTTGTATTCTCTTCCGTTGCTATTTCCCTTGCCATTATTATTATTAGTGGTACCAGTAGTGGTTTTGTGTTATACCTTAGTTACTGGACTGTTCTTATCTCAAACCATGGGAGACGAGATGTTGCCTCCAGGCACAGCTACAGGCAGGGCAGAGAAGAGATTCAGAGCAGCCCTGCAGAGAAGGACTTGGGGGTGTTGGTCGATGAGAAAATGAACATGAGGCAGCAGTGGGAGCTCGCAGCCCAGAAAGCCAACTGTATCCTGGGCTGCATCAAAAGGAGTGTGACCAGCAGGTCGAAGGAGGTGATCCTGCCCCTCTACTCTGCTCTTGTGAGACCTCACTTGGAGTATTGTGTGCAGTTCTGGTGTCCTCAACATAAAAAGGACATGGAGCTGTTGGAACAAGACCAGAGGAGGGCCACGAGGATGATCAGGGGACTGGAGCACCTCCCGTATGAAGACAGGCTGAGAAAGTTGGGGCTGTTCAGCCTGGAGAAGAGAAGGCTACATGGAGACCTCATAGCAGCCTTCCAGTATCTGAAGGGGGCTATAGGGGTGCTGGGGAGGAATTCTTCATTAGGGACTGTAGTGAGAGGACAAGGGGTAACGGGTTTAAACTTAATGAAAGTAAGTTTAGATTGGATATGAGGAAGAAATTCTTTACTGTGAGGGTGGTGAGGCCCTGGAATGGGTTGCCCAGGGAAGTTGTGAATGCTTCATCCCTGGCGGCGTTCAAGGTGGGGTTGGACATAGCCTTGGATGGCATGGTTTAGTGGAAGGTGTCCCTGCCCATGGCAGGGGGGTTGGAACTATATGATCTTAAGGTCCTTTCCAACCCTAACTGTTCTATGAATCTGTAAGTTGGCTTGTGGATCCTAAAATCCTGTTTAATATGCACATGCCTTGCACGCATGTGTAAGGCAAGACAACCTGATATAGAACTTGACATTATGTAAAAGCTAAGCAGGAAATGGGGACAACAGGAGAGGTTAAGTGGACAGAGATATCAGAGTAACAGATATGAACTCACTTCATGTAGCAAGGTCAGTTAAAATTAGCATGAATGCAAAGTAACAAATCAGGTATGTGTGCTGCCCATGTAAAGACAAAGCAAGCTTGTTATCACTGATTATGTAAAAAGTGCTTTGTCCAATGATTACTTTCTCACATTGAATTCATGCTTAGGCTAAGACTTCTAGTCTGAAATAAAAGTAAAGTCAATACTTGATATGGTGGCCCTCTGTTAGCAAGTCTAAAACAAAGGGTTAAAAAAAAAATCTTTTTTGAAAATATTTTTATTAAGATATGCGTATGCTCCTTTAAGAGTAAGCTTCCTTTAAGAAGTTCCCAGAAACACCAAGGAAAATGGCTCAAGTCAGTTCTTTCTCCCCCATCACATTAGTAAGCCAGAATCAGCTGATTATTACCATTAGCAAAGGGGAAGAGAAATCAAGTTTTCACATTTGAAAGACTAATGCAATTTGAAAACCATAACAAATATATTCAGAGAAGTGATTCAAGAAAGTGATTTTGCATTAATATTTTCAGCTGGAAAGACAATGTAGATCAAAACCTTTATTTTCCACCTAGGTGAATACAGGTCACAGGCCAACAGAACTCATGAGGTCCATGTACATCATGCCTCATCTGTACTCCTGAGCAATTAATCTTATTCTGCTTTAATATAGAGTATTCTAACCTGTTACCTACATTAGCTTAATCTTGAGCTCATTAGTCAAAATCAATGCTTCAGTTTTATTTATAGTTCTTTTTTTAAATAACTATCCCTTCAATTACCTAGTCAGCAGCTTCTCAAGTAACATTTTAGTCCTTATTCTCTGTGCACTGTGGAGTTACAGCTCCTTTTGTAATCATTTGCAGGTAATATAGAAAAGAAGCAAGTCCCAGATAGAATAACAGGAAATGATATTTAGAATCTGAAACAACAGAACAAAACTCAAAGATGAAAGCTTACACTGTGCAAACAGCTTTGAGTAACTATTTTATAGTCTGCATGACAAACTAAGTTACACAAGAATGCTGTCTAACTGAACTGAACCGAACCAAGTTTAAACAGGGAGAGCCTCTACTGTATCTGATTAGACAGTGTCTGCATTTCAAATGCCTTTAGTTTGGGAACAAATGACCCAAAGGCACCTTGGCAGAACAGGACAAATGCAGGATTACTATCCTTGTTTCACCTCTGACAGCCCTTGCTTCCAGCAGCCAATGCAGGACTTCCATGGCAGTGGAGTCCATGCTCTCATGCCTGTGATTTGTGGAAATGACTCCACAACTTTATCCAGTTGTAAAGTAGGTATGTTTATTCAGCGCTGGGTGACACGGGGAGCAGCCTCCAAAGAACCATGCACACTTCTCTAGTATTTCAGGTTACATTTATATGTGTTTTTATCTTGTTGCTACATATTTTTGCTTCTTATCTTGTTGCTACATATTTTGTTTGGTCATTTTTACAGATTCATCATGATGTGTTCTGAGCGAGGTGGCAGTATTCTAAGCAAACATTATGCTGAGTCATTGTATTAAAAGTGTATACATGAATTATGTTTATTTACTCTTACTTTACATTCTATATTTCCTTTAGTTTAAGAATGTGTTTGGTTCTAATGCAGTGCCTTGGTTCATTTCCCCCCTTTTCTTCCTTATGTCCTTTTCTAAGGACTTTTATTTTAAGCATAGTCTAACACATTTTATGCATATATCTATAAGCAAGTTAAGCCCTATGAATATTAGTATTCCTAATAGTGACTTTACCCCAGAATTCTGTAAAATCCCAAGAAGTGTTATCTTGGGTTATTTGGTGCAAGATATGTAACTGGGTTCGTATTGTTTGTTACTGTGTTCAGGGAATTTGTGACAAATCCAACAATCGCTTAGATTTATGGCCATGGCAACTTTGGTCATTAAAGTCACGAGTGTTCTTTTCTCATTGATCTGGTTACCCATGTGATATTTCTCTCCGTTTCCTAGATGATCTTATGACTGATAAAGTTATCGTTTTATAATCTATTCATAGAATCATAGAAACATAGAATAGTTAGGGTTGGAAAGGACCTTAAGATCATCTAGTTCCAACCCCCCTGCCATGGGCAGGGACACCTCCCACTAAACCGTGCCATCCAAGGCTATGTCCAACCCCTTGTCCTTTAACTTGTATCAGGCACTGATATTTTCCAAAATCTTGAGTATGAATATTCGTGATTATTTCATAAGCTAATCCTTCAAATAAAGAGTGCCCATTACCAGAAACTCTTCCCCTAAAGGATTTATCCTGTTCCTTCCACTGTTTTTTCTCAACTTTCAGAAGATATACATTTTAGTCCTGTTCTTGTCCTGTTCTTTTGAGTTTATCCCAGCTTACTGAGTATGCTCCCAGGTCCCAGACTTGAGTTTTAGGAAATGTACACTGTAGTGTTACTGTTTGTCCCTCTTTGACATAATAATTAGAATGTGGGACCCATACCTCAAACCAGGCACTGATTTCTGCCAAACACATACTTATTACAATTTGTCTGAGTCCTTCCCTTATGCCAATCATTGTTGTCTTTGTAGTCGGATTTTCAACGGTCCACTGGGCTGGCTTTTCCACTTGGCTGGAGTTTTTTTTATACGGGTATGATGGATTTAGACCAGTTGTTCTCATATCTTGAGAGCTGTGTAGGAGATGAGTATCACCTGGAACGGTCCTTCTCACTGTGGTTCTAAATTTTTTTCTGTAAGAGACTTAACATATACATAATCTCCCGGTTGAATGTTATGTATCGGATTATCTAGACCTCTACTCTTTATGCCTATTATATGTTTTCTGATTTTATTAAGCCGTTTACTTAATTTTATCATGTAAGAGGTCATTATTTCATTTCCTACTTGTGCAGAGATTTCCCCCTGGATTTCATATGGTTGTCCATATAAAATTTCAAAAGGGCTTAATCCTTTCTTCTTTTTGGGTTTAATCCATATATACAATAATGCTAGAGGAAGGGACTGGGGCCATGGTCTTGGTCTGACAAAATAGTGGCTGGTATCCCGAACTGTGGTATAATTTCCTGCAATAATATCCTCGGTACTTCACGAGTTTTAGCTGTCCTGGTCAGGTATGCTTCTGGCCATCCTGAAAAGGTATCTGTAAGTACTAACAAATATTGATATCCCCCTTTTCTGGGCAATTCCGTAAAATCTATTTGTCACTGTTGTCTAGGCATATTGTCTCTTTTAATTTGACCTACTTCTGGTGTGGGACCTATTTTTGGATTAGTCTGGAGGCAGAGGTCACATTGTTGTGTTATCTGTTTTACTATAGTATATAAATTTCTAGTTATAATTTCTCATATTAGATATTTAGATAATGTTTCCGCTCTCTAATGTCTCTTTTTATGTTTTTCCCATACTAAGTGTTATAGCATGTGGGAAGGAATAATTATCTTATCCTGTGGGGTTTTGGTCCATCCTTCTTTGTTATATGAACCCTCTAAGTCTGCAATAAGTTTTCGGTCTTCCCTGGTATATCCTGGTTCGTTCTTTAAAGTTATCTGTCTCTCAGGGACTAATGTCCCTTCAATCTTTACCTGCCCTCTAGCTGTCTGCTTTGCCTCTCTGTCCGCCAGATCATTTTCTTTTTTTTTGAGCTTACCTTTTGGTGTGCTTTAATATGCATTATCTTCTCAGGGAGCTGTATAGCGTCCAATAGTTTCAGTATTTTTTTCTGCATGCTTGACGCTTTTTTCCTTGAGAATTCAATAATCCTCTTTCTTTTTAGATTGTTCCATGTGCATGTATGACTCCAAAAGCATATTTTGAGTCTGTATATATGTTCACTACACTTCCCTGGGCCAATTCCAGAGCTTGGGTTAGTGCTATTATTTCAGCCTTTTGTGCAGAAGTGTTCATAGGTAAAGTCCCTGATTCTATTACATCCTGCTCTGTGGTAATAGCATATCCAGCACATCGGTTATCATTCAGGACATAGGTGTTTCCATCAGTGAACTAGGTTTCCTCGTCCTCTATGGGATTGTCTTTCAAATCCGGACGACTCACATACATGGCTTCAATGGTTTCTAAACAATCATGATGTATTGGTTCTCCTTGATTTCCACTGAGAAAAGAAGCTGGGTTAACAATGTTAGTTATTATAATTTCCACATCGTCCTGTTCTATCAGTGTGGCTTGATATTTCAAAAAAACTCTCTGGGGAGAGTCAATGTCCTCCTTTTGTCTCTAGTACTGCTGATACTGTATGTGACACCAAAACAGTCATTCTTTGTCCCAGTGTAAATTTCCGGGCTTCCTGTATGTTTAGTTTTATGGCTGCAACTGCCCGTAGGCATCCAGGCTAGCCTTTCGCTGTTGTGTCCAGCTGTTTAGAGAGATAAGCAACTGCTCGTCTATACGGGCCAAGATCCTGTGCAAGTATCTCCAGAGCAATGCCTTGTTTCTCATGAGAGTAGAGGAGAAATGGTTTACTCACATCTGGCAGTCCTAAGGCTGGGGCAGACATTAAAGCCTTTTTCAATGATTTAAAGGCTTGTTCGGCCTCTTTATTCCAACCAAGGATTTTATGGTGGGTAGCTGTTAGCCCATACAGTGGATTGACCAACAGTCCATAGTTATAAATCCATAGCCTGTACCAGCCAGTCATTCCTAAAAAGGTCCGTAATTCCTTTACTGTTTGAGGTTTCTGGGTCTGGCATATTGCTTCTTTCCGGGCCTGTCCCAAAGTCCTCTGCCTTGTACTGATCTCATAGCCTAAATAATTTATTGTTCATTGTTTTACTTGTGTCTTTTTCTTGGATACTCGATATCTTTGTAGCTTAAGGAAGTTTAATGAACTTACTGTCTATTTTATACACTCTGTTTCTGTCTTGGTGGCTATAAGGATGTCATTGACATATTGTAAGAGTTTTCCTTCCTCAGATGGCGCTTCCCACATTTTTAAATCTTTTGCCAACTGGTTGTCAAATATAGTGGGACTGTTTTTGAATTCTTGTGGCAACACTGTCCAGGTAAGCTGTGTTTTTCGGCTACTTTTAGGATTTTTCCGTTTAAAAGCAAAAAGCTTCTGACTGGCATCATGAAGAGGAAGGCAAAAGAAGGCATCTTTTAAATCTAATACTGTAAACCAGGTTAATTTGGGGGTTAGGGCCATTAACAGAGTATAAGGGTTTGCTACTATGGGATAAAGATCCTCAGTCAACTTACTTATTGTCCTTAAGTCCTGAACTATTCGATAAGTCCCATAGGAGTATTAAATTTCAATTTGTATTCTCTTAATAGCCCTAATTGTAAAAAATTTCCTATGATCAGCTGGATTCCTTCTTTATCTTTCTTTTTAAGAGGGTACTGCTTAATTTTTTCTGGTTTTTGTCCTTCCTTAATTTTAACCTCTACGGGGAGAGCATTCTTAGCTTTTCTTGGTATGTCTGTAGTCCAGACCCCTGGGTATACTTGGTCCAAGATTTCCAAATCAATGTTCTCTTCTAGAGGGAGGTTAGTCAGGGCAAGATTTAGGAGTTGAATATATTGCTGATCTTCTACCTCCAGAGTAATCTCTCCCTCTTTTAATGTAATTTTGGCTCCAAATGGCTCTAGCAGATCTCTTCTTAATAGTGTCTTGGGGGAATTTAGCATAAATAAAAATTTGTGAATACCCCATTGTTTTCCCAATTTACATTCTAGGGGTTGGCAAAAGTATGCTTTTTTGTTTTGTCTAGTTGTTCCTTTCACTATTACATAATCATTTCCTACAGGTATTAGGGCTTGATTTAGAACTGAATATGTGGCCCTTGTATCTACCAAAAACTATCTCCTGTTGTTCCTTCCCTAGCTTAATTATAACCAGTGGATCTGCTAGGGTAGATTCCCCAGGTTCCCGTCAGTCTTTCTTCATGTATGCCACCATCTTCCCCTTCTGCTCCTTTCTTTTATTTTTAGGGCACTCCCTCTTCCAATGTCCAAAGCCTTTTGCATATAGCACATTGGTCTCTCCCTAATCGGGAAGGGTGTCCTTTTTTCCCTTCCTGGATTATAGCTATAATTCTCTTTTGTCCTTGTCTGTATTTTTCTTCCCTATTACTAAATATTCGACATGCTTCATCCAACAGAACCTCCAGGTTAATTCGGAAGGAGATTCTGTGGGGCCTTGCTTGATTGCATATAGGGCTGACCAGTTTATAGTTTTAGGAATAGCTCTTTCTATTCCTTTTGTTATCCAATCTTGATATCCCTGTAATCTATTCATATGCTCTGATCTATTCGGATCCCATTTTGGGTCTTGAAGAGGGAAGTATTCTCTTGCCTCTTCCCCTTTAATCTTATGGTAATCTTCTGCTATATCTCCTGCCGTTTTTAAAACCAGTTGTTTCTCTGTTTCTGTCATGTATTCCAATAACAATTGTATATTCCCCCAGTCAGGGTTAGTTACTCCAACTGGGCCATTTCTATAATCTTTTACTACTTTCTGCCATTCTCCTAAATCTGTTGTGGAGAAAGGCACTTTAAGCATCATAGTTCCTCCATCAGAGCTTGCCGCTTCCCTAAGGGGAACTTGCGACACTGTTATCGCTGTTTTGCTTCTTGTATGGCCAAAACCAGGACTGCCTGGGGAAGTTAGGGTTCTGTCTGAACCTGTGTCCGGAGGCTGGGGTGATGGCTTATATAGGTCAGTTAAATCTTGTTCTGCAGCGGCTGCAGATGCCTCTGCTACAGCACTTCTGTTTTAACCCTTTCTTAACTCTTGAATGTGAATCTGCTGCTTGTTGCCAGTGACAGTAACCTCTTCCTCCTTGTCAACATCAGATAGGACAGATGCAGAGGGTGCTCCTCTCAGAGGTATCTGTGATAAAAAATTTTCCAACCTATCTTCCTGATTACTGTTTGTTTTTTTTTTGGGGGGGGGGGTGTGTTGGGATTTTTTTTGGTTGTTTGTTTGTTTAACTTTAAGTATCGTTCTCCGATATCACAAGCTGAACAACTTCTCTCCAACTTAACTTTCGGTTTTTCCCTGTCCTTTCCCAAAGCCAAAATTAAGGGATCTGGTGGAGCTATATTAATTTCGCATTTCGTCTGTCACTCCGGGTGGTTTTTTAAAGTGAAAAACATATCTGCATATATTATTTTATCCCATTTTCCTTGCCACCCCAAAACCAACAATAATTGTAACAGTGTATCATAGTCTAAAGTTCCATTTTTAAGCCATTTTTCCTAACATTCCAAAGTATATAAAGGCCACCATTGGTTACAATATTTTATCAACGTTTTCTTAATTACTGAGCCCCCAGGAGACCTTCCCAGTTCTTTCCAATGTGTTAAAATGCACCCTCAAGGACTCTTTTTCAAGATCTCTCCATTCTGCTGATTTTTCATTATCAATTTCACATTCATACATACACATGGGATCCCACAGACATACTCCACACAGTTACAACATTTGAGACAGAGATTAAAATTCAGTCAAACAAACAACAATTAATAACATAGTTATAACATCCGGTCATCAGTATCAAAATTACAAAACCAAAATCATTACTGTAACAAGCTACAAAATAAGTCAGATACCAGTAAGATCCAAAACCATTTTTACAAGATATCTCCTGTGTCTTGCAGGACCCAAACAACAAGATGCCCCCTGCTTCTTGTGGGTGTATACCAAACGGACACTAGCAGCCGGGTATACGCCTTTACCCACGAGATTTCCTATCTCGATTTACGGAAGGTTTCCTAACCATGCGTACGCTTACCAAACCAATTCAGCCTGTAAGAGCCCCCTGCTTCTTACAGACAAAGGCCAGCTTACCCTTCTCCTGCTTCTTATACAATCATTAGCAGGTCCATCCTGGCTCCTGAGGACAGGATGCAGCGGTAGCCTCCACCACCAAATAGGGTGCCCTCCTAAACAGGGACTATGCTGTACGCCAGACGTCTCTGCGAGATTTACCAGCTGCCCTGGCCATGGCCCCCTTTAAACATTCCGTTTCTCCGCTGCTTCAGGAGGTTGTTGTCTACTCCCGCAGTGAGCAGCTGGGAGTGGAGGCTCCTCCAAGGAAAACACTCAGGGCATGCCTAGGGGTGTCTGCTCCACAGCTGATCCCGCAGCTGAGCAGAGAGCCTCCTGGCTGGCTCACCAAACTGACTTGCGGAAATGACTCCACAACTTTATGCAGTTGTAAAGTAGGTATGTTTATTCGGTGCTGGGTGACACGGGGAGCAGCCTCCAAAGAACCATGCACACTTCTCTAGTATTTCAGGTTACATTTATATGTGTTTTTATCTTGTTGCTACATATTTTGTTTGGTCATTTTTACAGAATCATCATGATGTGTTCTAAGCGAGGTGGCAGTATTCTAAGCAAACATTATGCTGAGTCATTGTATTAAAAGTGTATACATGAATTATGTTTATTTACTCTTACTTTACATTCTATATTTCCTTTAGCTTAAGAATGTGTTTGGTTCCAATGCAGTGCCTTGGTTCACCTGTGCATATCTCCTTTCCCATCATATGTAGATGCTATGCGGCACCCCTTTTTCTGTCAGTGAAGAGTAATCATGGATCTAGAGATGCTGTGGGGCATCACCTTCCTCTGACAACCACTTCAGCCTCTTTATCAGGCAGTGTTAGTTCTGCTGGGAGTGGTTGACCTAACTGTGAGCTTAAGGTTGAGAAGGATGAAAGGAAAAAAATAAAAATTAAAAAAAAAAAAAAAGCAGTTGTCCAGTTTCAATTAAAAGTAATCAAAGAAGTGCCACTAACCTGTGATCACACAGAAGTCAATTTTAGACAAAAAAAAAAAAAAAAGACATTTAGATAACCTACAATATTTCAATTATAAGGAAACCAGGTACTCCTCAAGGCTGTATACTTTACCAGACAGTTTGATTAAACAGTAAGAGTAACAGTATTATCAGAAAGGCAAAGGGGAATGACTAACTTGAGCAGTGTGGAAGAAAATAAAGTCTTCCAGCTGCTTCATTAAGGTGATTAGTGTTCTCTGCAGATCCATCATCTCAACTTTTACAATACTGTCCTCCTTCCCTGCCAACCAGAAGGGTTTTGGTCAGGTTAGTCACAGCAGAGCATAGTCATGTGCCTGACTGATAATGGGTACCATTATCCCATGAGAATGGCTTACAGAAAAAAAAATCCAAACAATTTTTAAATGGACAATGCCAGGCTGCAAGCACAAAACTGCCATAACAATCTTTTAGTAAAGCAACTGGCAATGAGTTGCTCTTGCAATTGGTAAAAAGTGCATAGGTTATTTACTGTCTTTGCAGTGACTCAGATTGTAACTGAAGTAAACAGGAGTTGAGAGGACTTAGTGGAGATTGTATTATATTTGTTTTGTCAAATAATACTTCTTGCCCTGTGATGTTAACTTGAAACCAAATATACTCAGTGAGAACACATGAAGATTTTATACTCTGGAAAATGCACTCACTAGGGAATCTAGTTGCATAAAGACAATGACACCTTTATAAACAAGTTTTACAGCAAAAATCAGATGTCCTGAAGTGAAGTCTCCACCAATCTGAAGTTTTTAAGTAGAATTCTAAAAAAGGAGCTGTTTTCAATAATTACTAAGACATAAGTAATTGATGTATTTAATACACAGTGAGCTGAAAAAACACACTCTTCAACTTCTAGACCAAGGGGAACCAAGTAGCACAAAGACCAAAGACTTAAAATAACCTCATTGGCATTGCTGTGGCACTACTTTTGCTCAGTGTTTTACATACACTAATGAAAACGGTCTTGCAGTACCTGTAATAACATATTAGCAAGGCTTTCTGAACCAGCAAAGGCAGGGAATAATATTTGCAATCATAGAAAAATAGCTTGCCAGAAGCTTTGTTCAAACCAAAACCCAGCAAGTTCTCATGATGCCAGGGTAGGATGTGGTGTGGACAGCACAAGCCCAAAGCCATGCCTACATTGCTAACGATTGGGGTTTTCCAATGCTAATGTAAGGAATAAGAAAACAAATCTGAAGAACAAAATGTGAGCACTGATTTGCTTTATTTAGTGCTTTTTGGCCCAGACCCTCAGGAGTATATTGTATCAGGTTTTGTTGCCTGACCCCCTAACACCCTAACCACCTACAACTTTGGGCAGCATTTGTGCACTAAGGGCTTGTCCCCAAAGCGCCTCAACTCCTGCAGTGAAGAAAACACCAGCACGGTACTGATGGGCTCCACAGGAAGCATTAGCCTCCTCGGGTCTGGTAAACCCAGAGGAGTGCTGGATGTGCCAGAGGAGCCTGGGAAGAGTTCGGCTCACCTCACACCTTCCAAACCCACCAGTACTACCCCAGCAAAGGCAGCATCTCCAACATGCTCGTGAACGTTTTAAAGGCTCTGTCATAGAATCACAGAATCAACCAGGTTGGAAAAGATCGTTAAGATCAAATCCAACAGATCCCCCAGGACTGCCAAGGCCAGCATTAAACAACGTCACTGAGGGCCTCATCTACACGGTTTTTGAACACCTCCACGGACAGAAGCTGGTCAGTCACCCTCTTGTATAACCGGTGGACATGAAATTGCAGCAAAGGGTCAGAGTGGCTGTAGAAATGTAAACACTGCGTTGTGGGTGTGCTTCCCTGACGCAGTCCATGACACCGGATCTACAGCAGCCGGAGGGCGGGTTTCCGTTTTGGGTTTCTCACCCCTCCACCCCCACACCGAGTGCCCCGCAGGGGAGGGGAGTGGTGCCGGCCCGGGGAAAGTCGGGGGACAGCCGCTGTGCCCCAGCTACGGCTCCGGACAGCGGCGGGAATAGGACGGGTGCTGTGCGCAGTCTGCGAATTGTTAACTCAGTACGAAGCATCGCACCGGCAGCGCAGCCGCCCACCTGCACCACCCCACCCCCTTTCCCGAGGGCTCTACGGGCCCCGCGGGGTGTCAATGGCCCCGCTGAGCCTCCCAGCGCCCCAATAAGGATCGACGGCGAAATGCCGGGGGCAGTGCCAGTGCGGGCGGCGGCGCGTTCCCCGCAAGAACGGGCGGGGGGCGCCCTGCCCAGCTCTGCCTCACCTTCCGCAGCTCCTTCTCGATCTCGCCAGCTTTAAGGACGATAGGCCCTCGCACCGCATACTCCAACGCCTTCACCAGCGGGTTCATGGACTCCAGCGTCAGGATCTTCTCCCTGCTCGCCTTCTCGCTGATCTTCACCACGGAGGCCTTAGCAGCGGTGCTCCAGCGCACCGATCCCTCCCGTGCTGGCCGCGGGAGCCGAGGACCCCGTGAGGGCCAGCCCGCCGCCAGCGAACCGGCGCACCGCAGAAGTATATTCTTCCCGCCGTCCCCCGGGCCCCGGTAGCCTAGGCTTGCCGAGGCTTGCTTGGCAGGCAACACGAACCGGTGCATGGTCCTTCGGGTAGCTCCTCACACACTGTTGAGAACGCCAGTACCGCGGATCGGTGCGGCCTGTAACCGGGGCGAGCGAGGGACGCGGTCAGATGTAACGCAAGGAACCGGCACAGTCACGCCAACACGCTCGATCCCCCCATGTCCAGACCCCGCAAACTTGGTCACAGTAGAGACAGGCGATCTCGCAGCGCTGCGGTGCTGCGGTGCTGCGGTGCTGCGGTGCTGCCGCGGTAATCGCGGATCCCGCTATTGCATCAGCCCAACGCTGCAGATCCTGGCGCCCAAACTACAGCAGAATTCCACATTACAATCTGCTCCATAGGCACACTTAAACACAGGTTACCCAACCCAGTATTGCCCGGCGGGCTTTGTAGTTCCGGCGGCCCCGCGCCGCGCCTGCCCACAGCGTCAGGCCCTCCCGCTGCGTGCCTGCGCTCTCCCGGCGCTGAAGGAGCCGGGGAGGGGGTGAGTCCGGGGTGTTTCTGTCTCTACATGATCTTGTCCAAAGCCCCTGTCCACGTTCCTTGTAACCCCTTTAGGCACTGGAAGCTGCTCTAAGGTCTTCCAGGAGCCTTCTCTTCTCCAGGTTGAACAAGCCCAGCTCTCTCAGCCTGTCTCCATAACAGAGGTGCCTTGCAGCATCTCTGTGGCCTCCTCTGGTCTTGCTTCAGCAGCTCCACGTCCCTCTTGTGTTGTTGCCCCAGAGCTTGACGCAGGACTGCAGGGGGGGTCTCACCAGAGCAGAGGGGGAGAATCCTCTCCCTCAACTTGCTGGCCATGCCCCTTTTGATGTAGCCCAGGACACTTGGTTTCTGGGTTGCAAGCACATACTGACAGGTCATATTGAGCTTTTTGTTAACCGTCACCCCCAAGTCTTTCTCCTCAGAATTGCATCCAGTCTCCCCCAGCCTGTATTTCTGCTTGGGATTTCCCTGACTGAGGTTCAGGACCCTGCACTTGGTCTGTTGAACTTCAGGAGGTTCTCAAGCTTGTCAGGGTCCCTCTGGATCTCATCCCTTCCCTCCAGCATGTTGACTGCACCACACAGTTTGGTGTTGTTGGCAAACTTGCTGAAGGTGCACTCAATCCCACTGTCCATGTCACCCACAAAGATGTTGAGAAAACAGCACTAGTCCCAATACCAACCCCTGAGGGATACCACTTGTCATTGATCTCCACTTGGACACTGAGCTGTTGACCACAACTCTTTTGAGTGCAACCATTAGCCAATTGCTTATCCACTGGGTGGTCCATCTGTCAAATCTATGCATCTCCAATTCAGAGACAGGACACTGCAGTCTGCATCTCCTTCAGACTGATTTTTTTTTTCCCCATGTTTTAAACCTTTTTAACTTTGTAAATGTCAGCTTCCAGAGCCTGCATATTGAATTAGAGAAAAACGAAGTCAGATTTAACAGTAGCTATATTGTTTATTGCAGCGCTGGATGCACGGGGGATCACTCCTCCTATCGTGCATACGGCTAGTCAAAGAAACCGGATATTTAATGTATAAAATCATACATATTCATTAGTTTTCTTAGAAGCAGGCAGGCCGCATTCCCGGAACGTGTCTCCTCCCTTCTCGCGAATGCGCTTATCTTGCCTGGGGTCTTCTGCGGTGGTCTTCTGATGAAGTAAGAGTCTTCCTCAGGGGTCTTCTGATGAAGTAAGAGTCTTCCTCAGTCACCTTTGTCCCAGATTTCAGGGTTGAACTCTTTACCTCCATCCTCTTGCCCATGCGTGGAACTATCTTTCCTGTTATTGTCGTTCCAAGTCCGGCTAAAACTGGCCTTTACTCTTATCTTACATTTTTGTGGTTAGTTAGTTCCTTAATCAGCATTCTCAGTTCCTACTAAGTAAATATTCATGCCATATATGGTTAAGCTTCTAACATAGTTATGTCAAGGTTATTTCTTTATGTTTTCCCGTTATCAATCAATCCCCCCTTTTTCTTATGCATATGCAAATTCTTCTGCATTATATAATTCCATTTCTTGTTGCCCAACAGTTCATTAAACATTGAAATAATATACATATAAAAATTCCTAATCCTAATAAAATGATACTAGTTGCAAATATATGCTTTAACCATTGTAAGTTTGGTAACCATGAAGTTAGTTTATTCCATAAGTCCATGAATCCCCAGGAAACATCATCTTTGGTGACTTCATGTAATATTCTGGTCTGTTTCCAAATCTCTTCTAAATCTGTGGAAATTCTTCCACTCTGATCTATGTACATACAACAGCTCGTGTTTATTATTGTGCAAACTCCTCTCTGGGAGGCTAGTAATAAATCCAATGCCATTCTATTTTGTAACACTACCTGTGATAAACTAGATACCTCTAGTTGTTGGGCCTTGATAGCGTCAATGGTTCTATTTTCAAGGTTCTCTCTTACAGCCGAAATACTGACTATAGCTTTTTCTAATTCACTTACCCCTAACCATGGTACAAACCATCTGGCAAAGCTATGGAAGGCGGTAGGTTTCCTTATTAATGGGTTTTCAACTTCTCGTTTAGCCTTTCGAAAATGTGTCCTTACCCACCCTTTTGGCAGAGAGTTGTGTATAGTTAAATCTGGGACAACCGCTCCCAAAGTACATGTCCCTACCCAATTATGTGGTAATACCTTACGCGCTGTATTGTTGCATAACCAATACCACCCTTTTCCTTCTGGTACTGGCCATGCCGTGGTATTAATATAAGCAGAATTTCCCACATTTATGGTTCTGTTACACATTGTATAATTTCCCACATATGTTCCATTGACACAATCGATCTTTCCTTGTCCTTTAGTTGGGTTACATCTCTGTACACACGTACAATAAGGTTCTTGAACTTCGGGACTACTAATTTCCAATTTTTCATCATTATCATACCATGTGGTATTCTCCCATAAAGTAGACCATGTAATGTTTCTCGGTATGGGGATACCTATTAATGAAACCTCTTTTCCTCCATATTCTGGCATATAGGTACATATCCAACAGTTAGTTTTATTCAAAATCAAGGAAACATTTTGTGTCAATGTAAAGTGAGTATTCAGTTCCCATCGACCCATTATTTTCCCAATTATTACTGCGATTTGAAAAATCGTAAACGGGTAGGCCCTGTAAGTGTGGTTGTCCATGGTCCTTCTGGAGCTCTCTTTATTCTTGAATAATGGATCCAAGCTGCCTGTTCTCTTATTTTGATTGCAGTGTGTGTAGTTAACAGAACTTGATATGGTCCAGTCCACCTTTCTTCCAATGGCTGTCCTGAAAAAGTCTTTACATATACATAGTCACCAGGCTTAAAAGAATGAATTGGTAGATCTAAACCTCTAGCTCGAACCCCTAAAACTATTTTATGTACCTTATTTAATTGTTTTTGTAATTCCATCATATACGTAAACAGATATTCAGATCCTAGTTGCGATAATTCTTCTCCTTGATATTGAAACACATAAGGTCGACCATATAAAATCTCGAAGGGGCTTAGTCCCTATTTAATTCGAGGCTTAGTTCGTATTTTAAGCAGAGCTAGGGGGAGAGATTAGTACCACAATAGGTTCGTTTCTTGTCCAATTTTAGCTATTTGTTGTTTAATCAGATGATTCATCTTTTCCACCTGTCCACTAGCTGTCGGTCTATATGGGGTATGTAATTGCCAGTCTATTCCCAAAACCTTACTTATCTGCTGTACCACTTGAGCACAGAAATGTGAACCCCTATCAGAGGATATTGTGGCTGGAATACCGAATCGTGGTATGATTTCATTTAATAACACCTTAACCACTTCCCTCGCCTTGTTTGTTCGACAGGGAAAGGCCTCGGGCCATCCTGAAAAGGTATCGGTTAGAACCAACAGATACCGATACCCCCCTTTTCTAAGGAGCTCAGAGAAATCAATCTGCCATTGCTGCCCTGGATAATTTCCTTTGCCAATCACTCCCAATTTTACTCTATTTCCAGTATTAGGGTTATTTTGTTGACAAATATTACACTGTCTTGTGACCTGTTTCACTATAGTGTACAACTTCCTTCCTATCAAAACCTTATTTATACTTTTATATAGAGTTTCTGCTCCCCAATGTGTTTTGTTATGTTCTGCAAGTACAGTAGTCCAAATTAAACTAGAGGGCAATACTATGCGTCCATCTTTCAAATGTATCCACTCATCTGGGGCAGTTTCCCCTTTCAGATCCTCAATTAATTTTTGATCCTCTTTATTGTATTTCGGTTTTAATCCTGGCTCTATAGTTTGGATTTTACCGTCTGGAACCAAAGACATTGTCTCTGTTCCTGTTAGCTCGGCAACTCGTCTAGCTTCTTGATCTGCTAATTGATTTCCAATTTCATATTCAGCATTCCCTCTCTGGTGTCCTCAACAATGCATAATGGCTACCTTTTCTGGTTGTTTTACAGCCTCTAGTAATTTTAAAATTTCTTCTGCATGCTTTATTGTTTTTCCCTGAGAGGTCAATAGTCCTCTTTCCTTCCATATTGCTCCATGAGCGTGTACCACTCCGAATGCATATTTAGAGTCTGTCCAAATGTTTATCTTTTTCCCTTTTGGTAGTTCCAATGCTCGCGTGAGAGCAATTATCTCCACCTTCTGGGCTGAAGTCCCAGGAGGTAAAGGTTTAGATTCAGTTATCTGGTGAGTGGTTGTAACAGCGTAACCTGCTTTGCGTTGTCCCTGTTTTACAAAACTGCTCCTGTCTGTATACCAAGACTCATCTGCATCCTCCAACGGTTCTTCTTTAAGATCTATTCGACTGGAGTATACAGTTTCTATTGTTTCTATACAGTCATGTACTACTGGTTCCTCCTGAGTTTCATTCAAAAACGAAGCTGGGTTTACGATATTAATTGTTACAATTTCAATATCATCCTGTTCTACCAGTATTGCCTGGTATTTTAAGAATCGTTGTGGTGAAAGCCAATGACTTCCTTTTTGTTCCAAAACCGTTGAAACCGTATGGGAGACCAATACTGTCGTCTTTTGTCCCATTGTAAATTTTCGAGCTTCTTGTATATTGATGACAATGGCTGCTACTGCTCTGAGACAGCTGGGCCATCCCTTGCTTACTTCATCCAATTGCTTAGAAAAGTAAGCCACCACTCGTTTATAGGGACCAAGTTTTTGTGCTAATACTCCCAAAGCTATTCCCTGTCATTCATGGGAAAAGAGCCAAAACGGTTTTGAAACATCAGGTAATCCCAAAGCAGGGGCTCTCATTAGTTCTTGTTTAAGTTGTTTAAAAGCTTTACGTGCTTCTCCAGTCCAAATCACCTTCGACTGATTGTTCTTAATTAATTCATATAATGGCTTCACTAAAAGTCCATAATTATGGATCCAGAGACAACACCAACCTGTCATTCCCAAGAAGGTCCGTAGTTCTTTTATCGTCTGGGGTTCTGGGGTCTGGCAAATGGCTTCTTTTCATTCAGTTCCAAGTTCTCGTTGTCCTCCTGAGATTTCCAATCCCAGGTAAGTCACACGTTGCTGGACCAATTGGACTTTCTGTTGAGAGACTCGATATCCACTTAAACCCAAGAAGTTGAGAAGGCTCACAGTCCATTGAATACAATTTTCTTTTGTTTCCGTAGCTATTAAAAGATCATCTACATATTGTAATACAGTTCCTGCATCATCCGGGGGAGTCCAATTGTCAAGTTCTTTTGCTAATTGGTTTCCAAAAATTGTAGGGCTATTTTTAAAACCTTGAGGCAACACCGTCCAGGTTAGCTGAGTTTTTTGCCCTGATTCAGGATTCTCCCATTCAAAAGCAAATAGCTTTTGACTCTCCTTGGCCAGAGCCAAACAAAAGAAGGCATCTTTTAGATCCAGAACAGTAAACCAAACCTGATTATCTTTCAGTTTAGTAAGTAAAGTGTAGGGATTAGCTACCACAGGATGTATATCTTCTACTATTCTGTTAATTGCCCGTAGATCTTGTACCAACCTGTAGCTCTTCCCATCAGCCTTCTTAACAGGTAGGATTGGCGTATTATATTCTGATTCACATTCAATTAGAAGGCCATATTGTAAAAATCTGTCTATTATCTCTTTAATTCCTCTTCGGTCCTCTAACTTCAAAGGGTATTGTTTTACTTTGACCGGTTTTTCTCCTGGTTTTAAATTCACTACCACAGGAGTGGCGTTTTTAGCCCTTCCATGTATTTCAGATGCCCAAACGCCCGGATAGACTTGGTCAATCAGATCCTGTGGTAGTGTGGATTCCTTCTCAGTTTCTAATAAAGCTAAACTTAAAATTTCAAGCAATTGTCCTTCCTTCACTCTGAATTCAATTTTTCCTTTTTCAAAACTTATTTCTGCATCTAGTTGTTCTAACAAGTCTCTACCTAGTAGGGACTTAGGGGACTCAGGTAAGTACAAAAAGTTATGTATTCCTATTTGCTTTCCCAATTTATACTTCAAAGGTTTTAAAAAATAAGCCTTTTCTGATCTTCCCGTCGCCCCTACTACTGTCACAAAATCTTTATCCTCAGGTATTAATTTCTGGTTCAATACTGAATACGAGGCCCCGGTATCAATTAGGAAATCTATCTCTTGCCCCATATTCCCCAGCTTTATTTTAACCAAAGGATCTGCTAGGGTAGATTCCTCTGGTCCTCTTCATTGCTCCAAAGCAATGACCTTTTGTATTTGGTTCATCTTAGGGCATAGGGCTTTCCAGTGTCCTATTTCCCAACAATAAGAACACTGGTCTGGTCTAGGGGGGCCATGAGGTCCACCACCTCTCCTCATTCCTCTTCTCATTCCTCTTCTTCGCCCCCCTCTGCCGACAAAATTATCTTGTCTTTCTAATGCAGCCACCATGGCTGCAGCAATGGTTTTTCCCAATTTACGTCTTTCATCTCCATCTCGATTTCCGTAGACCCTCCAGGGCTCTTCAATCAATCTTTCCAGGTCCCTGACATCTGATTCTTTTAATTTCTGTAATTTACGCCTAATATCCTCAGCAGACTGTCCTAAAAACAGTGAAACCAATTGTTGTTTACCCGTTTCTGATGACGGGTCTAGGGTAGTAAATTTTCGCATGGCCGCCCTAAGACGGTCTAAGAAATCAGTAGGGGATTCCGTATGTCCTTGTTTAACTCTATATAAACTGGCCCAATTTACAGTTTTCGGTATAGCATTTTCAATTCCTAATTTTATCCATTCTTGATATTTCCTTAAAAGTCTATAGTCACTATCATCATTCGGATCCCAATTTGGATCAGTTAACGGTACGTAATTATCTACAGTCCCTGGCAAAGTACCAGCGGTGATTTGGATTTGTACTTGTGTTCTGGCTGTTTTAATAATTAACTGTTTTTCTGTTTCAGTCAAAGCATCCAGCATTATATCAATATCTTTCCAATTTGGGTCCTGATTTTTGACTATTAATTCGAAACGCTTTGCAACCCCTTCTGGGTCATCACGATACCCATGAACTATTTCCTTCCAAGCATCTAGATCACCCATAGTAAACGGGACTTTAATTCGCGTTGGTCCTGTTGCCCCCATTGCCTGCCTTAAAGGAGCCTGAAATATCGGTCCCATTTTACTTCGAGTGTGAGCTGTAATAGGGGTAAAATCCGTACTCGCTGAGCTGGTGCCTTCCTCAGCATTATCCTCACTTGACTCTGGGGTTTGCTTTTGATCAGATTCCTCAGTCTGTTGAATAGGCTGGGGAATTGGAGTTACAAAGTCTTCAATCCTATCTTCAATTTCTTTAAGCTTCCTACATCTTTGCCTGATGCTACACATCGAACAACATCTTTCTAATTTTCCTTTTCCTTTTCAATCTTTTTCCATAGCTAATATTAACGGGTCTTGCGGTGCCAAATTAACACCGCAGTCCCTCTGCCATTCTGGGTGATTCCGCAACGTGAAAAACATATCAGCATACATTACTTCATCCCATTTCCCTTCTCGTCTTAGAAATAACATAAGTTGTAACAAAGTGTTATAATTCAAAGTTCCATTATATGGCCACTTTTCCCCAATTTCCAGCTTATAAAGTGGCCACCACTGATTACAATATTTTATCAGAGTTTTCTTGTTAGTATTTCCCCCACCATCAAGATCCTTCCAATGACGTATAATGCACCCTAGCGGACTTTTCCTCAAAATGCCTCCACTCTGTTTTCCTCCCATCTTCCTATCCGTATCAACTACTTGCACAATCCCTTATAAAACGCAACCGACCGGTACCTTTCTACAACAATACCAGGAGCACAATACAATAATAGTAAAGAGAAGTATTATAACAATTCCAACGAATAAATTAAAGTTCCACATCAAAGTTTCACAATGCAACATGCATACCTCAAATGCCAGCTGTCGCAGTCCTCAGTATCCTTTGCCAGTGTTTCCTTTTCACTGATTTTTTATTCCACTCAAGTTTCCACACTCAACTCGTATTAGTTCCCCTGATCGTTCTATCCGGGCCCAATCGGACCAACTTCCTCTACAAGTGTTACACCAAAAATCTTGACCAAATTGTATTATTACCTCGTCTTTACAAAAGTAGCACAAAAAAGTAAAATATGGGTCACAAGTAACGTTATGGTGAATAGGACACCAATATCTCACAATAGGTTCGATAATATATGACATAGATTTCCAGCTTACCCCTCTCGGAGGATACTGTCAGTTGAGATGTTCCTGTAATAGTAAAATACAACAGGTACAACAAAGGGATAGAAAATCCCAATTCTTATGAGTAATTCAATATTTCAGTGTTTCAATGCAAAATGTATACTTTTAGACGGCAATTTCACCATACGTCTATCCTGCAGTGGCTCAAGTCGAGCCCTGACTTACGGATATTTCCAATGACTAGTCGCAATTTGCAAACCAATATTATTTTCGAAATAAAGAACAAAGCTACTTATGAGATGGAATTCTTGTCTGCTGTCGTGATGATCCGATGAGTTAAGGAGTCCCTCCAGGAAAACCCTGGGGGCGCCCAGGGAGTCCTCTTCTCAGCGAGTCCCACGATCCGGCAGAGTTCGTCCCATCTGGGGTGCCAGATTGAATTAGAGAAAAACAAAGTCAGATTTAACAGTAGCTATATTGTTTATTGCAGCGCTGGATGCACGGGGGATCACTCCTCCTATCGTGCATACGGCTAGTCAAAGAAACCGGATATTTAATGTATAAAATCATACATATTCATTAGTTTTCTTAGAAGCAGGCAGGCCGCATTCCCGGAACGTGTCTCCTCCCTTCTCGCGAATGCGCTTATCTTGCCTGGGGTCTTCTGCAGGGGTCTTCTGATGAAGTAAGAGTCTTCCTCAGTCACCTTTTGTTGCGTTAAAGAGTGTGTGTGGGGGGGGAACAAACCCCTTGTTTTACTTTCGGATATGCTGCTATCGGTCCGACCACGTTCGCTTATATTGAACCTCTACTGGTCTGGGAGCCAATCCGACCGTGTTCGCTTATATCGAGCCTCTAATGGTCCGGGTTTCAACCCGACCGCGCCTGCTTATATCGAACCTCTAATGGTCCGGAGGCTAATCCGACTGCGTTCACTTATATCAAACCTCTAATGGTCTGGATTTACCGATAGTGACAATTAGATATCAAAACAGTATGACTTATTAACTAAATTTATTGGTGCAACAGGTACAGGTTCTTATGGATTGCCGGTGATAAATACTGTCTGCAAAAGCACGTGCATACAATAGTTACATGAATACAAGCGCTTGATAAAGTTGACACAGCTTAGCTCTAAAAGATACAGGTGACAAATAAGAATAACTCTATAGAGATTCTAAGATTTTCCTAGGAAAGCACTGGATACAGTGCAAGTCTTACCCACAGGCGTCCCTATGGGGGGGGAAGAGAGGTCCAGCCCGTCGACCGGTCCCAGGAGTCGGTTGATGTTATCTTCCTTAACTCGTCCACGATGATATCTTCCCTAAAATCCCCCTTTCTCTTGGGCTATTTTATATTATTTTTACCTTCAAGGTGGAGCTTGAGTGACTCTAGTCATACATACCTTTATTACCATTGGTGAAAATTTCTCTAGCCTCGATTTAAAGGTATATGAGACTAAAAATTCAGAGAGCATGCTCAGAGAGAGGTGGTCTTATTTCGGAGGGGGGTCGCACTGGAGAGGGGTGTGTATTTTAGTATTATAATGAAGCAAAGTTCACACTAAGGACGGTATTTTGTCAAAGGATGACAGGCCGCTGGCTCAGGGTGGCAAGTATGAAGCTTATCAGTTTCTTGTACCACCTAGTTCCCGTTTTATCTGCTGAAGTTAGGACAGAGCATAACCGCGAAATCTCCACCTCGCACATTCCTGGCATACCAGGTACGGCTGCATCTCGCCCTGAGAGGCCCTGAAAGTCCATTTTCTCTTATGTGTGGACAATGCTGCATTTTTAATATAGATTTAATTCCCAATTATCCCAAATTTCCTAATTATTCCACACCTTTGTCCCAGATTTCAGGGTTGAACTCTTTACCTCCATCCTCTTGCCCATGCGTGGAACTATCTTTCCTGTTATTGTCGTTCCAAGTCCGGCTAAAACTGGCCTTTACTCTTATCTTACATTTTTGTGGTTAGTTCCTTAATCAGCATTCTCAGTTCCTACTAAGTAAATATTCATGCCATATATGGTTAAGCTTCTAACATAGTTATGTCAAGGTTATTTCTTTATGTCTTCCCGTTATCAATCAATATTTTGACACTTTTCCTTTAAAGTTGCCACCAGTCATGTATCTGGAAAGCTGAGTGTTACCTGAATCTGGCTTTCTGACTGATAATTAACAAGCAGTGTCATGGTGCTGGTTTTCCAAGTTTGATAAAATGCAGTTCAGAAGGAAAGATTTGGTAAGACTTGCCAAGGCTGATATAAGGCACTTGGGCCTGTAATAAGTATACTTGCTTTATAAATCTCTTTGAGTTGTAGAGTCTGATTCCGTGCTTCAAGGTCATATTTACCACAAAACCAGAACTGGTTTTGCAGTAAGCTTTAATCAGGTCACCTGAAATGTGCAACTTATTTTAAATTCTAGTGTTTACATTCAGCGTATACAAGTACACTTCCCAGACATCTTGATATGAGTGTGGTCAGGATTCACTAGAAGCAAGGTTGAAATGCTACCTAGCCAATTAAAAATCAAAGTCTAACGACTTTGGAACCACAAATTTTGCTGAGGTGAGAACACAAATGAACCTTTGCTCTTGGTCCAAACACTGCTGTTCCACCCCCCAATCCGCCCCCCAGGAACAGCTGGCATAGCAGAAAGTTTCCAGCCAGGACTGCCACAGTATCTCTGATCCCCAGGAATCAGAGGTATAGACTGCCTCCAGCTGACAACCTAAGCAAGACCTCAGACCTTGTTTGCGAATGCTGCGATGTTGCTTGTTAGCACATAATGTAGCACAGCAGCAGTGGAACAAGACTAACAAATTAATAATCATAAAACACGCATTGCACAAGCTAAAGCACATGTTTGTAGTAAAAAATCTGAATGAATATATGTGAACTTGAAATTCAACAGTCTGATTATTTTCCTAAGTTTAAAATCACACACAGGAAATATATAGGGTGAAAAAAAGCCTTTCCATGTTCAATGTAACATGAAGTAGTGTTTGTGTCATAGAGGGTGTATCTGTTGCTTTAGTTATGATAAATGCATCCCCAAACATTATTGCAATGCAGACACCTTCAGGAAAGCAAATAGTGTATGATGAGCTTGCAGTACTGAGGCAAAGTTGTGCCTATCTTCTTGCTTTTTGAAGTTAGCAGCAAAGTTCCTAATGATTTCAGGAGTCAGTACTCTAGCGTCAGAGTGACTAAGATTTTGAGCATGCCACTTGAACTTACTGTGACTTGGCATATCTACCTATCATATAAGGAGAAAACTTACTTCATGAGCTGTGAAATTAGTTAATGGATGTTTGTAACAATCTTGTGCAATTACGCGTTAAGGATGAAGTTTCTTTTTGTATGTACTGACAGAAATCTTCCTTTCTCCCTCCCTCCCTCCCAGTCCCCGGAGTTGAGCTGCAGCACACATAATTGCAGGCTCATGAGAAGATGTTTGGTTTTGCATGTTGGCCTGTGGTGATCTATTGGCCTGATCAACAGCTAGTTTACGTATCCTGCACAAATCATATGAACACAAGCTTCAGACAAGACAAAGGTAGGAAGTCCTGCTTACAAAGGGCAGGCAGTTCCTTGATCCCTCTGTTGTGTTCCACCTAAAGGTCATAAAGACCTAGAATGGTTTTCTTGAAGTCATAAGAAGCTAAAGTAATGGATTTCATGTTAATAGCGAGGAGTTGGAGTTATAGAACAACAGCAAGTTCATAAATGCATAGAAAGGTAGATAGAGAGTTGGAGAAACAAACTTGATAAAGAGTCTAACAGCTGCTGTTACGTATTTCCATTTTGACAGACTTTTTGTCATGAATAGTTGCATGGTTTAAGCCCCAATAGTTACAACCAGAACGTGGGCTTCCTGAAACCGAAAGACGTTAATATGTAACCACATTTTGAAGAACCAAATGTTTTGTAATTGGGAAATGCTCAATATTTAGCTGTGCTTGGAGAACAAAGCCAGCATTCATACCACTTCAGTGTTGTTCTTGCCCAAGTTCAGAGTAATGGGATCTCAAAGGACTTGTTAGTCACAGCTTTGATTTCTTATGAAAGGACTCAGAGGGTACTCAGATTACAGCTGCTCTGAAATCTCCCAAGGAGAAGCATAGTAACAATATGAAGTATTGCAAACTGTTGTAATTACTGAAATTGCCAAACCCAGAATCATAGAAAATAGGATTAAAGCTTGTCTGTATAATTAGTTGATTAATTCTATAGTACTTCCCTCTTAGCAGTTGTATCCTGTAACATTACAACTATTCAATTGATTCATGGTAACATTGCAAATATTATCATCTAGCTGTTTGTACTATTTGCAATTTTCCCATGATACATTCCAAGGTCAGTATGAATACCCATGTATTTTAGATACAATTTGATAATTCTCTAGATAGTACTTTATCTGTGGAAAGAATAAAACCCCCACTGAATACAGCTGACTAATTAGGAAGTCATTAATTAATCAGAATGCATTTTATAACCTTGGTATAAAGGTTGCACAGCATTTTAGGAATTTAAGTTTTCAATTTGCTACATGCTGTCAGCTCTTGGGCAAGTCTGAGACTGTGCACACTTGCAGGGATCTCCACTGAGGGAAGAAAAATGTTTCCAAATCGTCTGTAGTGCTGAGTGGAAATGTAATGTGTGAAGCGCTTCTCTCTCCAACTCTAATGTGGCTCTGTGAATTGTATCCACTTTGGGATTTTTTTTCTTGTAAAATTATAGTTGCATGCCAAAATACTGTAGTGTGCAGGAAGTTCGTGTGGCAGTGAAGGGGGGGGAAGGAACCCTAAGATCTCGGATCACTCAGGTCAGCTGGACTCTGTTATGACAGCAGCAATGAAAAGAAGCCATCGGGAACAAACACTTACAGAGTCATGTGTCGCTTTTCATAAAATAGAGAAATGGTATAACTTTCATATTTTCTATTTTAAATGAGTTTAAAACACATTTTAAATTAGGCTTGGTCTTGCAAAGCACCACTTATTTTTGACTGTCTTAAGAGAGGAGGTACCTGTACCCTTAGAAATGAATGTATTTGTTGTTTTTTTCTCAGTGCTGGATTAAATCTCTGAAATTATGCAAAAGAATTAGTCTTGGACTTCCCAAACTTGAAACTAATGTGTTAATAAATTAGAATAACAAGAAAAATATACGTCTTTGGTAAATCTTAGTAATCACTTGTCTAGCTACCAATACTACCTTATTTACATTCAATAAGGAAAATATTTTTGTTTGTATGAACTAGTTGAACAGCTGTCACTGACTTGTTTATTTGCTCCATAAAGGCAGGGTATTGCAACAGTTAGTTCTTCTGTATATTTATTAACTTCTTTTCTAGATACCATTAATATACCCAGCAGAACTCCCTGCTGTTATAAAGACCCTCTGAAATATTAAAAGAGTCTCTATTTTGCTATGTCTGGACCTTATCAGTTACGACAAAAAATACAAAAGTAATACAAAAGCTTCCACTGCAGCCAGTTGGGACATGTAGGGCTTCCAGCAGAAAGCAGGTAGAAAAAACATTTATCAAATAGCAGATCCTCTGGTCATTTAAATCTCACAACAGTTTTACATTAAATCAATTCCTTTAAGAAGAGTGCAAAACAACAAAGGAACAGCACAGCTGGTCTATTACCAGAATAGATTTTTCAGTGTATTTTAATTAACTTGTATATGTTAGTGAATACACAAAGTTATAAATGTTCATATGGAAGATTTGTGAAATCAAGTACAGTGAGAAATACAATGACAAGTACAGCATTTTGTACAAATATGGATCATAAACTTCTTCATTTAGGGGCTGTCTTCATGGAGCCTCTGTCCATTACAAGGTATGCCTCTCTCTGCTGGGATGCTTTGAGACGGCTTCTCCATCTTTAGGATGACTGCTAAATGGTGGAAAGATTTCCTCCTGGGCCAGGTGGGAAAAGTGGAGCCTAAACCAATCAGAAGTGATTTAAGACCCTTGCATTTCCTCAGTTTGCATGTGAAAAATAACATAGTCCAGTGTACTGTTATTCTGTTTTATCCAGAAGCTCTAATTGAAGATCTGCCCCTGATAATCATAGATGCAAGTTATCAACAAAAGACAGTGAATGACTTGGAGTGATTGTTCTTGGAGCCACAACCTCCCACTACAAATGGTAAATGTGAGAAACCTACTATGAAGAGATGATGGTTAGTGTGAAAGAGATTTGGTTTTAAAATTTAGAAAAGGAAAAATTTATCCTAAAATTCTTGCCTGTGACTTTGTCATGAGAAAATTAACCATCAAGATTACTAAGAGGAACCACATTTCAAATGATTAAGGTGAGGATGCACCTCTTTACAGCTGTTAAGTTTCTGGTATCATATGACTTCCCTGTGTTATCTCCTAAATGTTCAGAATAGATGTGTATTTGTTAATCTACGTGGCCTTTCAGATATTTCAGTTTTTACAGTCCATTTTAAGGCATGCAAAGCAATGATTTCACTTTGAAATCTGTAATTAAAACACATTGTTTATCTAGATCTGTGGTCTTTTATGAATCTGGAACTCCATTTTCAAGTTTCACAGGACCTGTAATAAATTGGAAATGTGATGCTCCAGGGCAGCCTTGATTGCAGCGATCATGAGATGGTTGAATTCGAGATCCTCAGGACAGTGAGAAGAGCATGCAGCAAGCTCACTGCCCTGGACTTCAAGAGAGCAGACTTTGGACTCTTCAGGAACCTGCTCAGTAAGGTTCCATGGAATATAGCCCTAGAGGGCAGGGGAGCCCGAGACTGTTGGTTGATATTCAAGGATCACCTGCTGCAAGCTCAGGAGGGATGCATCGCAACTAGAAGGAAGTTTAGCAGGAGGGCCAGGAGACCTCCTTGGATGGATAAGGAGCTGCTGAGCAAAATTCGTAGGAAAAAAGAGGCTTATAAAAGGTGGAAGCATGGACAGGCAGTCTGGGAAGAATACAGGGATGTTGTCCGGGAAGCTAGGGACCAGGTTAGGGAAGCTAAGGCCCACTTAGAATTAAACTTGGCTAGGGATGTTAAGGATAACAGGAAGGGATTTTATAGGTACATTGCAAATAAAAGACAGATTAGGGACAACACGGGCCCCCTCCGGAAGCTATTAGGAGAACTGGCTACCCTGGATTTGGAGAAGGCTGAGGTTCTTAATGACTTCTTTGCCTCAATCTTCACTGGCAAATGCTCTAACTACACCACCCAAGTCTTGGAAGGCAGATGCAGGGACTGTGAGAAAGAAGACCCTAGGCCCACTGTAGGAGAGAATCTGGTTCAAGACCATCTTAAGAACCTGAATGTACAGAAGACCATGGGACCTGATGAAATCCATCCGCGGGTCCTGAAGGAGCTGGCAAATGAAGTTGCTAAGCCACTGTCCATCATATCTGAAAAATCATGGCAGTCAGGTGAAGTTCCCGACGACTGGAAAAAGGGAAATATAACCCCCATTTTCAAGAAGGGGAAAATGGATGACCCAGGGAATTACAGACCAGTCAGTCTCACCTCTGTGCCTGGCAATATCTTGGAGCAGATTCTCCTGGAAGGCATGCTGAGGCACATGAAAAACAACAAGGTGGTTGGTGACAGCCAGCATGGCTTCACTAAGGGGAAATCCTGCCTGACCAATTTGGTGGCCTTCTATAATGGGGCTACGGAACTGGTGGACAGGGGTAGAGCAGTTGATGTCATCTACCTGGACTTGTGCAAAGCGTTCATCACTGTCCCACATGACATCTTTGTCTCTAAATTGGAGAGACATCAATTTGATAGGTGGACCACTCAGTGTATAAAGAACTGGCTGGATGGCCACACGCAAAGAGTAGTGCTCAATGGCTCAATGTCCAGCTGGAGACCAGTAACGAGTGGTGTCCCTCAGGGATCAGTGGTGGGACCAGTCTTGTTCAACATCTTTGTGGGTGACATGGACAGTGGGATTGAGTGCGCCCTGAGCAAGTTTGCCAATGACACCAAGCTGTGTGGTTCGGTTGATATGCTGGAGGGAAGGAATGCCATCCAGAGGGACCTTGACACGCTTATGAGGTGGGCTGATGCCAACCTGATGAAGTTTAACCATGCTAAGTGCAAGGTCCTACACCTGGGTGGGAGCAATCCCAGGCACAGCTGCAGGCTGGGCAGAGAAGAGATTCAGAGCAGCCCTGCAGAGAAGGATTTGGGGATGTTGGTCGATGAGAAACTTAACATGAGGAGGCAGCAGTGTGCGCTCGCAGCCCAGAAGGCCAACCATATCCTGGGCTGCATCAAAAGGAGTGTGACCAGCAGGTCGAAGGAGGTGATCCTGCCCCTTTACTCTGCTCTTGTGAGACCTCACTTTGAGTATTGTGTGCAGTTCTGGTGTCAACATAAAAAGGACATGGAGCTGTTGGAACAAGACCAGAGGAGGGCCACGAGGATGATCAGGGGACTGGAGCACATCCCGTATGAAGACAGGCTGAGAAAGTTGGGGCTGTTCAGCCTGGAGAAGAGAAGGCTGCGTGGAGACCTCATAGCAGCCTTCCAGTATCTGAAGGGGGGGCTATAAGGATGCTGGGGAGGGACTCTTCATTAGGGACTGTAGTGAGAGGACAAGGGGTAACGGGTTCAAACTTAAACAGAGGAAGTTTAGATTAGATATAAGGAAGAAATTCTTTACTGTAAGGGTGGTGAGGCCCTGGAATGGGTTGCCCAGGGAAGCTGTGAATGCTCCATCGCTGGCGGTGTTCAAGGCCAGGTTGGACAGAGCCTTGGGTGGCATGGTTTAGTGGGAGGTGTCCCTGCCCATGGCAGGGGGGTTGGGACTAGATGATCTCAAGGTCCTTTCCAACCCTAACTATTCTATGATTCTAAGTTGCAGTTACTTTATGAGCACAATACAGACATACATGTTCTCCTACCACACCTTCCTAGGAAAATGGCTTCTTTTTGCTGCAGTTATCCCATTAATCTTGCTTAGACACGGGGTACATGCTGGACAGCAGGGTAATGTGTCACTAATGTCAACAGAAAAGTTGTATTTCACAGTATCCCAAAAAGGCTGAGGTAGCAGGGGACTTCTGGACATCGACCTGTCCAATGCTCCTGTTCAAGCCGGGCCACCAAGAGCCAGCTGCCCAGGACCATGTCCAGATGGTATTTGAGTATCTCCAAGGACAGAGACTCCACAACCTCTCTGGACGACTTGTGCCAGCGCTTGGTCATCTTCACAGTAAAAAAAGTGTTTCTTGATGTTCAGAGGGAACAGCCTGTATTTTTGTTCCCATCACCTCTTATCCTGTCACAGGACACCTCTGAAAAGAGCCTGGTTCTATCTTCTTTGCATCCTTCCTTCAGGTACTTATATACATTGATAAGATCCCCCCCAAGCTCTGCTTCATCAGATTATGGACTTCAGCTTCATTTGCTAACTACTTTATCAGCAACTGGGGAGGGGGGAAGAAAAGACCGATACTTCCCAACTACAACAAACATTGCTTAACTTCTTTCCTCCACCTTGAAAGTTCAGTTACCTGGTATAATATCATATAATTCCTACGTGCTGGTAAAGTACAAGCATCCTTAAAAATAGTAATATCAAATATCAAATACTTAGCCATTTTGTAGGCCTGGTAGGTAATTTTAAAAAGTAGACATTATAGATGAGATACTTTTTGTGGCTGTTTTGTTTTGTTGTTTGTTGATTTTGGGGTTTTTTTGGGTCCCCCCACCTTGTTTGGTGTGGGTTTGTTTTTTTTTTGGGGGGGGTGGTTGGGTTTTCTTAAAACATCTTCCCTGACAGGTGTTTGTTCTAACTAATTCCTACTAGTACTGGAGGAAATTATAAAAATGAACACAAGGAGACTGTTAATCATGCCAGAATGCACATTCAAACAACTTTTTACTGTGCTCATCTACAACAAAAGACATCTAAGTTACACACAAAGCACATGCTACTTTTTAATTTAACCCTTGCAGAGAGAAGCAGACCCACCTGATTTTAGATTAAACATGACCAATTTTTACTTTCATAAAATTCACCTTCAATCAGCATGTACTCTGAAATCTGATCCCTTTGGCATCTCTAGACTTTTACCTTCAAAACAGGGTTAACAGAAAGCTTTTTGTAAGGAGTTATTCTGCATAGTGAGCAATGTGTGTAGCTAGACTATATACAGAATAAATGCCAACATCACAAGGATGAAGGAAGTAAGAGTGAGAACACCAGCTTTTTTCCCCTCCTCAAAATTCAAGAAAAATTAACATATTCAAATTAACCACACATAAATTCAAGGAAAAGTGAACCGACAACAATCAATTTACACAGAGAAGCAAAATACTTCTTGGAGGCAAAGGATAGAGTAAGGGGAAAAAACTGCTGTCCTCCCTTCTTCACACCTCTGTAAGTATTATCTGTGATGGGTGATGATCTCTCAGCACATTTAGCATGCAAGATTTTTCGACTAATAAATATGTAGCCACAGGGACATGATTTACATGCAACAGGAACCTGGGAAAACAGAAGATATATTTCAGATCATGTCAAATTATGACAAAATTCCTGTCCAGTGAACAAAAACTGCTAGTAACTTGCATTTTGTCCTTGGAGATACCTCTTCAAATTCATTCTGTAGTGGAAATTATGGCCTGTGCTATTATATAATTATATTTAAGCATAGTAAAAAACAGGTTCTGCTGTGTATCGCCTGCCAAGCCTTTTCTTTATGCAGTTGCTAGAAACCAAGCTTGAAACGTAGAGTTTGTGACAGCTTTATACTATAAACCCTCTTCCCCAGACTGTCAGGAAGAGGGTGGAAGAAAGTAGAGAGCGGTAAAGCAAGGGTGAACTAGAGTAGTGTTGTGGTTTAAGCCCAGCCAGTAACTCAGAAGCACACAGCTGCTCGCTCACCCCCACCCCACCCCCCCCACTCCCAGAGGGATGGGGAGAAGAATCAAAAGAATGTAAATCCCACGGTTGAGATAAGAACAGTCCAGTAACTAAGGTATAACACAAAACTACTATTACTACCACCAATAATAATAATGATAAGGGAAAATAACAAGGAGAGAGAATACAATTGCTCACTACCTGCTGACTGATACCCAGCCCAACTCAAATAGCCATATCTAGGCTTTCCAGGTGACTCCCCTCCCCCCAGTTTATACACTAGGCATGACATGCTGTGGTATGAAATACTCCTTTGGCTAGTTTGGGTCAGGTGTCCTGTCTCTGCTTCTTCCCAGCTTCCTATGCCCCTCCTCACTGGCAGAGCATGAGAGACTGTAAAGTCCTTGACTGGGGCAAGCATTAGTTAGCAACAACTAAAACACTGATGTGTTATCAGCATTGTTCTTAGCCTAAAGTCAAAACCACAGCACTGTACCAGCTACTAAGGAGGAGAAAAATGACTACTACAGTTGAACCCAGGACAAGTAGAAATACAATTTCTCTTCAGAACTTTCAAATATCCCCAGTCAAATCAGTCAGACATTCCCAGGTTGGCTTCCTTTATTTACTTTTGAAAAATGATTAAAAAAAAAAAGTATGAATTCAAAGTGTCAGTACATTCTCAATCCATTCACTTCTGGAAGCATCTGAAAGCAATCACTCTACAGAGCAGGAGCAGCTTCAAACAGGAGGTACAACAGATCCAATGCAAACCAGGTGCATTTGTACCACACTGCAGCAACCTGCAGTTGAGGATGGGTGGTTACACAAGGGCCTAGTTAAGGCAAAATGCAAATAACCTACCACATCTAGGCAAAGCTGACTGCAGGCTAAAAGGTTTGAGACTTTAGTGCTTCTCCTCCTCAGCTAAGCTGTCAGGAACAGTACAGTCCCCCAGCATAAGTCGATTTAAAACAAGATGAGAACACCTGGAAATACCACACTTACATGGAAAAAAGACAAAAACCTTATTCTGAGCAATTAAAAAAAGGGATGCTGATAAATTACAAACTTCATTACTTTCACTTAAAGCTGAGATCTTCTAAGTAGTAAGGAATACACAATATTGCTTTGATTAGGTTTAAGACTGAAAACAAATCAAAGCAAGTTTAAAAGATCTGGAAAAGATTAACATCACACATTAAAGTCAAGTCATGTTGAAGCATGACAGTGGGGGGAAAAAAGTGGGTGATAATTTCTGAAGGGTAATTCTTTAAGACAGGTCTCTGCAAGTTTGCCAATGTCCATGGAAACAAAGAGGAGTACAGAACCATGACTGCCTGCTCAGTTTTACTGGACTCACACAAGAACCAAGTTCCAGTGTTCTACTGGCTAAGAAAAGACCTGCCAAATTAGTACATTAATTTGTAAAGGGGGAACTTAACTGCTACTCAGAATAAACAAGTTATTTTGCTTTCTGTAGCACATCTTAACTCTTGTACTTCACCCTACAATTTACAGATAGAATTTTGATACAGGTTTTCTATAAATACAGAACTTTTAATTCCCTTAATCGAGACTCTAATCAAGGTTTATTGAACCTTAAAGCTCAGAATTTAGCAGACTATGTGCACATTTATCTCCTTATTCATATGTCAGTATAAGAGTACTAGAAAACACTATCTAGCAGATAGATTGCATTGTTAAGGTGATAGAAGAGTATCTATTTAATCCTAGCTTTGAACACCAGGGTCTCTCCAATAATTATGTTTCCAGATTCAGCCTAAAATAATTTGGTGAAAATCACCCAAGGGGGTTGGAACAGAGCCATATTTTTCAATGAATTTAACCATATGTAACAGAACAAGATTGTTCTTGTGTTACAGGTTTGGCACATAGGTGGTGCGTGTGTGTTTGGGGGCATGAGGGGATTAGGTAGGAAGGGGCTTATCCACTGAAATGTACCAGTTATCCTTTGAAGACTTACACTGATAGCATCCTGTAACATAACTACTGCAACATAGCCCTACAAATGCTATTTTACTCTAACATTTTCATAAGCAAAAAGAAAATTATTTTCTTGTACAAGAAAGTTTACCTGAATTAAGAAATTATAATTATTTATTCTGAGTGCAAGTACTTCAGGCTCCCTAGTTAAACGGGGCCGTGCTTCGACTGTGAAAATATCAAAAACTTTTTTTTTTAATTAAGAGAAAAGAAGCCTAAATGACAACTACATATGATCTTAATTACAACAGAAAAAGTTTGAAAGCCTAAGTAGTGTTACTCAATATTACACTCCAATAACTGTGGTTGTCTAAACACTTCCATGCATGCCACTTCTGATGAAGAAATCAGAAACAAATGCAAAGCCCTTGTTTATGGAAGGATTTAAGAAATGCTAGCACAGGACAACCACTTAAAAGTCACACAGGAGCTTCCCCACACTCTGCAAAGGGCTGACTTGTACTGTGGGTTTAGTTTTTTGTCCCCTCTCAAACATTTGGGACTGGAGAGCAAGGTCCTACAAGCAGTGCTTGTGCCAGGGCAGGACACATGCAATGCACATTAATTCTATGTTAGCCACGGAAGAGCTGCTAACAGAAAATCTACATTAGAATCATAGAATCAACTCTGTTGGAAAAGATGATTAAAGATCATCAAGTCCAGCTGTTTTCCCAGCACTGCCAAGGCCACCATTAAACCATGTCACTGAAGGCCTCATCTACTCGGGTTATGAACACTTCCAGGGACTGTGACTCCACCACTGCCCTGGGCAGCCTGTTCCAATGCCTGACCGCTCTTTCAGGGAAGAAATTGTTCCTAATATCTAGTCTGAACCTCCCCTGGTATGGCTTGAGGCAGTTTCCTCTTGTCCTGAATTGACACATGCATATCATGCGTTTCAGTTTTAAAGCACAGAAGAACAGGAAAGGATCAGCATCAGTTTAAAGAGCCTGTAATGTTTGCTTACTTGCTCTTCCAACTGGTGGTGGTTTGACATTCATCACAGTTATTCTCAAAAAAAAAAACAGCATCCCTCTCATATTCAACTCCTTGGTCATTTCAATTTCTTCTTTCACCAACTGAACAAACAGAACTTGGCACATGATTTTTTTTTTTTTCCTCAGGAAGTACTTCAATTACATGCTCAACACATGAGCATTTGCAAAGTTTTATCTATTGCTTAAAACATGAAAGGATGGCCCTGCACAGCTTAACATTCTAAACCACTCCAGAATAAGCTGGAACACTATAAAATCTATTCAAGTCAGAACAAATGACTCTTTTTAGTCTTTATAAGTTAAAAAAAAAAAACAAACCACAACCAAACAAACAAAGAAAACCCAAACAAACAAAAAAACCCAACCCACCAAACAAAACCAAAACAAAAACACAAACAAAAAACCTGTTATTCTCAGGGTAACACACAGAAGCCCCCTGCAGCCTTCTGCAGTGGGACGCTGCTGTCCCCATCACACGGCCTGGTTTTAACAGCAAAATCATCACCAGCAAAGAACACAGATGAAGACAGCTCCTGATACTGTAACAGTGAAAATCAGCTGCTGTTAACGTTTAAGTGTAAGTAGCTCCATTCTGTATCCATAACAAAACCACAGTGAGGCACAAACAACAGATCACATTTACAATTGCACAATAGAAATGGCAGCAAAGGTCTAAATCTTGCTGTTTATGAACCGCTCCATGAGAAAACTGAAAGCTCTTCCGAGTAGTGATTCAGAGAAAACTCCAGGAACAAACTTGCCAACAAAGTTTTCTAGTTGACAAGCAGGTATTCTTTATTGCGGTGCTGGGAGACACAGGGGATAGCTCCTCCTAACATGTGCCCCCGTATTGCTACACGGGCAGTCCTTATATAGATACCGAGCACACATACATATTCATGAGGCTATATATGGATTACATCATTTTCCAGAAAGCTCCCCGCATGCATACAAAAAAGTGGTGGGGGTCTTTGGGGTCATTTACTTCTTCCAACAACCTTCATCACTGCTGGCAGCCTTTGAAGCACGCGCAGTAGATGCTTATACCAGCTTATTCGGTTCGTTAACACCACAGGCATAACAATCTTCCTGTCCTCCTACTTATTAGTCAGTTTAACTGCAGCCCATCCTGGGCCCCTGCCATTCCAGATACTCCTTATCCTTACATCCTGTTCTTCTAGACCGTTTTTCTTACACTCATTTTGTACTAAGGTCATAATGGCCTAAACTACGTCAACTACAGCAGTTTATCTTGTACAAGAATTCTCAGTATGTTTGCTAGCTGTACTCCATATTTTTTCTCTGTATATCATGCATCTCAGTAATTTTCCATTACTACTGTTACAAAGCCATTGTCATGGTTCAGCAGCAGCAGTCATTTTTCTCCTTCATAGTAGCTGGTGCAGTGCTGTGTTTTCGACTTTCGGCCTGGGAACAGCGCTGATAACACCGATGTTTATAGTTACAGCTTAGAATGCTTTGATCTGACCAAGGACTTTCTGAGTCTCATGCTTTGCCAGGGAGGAGGGGAAGCCAGGAGGAAGCAGAGACAGGACACCTGACCCAGACTGACCAAAGAGGTATTCCATACCACAGTACGTCATGCCCAGGATGTAAAAAAAACTGGGGGCAGGAACCCAGAAGAGTTTTTTAGTTCACAGCTCAGTCATCGGGTGGTGAGCAGTTGTATCCTCTTCCCTTGTATTTCTCTTGTCATTATTATTATTGGTGGTAGCAGTAGTGATTTGTGTTATACCTTAGTTACTGGACTGTTCTTATCTCAACCCGTGGGAGTTACATTCTTTCGATTCTTCTCCCCATTCCCCCCCCCCCTCAGAGTAGGGAGAGGAAGAAAGAGGGGGAAGTGAGAGAGCGACTGCGTGAGTTATAGAGGCTTAAACCACGACAGCCATCAAACTTAACATTACTTGAAATTGATTCTAAAGGTTTATATATTTCATTTTGTAATTGTTTTTACCCTCCCTTGTCTCAGTAGCCTTAGGCTCGTTATTCATTTAAAGGGCAAACTCCATGACATAAATTACCAAGTTCATTATATTCTTAATAAATTACCTAGTTTCTAAACAATACTAGAAGATAAACACTTCTCCACATCACACAGAGAACCTTCAGCATAAGTATCACATTACCCGCAAGAGGAAAACAGTGTTTTACCCTTAGCTCCGTTCGGCCCCGCCGCCCTCACCGACCGCAGACGAGGGACGCAGGCCTCCCCCGGCTCCCATCCCTCCCGTCAACCACGGCGACACCTGTCCTCGCTGAGGCGGCCGGCAAGTCCTCCACCACGGAGCTCCCCATCGTCCTGAAACAGACAACCCCAACCATGGGCTGGCGGGGCAGGCTTCGTACCCTGCCTCGGCGGCAGGGGGGGGGGGGGAGGGGCGGGGCATCTCCCTCTCCACTCGCGGGGCCGCCCTTTGAACCTTGTGGTCACTAATCCCCGCGGCTCGAGCAGGGAGCTGGCCCAGCGTTCGCCTCATCTACTGGTCGCACTCCGGGCAGGACTTGGTGGCCATCTTCACTTTCCTGGCCCTGTTCGAGGACATGCTCGGTAAAGATGCTGCCACCGCTGCCAGAGTGACAGGCGGAAGGACAGGGACACGGGACCAGCCACAGTCCGCAAAACCTCAGCGAACCCCACCCACCCCAGCGCTGAACAAGCCTCACTTACCGTGGCAGCCGGAGGAGGAGAGGCTCTCATAAAGTGCATTTTTAAAGGAAAACAGCAGAGAGAAACAAATACCCCTTTCAGCTTCGAATTCATAGATGATCGGGAATGAAAAAAAATAAAAATCAGATTATATTTAAGGTCCCTTCTAACATAAACCATTCCATGAAAGTTCCTTCCAGATACAGTTCTGGGACTACAACTTCACATCAGCAGGTAAAAGCTTTGTATTCTTGCAAAATGTTTGTGTCTGAATCATTTATCTCTGGACTTAAGAGGAAAATGACAATTGTCGTGGTTTAAGCCTACTAACAGGAGTTTGGGTGGGATTTTTTTGTTGTTGTTTTTTTGGTTTTTTTTTTTGTTTGTTTGTTTTTGTATTGTGAAATACGAGCTCACTCCTCTAAACAAGATAACAGGGTTTTATTGAGGGACAAAGTCAATAAAGAAAAGCAACAGCGCTGGGCGCCTGACGGTAGCCAGAGACGCACTGATTAGCATTTGTTACAGGTTTATATGCTTTCACTATTGCATTAGCCATATACATATTCATAATTCCCGTGTATAGGTGGGGAATATTATAACTAGCTTCAGAAATTTATTATCTTAAGTCTCCCTCTCTTGGTGTCTGCGCACTGCTCTCCAGTGGTTGTGGGCCAGGGCCTTGAGGGTGATGTAAGCAGTCTTCCTCATGCAGGCAGGGGTCTTCAAGATGAAGTAAGCAGTCTTCCTCACGATGCACTTTTCACCTTTGGCAGAATTGGATCCCCTAGTAATCACAAAACTAGCTGAAACCAGCCATATCTGTAATTTTTCTGATAGCTGGCAAAGATTTAGGACAGTGTGACCTTCCTGCAAAATTCAGGAAGGGCAGACAAGGAGTATCCAAAGCTAGCAGATATTTGGGAGGCACCGTTTTTAAACCAACTGATAAGTAGAAGGATGGTGTGATGTGGAGACGTAAGGCAGGGACCCCGTTTCTGGTTAGAAACGAAATCGTTTATTTCGTGTCTGGTATCCCTTTTATAGTCTACTAAGTGCTAAGCAGTAACTTTCCACTCTCTTACTTCCTTATCATCCCGATTCAGCAAAACTACTAAGGGTTACAAATATTTACATCATTTGGTCTGTCTTTGAGATGCACATCCTGCTTTATCTTGCAAACTCTCTGCTTTGTTTTGCTAACCGATCTTTACCTTCATTGTTGTCTTTACAGTTCCCAAAGCTTAGGCCTGCCCAGGGCATTTACACCTGGTGTTTTCTTCACTGTTCCCAGGGCTGAAGCCAGGGTGATAGGGCCCGAATCCATTTTGTTAACTATTTCTACCCCCTCACCCACAGTGTGAAATAATTCATTCATGTTTTCAGGGGCCACTAAATTCCACAGACTTACAACACAAACATTGTTCTTTATCTTCGACCTAAGTTAAGCTAAAAGTACTTTAACCCTACATTTTCCAGGCACTAGCTTTTCTCATATCAAGCCCCCCCTTTTCTTTTACCTTTTATTCTTTATAACTCCATTTTACTCAGAAGTTCTGGCAAAGTATTTACCACTTTCAACTTGTTGTCTAACCTTATGTCTTTAGCGAGCTTTGTTTCTGTTGTTGCAAACTCATACAGTTATATTCACGTAGCAACACCTATGACTTGCGAAAGCCAATACATTTATGTGTTTATCATAGTATGACAAAATGTCTGCAGGAGAAAAATGCAGCAAAGTCTCAGCAGAGAATTACTTTTAAATATTATTATTTAAAATAGCCTGAAGTACAGCTGCCAGCTAATATTAACTGTAATGCTTCCACTGTAATGCTTCCACATGGGTAGTAATGAATGAGTGTATCTGTGAGGCTGGCACAACAGCTTTTGTTTCATGTTTGTAGCTTAGTTTTGAACTAAGTTTGCAGCACCAACATACTGAGAAAAAAAAAAAAAACGAGGAGAGGCAGTTTTAATAAGGCTTTTAGCTGTAATTCTCCTTCAGGAAAATTAACCAAAAGCAGTTTGGAGGAAACTTTCTAAAAGTGACTTTTTCAGCTACTGAAATGTTAATACTGTCTACTAGCTCACCGCTGAATTACATTGATGCATTTGATCAGTTCTTGGTGGTCAGGAATCTAGAGAGTTTATTCATCTGTCAGGACAGCCCAAATAGTTTCTCCCTTCCAGGCCAATTAAAAAGTTTTTCCTTCAGGCAGAAAAAGACTAGTACTTGTCATGGTGTTTTATAGAGTAAATTTCTCCCTGCAGCTGAAGGCCCCATGGTCTTATCTTTCTGTGGCTGTTGAGCAGCTCTGCAGATAGAAGAGCTGACAGTATCCTGGTTGCCAAGAAAGCTTCTCTAGAGTCCCACTACTGCTTATTTATTCAGCTTAATCATCAAGGCTACTTTAGAATCATAGAATCATAGAACAGTTAGGGTCGGAAAGGACCTTGAGATCATCTAGTTCCAACCCCCCTGCCATGGGCAGGGACACCTCCCACTAAACCATGCCATCCAAGGCTATGTCCAACCCTACCTTGAACACAGCCAGGGATGGAGCATTCACAACTTCCCTGGGCAACCCATTCCAGGGCCTCAACACCCTTACAGTAAAGAATTTCTTCCTTATATCCACTCTAAACTTACCCTCATTAAGTTTGAACCCATTACCCCTTCTCCTATCACTACAGTCCCTAATGAAGAATCTCTCCCCAGCACCCCTATAGCCCCCCCTTCAGATACTGGAAGGCTGCTATGAGGTCTCCGTGCAGCCTTCTCTTCTCCAGGCTGAACAGCCCCAACTTTCTCAGCCTGTCTTCATACGGGATGTGCTCCAGTCCCCTGATCATCCTCGTGGCCCTCCTCTGGTCTTGTTCCAACAGCTCCATGTCCTTTTTATGTTGAGGACACCAGAACTGCACACAATACTCCAAGTGAGGTCTCACAAGAGCAGAGTAGAGGGGCAGGATCACCTCCTTCGACCTGCTGGTCACACTCCTTTTGATGCAGCCCAGGATATGGTTGGCTTTCTGGGCTGCGAGCGCACACTGCTGCCTCCTCATGTTAAGTTTCTCATCGACCAACATCCCCAAATCCTTCTCTGCAGGGCTGCTCTGAATCTCTTCTCTGCCCAGCCTGCAGCTGTGCCTGGGATTGCTCCCACCCAGGTGTAGGACCTTGCACTTAGCATGGTTAAACTTCATCAGGTTGGCATCAGCCCACCTCATAAGCGTGTCAAGGTCCCTCTGGATGGCATTCCTTCCCTCCAGCATATCAACCGAACCACACAGCTTGGTGTCATTGGCAAACTTGCTCAGGGCGCACTCAATCCCACTGTCCATGTCACCCACAAAGATGTTGAACAAGACTGGTCCCACCACTGATCCCTGAGGGACACCACTCGTTACTGGTCTCCAGCTGGACATTGAGGCATTGAGCATAACTCTTTGCGTGTGGCCATCCAGCCAGTTCTTTATACACTGAGTGGTCCACCTATCAAATTGATGTCTCTCCAATTTAGAGACAAAGATGTCATGTGGGACAGTGATGAACGCTTTGCACAAGTCCAGGTAGATGACATCAACTGCTCTACCCCTGTCCACCAGTTCCGTAGCCCCATTATAGAAGGCCACCAAATTGGTCAGGCAGGATTTCCCCTTAGTGAAGCCATGCTGGCTGTCACCAACCACCTTGTTGTTTTTCATGTGCCTCAGCATGCCTTCCAGGAGAATCTGCTCCAAGATATTGCCAGGCACAGAGGTGAGACTGACTGGTCTGTAATTCCCTGGGTCATCCATTTTCCCCTTCTTGAAAATGGGGGTTATATTTCCCTTTTTCCAGTCGTCGGGAACTTCACCTGACTGCCATGATTTTTCAGATATGATGGACAGTGGCTTAGCAACTTCATTTGCCAGCTCCTTCAGGACCCGCGGATGGATTTCATCAGGTCCCATGGTCTTCTGTACATTCAGGTTCTTAAGATGGTCTTGAACCAGATTCTCTCCTACAGTGGGCCTAGGGTCTTCTTTCTCACAGTCCCTGCATCTGCCTTCCAAGACTTGGGTGGTGTAGTTAGAGCATTTGCCAGTGAAGATTGAGGCAAAGAAGTCATTAAGAACCTCAGCCTTCTCCAAATCCAGGGTAGCCAGTTCTCCTAATAGCTTCCGGAGGGGGCCCGTGTTGTCCCTAATCTGTCTTTTATTTGCAATGTACCTATAAAATCCCTTCCTGTTATCCTTAACATCCCTAGCCAAGTTTAATTCTAAGTGGGCCTTAGCTTCCCTAACCTGGTCCCTAGCTTCCCGGACAACATCCCTGTATTCTTCCCAGACTGCCTGTCCATGCTTCCACCTTTTATAAGCCTCTTTTTTCCTACGAATTTTGCTCAGCAGCTCCTTATCCATCCAAGGAGGTCTCCTGGCCCTCCTGCTAAACTTCCTTCTAGTTGCGATGCATCCCTCCTGAGCTTGCAGCAGGTGATCCTTGAATATCAACCAACAGTCTCGGGCTCCCCTGCCCTCTAGGGCTATATTCCATGGAACCTTACTGAGCAGGTTCCTGAAGAGTCCAAAGTCTGCTCTCTTGAAGTCCAGGGCAGTGAGCTTGCTGCATGCTCTTCTCACTGTCCTGAGGATCTCGAATTCAACCATCTCATGATCGCTGCAATCAAGGCTGCCCTGGAGCATCACATTTCCAATTTATTACAGGTCCTGTGAAACTTGAAAATGGAGTTCCAGATTCATAAAAGACCACAGATCTAGATAAACAATGTGTTTTAATTACAGATTTCAAAGTGAAATCATTGCTTTGCATGCCTTAAAATGGACTGTAAAAACTTTGCAAATGCTCATGTGTTGAGCATGTAATTGAAGTACTTCCTGAGGAAAAAAAAAAAAATCATGTGCCAAGTTCTGTTTGTTCAGTTGGTGAAAGAAGAAATTGAAATGACCAAGGAGTTGAATATGAGAGGGATGCTGTTTTTTTTTTTGAGAATAACTGTGATGAATGTCAAACCACCACCAGTTGGAAGAGCAAGTAAGCAAACATTACAGGCTCTTTAAACTGATGCTGATCCTTTCCTGTTCTTCTGTGCTTTAAAACTGAAACGCATGATATGCATGTGTCAATTCAGGACAAGAGGAAACTGCCTCAAGCCATACCAGGGGAGGTTCAGACTAGATATTAGGAACAATTTCTTCCCTGAAAGAGCGGTCAGGCATTGGAACAGGCTGCCCAGGGCAGTGGTGGAGTCACAGTCCCTGGAAGTGTTCATAACCCGAGTAGATGAGGCCTTCAGTGACATGGTTTAATGGTGGCCTTGGCAGTGCTGGGAAAACAGCTGGACTTGATGATCTTTAATCATCTTTTCCAACAGAGTTGATTCTATGATTCTAATGTAGATTTTCTGTTAGCAGCTCTTCCGTGGCTAACATAGAATTAATGTGCATTGCATGTGTCCTGCCCTGGCACAAGCACTGCTTGTAGGACCTTGCTCTCCAGTCCCAAATGTTTGAGAGGGGACAAAAAACTAAACCCACAGTACAAGTCAGCCCTTTGCAGAGTGTGGGGAAGCTCCTGTGTGACTTTTAAGTGGTTGTCCTGTGCTAGCATTTCTTAAATCCTTCCATAAACAAGGGCTTTGCATTTGTTTCTGATTTCTTCATCAGAAGTGGCATGCATGGAAGTGTTTAGACAACCACAGTTATTGGAGTGTAATATTGAGTAACACTACTTAGGCTTTCAAACTTTTTCTGTTGTAATTAAGATCATATGTAGTTGTCATTTAGGCTTCTTTTCTCTTAATTAAAAAAAAAAGTTTTTGATATTTTCACAGTCGAAGCACGGCCCCGTTTAACTAGGGAGCCTGAAGTACTTGCACTCAGAATAAATAATTATAATTTCTTAATTCAGGTAAACTTTCTTGTACAAGAAAATAATTTTCTTTTTGCTTATGAAAATGTTAGAGTAAAATAGCATTTGTAGGGCTATGTTGCAGTAGTTATGTTACAGGATGCTATCAGTGTAAGTCTTCAAAGGATAACTGGTACATTTCAGTGGATAAGCCCCTTCCTACCTAATCCCCTCATGCCCCCAAACACACACGCACCACCTATGTGCCAAACCTGTAACACAAGAACAATCTTGTTCTGTTACATATGGTTAAATTCATTGAAAAATATGGCTCTGTTCCAACCCCCTTGGGTGATTTTCACCAAATTATTTTAGGCTGAATCTGGAAACATAATTATTGGAGAGACCCTGGTGTTCAAAGCTAGGATTAAATAGATACTCTTCTATCACCTTAACAATGCAATCTATCTGCTAGATAGTGTTTTCTAGTACTCTTATACTGACATATGAATAAGGAGATAAATGTGCACATAGTCTGCTAAATTCTGAGCTTTAAGGTTCAATAAACCTTGATTAGAGTCTCGATTAAGGGAATTAAAAGTTCTGTATTTATAGAAAACCTGTATCAAAATTCTATCTGTAAATTGTAGGGTGAAGTACAAGAGTTAAGATGTGCTACAGAAAGCAAAATAACTTGTTTATTCTGAGTAGCAGTTAAGTTCCCCCTTTACAAATTAATGTACTAATTTGGCAGGTCTTTTCTTAGCCAGTAGAACACTGGAACTTGGTTCTTGTGTGAGTCCAGTAAAACTGAGCAGGCAGTCATGGTTCTGTACTCCTCTTTGTTTCCATGGACATTGGCAAACTTGCAGAGACCTGTCTTAAAGAATTACCCTTCAGAAATTATCACCCACTTTTTTCCCCCCACTGTCATGCTTCAACATGACTTGACTTTAATGTGTGATGTTAATCTTTTCCAGATCTTTTAAACTTGCTTTGATTTGTTTTCAGTCTTAAACCTAATCAAAGCAATATTGTGTATTCCTTACTACTTAGAAGATCTCAGCTTTAAGTGAAAGTAATGAAGTTTGTAATTTATCAGCATCCCTTTTTTTAATTGCTCAGAATAAGGTTTTTGTCTTTTTTCCATGTAAGTGTGGTATTTCCAGGTGTTCTCATCTTGTTTTAAATCGACTTATGCTGGGGGACTGTACTGTTCCTGACAGCTTAGCTGAGGAGGAGAAGCACTAAAGTCTCAAACCTTTTAGCCTGCAGTCAGCTTTGCCTAGATGTGGTAGGTTATTTGCATTTTGCCTTAACTAGGCCCTTGTGTAACCACCCATCCTCAACTGCAGGTTGCTGCAGTGTGGTACAAATGCACCTGGTTTGCATTGGATCTGTTGTACCTCCTGTTTGAAGCTGCTCCTGCTCTGTAGAGTGATTGCTTTCAGATGCTTCCAGAAGTGAATGGATTGAGAATGTACTGACACTTTGAATTCATACTTTTTTTTTTTAATCATTTTTCAAAAGTAAATAAAGGAAGCCAACCTGGGAATGTCTGACTGATTTGACTGGGGATATTTGAAAGTTCTGAAGAGAAATTGTATTTCTACTTGTCCTGGGTTCAACTGTAGTAGTCATTTTTCTCCTCCTTAGTAGCTGGTACAGTGCTGTGGTTTTGACTTTAGGCTAAGAACAATGCTGATAACACATCAGTGTTTTAGTTGTTGCTAACTAATGCTTGCCCCAGTCAAGGACTTTACAGTCTCTCATGCTCTGCCAGTGAGGAGGGGCATAGGAAGCTGGGAAGAAGCAGAGACAGGACACCTGACCCAAACTAGCCAAAGGAGTATTTCATACCACAGCATGTCATGCCTAGTGTATAAACTGGGGGGAGGGGAGTCACCTGGAAAGCCTAGATATGGCTATTTGAGTTGGGCTGGGTATCAGTCAGCAGGTAGTGAGCAATTGTATTCTCTCTCCTTGTTATTTTCCCTTATCATTATTATTATTGGTGGTAGTAATAGTAGTTTTGTGTTATACCTTAGTTACTGGACTGTTCTTATCTCAACCGTGGGATTTACATTCTTTTGATTCTTCTCCCCATCCCTCTGGGAGTGGGGGGGGTGGGGTGGGGGTGAGCGAGCAGCTGTGTGCTTCTGAGTTACTGGCTGGGCTTAAACCACAACACTACTCTAGTTCACCCTTGCTTTACCGCTCTCTACTTTCTTCCACCCTCTTCCTGACAGTCTGGGGAAGAGGGTTTATAGTATAAAGCTGTCACAAACTCTACGTTTCAAGCTTGGTTTCTAGCAACTGCATAAAGAAAAGGCTTGGCAGGCGATACACAGCAGAACCTGTTTTTTACTATGCTTAAATATAATTATATAATAGCACAGGCCATAATTTCCACTACAGAATGAATTTGAAGAGGTATCTCCAAGGACAAAATGCAAGTTACTAGCAGTTTTTGTTCACTGGACAGGAATTTTGTCATAATTTGACATGATCTGAAATATATCTTCTGTTTTCCCAGGTTCCTGTTGCATGTAAATCATGTCCCTGTGGCTACATATTTATTAGTCGAAAAATCTTGCATGCTAAATGTGCTGAGAGATCATCACCCATCACAGATAATACTTACAGAGGTGTGAAGAAGGGAGGACAGCAGTTTTTTCCCCTTACTCTATCCTTTGCCTCCAAGAAGTATTTTGCTTCTCTGTGTAAATTGATTGTTGTCGGTTCACTTTTCCTTGAATTTATGTGTGGTTAATTTGAATATGTTAATTTTTCTTGAATTTTGAGGAGGGGAAAAAAGCTGGTGTTCTCACTCTTACTTCCTTCATCCTTGTGATGTTGGCATTTATTCTGTATATAGTCTAGCTACACACATTGCTCACTATGCAGAATAACTCCTTACAAAAAGCTTTCTGTTAACCCTGTTTTGAAGGTAAAAGTCTAGAGATGCCAAAGGGATCAGATTTCAGAGTACATGCTGATTGAAGGTGAATTTTATGAAAGTAAAAATTGGTCATGTTTAATCTAAAATCAGGTGGGTCTGCTTCTCTCTGCAAGGGTTAAATTAAAAAGTAGCATGTGCTTTGTGTGTAACTTAGATGTCTTTTGTTGTAGATGAGCACAGTAAAAAGTTGTTTGAATGTGCATTCTGGCATGATTAACAGTCTCCTTGTGTTCATTTTTATAATTTCCTCCAGTACTAGTAGGAATTAGTTAGAACAAACACCTGTCAGGGAAGATGTTTTAAGAAAACCCAACCACCCCCCCCAAAAAAAAAACAAACCCACACCAAACAAGGTGGGGGGACCCAAAAAAACCCCAAAATCAACAAACAACAAAACAAAACAGCCACAAAAAGTATCTCATCTATAATGTCTACTTTTTAAAATTACCTACCAGGCCTACAAAATGGCTAAGTATTTGATATTTGATATTACTATTTTTAAGGATGCTTGTACTTTACCAGCACGTAGGAATTATATGATATTATACCAGGTAACTGAACTTTCAAGGTGGAGGAAAGAAGTTAAGCAATGTTTGTTGTAGTTGGGAAGTATCGGTCTTTTCTTCCCCCCTCCCCAGTTGCTGATAAAGTAGTTAGCAAATGAAGCTGAAGTCCATAATCTGATGAAGCAGAGCTTGGGGGGGATCTTATCAATGTATATAAGTACCTGAAGGAAGGATGCAAAGAAGATAGAACCAGGCTCTTTTCAGAGGTGTCCTGTGACAGGATAAGAGGTGATGGGAACAAAAATACAGGCTGTTCCCTCTGAACATCAAGAAACACTTTTTTTACTGTGAAGATGACCAAGCGCTGGCACAAGTCGTCCAGAGAGGTTGTGGAGTCTCTGTCCTTGGAGATACTCAAATACCATCTGGACATGGTCCTGGGCAGCTGGCTCTTGGTGGCCCGGCTTGAACAGGAGCATTGGACAGGTCGATGTCCAGAAGTCCCCTGCTACCTCAGCCTTTTTGGGATACTGTGAAATACAACTTTTCTGTTGACATTAGTGACACATTACCCTGCTGTCCAGCATGTACCCCGTGTCTAAGCAAGATTAATGGGATAACTGCAGCAAAAAGAAGCCATTTTCCTAGGAAGGTGTGGTAGGAGAACATGTATGTCTGTATTGTGCTCATAAAGTAACTGCAACTTAGAATCATAGAATAGTTAGGGTTGGAAAGGACCTTGAGATCATCTAGTCCCAACCCCCCTGCCATGGGCAGGGACACCTCCCACTAAACCATGCCACCCAAGGCTCTGTCCAACCTGGCCTTGAACACCGCCAGCGATGGAGCATTCACAGCTTCCCTGGGCAACCCATTCCAGGGCCTCACCACCCTTACAGTAAAGAATTTCTTCCTTATATCTAATCTAAACTTCCTCTGTTTAAGTTTGAACCCGTTACCCCTTGTCCTCTCACTACAGTCCCTAATGAAGAGTCCCTCCCCAGCATCCTTATAGCCCCCCCTTCAGATACTGGAAGGCTGCTATGAGGTCTCCACGCAGCCTTCTCTTCTCCAGGCTGAACAGCCCCAACTTTCTCAGCCTGTCTTCATACGGGATGTGCTCCAGTCCCCTGATCATCCTCGTGGCCCTCCTCTGGTCTTGTTCCAACAGCTCCATGTCCTTTTTATGTTGACACCAGAACTGCACACAATACTCAAAGTGAGGTCTCACAAGAGCAGAGTAAAGGGGCAGGATCACCTCCTTCGACCTGCTGGTCACACTCCTTTTGATGCAGCCCAGGATATGGTTGGCCTTCTGGGCTGCGAGCGCACACTGCTGCCTCCTCATGTTAAGTTTCTCATCGACCAACATCCCCAAATCCTTCTCTGCAGGGCTGCTCTGAATCTCTTCTCTGCCCAGCCTGCAGCTGTGCCTGGGATTGCTCCCACCCAGGTGTAGGACCTTGCACTTAGCATGGTTAAACTTCATCAGGTTGGCATCAGCCCACCTCATAAGCGTGTCAAGGTCCCTCTGGATGGCATTCCTTCCCTCCAGCATATCAACCGAACCACACAGCTTGGTGTCATTGGCAAACTTGCTCAGGGCGCACTCAATCCCACTGTCCATGTCACCCACAAAGATGTTGAACAAGACTGGTCCCACCACTGATCCCTGAGGGACACCACTCGTTACTGGTCTCCAGCTGGACATTGAGGCATTGAGCACAACTCTGTGTGCGGCCATCCAGCCAGTTCTTTATCCACTGAGTGGTCCATCTCTCAGTTTGATGTCTCTCCAACTTAGAGACGAGGATGTCATGTGAGGCAGTGTCAAACACTTTGCACAAGTCCAGGTCGATGACATCAACTGCTCTGCCCCGTCCAGTATTTTCAACAATATAGCTACTGCAGAATGGCACTGCAGCCTTGCAAATGTGCAACTAGTCTGTGTTGAATTGAGTACTGTGGGGACTGTACTATTTTTGTACCCAAGCTCACTAATCTGTACTCAATTTACTGGTGAATCTCATGTAAACACTCTCTCTTTTGACTCTGACAAGGCACCTGTTCAGCATTAAGTATTATGAAGCCTTGTGATAGGCTAGACTTGGTGGGATGTGTGCTATGTAATGTGGCATTTACTGACTGCATTGTTGACTCAGCATTTTGATTTGTGTGAGCCGCGGGAATGATTTCATTGCTAGTGTTAAGCAAAGGTCAAATACTTTGCTGTTTGCCTATATGATAAACCTTTTCATTGGGTAGTGGAAGCAAATACAATGGGCTGTCTTGATGGTTGTGATATGTGAAGTTTTTTATCTTCTTATGGGGAAACTGAACTTTTTAACTGCTAGCAAATGTCTTGTTGCAATACGCATTTGAAGTAGTTAAAGGCTTGATCATTGCAATCAAGAAATTAAGTGTTCTTCTGGATCTGACACCTTAATTTCTGCATGGGTGCAGAAATTACTGTGCAGATGTAATTGTTCTGTAAAGGTAAAGTCATCTAACCACTTTTGCTAAGAGAATTATAAAAAGGTGGTTGGGGGAGGGGCAAGTGGTAAGAGTAAATTAAGAAAAAAAAACAAAACAATCATAGATCATACCATACCATCTTTATTCATTTGCACAGAAAAAAAGAATGAGGCCAAAAGGAGACGAACAGAGAGAGTTAAGAGAGAGAAGATAAGCTCTTGTCATGGTTTAAGACCAGTCAGTAACTCAGAACAACGCAGCTACTTGCTCACTCCCCCCCACCCTCCCGCCGCTCCCGGAGGGATGGGGAGGAGAATCTAAAGAATGTAACTCCCACAGATTTACATAAGAACAGTCCAGTAACTAAGGTACAACACAAAACCACTACTGCCCCCACCAATAATAACAATGTGTCCTGGGTTCAGTATTAGCAGTCGTTTTTCTCCTTCTTAGTAGCTGGTGCAGTGCTGTGTTTTTGACTTTCAGCCTGGGAATTGAGCAGCTCTCCACCTTGCCTGGTCTCTCAGAGGATCCTTCTGTTGTGGGGTTGCTGAAGGTTGAAGAACAAGTGCCAATCGCGACCACAACAGTGTACCGGCGGCAATATCGCACCAACTCTCTGATTCCCATCCATAAGCTGATCTGTAGACTGGAGAGCCAAGGAGTGATCAGTAGGACCTGCTCACCCTTTAATAGCCCCATATGGCCAGTGCAAAAGTCTAACGGAGAGTGGAGATTAACAGTAGACTATCGTGGCCTGAATGAAGTCACACCACCCTTTAGTGCTGCTGTACCGGACATGCTAGAATTTGAGCATGAACTGGAGTCAAAGGCAGCCAAGTGGTATGCCACAATTGATATTGCCAATGCATTTTTCTCAATTCCTTTGGCTGCAGAGTGCAGGCCACAGTTTGCTTTTACTTGGAGGGGCATGCAGTACACTTGGAACTGAATGGCCCAGGGGTGAAAACACAGCCCTACATTATGCCATGAACTGATCCAGACTGCACTCAAACAGGGACTAGCCCCAGAACACCTGTAATATATTGATGACATTATCGTGTGGGGTGATTCAGTGGAAGAAGTTTTTGAGAAAGGGAGGAAAATAATCCAAATCCTTCTGAAGGCTAGCTGTGCCTTAAAATGGAGTAATTTCAAGGGACCTGCACAGGAGATTCAATTTTGGGGAATAAAGTGGCAAGATGGACATCGCCAGATCCCCACAGATGTGATCAACATCATAACAGCAATGTCTCCACCAACTAATAAGAATGAAACAGAAGCTTTTTTGGGTGTTGTGGGGTTCTGGAGAATTCACATTCCAAATTACAGTTTGATTGTAAGCCCTCTCTATCATGTGACCTGGAAGAAGAATGCATTCAAATGGGGCCCTGAGCAACAACAAGCCTTTGAGCAAATTAAACAAGAGATAGTTCATGCAGTAGCTCTTGGACCAGTCCAGAACAGGCAAAATGTGAAAAATGTCCTTTACACCGCAGCCAGGAAGAATGCTCCTACCTGGAGCCTCTGGCAGAAAGCTCCAGGGGAGATGTGAGGTCAACGCCTCAGCTTTTGGAGTCGGGGATGCAGATACCAGCTATACTCCCACTGAAAAAAGAGATACAGGCAGCCTCTGAAGGGGTTCGAGCTGCTTCAGAAGTGATTGGCAGTGAAGCACAGATCCTCCTCGCAGCCTGGTTGCCCATGCAGGGCTGGATGTTCAAAGGCAGGGTCTCCTCTACACATCATACAACCGATTCTACATGGAGTAAGTGGGCTGCACTAATTACACAACGAGCTTGATTCAGAAATCCCAGTCATCCAGGAATTCTAGATGTCATCATTGACTGGTTGAGGGCAAAGATTCTGGAATGTCACCAGAGGAGGAGGAGGTGATGCGTGCTGAGGAGGCCCCACCATATAATAAACTGTCAGAAAGTGAAAAGCAATACGCCTTGTTTACTGATGGGTCCTGTTGTATTGTGGGAAAGCGTCTGAGATGGAAGGGAGCCGCATGGAGTCCCCTATGACAAGTTGCAGAAACTGCTGGAGGAGACAGTGGATCGAGTCAGTTTGCCGAGGTGAAAGCCATCCAGCTGGCCCTGGACACTGGTGAATGAGAAAAGTGGCCAATACTTTATACTGACTCATGGATGGTGGCAAATGCCCTGTGGGGGTGGTTGCAGCAATGGAAGTAGAGCAACTGGCAACACAGAGGTAAGCCCATCTGGGCCTCTGCACTCTGGTAAGGTATCACTGCCTGGGTGTAGAACCTGGTGGTGAAGGTATGGCATGTAGATGCTCATGTACCCAAGAGTCGGGCCACTGAGGAGCACCAGAACAACCAAGAGGTGGATCGAGCTGTTAAAATTGAAGTGGCTCAGATGGATTTAGATTGGCTACATAAGTGTCATTTACTTTTAGCGCAGTGGGCCTATGACACCTTAGGCCATCAGGGCAGAGATGCAACATATAGATGGGCTCGTGATCAATGGGTGCACTTTAGCAATGGACACTGTCACTCACGTTATTCACAAATGTGGAAAGTGTTTCAAATAAGCAAGCCAAGGGATTAAAGCCTCTCTGGTATGGAGGATGATGGCTAAAGTACAAATACAGGGGGGCCTGGCAGATGGACTAAATCACACTCCCACCAACCTGCCAAGTCAAGTGCCATGTGCTCACCATGGTGGAAGCAACCACCGGATGGCTGGAAACTTATGCTGTGCCCCATGCCACTGTCCAGAACACTATCCTGGGCCTTGAGAAACAAGTCTTGTGGTGGCACTGCACCCCAGAAAGAATTGAGTCTGACAATGGGACTCTTTTATGGAATAACCTTATAGACACTTGAGCCAAAGAGCATGACATTGAGTGAGTATATCACATCCCCTATCATGCACTAGCCTCTGGGAAAATCATATGATACATTGGGCTGTTAAAAACTACACTGAGAGCAATGGGTAATGGGATTTTCAAACATTGGGATACACATTCATTAAAAGCCACCTGGTTGGTCAACACTGGGGGGTCTGCCAACAGGGTTGGCCCAGCCCAATCAGAACTTTTATGTACTGTAGAGGGGGATAAAATTCCTGTGGAATTTGCTGGGGAAGACAGTCTGGGTTATTCCTGCCTCAGGTAAAGGCAAGCCCATTCGTGGGGTTGCTTTTGCTTAGGGACTCGGATTTACTTGATGGGTAATGCAGAAAGTTGGGGAAGTCCGATGTGTACCTCAAGGGGATTTAATTTTAGGGGAAAGCAGCCAATGAACTCGATTGTCTGCTATTGCATGCTGTATAACACTTTTATAGCCCATCAGCTTGATGGCCATGTCTGTCACTCTTTGCTTTGGAAAGAAGATATGTGCTGCCATGATCATCAGCAGAGAATAAAGTCATGGGAAAGGCGGCTGGAGCAGAACTGTCCTCAGGTCACCATCGACTGACCCTGACTTCCCTCTGATCATCACCCCAACAAAAAAATAAATTTTGATGAAACCAAATGAGCTCAGCAGTGACCAGGTGATTTTGACAGTGTCATCTGCAGTCAACAATTCAACACTACACACCGTCTCTCCTGCCCTGGAAGGCTGTTACAAGATATGAAGCCTTATATCATGGACTGAATGAATTCAGAAAACTTCATAGTGATGGTCCATGGACTAAGGAATGATATTTCCCTCTTTGTATGTATGTGTGTATATATATATATATATATATATGAGACAAAAGAGATGGTCCCTTTTAAAATATGGGATCAGAATAAGGGGTGGATACTGTCCTGGGTTCAGCTGTAGCAGTCATTTTTCTCCTTTGGTCTGGGAACAGTGTTGATAACATATTGATGTTTTGAGTTGTTGCTAAGTATTGCTGTCCTGGGTTCAGCAGTAGCCCATGCCCCAGGTTCAGCAGTAGCAGTCATTTTTCTCAGTCTTAGCTGGTGCAGTGCTGTGTTTTTCAACTTTAGCCTGAGAACAGTGCTGATAACTCTGATGTTTTTAGTTGTTGCTAAGTAATGCTTACTCCGACCAAGGACTTTTTGAATCTCATGCTCTACCAGGGTGGAGGGGAAGCCGGAAGGAAGCAGAGACAGGACACCGGACCCAAACTAACCAAAGAGGTATTCCATACCACAGCACATCATGCCCTGTATATAAACTGGGGGCAGTTACTCGTAAGGGATAGATCACTGCTCGGTCTGGCTGGGTATCGGTCAGCGGATGGTGAGTGGTTGTATTCTCTTCCCTTGTTATTTCCCTCATAATTATCATTATTATTATTGGTGGGAGCAGTAGTGGTTTTGTGTTATACCTTAGTTACTGGACTGTTCTTATCTCAATCTGTGGGAGTTACATTCTTTCCATTCTCCTCCCCATCCCCCTGGGAGCAGGGGGAGGAAAGGGGGGAGTGAGTGGCTGCATGATTCTGGGTTGTTGGCTGGGCTTAAACCATGACAGTTACTTACTCTAATCAAGGACTTTTCAGTCTTATGCTTTGCCAGTGAGGAGGGGTAAGGGAAGCTGTGAGGAAGCAGACAGGACACCTTTACCCAAAGTAGCCATGGGGGTATTCCATACCACAGCACATCCTGCCCAGTATATAAACTCAGAGGAGTTTTGCACCTGTCGTGGTTTAAGCCCAGCTGGTAACTCAGAACCATGTAGCTGCTCACTCACTCCCCTGCTTCTTCCCTCCCCCCCTGCTCCCAGAGGAATGGGGAGGAGAATCAAAACAATGTAAATCCCATGGGTTTACAGTCCAGTAACTAAACTACCATACAAAATTACTAGTACTACCACTGAGAATAAGAGAAATAACAAGGGGAGAGAATATGAAACTTAAAGGGGGAAAGGAATAGAAACCAATAAACACAAGTGATGAACAATGCAATTGCCCACCACCCACTGACTGATACCCAACCTGACCTGTTCAGCAACCTGGGCCTTCTGGGTAACTCCCCCCTGTTTATATACTGGGCATGATGTGCTGTGGTGTGGAATACCCCTTTGGCTAGTTTGGGTACAGGTGTCCTGTCTCTGCTTCCTCCTGGCTTCTTGTGCTCCTCTTCACTGGCAGAGCATGAGACTGAAAAATCCTAGATTGGGCTAAGCATTACTTAGCAACAACTAAAACCATCAAAACATAAAAACGGTGGTGTGTTATCAGTCAACACTGTTCCCAGACCAAAGTCGAAAACACAGCACTGCACCAGCTACTAAGAAGGTGTTGTGGTTTAAGCCCCCTCACGCAGTTCGTTCACTCCCCCTTCTTTCTTCCCCCAGTCCCGGGGGGATGGGGAGGAGAATCGAAAGAATGCAACTCCCACAGGTTGAGATAAGAACAGTTTAGTAACTAAGGTATAACACAAACCACTACTGCTACCACCAATAATAATAATGACAAGGGAAATACAAGGAAAGAATACAATCACTCACCACCCAGCCCAACCAAGCAGTGCACCCCCACCCTTCCCGGTCTCTGCCCTCCGTTTTTACATCCTGGACATGATGTGCTATGGTATGGAATAACCTCTTTGGTCAGTTTGGGTCAGGTGTCCTGTCTCTGCTTCCTCCCGGCTTCCCCTCCTCCCTGGCAGAGCATGAAACTCAGAAACTCCTTGGTCAGACCAAAACATTCTAAGCCGTAACTATAAACATTGGTGTTATCAGCGCTGTTCCCAGGCCGAAAGTCGAAAACACAGCACTGCACCAGCTACCAAGAAGGAGAAAAATGACTGCTACTGCTGAACCCATGACAGAAGGAGAAAAATAACTGCTACAGCTGAACCTGGGACAGGAGTGTACCGGCAGAAGTGGCAGGTTCACTTGTCCATGTACATATTGGCACTGGAGTTGCTCCCTTAGAGCCCCACAGAAGCACCGAGGACTGCATCAGTGATACCACGCTGAGAAACAGTTCATTGCGTCAGGAACAGGATGCCAAGTGTAGGGGGGAGCACAACGGTATAGTTTGAGGCTGCGGATACTGGGAGCACAGAAGGCTGTTGAGAATTCTTATTACAAAGCAAACACAGCAAGGTGATGTGTGTGTTCTGTAGATAGAAATCACTGGTGTGAGGGAGATGGAATCAAGTGTAGTGATGTGTGCAGAAACATCTCAGTGACTGGCTTGTCTCCTCTTTAGATGACAGTCCTTCTCCTCTGGCTCCTTTCGAACATCACATGGTGAGTGTCAAACAAAGGTGACAGTGTGCTACTTAGTGTGTTGGCACAAAGTACTGGAGGGGTAAGTATCCCTGTCCCTAATGCTACACTGCTGTTGGTAGCTAAGGCATTGAGAAATGCAGTGAGCTGGAGAGCTACAGCTTTCTTCTTCAGGCAGCCCCAAGGTGTGTGGATGAGGCGCAACAGCATCACTGCAGCCAGAGCAAGCAGGTTCATCCTTGAGACCTTTTGGGCCATCACAGTTGCTGGGTTCCTTGTATCAACCTTCTATAGATTTTGGGAAGTGTGTGTGTGGTGTCCTTTAGGTGACTGGTTTCTGCCCCAGGTCCATTTTCTGATCCCTAACAGTGATCTGGGATGACTGGTTTTGCATTTGTCACAACAATCCTGGCCATAGCTGGTGTCAGTAGGAAAACCTGTACCCTTCAGGCAGACATACTCAGAGCAACTGAAATCAGCAAACCCATTGGGTCAGGCAGATTCCTTTTTCTTTTTTTTATCATGCTGAACTGCACATTAAAGAAAACTAAGGGAGCAGTTATTATTTTGGCCTTATGTTTAATTTTCACTCTTAAGAAGTTTGTAGCCTTTGTGTTCTTGTATCCTTACTTAGCTGAAAAAGTTGATCCAAGTACAAATAAAGCTTAATAAGTATAAGCAATATGATGCCATAGCAGAGAAGATAACGTTTAGAAATCATCCCAAGGGGCATTAACATGTCTGGGTGACATGGGGGAGAATTTACAGTGCGTAAGAGATGCAGTCTGTGGAGTGGCTATGGTTACTGGTCTTCTAGTCATTTGAAAAGTTATGAGATGAGGATAGAAATACCCTTGTTAATATACCCACAAACGTATCACTGAAGGACAGCAAGCAGGTACAGTTACAGAACCCAAAAAGAATATCATCATGTCATCATATTGTAGTGAAATGCAGGAATACGAAAGAGGCATTATATTCTAATGTAAGCACTGAACAACTGGCTGGAAAGATAAAACTAATCCTTCATAAGCTGAGAGAAAGAGGAGAATCATGCTGCTGGTCACCCGATGCCATTCACTTTGTACTGTGCTATTTTAATGGCTGATAGGACTAGTTGCATGGGAGGTTTCTAGTGACCTGTGTTAAGCAGTTTCCCATCTTTTTCGTATCCACAGGGGGCAGTTTGGGCAAGTTTATAAGTGCACAGAGATATCAACTGGGCTGCACCTGGCAGCCAAATTCATAAAAGGAGCAAGAGAGAAGGTAACTGAGCTGCTGTGAACCCAAAGGAGCACACTCTAAACCTGCCTTGTTGCAAGCACCTTAACACCACTTCCCTCAGTCACCATTGGGTAGTATCAAATACTGTAAAATCTGTCTCAGTAAATAGAAACTTGGGCGTTATATGATTGTTTGTCATCTCCTGTGTTTGTGATTAAAACTTCTGCCCATAGAAGACCTGTGGAATAGCTGTCATTGGGGTTTACAAATGATTGTATTTGAATATATTGGAATTTAAAGGGCATATTTTGCTTATTTTTTGTTAATTTGTTATTTTTTCAGGAGGAAGTCAAAAATGAAATTATCATCATGAACCAAATAAATCATGTGAATATGATCCAGCTTTATGATGCTTTTGAAGCCAAAATTAGTATCAATTTGATCATGGAATACTAAGTTTAAATGATCTCAGTAATTGTTAGATGTTTGGTTTTTTTTCAGGTCACTAAAGGAAATAGGGAATGATGATTGAGTTGTGAGGAAGACTTGAGTGGTATTCCAGCCTGAGAATTTATTTCACTTTCAGAAGGGGAAAAAAAAATACATGTTTTAAAAGTAACTTCTTGTGGAATAATTAGGAAATATGGGATAATTAGGAATTAAACTTATATTTGAAATGTAGCATTGTCCACACATAAGGAAAAATGGACTTTCAAGGCCTCTCAGGGTGAGATGCAGCCGCACCTGGTATCCCAGGAATGTGCACTCCACAGCGGTTCCCGTGGCAACACAGACGAAGGGTAGAGCGAGGTGGAGATCTCGCAGTTACGCTTTGTCCTAACTTCAGCAAAAGATGGGAACGAGATGGTGCAAGAAGCTGATAAGCTGTGTGGTAGAGTGAGGTGGAGATCTTGCAAAAGTCGATAAGCTGCATACTTCTTACCCTGGGCCAGCAGCCTGTCATCTTTTGACAGAATGCCATCCTCAGTATGAACTTTGCTTCATTATAATGTCATTATAATGCATTTACATGCTAAAATACACACCCATCTCCAATGTGACCCCCCTCCAAAATGAGACCACCCCTCTCTGACCATGCGCTCTGAATTTTCGGTGTCATTTACCTTTAAATCGAAGCGAGAGAAATTTACACCAATAGTAATAAAAGTATGTATGACTAGAGTCACTCAAGCTCCACCTTGAAGGTGAAAATAATATAAAATGACCCAAGAGAGAGGGGGATATTGGGGAAGATAACATCGTGGACGAGTCGAGGAAGATAACATCAACCGACTCCTGGGACTGGTCGAGGCTGGACCTCTCTTCCCCCCCCATAGGGACGCCTGTGGGTAAGACTTGCACTGTATTCGGTGCTTCCCTGGGAAAACTTAGAATCTCTATAGAGTTACTTTTACTGTCATCTGTATATTTTATAGCTATACTGTGTTAACTTTATCAAGCGCTTGTATTCTTGTATTCATTATTCGCACGTGCTTTTGCAGACAGTATCTATCACCGTCAATCCATAAGAACCTGTATCTGTTGCATCAATAAACTGCACTGTTTCGGTAATCGATCGTAATTCTCTCACTGAACGCGACCCCATCTCTCAGTGTGGCCGTGAGAGTTCAGGAGCACGATTCGACTGACGGTGTGGTGCACTATCAGTGAAACCGGACCCAGTGAGGTTCGAAATAGCGAACGCTGCCTGGGCCGATAGTTGCCATTGATTGTATTGGGCAGGGTGGTGCACTATCAGTGAAACCGGACCCAGTGAGGTTCGAAATAGCGAACGCTGCCCAGGCTGATAGCTGCCAGTAATTTTCCCCCCTCTAACGCAACACTTCTTCAGGTTAAAAATTATTTGGCAAGATTACAGTTTAAACAAATGATAAGAAAGGCAACTATCCTCAAGAGTATGACCCAAATAACAAGATTGTTAATGAACAGAGCTCCACTATGGTTCACTTTTCATATAAGTTAAGCTTAATTCTCAGTTTCATTTAGTAAATTTTATAGATTGAGAACTTCTTTTTTTCCAGACTCATAAGATGAGCAAATAATAGATACTTTGGTACTTCCTGTAGGTTCTTCAGGCCCCCATCAGATCACCAGGTCATCTGGGTTTGGGTTTGACACACATCCCCCCCAGATATTAGCGACAACTTTTCAATTTTAATTTATATTGATACTTAATTTCACACTCGGAAATAATTCTCAGTTGTTGAAACTACTGATACGCTTTATACTGGATGTGCTGTTAAGACCTTTGCTAAATTAGGACACCTAAGTTCTCAGCTTGGAAATAAGTTGAGCTAATGAGGAATTTCAGGGTTTTAACACTTTTCTATGTCAAAATTTTAGTCTTGATGGTGGTGAATTATTTGACCAGATCACAGATGAAAACTACAATGTGACTGAGTTGGATGCAGGCTTATTTACCAAGCAGATTTGTGAAGGAGTCCATTACCTGCACCAGCATTATATTCTCCACTTGGATCTGAAGGTCAGTAGTTCATACTCTCTGCTCCTTAGCAATGCTATGGCTTGGACCACTGCAGAGTCTCTGATTACAAGAATGATCTCTCATTCTATGGACTATGTCGTAAAGGAATAGACTTAAACAGCTACAATGAATGGAGCTTTAGAAATTCATTGCTTTTTTTTTTTTTATGTCTATTTAGTAGCTTTATGAGAATATGAAGACAGGCTGAGAAAATTGGGGCTGTTCAGCCTGGAGAAGAGAAGGCTGCGTGGAGACCTCCTAGCAGCCTTCCAATATCTGAAGGGGGCCTATAGGGATGCTGGGGAGGGACTCTTCATTAGGGACTGTGGTGAGAGGACAAGGGGTAATGGGTTTAAACTTAAACAGGGGAGGTTTAGATTGGATCTGGGGAAGAAATTCTTTACTGTGAGGGTGGTGGGGCCCTGGAATGGGTTGCCCAGGGAAGTTGTGAATGCTTCATCCCTGGCGGCGTTCAAGGTGGGGTTGGACATAGCCTTGGATGGCATGGTTTAGTGGGAGGTGTCCCTGCCCATGGCGGGGGGGTTGGAACTCGATGATCTTGAGGTCCTTTCCAACCCTTACTGTTCTATGATTCTATGAATAGTGAAAAGAACAGAATCTAAGTGGAATTAAATGATGCCCTTTTGTCATTAATGAAAAAAACACACCCCAAACCCTTTGTGGCTAGAAATGCCTTCACTCTTCCCTCCACTTCCCCCTAGCCCCTTGTAGCTGTGTTAAAATACCTATTCAGTCATCTCCCTATTGTACTTTTTACTGCCTGGAACTGAACTGCAGTGAAATGATAGTGTTTTCCTAATGGCCCCTTAATAACTGGCCTTTTTAAACAGAAATACCAACTGATTTTTTTCCTGCTTGTTTATACAGTGCCTTACACAAATGATATTAGACCTGGTTGGCCTGTAGACAGCTCTGCAGCTGTAATAAGTTTAGACACCATTGTCCCCCACCCCCACCTTGAAAAATATTCTCATTAGAAAAAAAAACAAGTTTTTGCCTTAATGGGCAAACCAAAGGATTCATTTGACACATTTCTTGAAGCTTTTTATGGAGTTACTCTTATATTTAAGGAGTAAATCCAGTGGGTAACCCTCAATAATCTGACTCTACCATTTTACACAGAGGGATCTTTCCATTTTAAAATCTTTGTCATCTATGGAATACTGTTATACAGGAACAGAAGTTAAACTTCTTTATGGGAGGCTGAAACCCAAACCTGTCACTAACTCTGTATTCCAGTCAAATCCTTCTCTCCCATGATAGGAATAGAGAGAAAAGTATTATACTAAATGTGCCATTGCAATCTGACATGTTTATACTGTTTTGCTAGATCTGTCAAACAGTTAGACATTTAACTCAAAATACCCTCTTCTCTTTCTGTAGCCTGAAAATATATTATGTGTAAATCACACAGGAAATCAGATTAAAATTATTGACTTTGGGTTAGCAAGGAGGTAAGAGAGTTCAGTTATGAATGATAAAAAAAACCCCAAACAAAACACAACAAATAAAACCAAACCCCACCACAAAACAAACAAAAAAAAAACAACCACCCCCCAAAAAAACCTCAAACAAAGAAAACCCAAACAAACCCAACAACACCAAAGTAACCCCACAAACCTCTGATGTGATTTTGGTAGTTCTTAAGGGGGCTTTATGCATTTTGGAGTCTTTAACGTAATTCTGATTACTCATACCTCGCTCAGTATGGTAAAATGGGTCAGGTCTCTTTTTACTCGGAAAAGTTGCCCCAATCATGTCAGAGTTCTCAAGAACACCATCAAAATTGAAGAAGTGAATTATTTTCAAATTTACAATCTCATGATTTTAGTCACTTGGACTTGATGTGCATCTGCACAGGGGAATTAGTGTTGAGTGTTAGGCCGTGGGTCTAAAAAATATCATGCCATAAATAGGTTTAAAACTTTTATCTGGTATCTGGATGATGGCCATGGACAGCTTGTCTGTCCAAAGTCTCTGCCTTCTGATGAGCTGACATTGCATCCCCAAATCTTTCACAGATGCTTTCTATGAACTGGATAAATTTCTGGTTTAAATTTTTATGTGAGCCAAAACCCAACTGAATGAAGTAATAAACGACTGAAGCAATGTGGGTGTAAAGGACCATGATGTGATGGATTTCTGAGCTAGACTAGCTCCTGGGAAAGCTTTGAGATAGCAGAGGAATGTTGCTGGGAAAGTTTTGGGAGTATTGCAGAGAAAGGTAGGCAAGATAAGAAGGAAGAAAGAAGCGAGAAGCAAGCAGCCAATCAAGGCAACCAGTGAGCAAGATATCAACCAGTGAAGAAGCGAAGATACCCACGTGGGTGGTGTTAGCTAACCAATTGTATTAGCCACTCATACACGTGGGTACTTCGTATAGCCTATATCAACCCTGGACCTTCGGGTAATAAACGATTTCGTTTCCTAACCAGAAACGGGGTCCGTGCCTTATTCTCCACAAAGCAATAAATCTGGGCTTAGGGACTAATTGAAAAAAGTATGCTATTGGTCACAATCGTGTTTAATTCAACCCACATAAGGATACGAGCCTTGATTCAGGAAAGCTCTTGAGACCCCTAGCTGTCCTAGCTGGGAAGGCGGTGATGTATGTACCTAGATCCCCACTGAATTAATTTCCTTGGGGCTCTCTCTATTAGTAGTGCTCCCTGATGCAGCTGAGTGAACTGCTAGAGAGTAACATTAACATTTACAACACTTTATTGTTCCAAACTGTTGGCTTATCTTGGTAGGAACTGAGTGGAACACCCCATAGTTGAGAGTCTTTTCCTCTCCGTAAGCTAACAACAGTTGTAAAGCAGAGGATTCACAGAAGGAAAAACATCTTGCATTTAATAACTATTCATCTCAAACTTCTCTTTTTCTCTTTTCTTTCTTTTCTCTTTTCTTTTCTTTTCTTTTCTTTTCTTTTCTTTTCTTTTCTTTTCTTTTCTTTTCTTTTCTTTTCTTTCCTTTCCTTTTCTTTCCTTTCCTTTCCTTTCCTTTTCCCCTCCCCTCCCTTCCCTCCCTTCCCTTCCCTTCCCTTCCCTTCCCTTCCCTTCCCTTCCCTTCCCTTCCCTTCCCTTCCCTTCCCTTCCCTTCCCTTCCCTTCCCTTCCCTGGTGCAGTGCTGTTTTTGACTTTCGGCCTGGGAACAGCGCTGATAACACCAATGTTTTCAGTTACTGCTTAGTGATGTTTTGGTCTGACCAAGGACTTTCTGAGCCTCATGCTCTGCCAGGGAAGAGGGGAAGCCGGGAGGAAGCAGAGACAGGACACCTGACCCAAACTAGCCAAAGAGGTATTCCATACCACAGCACGTCATGCCCAGGAGGTAAAAAACTAAGGGCAGAGACCTGGAAGGGTGGGGGTTCGCTGCTGGGTCAGGCTTGGTATCGGGTGGTGAGCAGTTGTATTCTCTTTCCTTGTATTTCCCTTGTCATTATTATTATTGGTGGTAGCAGCAGTGGTTTGTGTTATACCTTAGTTACTAAACTGTTCTTACCTCAACCTGTGGGAGTTGCATTCTTTCGATTCTCCTCCCCATCCCCCCAGGACCGGGGGAAGAAAGAAGAGGGAGTGAGTGAGCAAACTGTGTGAGGGGCTTAAACCACGACAGTTCTTTTTGGTGCCCAACACGGGGCACAAAGGGTTGAGATAACGACAGGATTAATAGCCACTCATCACAATGCTGATTTATTGGCTCTCAAAGTTGTTGCTCTTGATTCATAGTTTCAGCCTGTTGCACCTTACTTACAGCCGGTATTTGTTATCTTAGCATTTTTCAGATATGGGTTTTGGGTTAAGGTTCTTGTTTCATTGTACTTTACTGGAATAGCTTTTAATACAGGCGGGCTCCAGAAGCAGGGAGGGGCAGACGGGGACGTGGACTTGTACCTGGCCACCTGGCTGCTCTTCACCGTCCTGGCCCTCGTCCTTACCTCCGTCTTTGTGAGGCTGTGCGGAGCCGAAGGGGGGCGGCCCCGGGAACCGCCGGCGACCAAACTGGACCACGAGTGCGGCCCCGGGGACCAGGAGGCCATGAAGGAGGCGGCAGAGGAGCTGAGCCCCGACGCCGAGCACAGCCCAGCGGCTGCCAAGCCGCGGGAGGAGGCGGATACCGAACGGCGGGAGGAGACGGCAGAGAAGCGGGACCCTGAGGCCAAGCCGAGCCCCGTGGCTACCGAGCGGTGGGGGGAGGTGGCGGCCAAGCCCAGCCCCGCGACAGCTGAGAGCATTCCCCGGCAGCTGCCTGCGAAGCCCCACAAGCCTGAGCCCCAGGAGGATGCAGGAGACCACGAAGCACTTCCCAGCAAGGCAGAGGAGGAAGATCTGGACTCAGACAAAGAGCAGCTGGTGGTGAGAGAGCCAGCAAGCACAGCAGCTACACCAGCCCCAGTGACAAGTACAGCAGCCTCATTTGAGAGTTCTGAAGGGTTTGAATGGCTTTTGGGTACCTCTGAGACCTGCCTGCTGATTGTGATGAGGATCACCATGTTGGCATGCATACAGAGTGTGTTGTACCCACAACCATTTTGTCTGGTCCTGAGAGTTAAGCAGAGTCAGGTGTGGGCCTTGTCTGGGGGTAGAAGACGATCTAGGATGACCAAGAGATTTTCCCTGAGGCTGGATAGTCACGAGTGGCAGGGTGTGTGGGACAGTATGGGTGAGTATCTAGTCCACTGGGCCCCTCCAGTGCTTTGGAAGCATCACAGATGGAAGGCAGCTGTATGGAGTCCCCAATGACAAGCTGCAGAAACTGCTGGAGGGGAGGGTGAATTATTTTGAGCCTGGTGGGCCCATGACACTTCAGGCCATCAGGGCAGAGATGCAACATACAGATGGACTCATGATCGAGGGGTGGACTTAGGAATGGACATTATTGCCCAGGTTATTCACGAGTGTGAACACTGCACACAGCCTACCCTACTCTGAAAGACTGTTACAAAAGATGGAGCCTGATATTATGGACTGGATGGACTCAGCAGCTTTATTGGGATTGGTCCATGCGCTAAGGGATGATCTCTCTCCCTTTCTGTGTGTGTATGTATACATATACATGTGATGGTATATTGAAAATGTGGGATCTGAGCATGATGTGAATGGTATGGAATAAGGGGTGGATACTGTCCTGGGTTCAGCAGTAGCAGTCATTTTTCTCCTTCTTGGTAGCTGGTGCAGTGCTGTGTTTTCGACTTTTGGCCTGGGAACAGCGCTGATAACACCAATGTTTCAGTTAACTGCTTAGTAATGTTTTGGTCTGACCAAGGACTTTCTGAGCCTCAGGGAGGAGGGGAAGCCGGGAGGAAGCAGAGACAGGACACCTGACCCAAACTGACCAAAGAGGTTATTCCATACCACAGCACGTCATTCCCAGGAGGTAAAAAACTAAGGGCAGAGACCTGGAAGGGTGGGGGTTCGCTGCTGGGTCAGGCTTGGTATTGGATGGTGAGCGGTTGTATTCTCTTTCCTTGTATTTCCCTTGTCATTATTATTATTGGTGGTAGCAACAGTGGTTCGTGTTATACCTTAGTTACTGGACTGTTCTTATCTCAACCCGTGGGAGTTGCATTCTTTCGATTCTCCTCCCCATCCCCCCAGGACTGGGGGAAGAAAGAAGGGGGAGTGAGTGAGCGAACTGTGTGAGAGGCTTAAACCACAACATCCTCTCTTCTCCTCTCTTCTCTCTTCCTTTCTTTTCTCTTCTTAGTGGCTTGTTCCCATTCCTGAGAGAAACCAACGCAGACACAATGAATTATGTACTCAATTGCAGCTGGGATTTTGATGCAGAAGCATTTGAACAGCTATCAGAGGAAGATAAAGTCTTTATTTCCAGACTACTCGTGAAGGAGAAAAGGTACCTCTTTGTCTGATTGTGAGGACAGTAGCACCTAATGACATTAAGTTCCTCCTAGCCAACTGCGTGGATTGCATTCAACAATGAGAAGTCACTACTTGGCAGTTTTTATGCTGTATCTGTGCTTGCTGGGCAGTTCCTCAGTGATTCAAAAGCCCCTATTTAAAAGGAAAATATCTATGTACCTTGACTGAAGAAAGTTGCTTTTCACAATATCAGTAATACAGTCAGATCAGAGGAAATCTGGGAGGATTTTCTGTGAAGAAATCTATCTTTAGTATTCCTTCCCTGAGCCAAAGCTGTTTCTATTGTTGCTTTGGATTCTCGCAAGCCCTGACACAAATTGCAAAAATGTCTCTGGAGTGTCATGGAGGATAAATGGATCCTGCAGCTGCAAAAATGCACATTCTTCTCTTCTAAAGTGCTCTAGATGCATTTAGTCGATATTAAGGAGCATTTGGGATTTAACTCTGCATGTAGCTGAAATAAAAAGTGATTGCACATGCGAAACAACGGGAGAGTGAGGATGACATTGATGTCAGACTATAGCTATGGGGTTGGGTGAGTGAGTAGAGAGATTTCTCTATTGCCGAGTAGTGATATAAAACTAATTAAGCCAGGAAATGAGGCAGATTGTGTGTTTGAGGGGAATTCAAAGGAGTGCTTAGAATATTAACAACTTCCAGATCATTACCTAAATCAGATAAATCAGTTCTAGTACTAATTACATTTGAACAGTAAGTCATATGAAAAGCATAAACTGAACATCAGCAGGGGAAGTTCAGGTTAGATAGAAGGAAGTTCTTTACTGTGAGGGTGTTGAGGTACTAGAATGGGTTGCCCAAAAAAGTGGTAAATGCTCCATCCCTGGCAGTGTTCAAGGCCAGGTTGGACAGAGCCTTGGGCGACATGGTCTAGTGTGAGATGTCCCTGCCAATAGCAGGGGGTTGGAACTAGATGATCTTAAAGTCCTTTCCAACCCAACCCATTCTATGATTCTATATTGCCAGCAGGAGACCGAAAAGGGGTGTTTTGTTTTGCTTTGTTTTGTTTTTTCAGACGTGAGAAAAACAAACACACCCAAACCCTAAAAAGGTAAAATCCAGCATTTAACCACAGCTCAATCAACCCACTGCAGGCTCACCAGCAGCTTTTCACACCACTCACCCCTTGAACTGGAGAGCGCAGGAATCGCCACTCATTTGTGTTGGTCCATTTAAGGCAGTTTCTTTATCAGTAATACTGAGGAGCACAGGGCACTGAGACAATGGCAGCAAGGGCAGCTGGGTTTACATGGGAGATTTATTCTCCCACAGCTGCCAGATGTGCACAGATGCCAATGCAGTGCTGCCAGATTGGCACAAATGCCAATGCAGTGTTTGAAGCATGAGTGGTTAAACAACCTACCTGCCAAAGCCAAGAAGTTCAAGCTTCGCCTAAAGTCCCAGTTGTTGCTGCAGTTACATGGCTCACAGAAAATGGAAAGGAAATAGACAAAGTCTGGCAAATCTACTTCCAGAGGGAAAATCAGCTCAACACAGGCAGAGCCATTCCCTCCTTTTTTGTATGGTGGCTGTTATCCACAGCCTTCTTTCTTGTAAATATGAGTTTGGAAAACCTGTTTTCACTGGTAAATTAAGGGGTTTTCTCCTGCATAATTATACTGATTCTATTTTTAGCAAGTTGAGTTTCAATTTTTACTCCTGATTGGTGTTTAGAAGTTTTACACCTTTTTTCTTTACAACCTTATGAAGTTCAACCAAGCCAAGTGCAAGGTCCTACACCTGGGTGGGAGCAATCCCAGGCACAGCTACAGGTTGGGCAGAGAAGAGATTCAGTGCAGCCCTGCAGAGAAGGACTTGGGGGTGTTGGTCGATGAGAAACTTAACACGAGGCGGCAGTATGCACTTGCAGCACAGAAAGACAACCGTATCCTGGGCTGCATCAAAAGGAGTGTGACCAGCAGGTAGAAGGTGATCCTGCCCCTCTACTCTGCTCTCATGAGACCTCACTTGGAGTACTGTGTGCAGTTCTGGTGCCCTCAACATAAGAAGGACATGGAACTGTTGGAACAAGTCCAGAGGAAGGCCACGAGGATGATCAGGGGACTGGAGCACCTCCCGTATGAAGACAGGCTGAGAAAGTTGGGGCTGTTCAGCCTGGAGAAGAGAAGGCTGCGTGGAGACTTCATAGCAGCCTTCCAGTGAAGGGGGCCTATAGGGATGCTGGGGAGGGACTCTTCATTAGGGACTGTGGTGAGAGGACAAGGGGTAACGGGTTCAAACTTAAGCAGGGGAAGTTTAGATTAGATATAAGGAAGAAGTTCTTTAGTGAAAGGGTGTTGAGGCACTGGAATGGGTTGCCCAGGGAAGTTGTGACTGCTCCATCCCTGGCGGTGTTCAAGGCTGGGTTGGACAGAGCCTTGGGTGACATGGTTTAGTGGGAGGTGTCCCTGCCCATGGCAGGGGGGTTGGAACTAGATGATCTTAAGGTCCTTTCCAACCCTAACATTTCTATGATTCTATGACTTCGGGTACTACTTAGCTTAAATGTTCTTCCTCTTTGTATTGGAAACATTTTTCTATTGACAACAGTTGTATTGTTCTGTTACTATGGAGTACGGACACAGTATAAAGCAGTTTTGTCTCTTTTTACAGTGAGTAGAAGTGTGGGGGAGAGAAAAAGTTAGTTAGGCTTAAACCCATCCAGAGAACTCTTCAGGACTTACCTGATCACCCCATGCTCCTTCAGAACTAAATGTTATATGAGGAACTGATAGACAAGAATTTTTATTAGAGTCTCTATTGGACTGTAGATAATGGATCCTGAAAGGTGAACACAGTGATCTTGGTACAAAGAAGCCTGTGGAAATGTGAGGAAAACTCAGTGAGGACCATTTCCTTTTCTTTTGTTACTGGAGAATTGTAATTCCTTGTCAAGGAGCTAAACCATAGTCTTACACTTGTTCCACTCCTGTAGCACAGCTGTTTGGTTGCAGACTTCTGCACTTGTGTTTTAAAAAAATACATAAAGACATATCACTATACAGTTTGTAATAATGCTGCAGAAGTTCATGGTGCCATCAGTCTTGTTCTGCAGCGCTGGTCACCCAGTACAAAGCTGTTCTGCACTGCAATCCACACAAGGTGTGGGTCACTAGAGGTAAATTTATTTATCAAGGAGAAAAATCTGACAGCCACAGAAATGGTCCATTACTTCAGCTGTACTCACACTTGGACTGTTCTGTTCTATTCACAGAAACATTTTTATGTAGTGGCTGCTGCTAACAGGCTGAAGAGATTTCAGACTATGTTTATCAAGCTTGCATAAGGTTGTGTGAATCATCTACTACTCTTGGAGCCATGGAAGACATGACATGAAATCATGGAAGAAAGACTCAGTATCTTCAATAACTTCTACCCTTTTGTTTTATAACACAAGGTTTTGGGTCTGTCCTCCTTAAATATTGTGTGTAGTGCAGAGCTTCCAGAAGTGCCTCAAGGAAGAAGTACTGAAATTTTTTCTAAAAGCAAAAGTTACCTTGTTTTGTTTTTACAAGTTTTTAGTTGTTATACTGTCATGGTTTAAGCTTCTCAGCCACGCACAGTTTTGCTCACTCACTCACTCCCCACTCTTTCTTCCCTCCGCTCCTGGAGGGATGGGAAGGAGAATCGAAAGAATGCAACTCCCATAGGCTGAGATAAGAACAGTTTAGTAACTAAGGTATAACACAAATCACTACTACCACCACCACTAATAATAATAATAATGACAAGGCAAATACAAGGAAAGAATACAATTGCTCACCACCCAGCTCGACCAAGCAGTGCACCCCCCACGCTGCACCCCCCACCGTGCACACCCCCACACCCTTCCGGGCCTCTGCTCTCTGTTTCTACATCCTGGACATGACGTGCTGTGGTATGGAATAACCTCTTTGGTTAGTCTGGGTCAGGTGTCCTGTCTCTCCTTCCTCCCGGCTTCCCCTCCTCCCTAGCAGAGCATGAGACTCACAAAGTCCTTGGCCAGCCTAAACATCACCAAGCAGTAACTGAAAACACTGGTGTTATCAGCACTGTTCCCAGGCCCAAAATCAAAAACACAGCGCAGCACCAGCTACCAAGAAGGAGAAAAAATGACTGCTGCTGCTGAACCCATGACATATACATAGTGATGGAAAAACATGGCTGATACTGGGGCTGATTACTGCTGAAGGCATTGATTCTGCAGTGTTGCTGGAGTGTGTATACCAGAAAACACCTTGTCAGGTTTCTGCTTTCTCACACTGAGCATGGGATCTCAGAAGACTTTCTTCATGACTGAAGAGCACTGCCACAACAGTGGCACAATTTTCCCCCTGGTGTTTGTTACTTAGAACAAAAGATACTGGGTATCTTTTTCTTCTATAATTTTTTCAAAAAGATTAATTTTTTCCCCCCAAACATGATGATAATAATGATTCAGTTCAACTACAGAGTTGAATGGTTTGGGTTTGTCATTTTGTTATTTTTTATTCTACTCTTTTTTAAAAAATAGTCATTGTCATGGTTTAAGCCCAGCCAGTAACTCAGAACCATGCAGCCGCTCGCTCACTCCTCCCCCCTTCCTCCTCCTGCTTCCAGGGGGATGGGGAGGAGAATCAAAAGAATGTAACTCCCACGGGTTGAGATAAGAACAGTCCAGTAACTAAGGTATAACACAAAACCACTACTGCTCCCACCAATAATAATAATGATAATTATGAGGGAAATAACAAGGGAAGAGAATACAACCACTCACCACGTGCCAATCGATACCCAGCCCGACCAGAGCAGTGATCTAGCCCTTCTGGGTAACTGCCCCCAGTTTATATACTGTGGTATGGAATACCCCTTTGGCTAGTTTGGGTCAGGTGTCCTGTCTCTGCTTCTGACATTGTGAGTGCTATTTCTGTTTGGTGTTTCACTAAGCATTTAAGTCCATAAAAGATCCCTCCAAGCATTACCCACCTGCATGCAGTGAATACTGCAGCCGTTATAGAGTGGTTTTGAGAAATCAAGGTTCATTTGCTGTGCTTCAGAGAGGCTGGATTTATACCTAAAGAACAACAAGAGTGATAATTGTATAGTGCATTTGCCTCAAATGAAGCTGTTGACATTAATTTGTGATGTACTCAGTAGTTGAACAGGTCTCCTGTTTGACCACTTGATCCTTTGCAACCCAGTGAAGCAGAAAGAGCCACTACTGGCTGAGAAGAGCAAAAGAGACTAGGGAAAAGAAGGGGATTGGGATCACCTCTTCTTTTTTAATTAAGGATATTTTAAATTAGGGATCTTGATCAAGGCACCGCGGCTGCAGCACACGCTCAGGGAAAGAGCTGCGACAGAGCTCAGCGATCCAGGGTCACGCCGCCCTTCCCTCATCACTGGCAGTCTGAGGCCCGCGGCGGCGGCTCCATTGACCGCCATACCCTCAGGCCTGTGGCTTCTTTCACACCGATCGCAGACAAAGGAGGTCAAGACCAACCGGGGAGGAGCCCGGCGGCGCAGCTTGGCCAGGCCCCGGCGAGCCCCACTCCCGTCGCACCCGTCGCCCCTTCGCGGTACCTGATGACGCTGGGCTGAGTGAAGCCCAGCCGCCACTCCCGCTCGCCCCGCCGCAGCGCTCGGGCCTCTGCGCAGCAAGGTCCGACAGCGGACTGGCCGGCACCACCGCCAATCATCGGCTTCTACGCCAATCGGCCCGGAGTGCACCACTTCCTCAGAGCGGGCCAATGGGAAGGGTGTGGTGGTGTAGTCATATGACGGTGTGCAGCACTGTGGGCTGTTGTTGGCAGGGGTTGTCTGTGGCGGCGGTGCGACCATGGTGAGGGGTAGCGGGGCTGGGAGGTTGCGGGAGCACTGGGTGCAGCACAGCTGGGCGGGTCGGGCGGGAGGGGTTCCTCCCGCGTCAGCCGGTGGCTGAGGAGCAGGCCCGTTCGCTCAGGGCCGGGCTGGAGCCGGGGACTCCTACTCAGGAGCGCTGTCAGTGGCCGCTCCCGGCGAGCGGTGAGGGAGGGCCTGGCCGGTTGCGGAGGCCGTAGCCGGGCTCGGGGGCCGTTGGGCCTGGCCGGTTGCGGAGGCCGTAGCCGGGTTCGGGGGCCGTTGGGCCTGGCCGGTTGCGGAGGCCGTAGCCGGGCTCGGGGGCCGTTGGCCCAGCCCGGGTGGGGCTGAGGTGAGGGCTGGGCCCGCGGTAGCGGTTCGCGCGGTGGTGACGGCTGCCCGTGGGCCGTCGCTGCCTGTGTCAAAGCAGTCGCTGCTGTGCTGGCCTTTGCTGAGTTCACTTGTGGGACCGCAGGAAAGTCGCAGGTCGGCGTGTTGCCTGGGGAGCCCCTGCTGCACCTGTGGCCCGAGTTGAGGTGTGCTATAGCGTGCTGCTCCTGCCGGCCCCAGGCTGTGTCCCCTCTGGCGCTGTGCAGGTGCGCTTTTCTTGTCCACATAGTAGTCTCCCCCCGGGGTAGTTCCTCCCGACCTTTCAGGCCTGCGGTTTCACACTGTCCTAGTGAACGTCCTTTCTCACAAAGTGGCTTTACGTTGCTGAGCCCAGCTCCATAGAGCTTCTGGAGCACACGTTGTTGTTTATTAGAGAGGCAAACCTGAAATTTCAGCGTAGAAATAGCTCTTATTGAGAAATGTTTTTTAGTTTCCAGTAAAAATAAGGGGACATTCAGTTTTCCTAGTGAAACTGAAAGTCTGCCTGTGTCCTCTGCAGCATTTAATAATGAAACTTTAAGCAGCACTTGTTGTAACCATCACAGTATGTTAATTGACCTAAGTGTGGAGTATAAACAGTAGCAATAGTATCTAGATAATGAGGCAGAAATTAACTGCGTGCTTTATAAAGCAGGAATTGCACAGTTTTTAGGCTTCTGGGACAGACTTTCAAGTTATGTGTATGTTGTTATCAGTTTAGTACTACATACTCTAGAGGTGGAGGGGGCAAAACCTGTAATGTTATTTGAGAGATGAATAGAAAAAAATAGGTAATGCAAAATGCTAAATCTGTGTAGATGTTTAAGTGCTTTTTAACAAGGCTGGTTTTAAGAGGGCTCTGTTTGTTCTTGAACATCCCCTGACTAAAAGTCCAGCCCCTTAATTCTTGTTAATGTCTTGTGATTTCCTGTGGCAGTAAGTACCAGTTTAAATATGTGAAAAGTATTTTTTTTTCTCTCTTGTTCATCTTTGAGCTCCTCTACTGTGAGATAGAAGTTCTGAAGTTGCCTTGAATACTGCATAATAATGCTTCCGATGTGGTATAAAATGCTTATGCGTTTTTGGTGAATTCCAGGCAGCTCAATGATTTTTACAGAATTGCATTGTGTGCACGCAGGCTTCATCTGTAGGCTTGGCAGCTGTCCTGATCTGCTTCTGTAGCTAACCCATCTTCTGTCTTGGATAGTGTTCATTTTAAATGTCTTAAGGGTGACTGGTTGGTAGTAGTCCTAATAAATCCAACTAGGAAGAGGCAGAAAACCTCCTTGGATAAATCTCATTCATTATGGTACTAAGCACAAGCATGTGAGTAAATGAAAGTAAAAGTAATGTGTGGAACAGGCTGTGAGCACATCAGTTATCTAAACAAAAGTATTTAATCATTTGGAGATTAGATGAAATTGCACTTTAGAATGGAACAGAAGCAAAATCTTCTGCTTGGTTTATTTATACTCTGTATCCAGCTTAAGGTACCTGTATAGACACAATTCAGGCTGTTTGGTAGGCTCCATAAGCTTGCCATGAATTCTGCTGTATTTCAATACAATGTAATTCTCTTGAGTGCTGCAAGTTACCAGTTTAAATGAAATGAACATCCTAACTAGTCACACATTGACCCAAAATAATAACCATCTACAGAGTGCAGCTGAATCAAGTATGAAACTAAGTATGGATCTTATGAAGTCTTCCCATAGAGTTATTAGAAAATAAGAAAATTCTACGCAGTAGGTATAATCTTCACTTTGTATGTTGAAGAGTAGTTGCTATTATGAGGAAAGGCATGATCCAGAATTATGTTTGCTGCTGTGATAATACACTTTTCTAATTGTTATCTGCAGGATAACTTGTATTACCTACTCTGATCATCCATGCAGTAGACTTCTTACAAGCTAGTTTGGTGTTGTTTTTGAAAAAAAAAAAAAAAAAAAATCTTGTTTACCAAGTCCAAGGCAACTTACAGATCACAAGGCTTTATTTAAAAAAAAAAAACCCAAACAACATTCCCCCCCCCAAAAAACAACAACAAAACCAAAAAACCCAAACAACAAAGAAGCAAAACCTGAAAGGACCAAAAAAAGCCACACACACCAAAAAAACCCTCACCAAAAGCCAGCTCCCCTCAACCTCTGCTGAGTTCAGCTGCTGTGTGTTGTGACTTCTGTAACTTGCCTGTGGTAACTTCAAAGCTAGACAAAGGCTATGGTGCAGGAGCTGATAGTGCAGCTGAAGGAGGCAGTTCTCTGTCCCTTGCTTCCTTGTTGCTTGTCATGGTTTAAGCCTTTTTTTCAGAGGAAAAAAGGTTAATGAACAAGTAAAGCAGAAAATTGTGTTAGCATCAACTCTCTGTTTTTCTTCAGTATTTGCAGTGTATCTAATGGGGGTAAGGCTCAGGCATTTCTAAAAGCCTATAAATTGCTTATCTTGTGTTCATGCAGGAGTTTATACCTTATTGTACGTGTTGTTGATGCGCCAGGACATTTTGTGCCTTGATTATGGAGTGCTACTGCTTTTCTCTAGTGTCAAAGTATTTTCTGCTTCAAAAGCTTATGTTCTAGTTTCTCGTTTGTAGGTTGGCGTAGGACTCCACAGTGCAGTTGCTCTTTTTTTTTTTTTTTTTAATATATAAAATAGCACTTGAAAATGCCATCTTTTGTTATTATGTTCCTAATTTAAAGTGGAAGATAGAGATCATAACCAGCTTTATTCAACATTGTATCTGACAGAAGTAGTTTCCAGTTTGGTGTGTACCCTGCTAACTGTGGTTGGTAGGCTTTTACTGTATATTCTCTTTCCTTCGGTTGTGTTTTGCCACAACTTCCTCAAACTTCAGGTGTGTATATCAGGATGCATGTATCTTGATGTGATCTTGTGTGTCACTTGATGATAACCATGTGTGGAAACATCTGTAATTTTGAAGCTGAAAGTAGCTCACTTTCTGAAGTAGAAAGAAGAGGGTAAGCTGGGTATTTAATACTCGGACTTTGAAAAGTAAGAAAGAGTTGGAACTTGTTTAGTGGTGCTGCTGTTAAGATGTTTTCTCTTCATATAGAAGTGAAGCTGCTACAAACACCACCTCAGGCTGCTTCTGTTGTATGCTTGTGGCAGTGGTAGGTTATCTCACTGCCTGTATGACTGTACAATGCCAGTATTGTCTTTAGACATGAAGTGCAGTACCCTTGTAGTACAGACATTTGTTTAGACCAATCACCTTCTCAGTCATCATATTGGAACACATACAAATGTGATTTTACTCTTAATCTTGAAGAGATGCAGAAGAAAAAAGCTGTTCTCCTGTGGTAATGTGAAAATGCTTGTCAATGAATTCAGTCATGTACTTGGTACAGTCCCAGTGTTGAATATAGTGTGAGACCTTGCTGCTCAAATTTAGAGCAGAAATGGAAATACTGTCAATGTCTTCTGTTGATGCAGACAGAATTTGGTGTAAAGCTGACTCTAGTTTGTTATAAATGGGAAAGCTAGGTCTGTCAGCAGGGCTCTGAAACTCCATTAGTTCCCGAGCTGTTGCTGAAAAGGCAGTGGTTAAAGTTGCATAAGAAGGTGTATACCTTCAATTAGGTATTTCTGATGAGATCATTATTGGTATCATGTAAAGCATAGTCTCAACCTCATAGTAGTCATTATGCTTTAACCAGTGTTTTTCACACCAAAAGTAAGAACTGCACTCTGCCAACCATTTCTTGGGGCTGTAGCAAATAAGCATTTCAATAAATGCTTTAACTTGGTGTTGCTCTCAAAAGGCTGCCTTCTCACAGTCCTGCTTGCAATGTTTTATGTGCTTGTAGGGTGAATGGTAAACTGTGAAACAGCTGGGCTAGTCTTCTAGCTTATTTGATGCTTTACAGCCTAAACAGCTCTCCCAGCACTACTCAGTCCTGTGGACAACTGGGGATGGCAGAGCAGGACTGATGGCTGTGTAAGCTTAATGCCCATTATAAGAAGGGGGCATGGGAAGTTGTGGTTAGTGTCAGTGTTACTGCACTGTATCTAGCTGTGCTTTAACGTAGATCTGATGTGGTTATAGCATATGACAGTCAGCTCAGTAGTGATGTATCTTCTCTAAAGCACTAGTGTGGGTTCAGGGGATGGTAGAGTGTGGCATGTTCTGGCAAAGACATAATTCAGCAAGTCTGTTATGTGATGTTTTGATATTTGTTGCACACTAGTCCCAGCACTGTCAATTTCTGTTCCTTGAAATTCCAATCTGTTGTGGAATAAATAAAGATTAGCAATTGCAGCAAAGTTCTGCTGGCAGAACATTCTTGCTTCACAGCTGGAGGTTTTCTAAGAAATTGCCTATTGGATGGCCTGGGAAGTAGGGTCATCTAGCCATGGATGCTATTGTTGCCTTATGCTTAAATTGTTTCTTGAAACATCTGCACTTTGTTAATTATAGAGAGAGCTTTGTAAGAGGTGCAGTCACTCTAATTAGCATAGGTGGCTTTTTCCATTGACTAAATGGACTCAATTATTGGCATGGTTTGAATATTACTGAGGCACATTGAGTCCTAGAAGTGATGGTTAGAAGGCACCTTTATCTCCTATAACCCTCCTCCTTGAAGCAGGATCATCAATGTTTGATCAGATCAGCCTTGGTTTTGTCTAGCTGGGTAATGGAAGACTTTCAAGGACAGTTTCGCTGCCTATTTGGGTGTGATGGAGGCAAGAAGAGTGTTGCTTGGCATTGTCTGTTTCCTGTATGTGGAAAAGGGTACAGGGGAAAACAAGGGGGAGATACTGGCTGTGAGTCTTCAGGGAGATTCCAATTGCAGAACAAGAACCTAATTAAATATGGGAGAAAACAGGGGTGTGCCAAGGCTGAAGTGCTCTATAACCAGGAAGTTTCTGATAAATTAAAACCTCTCTATTTTAATGAAGACCTCGGTGACCAAAAGACACTTATGGGGACTGCACACATGGGGTGTGTGGGAGGAGGTGTTACTGAGGATACTGATTTTAAGAAGGTTAGGGTGATGTAGCTCATAGCCTGCTAGCTCATAGAATCATAGAACAGTTAGGGTTGGAAAGGACCTTAAGATCATATAGTTCCAACCCCCTTGCCATGGGCAGAGACACCTCCCACTAAACCATGTCACCCAAGGCTATGTCCAACCCCACCTTGAATGCCGCCAGGGATGAAGCATTCACAACTTCCCTGGGCAACCCATTCCAGGGCCTCACCACCCTTACAGTAAAGAATTTCTTCCTCATATCCAGTCTAAACTTCCCCTGTTTAAGTTTGAACCCATTACTGAGATTTAGTTAAAAAGAGCATAGTCTCTGAATCATAAGGAAGTGCAGTATGATCCTTGGAAAGACAAAAGATGTTGAAGGCTTTTGAGGAAAGGTAAGAGGAAGAGGATCACTGGGATAAGTAGTGAACATGAAGAATTGTTGCTTCTCTTCAGTTTTCTATTGCTTTCTGTAAGTCACTTCTACCTTGCAAAAAGCACTAACTACCTTATCCTTTGCTTGTCTGAAACTTGTCCTTAATAGAGTTCTGTGGCTTAGACAGTAGGTAATTGAGAATTGTGGGTACAGGAAAGCATCTGTATAGTCTGGGCTTTGTTTTGAAGCTCTGTGTAAGGAAGTAACAATGCTTCCTCTCAACATAGTGATGTCTTTGCATTCTCTTGAAGCTTTTTTCTTGCCAGATACTTGCACTGGATTCTTGACCTCTAAATGTTAGAAGGGAAAAGTTGACCCTGTTCTGTCCCCTTGGCTTTGCATTCCAAGAACCAGTGGTGTTCACAGGCTACTCATAACCAATCTCCTCCCTGACCTGAGGTTTTTGTGGAGTCCTGGGAGCTTTCTCCCTTACATATCACACAGCTGTTCAATAACTCTTGAGTGGTCATGCTGCAGTGTCACTTGCACTGCATTCTAAACTGAGGGAACCCAGTCTGAATGGAGTCATAAACAGCTTCATAGAAATTACTGAGTTCTGGGGTTTTGTTTGTTTATGGTGTGGTGTTGTGTGTTTGTTGTGTTTTCTTTTTTTGGGTTTGTTGTTGGTTTTTTTTTTTTTTTTTTTTTTTTTTTTCTGTTGGTTGGTTTTCTTTTGAGGCAATAACACAGCAGTCTTCTCCTCAGGATGAACAGGAAAAACTTCTGGATGAAGCCATTCAGGCTGTGAAGGTGCAGTCTTTCCAGATGAAGAGATGCTTGGTAAGAATGTGACTTTAAAATGCAATGAGGCTTCTTATCTGCTATGAGTAAACAAGTAAATCAATATTACTCTCCAGTGCTACGAGGAAAAGTAAACCAAGTATGTATAGGTGGTAGATTAGAAGTTTGTCTTGTATCCTGTGATGGCAGGTGATTATATGCAGCATGTCTAAGTTACATGCAGCCTAATAAACTGTGGCTTTCAGCAAAGTGGTGGTGTTGGTAAAGAGGAATTCTAACAGTGGTCTGCTTGGCAGTGTGTATCCTCCATCTGCTTTTTTTTTTTAAAAGGCTAGAAGTGTAGCTTTCTAAAATACTATAGTTGCCTAGTATTTCTTAGGGAATATTCTCCCTTCCTCTATAGGACAAAAACAAGCTTATGGATGCTCTGAAACATGCTTCCAACATGCTTGGTGAGCTGCGAACTTCTATGTTATCTCCAAAGAGCTATTATGAGCTCTGTATCCTTTGAAGAGGAAACAAATAGTTGAAATGCTGAATTTGGAATTAAATGTTCATCTGCTTTTTTGGTACAGTGGCATTTCTTCTATCCTGTATTTACTAGCACTTTTCTCAGTATTTGGTTATCTGGATATATTGTAGGAGAATATACACTTATTTGCTCACTGTGTAAGTTTATCTTTTCCCTTTGGTATAAAGCAGGTCTTTAATGTCTTTTATATCTTCTTCTGGGAGGCTTCAGGAGTCTAGCTCTATAAAAAATATCATCTCTGTAAAACATCTCTGCTTGCAGTATGCTACCCCAAAAATCTGTAAAACCAACTTATTTTTTTGCCCTTTGTTATTTTATTAGCTTCTAACCATAAGTCAGTTCCTCAGTGTGCTTACTTGTGCATACTGTGGTGTCTGAAGAAGGGAAGCCTTTTCATGAGACTTAGGAATAGAATGTGAATATATTCAAATACTGCTTTTTCCAGGTGTGGGTGGGTGATGTTCTGTAACACATAGTATGCCTTTATTTTAGATACTCTCTTTAGTCACATTAATTTGCTTGCTCTTTTGACTTGTTTGTTGTTTTTTTTTGGTTGTTTTTTTTTTTTTCCTTTTAATATGCTAAAGCTGACAATTAAAGGCTTGGGGTTAGTTGTGCATGTTTATCCAAGTAGTGATTGTTATTTCAGAAGTACTACCTACTTGGGCGTGATTGTATTTGGTACAACATCTTTCCTCCTTGGTGTGAATGAGCAAGTTACTATGTAAACCTGTTATAAATATTTTAAATTAAAATCCTTAATTATGAGGAAGACATGGCAATTTCTGATGAGCTGCACTACTTGGAAGTCTATCTGACAGATGAATTTGCCAAAGGAAGGAAAGTGGCAGACCTTTATGAGCTAGTACAGTACGCTGGAAATATTATTCCAAGACTGTAAGTGCATGTATGTTACTATGTGTGTTAAAAATAGTGAAAAATGGTTGGACTTCGGGTTCAGAATGATGATTGACTCTGTTCTTGCTTGACAGCAAGATTTCAGTTTACAATGGTAAACAGTATTTCTGCATATCTTAAGAGTGGATTGCTATGAAACTTCTGAAATTTAGGCCAAGAGTGCGGCTAGCTGCAGGTCAGTTCTTCCTGCCAGTGTGTTGGTTTTGCACATGACCAAGATGGAAGCACTTTGATATTGGAAAAAAAATTGGCTTTTGGGTCAAGAGCTGGTCAGTGGAAGATTAGTATCACATTCTGATCAGTGGGATTGGTTACATATTTATTAACATTTTCAATTATCTGTTAATGAACTTGTAACTGAGGATCTAGGTCTTAGATCCTCATACAGAGCAGATGCTTCATAACTGTCTGTGTCTTGGAGGGTAAGAAGTGTGAGAAGGAAGCTGAAAATTTCTGTAACTTAATTTTAAAAAGCTTTGTGGTTCTGAATGTGTGCTTTTGGTGATAGTGTGCTAGAGATGATACTGGAAGGCTTATCTTTAAATATGCGGCCATTAGGCTGGAGCAGATCTAGATATTCAGACTTAGGACTTGGATTTTGTTTGGTAATGCAGTTATTAATTCCTGACATTATGCTTGTGCCAGGAAGAGGCTTTGGAGACAAGGCAGCATCCTCATGCAGTTTCTGGAGTTTGGCTAATGACAATGTCTTTACCCCTCTGCATAATCATTTGAGTTGTCTTCTTGGCTGTTTGATGTAGACTCTCGTTATCCCTCATGAGCATTTTTGGTGCTTTCATGGAGGTTCTGTGCACATCCATGCAGGAGACAGAGGCACCAGAGGCTTAAGGCCTCTAAACAGAATATGTGAAAATTCTGAGTGTTGCAAGTTTTTTCTTTTAAGCTGAAAGGGAGTCCAATACACTGGAACATCAGTCCTTTGCATCTTGCATGTCCCTTCTACCTGTTGCTTAATACAGTGATGCTGAAGGAGTAAGTACAGGCCTGGGGTTTTCTGAAGAGCATAACACCTCTCCTGCTAGCCTAAAGTGTGAAGGAGGCTTAACTGCTTCATCGTAACAGATTACTTATCTACATGTGCCAGAACTGTTTTCCAGTTTAGTGGAGTGCTGAAAGTATAGACAAGCTGATCTGAGAACATTCAGAACTTGATGTATGCTGAGCATTTAAAGATTCAGCGTGTAAAGCTTTGTGATGACACCAGGTGGCTGTTCAGACTTACTGTGCTCTCTGGCAGAGGATAGCAGGAGTTGAAAGCTAATTTAATATCCAAAATTATGGGACCTAGGTGATATTGTATTGCTTTCTGTGCTTTGGTAATACTGCCAGGATGGAAGAAAGGAACTGTTACCTTTAAGTATGTTGTTGCTGTTTACAATTTATTGTTTGATTCTGTGCCTTTTGCAGGTATCTCCTGATAACAGTAGGTGTGGTCTATGTCAAGTCATTTCCACAGTCCAGGAAAGATATTTTGAAAGACCTGGTGGAGATGTGCCGTGGAGTACAGCATCCTCTTAGAGGCCTCTTTCTTAGGAACTATCTCTTGCAGTGTACCAGGAATATCTTGCCAGATGAAGGCGAGCAAGCAGAGTAAGATCATAGAATCTCAGACTGGTTTGGGTGAGAAGGGATCTTAAAGCTCATCCAGTTCCACCCCCGTGCCACAGGCAGGGACATCTTCCAGTAGACCAGGTTGCTCCAAGCCCTGTCCAACCTGGCCTTGAACACTGCCAGGGATGGGGCAGCCACAGCTTCTCTGGGCACCCTGTGCCAGTGCCTCACCACCCTCACAGGGAAGAATTTTAAAAATTGTTTTAAATAGAACATATTTATAACAAAGTTTTCTGTATGACTTTCTTTGGGTTTGAGATAAGTAGATCTGTCAAGTCTGTAGAGTTCTAACAGATATTTTGTCCATTAAGAATTCCCTTTCAGAACTAAGGTTTCTCACAAGGGAGGGTATTAATCTTTCTTGTGAGCCCAGATATCCCACTACACACTTCCCTACCCTCCTACCTTCTTAAAATTTGATGTTCACCAGATGAAAGGATGAATACCTCTGATGAGCTTTTCCTGTTCCTAACCTGTTCTCAATTGCAGTGAAGAAACCACTGGAGACATCAGTGATTCAATGGATTTTGTGCTGCTGAACTTTGCTGAGATGAACAAACTTTGGGTGCGAATGCAACACCAGGGCCATAGCCGGGACAGAGAAAAAAGGGAGCGAGAAAGGCAGGAACTCAGAATCCTAGTGGGAACAAACCTGGTTCGCCTCAGTCAGTTAGAAGGTGTTAATGTGGAGTGGTACAAGCAGGTAGGATGTATGTCCATCCTTTTTGACTTTTTACCTTTTCCAAATGAAACCAGTTTGGGCTTTCAGATAGGCAGCTTGAAGTGTTACAGCTATGCTAAAAGTTCAGTAATCCTGGTGCTTCTCAAACTCTTCACCTGAAGAAAAGTCCTGAATGCTAATAAAGCTGTATAATGTGTTGTGAGGCTGAGGATGACTAATGCATTTTTCCTTTAAGCTTGCGTGTAATGTTGACAAGAAGCTTTAAACCAACTCATTCTGTAAGTAAAATGGGAATCCAGAAGGGAAGTTTTAAGGGATGTGTACACATACCAAGTTCTGTGATAGCTTCATTTAACTTGTAAATTCTATGCTTCCCAAAGCATTCAAGAGAACTGTTACTGCATGAGATGATAGTCAAGCAAATACATTATTTAGAAGTTTGTCCTTTGAAAGTTCTACCATATAGCTGCTGAAAATTATTTTAAGCAGTGCTGCTGAGGCCCTAAGTAGTGGTATGTGCCAGCAAAGCTAGTAGCACTGATGTTCTAAATCAGAGCTTGCAGATTGTAGTGTCTGAAAGGGACAAATGTCTGAGACCAGGAGACTTTTTTTTTTTTTTATTATTATTTTTTTCTTAAAGTTTTCTGATAAGAAAACTGATTACATAAATAAAAAGCTGAGAAATGTTAGAAATACTGCTCTGCTTGGACTAAATGTGCAAGTGAATATAAAATTGGGAAGTAATTGTCAAATCACTGTAAGACTCTTTCCTATTCCAGATTGTTCTGTCTGGAATATTGGAGCAAGTTGTAAACTGTAGAGATGCTTTAGCTCAAGAGTACCTCATGGAGTGCATCATACAGGTGAGCTGCTTAAATTCAATTGCAGTGATGGGACACAGGGATACTTACTCCTCTGTTTTTAGTCAGATTCAGGCTTTCACCTCTTCCTCATGAACTGGAAAACTTCATCACTGGGATTCTTATGTAGTGTCTTGTCCCATATTTTTTTAATAGGTGGGTGGAGTGGAGATTTGATTTTGTACTTCTGCTGCTGCAGAAGCTTGTCAGCATCTGAGCTGCAGTGCCTGCAATATGAATTATAATAGATAGCTGGTCCCTCAAGTTACCCGTTTGTCTTGCACCTCTTGCTTCATGCATTTACCCAGTCATGGTCAGCTTGGGGAGCCCTAAAGGCACTGGTGGGCCAGTCTGTATTTACTGTGTGGCTATCTGCTTTAGAATTACTCTGTTACTTTTTACTGCTGTGTAACAACAGACAAATTCAGTTTGTAACTTGATGACTATTGATCTAAAACTTCAGGTTTTCCCAGATGAATTTCACCTCCAAACCCTGAACCCATTTCTCGGAGCCTGTGCTGAGCTGCACCAAAATGTGAATGTGAAAAATATAATTATTGCTTTAATTGACAGGTGAGTGACCAAGGGGGTGGAAACTGGCTCAAAATTAAGTTTGTGTTGTGCACAAGGAGATAATAATTCTTCCAGCATTTGAAAGCTTTCCATTTTCAGTATTGTGTAATTTCACTGTTTCTGTGTCTTTCAGCTGTGATTAAGACTGTGAAGAACATCATAGCTTTTGCCCTCTGGACTCTGCTTTTACAGCTTCCTATAAAACCTGCTTTAAGGACTGATTAAAATTTGTAGACAGATTAAGCCAGAAAACAACCTATTTAGTATCAACCAATTTAATGTTTCTGAGCTTAAGTGGCAGCAGTGTTCTGATTTGATAGCCATGTTGATCATAAGTACTTCTTGAAACCCTGAAAATCGTCATGGCGAAATCGTACATCAAGGATGCTTTACCTTGCAGTTTTGATCAGAGAACGTAACACCTCTTCAGAAAAGAGCTAGTAGGAAATGGAGCTACCTTCTTAATTTCTTAGTTTAGCACTAACTTCCTGCCTGTTCTCCCAAAAGTGTTTTTCCTATAGAGATACAGCTTAAAACTGCTTGCACTGAATTCAAATATGGGGGAGGAATCATAGAATCATTTAGTTTGGAAAAGACCTTTAATATCAAACTTGAAGTTCTGGTTTGTATCCTGAAACAACACAGATTATCAGTGAGTGCCTGTCCTTTCTTACTGCAGAAAGGAAGTGTACTTTCCTGGCTTTTTGAAGCCTCAGAAAAGCTTTGTCCTTGCATTTGCACACAAGCATGTGTACCCTTGTATTTGGTCCATGTATCAATGTATGGACTTCAATTGCCATAGGGATCTTGAGTCCTACTTTCAACAGTGAGTATGTTTGTTGTGGTTTTGTTTCTTTGTCTTTAACGTCTGGAGATGGAACATGGGTATTAAGCATGAATGGTGTGACTTGGGATCTTGTAGGTTTTACTAACAAATCTGTAGCTTGTTTTCTTCAGGTTACATCAGATCTATTTGTTCAGGACTTCAGTCTTACTGGAGTATCTTTCAGTATTTGTACACTCGGCAGAGAAGCAGCTCTGCCTTCATCCAGAGATATTCACAGGAATTCATTGGTTTTCTGCACTTTGCTGCTGTGCCCGAGTTTTTTGTGTGGTTTTTTTTTTTAATAATTTAGCTAGCTTAAAACAAACAAAAAACCAAACAAAAATAAATTAAAAAGCCCCCAAAGCCCCCAAATCCTCAGAAGCATTGCCTATAATGGTCTAATTTCTGAGACTGTGTCTTGTGACTGCTTTCAACAGAGGTCACAATCTTTCACTAGCTTCTTACATTACTGCATAGCAATGTGATTCCTGCAAGAAGGTTTTCCTCAAGTAGCTTTTGTGGTTGTGTCTACTTAGAGGTTTTAAACAGGTTTGGTATTACTTCCACAGTAAGTTTTCACTGTTATAAACAACAGTAAGCAACTGACTTAAGAGTGAGCCTGCTGCCTTCCTAGACTTACCACTACTGTGTTTTGTTGGGCTACTAATAATGTCTTCCACAGCTTTCTTAATTGGCTATAGGACAGGTGGTGTGATGATCATCATCTTTGTAGTATGGCAAGTTGTGCTTTTGACTGTAATGTTACTGCAAGTGTTGGAGGATGGATCTGTTCCTGGAATCCATGCATTGTTTGGATTTGGAGTTGTTAGGAGCAATTGTTGTGTGTTTCAGTATTGTGTAGTTAAGGTATGAATCTGCCCCATAGAGGTAGTGCCTGTTGGCATTTCTTATCTTTATTTCAGCTGACATAGAATAATTGAAATTGAACATTGATGACTGCTGAGGAAGCTTGTGAAGCTGTAGTCCCTATTCCCATGGGGCTTTCCCATTATGGAATCTTTCTGCAAATAGTCTCGCTGCTTTGGGATCTTTCTTGCCTTACTAAACCATTCATAGCTTTTAATTATGTTGTCATCTGCCTGCAACTTACTTATACTTTGTAGCATGCTGGCCTTACCTTCTGAGCTGCTGCCAAGAAAAGCTGCCTTGTCCCTTTGAGAAAAGGCAGTGATTGTTCCTGGCTTTAGAAAGTCTGCTTGCTACCACTCTAATGAAATATAAGAATAGTTCAGCATCTATTTTTTCCTAGAAGTGAAGCTTCTTGACACCTCAGCCTTTTCTTACCTGACTTTGTTTCAGACTTAAAGTTTAATAACTTAAAAAAATTTAATTAGGTGCTTTTTTCCTAAATACTTTTGTAGGTCTTTCTCTAATTCAGTATAGAATAATCCCTTAACAACTAGAAAGCAAAGATAGTAATGCTTAGCTTTTCTTAAGCTGCAGCCTTGGTAAAGGTGCTTGCCTTCCTGTAGTGATTCTTCTGTTGTCTGATTTCTGCAAAAACAGTGGTTGGCATGACTTCCTTTTGTTACAGATAGAGATGGCTCTACAACATCCAACATCCTTTGGATGCTCTTGCTGGTTAGGGATCTCTTGCTTTGTTTACTGTTTTTATTTTTATTTTTTTTGGGGGGTGACCAAAAATTCTTCTCCACTTTAAATTTACTTTGTATTTTGCTCTTTGCAAACAGTAGAAGTACCAAACATGTTGGTCTGTCTTTGGAGACAAAGTATAGTTAAGTTAGCATATTTCTTCTGTTGTTTTTCTCTGGAGACTGTTTTGCAGAGAATGCTACTGGATGTCTGACTTCAGTAATAACACTGAATAGATGCAGGATATTTGCTCTTCTGTCAGCTGCGTAGAATATCTCTTTCTCTGCTGGAACAGCACGCTTGCTCCTAGCTGAAAAACATGGGATTACGAAACATCCTCCTTGCTCTTTCTTCATTTTGCCATCTCTGTCAACACTCTTTTCCAGGACTGATATTTACCAGGCTCAGTTGCTATTGAGGTTTATGACTTCCGTTAATTTAATTTTTGCTTGTAATAGAGCTTGCAAATATACCAAAGGACTTGCTTTTGCTGTCAGTATCTCTTTCTGGCCTGTGTCTGAGGAGTTGAAAGACTTTGCTGACCAAGCAGCTTTCCTTTATCTGTTCTCAGGTTAACTTTATTTGCACATCGTGAAGATGGACCTGGTATCCCAGCAGATATCAAACTGTTTGACATATTTTCGCAGCAGGTGGCTACTGTTATACAGGTATGCTGGGTATTCTTGGATGCAGTTTTGGGGTGGTTTTGCAAAGTTATGTGCTGCTTTTTTTTTTTTTTTTTTTTTTTAAATCCACTCAGTGCTGTCTTAAATTTCAGTCTCACCAGGACATGCCCTCAGAGGATGTAGTATCTTTGCAAGTTTCTCTCATTAATTTGGCTATGAAATGCTACCCGGACCGTGTTGACTACATTGATAAGGTGTTAGAAACAACTGTGGAAATATTCAGTAAACTTAATCTAGAACAGTAAGTGTCTCCTGCATTCTCTCTGGTGTGACAATTAATACTTTAAAATCGTGACTTCTACATGTCATATTTAGCAAAATAGCAGAGATGTGCTTTGATGTGTAAGATTACTGCCTTTGGGCAAAACTATAGAGGATCATGATACACTACTGACTAACCAGGACTTACTCACCTGTGCATAAATCCTACTGTGCAGCTAGCTCTACAGCTACACAATGTGTGTGCCAAGCCATGTGTAGTCATTATCTGTTCATCCCTTACAACACTTGAGTTATCCCCTTGCTGAATTTGCAGCCACAATCTCTGCTTCTACTATCAGCAACTTAAAATGTGCATTTTCCACTGTACATCCTAAAGAGCAAGATATGAGTTGTTTTGATACCTATTTCTTTCTCCCTAACAGCAAGTTGCTTAGATGTCGTGCTATACATCAGAATTGGTATTGAGACAGACTTTAAATTTGTCTGCATGTGTGAACTGTGAACTATTGACTGTGTGTCTTGCATTTATTTATTTATTTATTTTTTTATTTATTTTTAGTATTGCAACAAGCACTGCTGTTTCAAAGGAACTGACTAGACTTTTGAAGATCCCTGTTAATACTTACAACAATATCCTGACAGTTCTGAAACTAAAACATTTTCACCCACTCTTTGAATACTTTGATTATGAGTCCAGGAAGAGCATGAGTTGTTACGTGCTTAGCAATGTACTGGATTATAACACACAAATTGTGTCCCAAGAACAGGTATGACATAAGTTAACTTGAAATTTTAGGTATTTAACCAGCAGTTTGAAGACTTGAAAACACATACTAAATAAGTGACTTAGAATCATAGAATTACAGACTTCATGCAGGGCATGCTTTGTTTCCTAGTCTGCATGCCCCTGCCTTTCCATCTTAGTAACACAGCTTTATCCTACTTGATAATTCTTCCACCCATGTTCTTTAATATCTTGTCTTTGCACATCTTACCTAACCTCATCCTAGAGACTGTTTCTGTTAGGTTTGAATAAAGACCCTGAACCCCCTTAAAACTAGGCCTATTACCTAAAGAATACTGGATAGTACTTTTGGAATCTGAATTTCCTCTGTACTGCTATGCTGTCCTGCTTGTGCTAGGAGGGACTACTTCAGGGAATAAGGCAAATATATTCTAAAGCATCATCAACTCTGACTTTGCTTGTGTTTTGTCAGCGCTATGAATGACTGTAAAGATGTTCCTGGTTGGCGTCAGCTTATGCTTATAGACTACTTGGGTTTAAATAAAGCTATTATTGCCTTTAACAGGTTGATGCTATCATGAATCTGGTATCTACGTTGATCCAGGATCAACCGGATCAGCCTGCTGAAGATCCTGACCCTGAGGACTTTGCTGATGAGCAGAGTCTTGTGGGAAGATTTATTCATCTCTTACATTCAGATGACCCCGACCAACAGTATCTGGTATGGTCATCAGTGCTGTGAAATGCTTGTGCTCCCTGAATTGTCAGTTTTGCTTTATTTACTATGAGACTTCAGTGTAGCTGGGAACTGGGGCATCACTGCTCTGGCACTACGAACTCAGTAGAGAACATTGTGTGAAATTTTTAATGCTAGGATGAAATGTTTATTTGCATGGAGACCTCATAGCAGCCTTCCAATACCTGAAGGGGGCCTATAGGGATGCTGGGGAGGGACTCTTCATTAGGGACTGTAGTGAGAGGACAAGGGGTAATGGGTTCAAACTTAAACAGGGGAAGTTTAGATTGGCTATGAGGAAGAAATTCTTTCCTGTAAGGGTGGTGAGGCCCTGGAATGGGTTGCCCAAGGAAGTTGTGAATGCTTCATCCCTGGCGGCGTTCAGGGTAGGGTTGGACATAGCCTTGGGTGACATGGTTTAGTGGGAGGTGTCTCTGCCCATGGCAAGGGGGTTGGAACTATATGATCTTAAGTTCCTTTCCAACCCTAACTAGTCTGTGGGTCTATGAAAAAAGCAGGTGAAGCCTTAAAAGCATTTTGTGGATTTAAACTTTTCAACCCATGAGGTGGTAGTTTGGATGCAACTGTATTAGTTTGTACTACTTGATAAGCATCACAAATACTTGTATCAGATTTTCCTACATTACAAGAACAGTAGGAAAAAATCCAAGACTATGGGATTTTCACAACTCTTTCACAGTATCTCACTTTAAAATTATGCATTCCGTATGGAAGAGACCTGAAATGCAATTTCAGACTCCTTAGTCCAAGCCAAAAGTGTCTAATACAGTGACAGACTTCTGCTTATTGATGTTATTTACATGAATTCTAGTAATTACAATTCATGCAATCTAAAAAGCTATGTTGAGTTGGACAATGAGCTTCACTTCTAGTGCTTGTTTCAAAGTGGTGATGGACTGCTGTGACCAGAAAGCAAGGTAGTATCTGTCTGTAATAACTAGATGTTGTTCTGACACTTAAACTCAATTTTTAACTCTGATCTCTAGTAGAAATTCTCTGATATTTGGTTTCTGAAATTTTAGTGTAAAATATAGCATGTCTGAGTTTTGTCCCCTTTGAAAGGGAGTCAGGTTATTACAAGCAACTAATGTTTAGCTTGCCTGGAATGGATTGAATAATTTCTCTTCTGATACCTGGAGTTCTTGCTATTCCCAAGAATTCTGGTTATGAGAATACATAACTAATTATATCAATACATAGAAATAATCCCAAAATAAGTGGAAGGGGAGAAGCTAACAGTACAAACAAGGAGAGCCTCTTAGTCCTTCTCCACAGGTTGAGAACAAGGGCAAAAGGCAATGTAGTATCATGTTCATGTTGTATGTGTGGCTTGTGATCAAAACTGAGAAATGCAATAAAAGAAGCATTAATGAGCATAGTGAAAATCTAAAAGCTGGGGTTAATGGCAACTGTTGCAGGTGTGGCTACCAGAATGTAGTGCTACAGTCTTTCTCTCAGAGTACGAGAAGCCTTATAGACTTGTGTGTTCAGTTTCATGAAACTTGGCTTCTTTTATGTTCTTACAGGCTACTGTAAGGAAGTATAGTCCTTTCGTAGCTTCCATTGAGTTGAGGACAGAATGTATCTGATATAATTATTAAATGCAGGCTCAGGCAACTTCCATCTTGCTGCACAGTCCAAAATGTATCTGCAGTTAATATAGTACAAGTGTTGCCTAACACTTAAGCAGCTGTAGGAAAAGTTTGGGGAGATGCCACAGAAACTGCACACATTTAATTCAAGTAAAGTAACTTGTATGTAGTCCCCCCCCAAAATACTGTAATTTGATGCTGGTGCCATGTCTTTCTGATGCTCTTATTCCATAGAGTGCAAACTAAGTTATAGATGCAAATAAGACACATTTTCAAGAATGCTCTAGGCTTACAGTGCTTCTATTCTAGATCCTAAACACTGCCCGGAAACACTTCGGTGCAGGTGGAAACCAACGTATTCGTTTTACGCTGCCACCATTGGTTTTTGCTGCCTACCAGCTTGCTTTTCGCTACAGAGAGAACTCCAAAGTGGTAAGTTGACCTCTAGGTAACTCTTGTATACTTGTGTCTTTTGGGCTTTCTTAAAAATGCATTTTGTCTGGCTATGGTATGCTAAGACTTGATACAGAACACTAAGCTTTTTGTTTTTTCTCAAGGCAGATTTTTACTTGAGGTGTGAATGCTTTCTAAAGGAGGATTTTTATCAATTCGTACTAAATTACCTCAGCACTTGAGGAATAGCGAAGCAGAAATTGGCTAGTTATTTAATCATGAAGGTGACTGATGACTTGTTTTTACTTGGAGACCAGAGAGCTGGGACACTGCAGTTGCTGGCATGAAACAGATTTAAATCTGGATATTGAAATTCATCAGCTTCTAAATCTGTAGCTGTACTGTTTTAATGTTTCTAAAAGCAAGTGTTTCTTTGTAGGTTAACTTATATGATAGTTGCAAAAGTGCACACTGAAACAATCACTGATCCGTCTTGGCCCTTTAATGCTTTCTGATTGAGATAGTTAGCTAAAATATATACTTTTTCTTATCATGGGGGTATATTGTGGGGAAATAAGTTAAAATGCTGTTTGTTAAAACACTCCTAAAAATTAATGTTTTAAAATGCTCTTCCCTTCCTGATTGATGCTTCAGACTGAATAGAATTTTTCTCCAATTAACTGAGCAGAAGCCTCATTAGCTGTGTTCTAAGCGTAGCTGTGGTGACTGCAATTCAATGTGTAAACTTGTGAGGAAGGTTTCTATGAGCTGGTAGGAAAAATGGGCGTGATTTTTTTCTAAAATGGAAGAAATATTTCGTGGACACCTACTGAGATCAACGCAGTACTGCTAGGGCACTCATTACTGCTTCAGTAAGTGGCTGGTGTGGCACGTGGAAGAAAACAGGCTGGAGAACTTGACAGATCTCATTACAATTTAGATTCCCTTTGTATCAATATTCTTGTTCAAGCTTTGGCTTGTTTCTCTTCTCTAGGATGATAAATGGGAAAAGAAATGCCAGAAGATCTTCTCGTTTGCTCATCAGACCATCAGTGCTCTGATCAAAGCAGAACTGGCAGAGCTGCCTCTCCGTCTCTTCCTACAAGGAGCACTGGCTGCAGGAGAGATTGGCTTTGAAAATCATGAAACTGTAGCCTATGAATTCATGTCCCAGGTGAGTGTCCAACTATTACACTTGCTGTCCTGTGCTACCTTAAACCTGGCTTGGGTAGGTTTCCTGAACACTGAACCATCCAGTGTGATTAAAACATCTTGAAATGATTGATGGCTAATGCTACTAGGTAGAAACTCCTCATCTTAATTCTTGCTTCCCAGACTGCTGTGGAATTAAGCTCCATTGCTACAGATTTGAATACTCAGTCTGACAACATGTGGTATGTTGCAATACTGCCTACTAGTTGTATAGTTGGCTCACTGGAGGAGTGCAGCTTTCTCAACATGAAATGCTCCTTCACTGCTTCCAAGCCTGTGTCCCAGCTCCTGGTGTCTAGCTTATGTCGCCCTGACCACAAGCCCTCTTTGGAAGGTCTCTAAAATTTGCAGTGTTCACAGCTGTCATGCTGGGCTTTGCTAATCAAAGTACTTGTGTTGAAACCTATTATAAACTACTGTGAAAATCCACTTCAACCTATTTCTTGGTCTTAAGCCTTACTTGTTGCAAAAACACTGCCATCCTCCCCATCAGGTAAAGAACCAGTGTATTTAATGTTATCCACGTTGCAAGCTTTGTCCTAATGTTTCCTCTGATACTGCTACTAATGCATATTCTTAAACTGAGTAGTTAACCTCAGCCTTTCCTCACTGTCTTGTATCAGTTGCCTTTGTAGCACAATTCTGAAGATGAGAGCAGCATGGCAGTTATGTACCTTCTATTAGAGATGGCTCAAGATTTTGTCTCGTGTTTTCTCTCAGGGCTCTTCAACCATGTAGCAGCAGTGCCAATGGTTTTCTTACCTATTCTATAGTCACTGACCTACTGCTCAACTTCTGCTCTACTGTTCTATGTGTTTCAAAGAACCAACTCTTCAGGGACTACTACTGCTACAGAGGTTCCATATTCAAACAGATGCTTGAAATGAGGAAAAACTCAATCTTCAGATTATATGATAGCATTTGTTTGCTATGACCACTTCAGTAAGAAGTATTTTTTGCAAGATGTATTTCCAGTCTGTGGATTTAACTTAATTTTGACACTATTAACGAAAGATCCATTTTCCTGCCTGAAGCTTTTAACAAATGTAAAACTGGACACTTTACTGCCTTGTCACTGGCACATGTGATTTGGGTTTGTGTGTGGGTTTTTGTTGTGGTGTTTGTTGTTTTTTTTTTTTTTCTCTCTGATGTGTTCTAAAGCAGTGATTAAGAGTCCTGCTTTCTCCCTTGACTAGGCCTTCTCTCTATATGAAGATGAAATTAGTGATTCAAAAGCTCAGCTGGCTGCAATCACCTTGATAATTGGGGCATTTGAGAGGATGAAGTGCTTCAGTGAGGAGAACAATGAGCCTTTGAGGACTCAGTGTGCACTGGCAGCCTCTAAGCTCCTTAAGAAGCCAGACCAGTGCAGGGCTGTGAGCACTTGTGCCCATCTGTTCTGGTCTGGCCGAAATACTGACAAGAATGGAGAGGAGGTAAGAATAAAGGGACAGCAGTGTAACACATCCTACCTCGGTAACATTGTTCTGCCTTGCTTCTGAAGGCACTTGCTTCTAAAGTAGATATAGAATCATAGAATAGTTAGGGTTGGAAAGGACCTTAAGATCATCTAGTTCCACCCCCTCTGCCATGGGCAGAGACACCTCCCACTAAACCATGTCACCCAAGGCTCTGTCCAACCTGGCCTTGAACACCGCCAGGGATGGAGCATTCACAACTTCCCTGGGCAACCCATTCCAGTGCCTCACCACCCTTACAGTAAAGAACTTCTTCCTTATATCCAGTCTAAACTTCCCCTGTTTAAGTTTGAACCCGTTACCCCTTGTCCTCTCACTACAGTCCCTAGTGAAGAGTCCCTCTCCAGCATCCTTATAGGCCCCTTTCAGATACTTGAAGCAATTCTTATTGCTTCATCAGAATGTATTCTAAATATATAAAGCTTTGAAATCTTACTGGAGTGTAAGCTGTATACATACAAAACTGGAGACAACTCAAATTTAGGGGTGGAAGTACCATACAAGCTTTGGAGCATCAACTAGTTGAAGACTGGCTGTCGAAGTACAGTCTGCATTTTGCATGTGTCTGTTATAGTAGGTGTGTTTACATGTGAACTATTTAACTTCTGAGTTTAAGGTACATGTTACTGAAGTTAAATGTAAAAAAAAAAAAAAAAAAAAAAAAAATTGTGTGGTGTTCAGGGCTGGTGACATAAACTGTTGTAATTATAAAGAGCAGTGTTTGAAATCTGTTTCTCAAGTTATGCATTAGTGTATATATTACAAGATTGAGCTTATTCATCTTATTGAGGGCTGTCAACAACTGTTCATGTTATTGCCTGATTTAACAAGATGTAAAATTAGTGATATTCAGGCAAGGTGAGCTTTCAATGACAGTTTGTTTGCACAGTTTGTGTAGCTTTGTTTGTGCTAGACCACCAGGAAATGCCATATGTGTGCTAAGGGAAGAGATACTGGAGCTCCCCAAGGTTATTTTTTCTAACCTTTTTCTTCCTTCTAGCTTCATGGAGGAAAAAGAGTGATGGAATGCCTAAAGAAGTCTCTGAAGATAGCAAATCAGTGCATGGACCCCTCTCTGCAAGTCCAACTTTTCATAGAAATTCTGAATAGATATATCTACTTTTATGAAAAGGAAAATGAGGCAGTGAGTGGAAGTGCATTCTCTCTATTGCATCTTTTTAAAAGAGGTTTTCTTTAGGCTCTTCATTCATGCTTATACTCCAAATCATGTGTCTTCAGCTTGCTCTGTAGTCTTTTATGAGAAGCACAAGTTCTGGCAGTAAGAGAGTAGTCAATCCTTGATGTGGTAGTAAAATTGAGGATAATGCTTCATTCTTACATGGGGGAAAACACCAAACATTTCCCATTTAGTTATGAATTTATATATTGTGGGACTTGGATACTGGAAATATTTATTAGATCAAAATTTACTAGGATTTAATTTTACTACTTTCTCATTTAACTTTAGAGTTACCTAACTTAATATATACATAAGGGAAAGAAAGTCCTTACAGGTGTTCAGGGTCACTGCTGAGTGCATCAAATGGTTGGTGTAAGCTTTAATTTTGAGAAACAGATAATTGACATCTCATGTACCAACTTAAATTCTGCATCTGGGATAGTTGCTGCTTACACTTTCTGTTAGCAGATAACTAGTAAACTTTTTCAAAAAGCTGTTTGGTTAAGTAGAAATTGGGATCCCCTCCAGTGTCGGCATTTGGTCAAGAGCAGATGTTGATGGATACCCTATACTTCTGGGAGAATGTCTAAAATAGTTTTAGAGATTTGCTGACTTAACAACTGAACTGGCTTCCTGCTGTAGTAGTGATCTAAGTATAGGAGATGCAGTATCTGATGGAGATGAAAATAAGTTGGTTTTTTTTTTTAATTTCAAAGCACTTGGCAGATGTAAAAAGAGTCTTTGGATTCAGTGGTGTTCTGTGTACTGTGGGACTGGCCACTGTAGGCAGATGTGCTTTCCTAGGCAGTGACTTGGTCACCAAGAACTACTTTAAGTCTGATATTACCATCCTGACTTACTTCTACAAGAAACATATTATGTTAGAGTGCACAGTCAATATGATTATGTGCTTTGTTTAAAGTTTTTTCAATTTTTATTGAATAAACTGGAGAGAAATGCTGTAGTAAAAGTTATAAGTCTATCAGATTAATGACTGATTAAGCTCTTTACATTTTCTGGGATGGGGGCAGTTTCCACAAAGCTCGGAAATCAGTGTGGCCATATAAGAAGCAAGAGAAGGCAGTCTCCAACAGTTTGTCTGCATACAGCCTTGCCTGTATTTCTAAGAACTGTCCAAATACCAACAGTTTAGACACAGGTCTGTTAAAGCCAATGTCAATGCACTTTTACGCAGGTCTTGCTGATGACTTCTGTTTATGTTCTCCTGTAGGTGACAATTCAGGTTTTGAATCAGCTGTTACAGAAGATAAGAGAAGATCTCCCAAACCTTGAGTCTACTGAAGAAACAGAACAAATTAACAAACACTTTCTCAACACATTGGAGCACTTGCATCTGAGGAGGGAATCGTCAGAATCTGAGGGGCCAATTTATGAAGGTCTTGTTCTTTAGGAGGATACACACTGTACTTATTTATTTTTATTTACATACCACATGTTGGGTTGGTTTGTGTCTGGTTGGTTGGGGTTTTTTTTTGTTTTGGTTTGTTTTTTTGTGTGGTTTTTTTTTCTTTTTTTTTTGTTAGCTTCATAGGTTGTGCCTTTCAGAAATGTCAAGTTAACATTCATGTGTTCAATCAGGCACTTCAAACACTTGCGTTGAGTACTCTAACAAACTTGAAAGGTTGGACCAGCAACTGCAGGTTTCATTAGTTAGCATGGCTGAAGCTTTCTTTGAAATCCATGTGACATGGTAGGGTTCTTCAGGTTCTGATTTTTCTTCTGTCTGTTCATTGTTGCTTCTGTAGCACTAGAGTTCTAAATTGGCAGTGACTGTCATCTGAAACTGTGTCTGATCCTTGTGGAGCATCAGATTTTTGGGATTACTGTAAGATTCTGCTTGTGCTTTTCTTTTAATGCAAGTTAAGACTAAGTGTAATATTTTTCTCTAAAAGCTAGAATATATTAATGCATCTTTGGAGAATTTTAAAGTACCATGTTCAAAACCAGAATTTATATTTTGCGTATTAAGGCTCTGACATCCGGTGAGGGCCAGTACTGTGCACAGGGCATATTTATCAAGATAACTTTGTTCCAAATAGTATAAAAATAGAGAACTTGTGATCTATAGATATGTATAACCTTCATTACTGTAAACTTAGGGGAAAATGCATTACACAAGCTTATTCAGTATCATGATTTTCCACCAGTGAAACAATAAAGTTGATATTAACATATGTTGTTTCATGTCTCTTCAGAGCCCACTGTTGAATTTAATGTCAATGTTGAACCTTTTGATAAAAGCAAAAGAACTTCTTTTTTTGTAGGGACAGAAAAATCAAGGCATAGTTAACCTGGACAAACTGGGAGGCTACTACCATTTTTGATGTGGAAGTTTATCATTCAAACCCAGTATTTTCCCAACTGATGCTGGGATGGTGTGTGTTCACATTTCAGAATGCTTTTATGATGTATTTTGAGAGTGGTAGAAAACCCTACTGGATTCTCAGTCTGTGCTGGAGTGATGAGTGGCAGTTACATGAAAAGCCATAGGAAATAGAGCGGTAGAGCAATTGCCAATGGCAGTTCCTGTGAAAACTGATCTGGTCTGTAAGTTAATGCCAGTTGCTGAAAGCTTTGAAAAGCTTGTTTTGTCTGAACTGAATGTAATGTTCTTAAGCTTAACTAATTGAACTTCCTTGTTTCTTGAGTTGTGAAAATTGTCCTGGCTTGATTGGATAGTGAATGAGACTCCAGTAATTTAGTGTAACCTGTTGTATGAAAAAGGCAAATATGATCCTAAGAAACAGGAATTAGGGAGCAGACAACAATGACAATTAGATCCTTGATCTATTGATTTGTAAGTCTAGCTTGGAGGAGAGGAGGAATGAGGAGATGATCTAATGGCTTTACTTGACCAAGTGGTATAATTAATGCTGTTGAAAAACCTGAATGTTGCTCTGTATCTGTTGGTAATGTTTTTCTTAAGAGAACTGTTAAGCTGAATTTTTTTTTTTAATTATAAAGCATCCATAGTAGAACATGATCATGTTTGTGTAGATCCATTCATGTAGTAGCAATATGCCCTCCTAGTATACAGTATTTGATAACCATGTTTGTTTAATGCTCAGGGTTGGTCCTTGTAACTTTGGAATTGTCTTTGAGTAAGTTTTGTGGTAGTTTCAACTGCAGTAACCCAAATGCTGTAGCTAGTGCTTTTTCCTGTGTAGCACTTGTTAAGGCTACAGAGCTATGACTTGTCCACAGTTCTTAATTACTTTATTGAAATTTTACAAAGTAAATAATTTCAAAATACTATCTGTAAACTTTAAGATCGACTTTACTAATGTGCATTTTGGCTGTGACAATGGACAACTGTAGCTGTTCAGTAGCTATCACTTGTCAGCAAAGGGAAGTGTCTGTTAAGCTATGTAGAAAATGCTTATGATGGTGGAAACAAACTTGTATCATTAGTGATGTTCAAATTGATACCTCTTGAGGGACAAATCTAGTCAAAACTCAGGATCTAGCTGTGTGAGCTTCTCTAGTGGCAGAGGCAAAATGGCAGGAACAGTATGTAGTTGTTCTTGGCTTTCAAACTCATGGTCAATAGCAAGGCTGTAAATTTAAACAGACTTCTCAAAGTTGTGTTGTTCATGATGCATGACTTGGAAAATGTCTGAACAATTTAGAAATTTAGACTTAGACTTGGCTACGGATATTAAAGATAACAGGAAGGGATTCTGTAGGTACACAGCGAATAAAAGACAGACTAGGGGCAACGTGGGCCCCCTCTGGAAGCTATCAGGAGAACTGGCTACCCTGAATTTGGAGAAGGCTGAGGTTCTTAATGACTTCTTTGCCTTGGTATTCACTGGCAAATGCTCTGACCACACCACCCAAGTCTTGGAAAGCAGACGCAGGGGCAGTGACAATGAAGACCCTGGGCCCACTGTAGGAGAGGATCTGGTTCGAGACCATCTTGGGAACCTGAATGTGTACAAGTCCATGGGACCTGATGAAATCCATCCGTGGGTCCTGAAGGAGCTGGCGAATGAAGTTGCTAAGCCACTGTCCATCATATCTGAAAAATCATGTCAGTCAGGTGAAGTTCCCAATGACTGGAAAAAGGGAAATAGAACCCCCATTTTTGAGAAGGGGAAAATGGATGAGCCGGAGAATTACAGACCAGTCAGTCTCACCTCTGTGCCTGGCAATATCTTGGAGCAGATTCTCCTGGAAGGTATGCTAAGGCACATGAAAAACAACAAGGTGCTTGGTGACAGCCAGCATGGCTTCACCGAGGGGAAAATCCTGCCTGACCAATCTCGTGGCCTTCTATGATGGGGCTACATAACTGATGGAGAGGGGCAGAGCAGTTGATGTCATCTACCTGGACTTGTGTAAAGCCTTTGACACTGTCTCCCATGACATCCTTCTCTCTAAGTTGGAGAGATATCAATTTGATAGGTGGACCACTCGGTGGATAAAGAACTGGCTGGATGGCCACATGCAGAGAGTTTTGGTCAATGGCTCAATGTCCATCTGGAGACCAGTAACGAGTGGTGTCCCTCAGGGATCAGTGTTGTGACCAGTCTTGTTCAACATCTTTGTGGGTGACATGGACAGTGGGATTGAGTGTGCCCTCAGCAAGTTTGCCGATGACACCAAGCTGTGTGGTTCGGTTGATACATTGGAGGGAAGGAATGCCATCCAGAGGGACCTTGACACACTTGTGAGGTGGGCTGAGGCCAGCCTGATGAAATTTAATCATGCCAAGTGCAAGGTCCTACACCCGGGTGGGAGCAATCCCAGGCACAGCTACAGGTTGGGCAGAGAAGAGATTCAGAGCAGCCCTGCGGAGAAGGACTTGGGAGTGTTGGTTGATGAAAAAATGAACATGATCCGGCAGTGTGTGCTTGCAGCCCAGAAAGCCAACCGTATCCTGGACTGCATCAAAAGGAGCGTAACCAGCAGGTCGAGGGAGGTGCTCCTGCCCCTTTACTCTGCTCTCGTGAGACCTCACTTGGAGTATTGTGTGCAGTTCTGGTGTCCTCAACATAATAAGGACATGGAGCTGTTGGAACAAGACCAGAGGAGGGCCACAAGGATGATCAGGGGATTGGAGAACCTCCCGTATGAAGATGGGCTGAGAAAGTTGGGTGTGGAGAGCTATTTGGCTGTGAACGGGCATGTGAGCAATCCAGACAACTGCTTGACAGTTGTAGGGTAGTGACCCGCAGGCACTGAGGCCTCGCCTGAGGGTTACTAAAGTTCGTGTATGTGCAGAAGCCTTGGGAAAAGTTAGCACGGAAAACTACTGAGAGAGATACGCAGAGAAGGAATGTTAACTGTAACCTTGAAACATATGCTGTAATAGTTAACCAATCATTAAGCTGTTGCTAGCACTCGGCTAAGTGAAGTTAACCAACCAAGTGTTATCGAATGTTCTACTGTTCTGAAACTTTCCTATAAAAGGCATGATTGCGCACATTAAATTGTTCAGCGTGGATCATATTGATCTGTTTCGTTGTTCCTAAACCCCCGCGAAGAGTGGCGCCCGAACAGGGACCCCTCAGCTCTGCCTCCTGAGAGCTGCTTCGGCGGTGAAGATCAGCGCAGACCTGACGGGCGGGAGGCCGACCGAAAAGCAGCCGGCAGCAGCCCTGCCGAGTAGAGAGAGCACGCGCGTGCCGCAGGAGAAAAAAGAAAAAAAAAAAAGGGAGTCTCCGCGTAAAAGAGTCCACTTCAATAAAGGCAAGTGGCGGTCGGGGAGGAATGGGGGCGGCTCAAACTAAGGGACAGCTGTCGTTAATCTCCTCCAGTGCATCCTCTCAAGGAGAGGGATTAAATATGAAGAAGATGTACTTAAAGGGTTACTCCAGTGGAGTAAAGAAAAGGGGCTATTTAGTGGGATTGGAACAGCATTTGAAATATCCACATGGGAGGCGATAGGAGTACAGCTCTGGGACACTATAACTGATGGGGGGAAGGCAGCGCGTGAGGCCCAAAAATACTCCACGCTGTGGAAACTTGTCCGAGAGACTTTGCGGGATATGAAATCAGAGAGAGCTGCAGCTGCTTCGGCAGTGAAAGCCTTATCTCCGGCAATGCCATCTGCAACCCCCAGTGCCCCCCCACCCAGATCCCCGCTTGAGCCTCCCGCCCCCCTCCCCCCTCCCACCCTCCCTGCCTCCCAATTACTCGCAGAGCCCCTGACGAAGGGTTCCAAGAACCCCGATCGGAGTCCCTTCGATCACTGTACTGGAGGGAGAACTTACCCGAAAATTGCAAAGACGATTAAGAGGGGTTTTCAAGCCATGCCCAGTAAAGAGAGATCAAAATCTGATATTGCTACTGATCCTGACGATATCGAACCTCGCTGTGAGGTGAAGGCATCCACAGATTTTAGGCCTGGTGTGCCAGAATATCCCCATACCTCCACCCCAAACCGTTCCCCCATTGACTCTAATGTCTCTACCCCAGAAGAAGCAGAAAAACCAAAAGAACTAAATGACTCAACAAAAGAATTATTGCAGGAGGCAAGCAGATATCCCACTGTGTGGAGATTAATCACTGACTCCTTAAAAAATATGCAAGCAGAAGAGCTTTTCCACCCCCATGGAACAAATGCGAAAAAACCAGAACCAATGGATGGGCCAGGGGCTACAAATTTGTATCTTCCTTTATCACTTTCGCCGCCCCTGGCCTCCCTCCCCCCAGAGCCTGATCCTCAAGACCGTCAAGGTTGGGACAAATGGACAGGATTGTTAGATGAGAAAGTACAGACACTTCATGACGGACTTACAAATTTACAGCTCTCTGACACTGCTAAGTCAAAGAATGAGATAGTGGAGCCCAAACCCCCCCACCCCCACCCGCCCACCCCTCCGAACCTCTGCCAGTTGCTGCCGCGGCTGCGGAGGCTGAGGATGGCGATGAAGGCAATCCTTTTGCCCCAGACCCTGTTAATCCCGAGAAAAAGCCTACTCTCAGATCACCTGAAACCTACAGGAGAAAATGTTTTAATTGCACTTGATAACACTGAAACTCCAGAACACATTAATGAGGAGCCTGTGCATTTTCATCAGACTGTTGTTGCTGCTCCTGAGATTCTGATGCCTGATAATTCTGATGCTGACCTGGATAGTCCTTTTGACCTGAGACCTGTTGATCCGGAAAAGAAACCTGATTTAGATCCCCCAGATCCCCATGATAAATGGGCAGTTATAAAGGGAAAAGTAAGATGGGTGGGGGATGCAGATGTATTGTGTGCTTATAGTCTCTCTGTGATATTCATGTACTGAAAGTTAGCAAATATAACTACATCTGTGTTTCTATCGACCCTTGCAGACCTTTATGGATACTGTTGGCCACTTCTCCCGATGTAGGCTGGCCACCTGCATTGGAATGAGTGTGCATTTTGGTCAGTATAAAAGCCCAAGCCTCATGCAATGTGAGGGAGGCAGAGCCTCTGCGGGGACGCCCGCTGAGATTGAGCCTGCCACCTTGCACTGCGATGATGCTGCTCGGAGCTGGTTTCCTGATTGTCTTCACAGGGTCATTGCAACTACATTTTGTACGTGTGACCATGTAGTGGGAGTAATGATTGTCTGCATTTTGTGTTTCAAATATTGTAGTTGTGTGGAGTGTGTTTGTGGGATCCCATGAATGTGTGTGTATGTGTGTGTCTGTTGAGGGCAGACAGTGTTCTGTGTGTTTTTTGTTATTGGGTGAATGTAAAAGTTTTTAATGGGTAGCAGATTAACATTTTGGGCAAGAAAGGGTTAATGCAGAGGTGCTGCTGCCGGCAGGAATTTATGGCTGCTGCTCAGCAGGCTGGCAGCTGTAGCTGCTGCTGGGCAGGCAGGCATTTGTAGCTCCTGCCGAGCAGTACTGCTTAGTGTGTTTAAGGTAACCTAGGGGAGAATCCAAGCTTTACCAACCTCCACCCAAACAGCACCAGGGTGGCAGAGATATGGTGCAGTTTGCTTCTGCACCTGCTTCACATTCCTGTTTCATCAGAATGCCTTTGCTTTAAGGAATCATTTTTAGCTTGACTTACTTCTCGAGAACTGATGGCATGGGGGAAGGGATATATTTGTGTTCTACCTACAGGTCCATGGAGGCTGCCTGCAAAGTTTCTCAAGCCTTGTCATGAGCTGGATGGACGAGCGGAAAAACCCAATGCCTTAGCTACAGGAGCTTGAATGTGTGTGCATGTAAAGTAGCTCTTATTAGAGGCTGTGATTTTGTGTATAACACCACCTGTACTTACTAGCCAGTTGCTAATAAGAAACTACGCCTTGTATTGTATGGATTTGTCACTTGTAAAAGAGATGTTAGTGCATGCAAATTTGCAGCAGCTGCTAGAAAATGATAAGGCAAAACCCGCAGAAGTTAAGCTAACAGGAAGAGGTTATATGTTTGCTTACAAATCAAGGCATTCGGTGGATACCGGCTCGGTGGATACGGCCTTGGCAAAACTTAGCAGAAAGCCTTTCCTCTACAGCAGAAGATGTCAGTGATGATTAAGAACCTGTTAGTGGTTAAGCTGTTAATTTTGCTCTTTGTATATAATTCTGTATCTCTGTTACACGAAATTAATCCTAGAAAAAATTTGTGGGTAACATGGGCCAGTGAGAATGGGGTGTCGGAATTTTGTCTTGCTATGGCATCAGCCACAGATCCATTTCAAACATGTCTAATAGGAATACCTGGGTATAATGAGAACAGCTTTAAGGCATTTTCGACCAACAACTGCAGTAAGTCAAAAAATGTTGCGGACTGCTCAGCAGAATTGATATCTGGATTAAACAGAATACTCCCTTGGGATCCACAAGAATTAAATTTAATGGCATCACAAGCAATTGGGAATGCCTCAAAAGGCTGGACAGAAACCTGCCTAAATTTTGGATGTAATTATGCATCCTGCTCATATTTGATACACTCACCAGATGTCTCACCCAAAGATAATGCTTATTCGTTTAGAGGTGGTTATTGTGGAATAAATGATACGGGTGACACCGTGGAACCCTTTAATGCATGTGGATTTACTCATACACCTTGGTCAGTGCCCCTCCTTTGGAATAACAGTTCTGCCAAAGCCCTACCACCAGATGTCTTTTTAATCTGTGGAGATAGGGCGTGGCAAGGAATACCAAAAGACATTGTTGGAGGGCCATGCTATTTAGGTTCACTGACTATTTTTGCACCAAAGTTTACAGAATTGCGTAATTTTAGTCATATTCTCCGCTCTAGATCGAAGTGATCAATAGGACTCACCCCTGATTGTAATGACAATGTTCAATTACTGAGCAGAGCTGCTCTAGTAGCTCTGTCACTATTTGTCCCTGGAGCGGCTGCAGGAAATGCCCTAAGAACAGCAGCCCAGCTAGCTTGTTGGGCAGAAAAGCAGGCTAATGTAACTACTGCCGTTCTCGAAGAATTATTAATGGATCAAAATAGCTTAAGACACTCCCTCCTGCAGAACCGCACAGCCATCGACTTTTTGCTGTTGGCACAGGGTCATGGCTGTGAGGACGTTGAAGATATGTGTTGTTTGAATCTGTCTGATCACAGTAAGAGCCTTCACAAACAATTAACCTATCTAAAAGGACACTCACAAAAAATCCAACAAGATGTGAATCCTTTAGATGACTGGCTCCGCAACATTTTTTCAGGATGGGGAATAGGGACTTGGATTAAAAATTGGATAATTATTGCTTTGAAGGTTTTAGGCATTATATTACTAATTTTGCTTGCATGCACCATTGTATTTACTATACTGAAGAAATTTGTAAACAGAATGCTAAATCAAATCTGGATTGCTCAAAAACAAGAAGAGGGTATTGTGGAAGCATTCCTTTCAGTTAACGGACATGTGAGCAATCCAGCCTTTGAATGAGAGAACTCCACTGGTAAGAAATTTCTTTGGCTGATCCCTCACTGCCACTAGCATTTTCAACATGCTGCTGCGCCCTGTAGTATATATACTGCTAACGTAAATCTGTATGTGCTTTGCCATAGTAGTGACTTGTTACTGAATGAAGCAGGTGAACCTCTGCACTGACAACAAGGTGCCAAGACTGAGGTTGGCCAAATACCTCCTGTCACAGTCAAGGGCAAGACTGGGTTGGCCTCTGTGTTTGCCACCAAGAAGAACCTTTCGCTCCGCTGCTGGCTGCAACCCAGCAGGCATTGAGTGGTGGGGACACATGCCATGCCAGACCTTGATGTGAGGGATGGCCTCTCCTGTTATCAGAGAACTATACAGGAGAGAAAGGCAGGCCAAGCAGCCTGTGGTTGGCATATGTTGGAGATATGATCTATCCTCTGCTCAAATAGGGTCGTCTAAAGCAGGTATTATATATAAAAACACCCAAGGGAAATGTAAGGATTTTCTTCAAACAGTTTGCAAAGCGTAATTTCTACAAAAGCTTTTGAATTTGTCTAGTTTTGATTCTCTTTCTGCAATACAGCATTTGTGACATCTAACAGATGATCCCTTGCCCAAACCACCAGTTCTATATAAAGACCTACATGATAACGAGTGGAAAGGACCAGAACCATATCAAGTTATAGAATGTAACAAAGGATGTAATGTGACTGCAAGACTAAAGCAAAGTGTGCAAAATGATTCCAGTGTAAGTTTGTTATGCTGTTTTTAATGGCAATACGTATGTGACTATGTTAATACAAGTAGAAGTAAATTCTTTAAAAATATAGTTTTGCAGAATTGTAAGGCTTTAGATATATTAACAGCTCAAGTAGACAGAGTATGTACTTTAATTAATGAATCTTGTTGTAGTTATCTTGATCAGTCTGGAAAGACCTTGAAAGATGTTAAAGAAATTTGGAAGCATGCGAAAGTACTTCATGATGTCTATCAGAACGATAAAATTCCTTGGTTAGATGCCCTTCTTACATCTTGGGACTTTAATGGTTGGCTCACATCTCTGATTAAAGGTATTGGAATGATTTTGGTAGTAATCTTGACCATAGTTATGATTGTACCTTGTATTTTGCAATGTATTCGTGGTATGATTGAAAACCTGGTAAAACAGCTTTGGCTTACTCAAGAAAAGAAAAGGGGGAGATGTGGATGATTTCTTGTTAGAGAATGGATATATGCCTGCTCTGAATGAAAGCAAGTATGTGCAGCTGGCCATGTAGCAGGGGTAACTCCTGGTTACCTCTGTGCAGCCGACCGTGGAAAAGAAGCAACTCCCGGACAGTTAATGAAACAAGAATGCAGGCCTGGAAGATAAGAAGGAGCTAAGATAAGAAGCTTGCTGAATTGGACTGTAAATTTCGCTTGCTTACAAAAACCACACTTTAGGTTCTCACGAGTGCAAAAGTTACAAGTACTCTCAGAATGGGATTGGTTTCAAAAGTTGTTACAGGGTTGGGGTATTAGTAGTTGGCTAGGAGTAGTAATCAAACAAGGTTTAACAGTTTCAACGGTATTGATTATTATTGTTTTAATCTTTTGCTGTTTGTGGAAGTGTATTGCCAGTATGCTATTTCGTGCTGTGAATCGGGTCTGGATTGCTCAAAAACAAAAAGGGGGATTTGTGGAGAGCTATTTGACTGTGAACGGGCATGTGAGCAATCCAGACAACTGCTTGACAATTGTAAGGTAGTGACCCGCAGGCACTGAGGCCTCGCCTGAGGGTTACTAAAGTTCGTGTATGTGCAGAAGCCTTGGGAAAAGTTAGCACGGAAAACTACTGAGAGAGATACGCAGAGAAGGAATGTTAACTGTAACCTTGAAACATATGCTGTAATAGTTAACCAATCATTAAGCTGTTGCTAGCACTCGGCTAAGTGAAGTTAACCAACCAAGTGTTATCGAATGTTCTACTGTTCTGAAACTTTCCTATAAAAGGCATGATTGCGCACATTAAATTGTTCAGCGTGGATCATATTGATCTGTTTCGTTGTTCCTAAACCCCCGCGAAGGTTGGGGCCGTTCATCCTGGAAAAGACAAGGCTGCATGGAGACCTCTTAGCAGCCTTCCAATATCTGAAGGGGGCTATAAGTTTGCTGGGGCTGGACTTTTCATTAGGGACTGTAGTGGTAGGACAAGGGGTAATGGGTTCAAACTTAAACAGGGGAAGTTTAGATTGGATCTGAGGAAGAAATTCTTTACTGTAAGTGTGGTGAGGCCCTGGAATGGGTTGCCTAGCAAAGTTGTGAATGCTTCATCCCTGGCAGTGTTCAAGGCCAGGTTGGACAGAGCCTTTGGTGATATGGTTTATTGGGAGGTGTCCCTGCCCATGGCAGGGGGGTTGGGACTAGATGATCTTAAGGTCCTTTCCAACCCTAACTGTTCTATGATTCTAATTCAAGTAATACTTTTTTTTTTTTTTTTTTGACCATTGTGACTTGATTGATTAATAGATCCAATGGGTGGGGTAGGGGAAAACTTTTTTTTCAGAGCTTTCCAGAACTTGTAAAAGTGTAATTGGAAATATTGTAAAGAAACTACTCCAAGGGATGTTTACCTGAAGCTCTGTCTATAGCAAGATCTGTCTAGCAGACTAATCATGTTTACTCTATACTTCCAACAAAAGATAGAAGAGTAATACCTGTCAGTCCTGTGAGAAGGTGTTTGACTTGAGTGGATTCCTGCCCATGCGAGATCCTGGCGGGGGCAGGAAGGTAATCTTAGCTGAGGGAGGAAACTCATGGTGAAACTCTTCCAATGTATGAACTGTCTCAATTCTTATTGCTTCTACCACAGAGCTCAAACCCTTTTTATATTCCTGTTCCTGTACTTAGTTCTATTTCTCAGTCACCTTTTCCACTGAAATCAGTGCTCCCTTACCTGCTGCAATTGCTTAGCTGCTCTGGTAACCTTACGGATCTGGTTCCTCTTGTCCCATGCTTTTCCTAGGCACCAGTATTTAGTTTTTTGCATTGGTCATGATGTCATCTTGCTTGTCGCTAAGTGGAGGAAAAATCATCCTACACTTAACAGCTGAGACCCTTGGTGTCCTAGAGTGCGTTTGGGGGTAAAATATAACAGGTCCAATGTTAAGACTTTATGAAATTCCTTAACAGTATTTACAGTTATGAAAAGTGAGGGAGCCTGAACTCTTATTATTGGCCATGAATGTTGTGTTCCTTTTTCAGCACTAATGCTAGTGCACTGTTACCAGAAAAATATACTGTTGGCATAATTCCCAAAGAGCTTTGAGAAATTATCATAGAATCATAGAATCATAGAATAGTAAGGGTTGGAAAGGACCTCAGGATAATCGAGTTCCAACCCCCCTGCCATGGGCAGGGACACCTCCCACTAAACCATGCCATCCAAGGCTATGTCCAACCCCACCTTGAATGCCGCCAGGGATGAAGCATTCACAACTTCCTTGGGCAACCCATTCCAGGGCCTCACCACCCTTACAGTAAAGAATTTCTTCCTTGTCCTCTCACCACAGTCCCTAATGAAGAGTCCCTCCCCAGCATCCCTATAGGCCTCCTTCAGGTATTGGAAGGCTGTTATGAGGTCTCCACACAGCCTTCTCTTCTCCAGGCTGAACAGCCCCAATTTTCTCAGCCTATCTTCATACGGGAGGTGCTCCAGTCCCCTGATCATCCTCGTGGCCCTCCTCTGCACTTGTTCTAACAGTTCCATGTCCTTTTTATGTTGAGGACACCAGAACTGCACACAATACTCCAAGTGAGGTCTCACAAGAGCAGAGTAAAGGGGCAGGAGCACCTCCGTCGACCTGCTGGTCACACTCCTTTTGATGCAGTCCAGGATACGGTTGGCTTTCTGGGCTGCAAGCACACACTGCCGGCTCATGTTCATTTTTTCATCAACCCACACCCCCAAGTCCTTCTCTGCAGGGCTGCTCTGAATCTCCTCCCCGCCCAACCTGTAGCTGTGCCTGGCATTGCTCCGACCCAGGTGTAGGACCTTGCACTTGGTATGGTTAAACTTCATCAGATTGGCATCAGCCCACCTCACAAGCGTGTCAAGGTCCCTCTGGATGGCATTCCTTCCCTCCAATGTATCAACCGAACCACACAGCTTGGTGTCATCGGCAAACTTGCTGAGGGCGCACTCAATCCCACTGTCCATGTCACCCACAAAGATGTTGAACAAGACCGGTCCCAAGACCGGTCCCAACACCGATCCCTGAGGGACGCCACTTGTTACTGGTCTCCAGCTGGACATTGAGCCACTGAGCACTACTCTTTGCGTGTGGCCATCCAGCCAGTTCTTTATCCACCGAGTGGTCCACCTATCAAATTGATGTCTCTCCAACTTAGAGAGAAGGATGTCATGTGAGACAGTGTCAAAGGCTTCACATAAGTCCAGGTAGATGACATCAACTGCTCTGCCCCTGTCCATCAGTTCCGTAGCCCCTTCATAGAAGGCCACAAGATTGGTCAGGCAGGATTTCCCCTCAGTGAAGCCATGCTGGCTGTCACCAAGCACCTTGTTGTTTTTCATGTGCCTCAGCATGCCTTCCAGGAGAATCTGCTCCAAGATTTTGCCAGGCACAGAGGTGAGACTGACTGGTCTGTAATTCCCCGGCTCATCTGCGGCGGGAGAATATGGACAACGCAGCAACGACCAATGTGATCAAACGTTGACAATTTATTAAATGCAAGCACCACCTTTTATAGAAAAGTTACAAAGTACTGGAACAGTCGTTATCTGATTGGTTAACTTATGAAACGTCCATAGCGACAGGCTCCTGCCTTGCAAGCAAGGCCTGCTGCGTGGTAACCTGATCCGGCGCCAACATCCTGCTCAGTGCCTTTGTGGTAACCTGAATGCGGTGCTCAGTGCCTTTGTGGTAACCTGATTGCGGTGCTCAGTGCCTTTGTGGTAACCTGATTGCGGTGCTCAGTGCCTTTGTGGTAAGCCTGCTCAGTGCCTCCCCAAGGCAATGTCCTCTTCATGTCGGCACCTAGGCATCCTTCGTTAACCCTTTCAGTAGCCTATAAAGTCCTCTGCTCTCTACTCGAGTGAGGCTAAGTCAGAGGCTGGATTGCTCACATGTTCACTCTCAACAAGAAACACTCTGACACTCATCCATTTTCCCCTTCTTAAAAATGGGGGTTATATTTCCCTTTTTCCAGTCATCGGGAACTTCACCTGACTGCCATGATTTTTCAAATATGATGGACAGTGGCTTAGCAACTTCATTCGCCAGCTCCTTCAGGACCCGCGGATGTATTTCATCAGGTCCCATTGACTTGTATACATTCAGGTTCCTAAGATGGTCTTGAACCAGATCCTCTCCTACAGTGGGCCCAGGGTCTTCATTGTCACTGTCCCTGCGTCTGCCTTCCAAGACTTGGGTGGTGTGCTCAGAGCATTTGCCAGTGAAGACTGAGGCAAAGAAGTCATTAAGAACCTCAGCCTTCTCCAAATCCAGGGTAGCCAGTTTTCCCGATAACTTCTGGAGAGGGCCCACGTTGTCCCTAACCTGTCTTTTATTTGCAATGTACCTATAAAATCCCTTCCTGTTATCCTTAACATCCCTAGCCAGTTTTAATTCTAAGTGGGCCTCAGCTTTCCTAACCTGGTCCCTTGCTTCCCGGGCAACATCCCTGTATTCTTCCCAGGCCGCCTGACCTTGCTTCCACCTTTTATAAGCCTCTTTTTTCCTTCGAATTTTGCTCAGCAGCTCCTTATCCATCCAAGGAGGTCTCCTGGCCCTCCTGCTAAACTTCCTTCTAGTTGGGATGCATCGCTCCTGAGCCTGCAGCAGGTGATCCTTGAATATCAGCCAACCGTATTGGGCCCCCCTGCCCTCTAGGGCTGTATCCCATGGAACCTTACTGAGCAGGTTCCTGAAGAGGCCAAGGTCTGCTCTCTTGAAGTCCAGGGCAGTGAGCTTGCTGCATGCTCTTCTCACTGTCCTGAGGATCTCGAATTCGACCATCTCATGATCGCTGAAATTAAGGCTGCCCTGGAGCATCACATTCCCAACCAGCCCTTCCCTGTTGGTGAGGACGAGGTGAAGCATGGCACCTCTCCTTGTCGGCTCCTCTATTACTTGCAGGAGGAAGTTGTCTTACACACAAACGAGGAAACTTCTGGATTGCTTTTGCTGGTCCGTACCATCACTCCAACAGATATCAGGGTGGTTGAAGTCCCCCATGAGAACAAGGGCCTGTGAGCGTGAGGCTGTGCTTATCTGCCTATGGAGCGCTTCGTCCAGCAAGCCCCCTTGGTCAGGCGGTCTGTAACAGATCCCCATAATAATGTCACCCATCGCTGTTCTCCCTTTAACCCTGACCCACAAACTCTGTCGACTGCTCACCCGTCCCCAGACAGAGTTCCATACTCTCTAGCCTATCCCTAACATAAATAGCAACTCCCCCTCCCCGTCTGCCGGGCCTGTCTTTCCTAAAGAGCCGTTAACCTTCCATTCCAACACACCAGTCATAGGAGCCATCCCACCATGTTTCTGTGATGCCTATGATATCATACCCCCGTAGATGTGCACGCATCTCTAATTCCTCTTGTTTGTTCCCCATGCTACGGGCATTTGTATAGAGTCATTTGAGCCGAGATCCAATTGAAGCCGGCTCATTGGCTGGAGCAGCTGGACTATCTCCACATTGCTCCGAACGTTTACTGTAGGTGCTGCCAACCGACTGGGTGTGTTGGGATGGAATGATGCCCCCCTCCCCCAACACATCTAGTTTAAAGCATCCTTGACCAGCCTGGCAAGCCTCCTACCAAATCCACTCTTCCCCTTCTTTGTCAGACCAGCTCCACCAGCCCCTAGTAGACCTGGCCTACTATATTGAGTCCCATGTTCAAGGTACCCAAACCCCTGACTATAGCACCACCCTTCTAACCATTTATTAACCTGCCCAGTCCTCCTGGCCTTTTCAAGGTCCTGCCCTGTATCCTGGAGAATTGACGATAAGACAATCTGAGCTCCAGAGCCCCTAACCACCTCTCCCAGAGCTCTGTAGTCCTTCTTTATGGTCTCTGGGCTACTGCTATCTATATCAGTAGCACCCACATGTATTACCAGGAGTGGGTAATAGTCAGTGGGACCGACTAGAGCAGGCAGCTTCTCGGCCACATCCCTGATCCGAGCCCCTGGTAGGCAACACACCTCCCTTGAGGCTGGGTCAGGCCGGCAGATGGGTGCCTCTGTGCCTTTCAGATTAGAGTCCCCTACTACTACGGCCCGCTGCTTTTTCCTGGCAGCACCAGTAGTGATCTTCTTTACCAGTGCACTAGCTGGTTGCACCTGGTGGGAGCGCTGTTGCTCATCAGCCCCCTGCAGGACAGCAAAGCAATTCTGGGTGGGGACAACAGATGTAGGAGGAAGCCCCTTGCTTTTAATTGCCCTCTTCCTCCTTTTTTTGTTGTTTTTTTCTGTTACCTTTTCCCAGCTTCCTGGGTTAGCAGCCTCCTTTCCTGCATGGGCAACTGTAGACACTCGAGGCCCCAGAACAGTCTGGTCCCGGAGCAAGCAGTGCTGCTTCCCCTCAGCTTCCCTGACACCTTTCAGCCTAGTAACAGCTTCCTGCAGTTCAGCCACCTGCTGCAGGAGGACCTCCACCAGGGAGCGCAGAGTGCAGCCCTGCCCATTGCTCACCCTTCCCTCAGGACAGCAGTGCAGGCGCTCTCTACACCCCGAGCTCTGCACTACAGCCTCCCTTCCCATCGGCTCCGTTTGGGTGCCTACACTGGCCACCACCGGCGCAGCCAGAGCAGAGCTCCCAGACCGAGCCTTGCTCGTACGGCGAGTGTTCGCCATCCCGCTCACCACCCCGCTCGCCTGCCTGCGCGAACTGCCTCGAGCCCGCCCTGTTCGCCGCGCTCTGGGTCGCTCGCGCTCCCTGGGGCAGGATTTTAACCAGTCAGGTCTGCCGCTGGTCCTCCTGGCGCCGCCCCCTCTGAGTCAGCTGCTCGCCTCTGCTGAGCTGCAGGCTCCTGGGCAGGCCTTGTCGAGGACTTGAGGCTCCCTCGGTGCAAGTTGCTGCTCCGAGGTGAAGCTCGTAGACGCCGAGCCTCCCCCCCGATCAGGCGCTGCAGGCGTCCCCTCACGAGACAGTACTTAAAAGTGGCTGACTATTATAATTTATTATAACCATTTTTTCTTTCTATTTCTGAAACCATCCACTTTATATTACTGGTAGAGTCATGAACTTGGTTGATGAAAGCAAAATTAATGGCTAATTTAGAACCTAGAAAATAAAAGAATTCTTAATGTTTACTGTTTAAGAGTTAATCTGTTCATTTCTTTCTCTTCAAAAAGATGTTGGTAAAGCACCAAGTTGTAGATAAACTATTAAATGTTCTTGTAGCTTCTTTGTAGTGTTTGCCAAAAAAGTATAATTGTCTTTTAGTGTGACTTAGAATGAGCAATCAACCTCAATTAATGTTTTAAGGAAATGGGGGTGGAACAGTGGGCTGAACCATAATCAAGAAGTGTGTGTAGAAGTGTGAAACCTTTCTCGTCCTCAGCTGGAGCAGCATCACCTAAGACTGTGCCTGTTAGTAAAGCAGCATACCTCTTCTAATGTGAAAATGATAAACAAATGTCTTTTATGCCAAAGCTGATCACTACCAGGACTATTTCCAGGACTTGAGGGGAATTGCCTTGATTCCCCCTACCTGCTGGGGCATTTGAGTGAGTTGTGATGGGGCTGAGAGACAAGTGACTGAAGCAAATCTTCCTGCTTGACAGGGCAGCCCATGCCCCCCTCTTCCCCCCCCCCCGTCCAGCCCTTACCGCTCCGGTGACAGAGATGAACCGTCAAAGTTGATGAGGACGATGTTGAAGACTAGCTGATGTCGAAGCTGTAGCTGACGTAAGCCCCGGCCGCATCTCCACTCGCCTGTTGACACGTATGGGATGCACAAGCTGCCTGCGGACAGAGCTCGGTGGTGATGCTGGCAGCACCATGGGCCCCTGCCCTCTGCCCCTCCCAGCATCCTGGAACTCGCCCACCAGGAGATGGATGAGGGCCGGGTTGAGGAAGAAGTTGCCCTGCATGCAGAGGCTCCTGTCCACCACAAACACCAAAATGACCAGGGCATTACCCAGCACCGTGGCCAGCACCAGCAGCCCCATGAATTGCTGATGTGAGTAGCTCCAGAGAGGGATGCCATCAACACTGGAGCGGGGGGAAGCTCAGCATCCACACGTCTCAATTCAGAGTGGCAAAAACTACTGAAGGAGCCTCAGGTCCTTGACAGGACTTGCCCAGGAGCTGGCAGCTCAGCTGATGCAAGCAGCTGACTTGCAGGGGGCAGTGCCAGGAGGGACAGCACCAGACCTGACTGGGTAAAAACCTGACCCAGGGAGTGAGAACAACCAGAGTGCTGCATGTCAGTCAGGACATAGTGAGGTAGTTTGCACAGGCAGAGCGAGCAGGCATGAGTACTCGCCTCATGACCAGGGCCTGGTCTGGGAGCTCTGCTCTAGCTTCCCCTGCAGTGGCCAGCATAAGCACCCAGATAGAGCAGATGAGAGGGGAGTCTGCGGTGCAGGCCTCAGGCTGTAGAAAGTGCCTCTACTGGTCTCTTGAGGAGGGTGCACAATGGACAGGACTGCACTCCGTGTGCCCTGGTGGAGGTCCTCCTGCAGCAGGTGGCTGAGCTGTGGGACACTGTCAATGGGCTAAAAGATGTCAGGGAAGGTGGACTGTTTACCCCAGGCCCAAACTGTGCAGGGGCCTCAAGCATCCATCGTAGCTCATGCAGGAAAGAAGGGGGGTATTAAGCCAGGAAGCTGGGAACCAGTAACAAAAAAAAAAAAAAAAAAGAACCACAGCAAAAAAAGGAGGAAGAGGACAATTAAAACCAAGGGGCTTGTTCTTAAATCTGATGTCTCCACCCAGAACTGCTTTGTAATTCTGCAGGGGGCTAACAAGGAAACACACACCTCACCACATGAACAGTTGCCTGATGCACCAGTAAAGAGGATCACTACTGGTGCTGCCAGGAAGAAGTGGTGGGTCATAGTAGTAGGGGACTCTACATTGAAAGGCACAGAGACATCCATCTGTCAGCCTGACCCAGTCTCAAGGGAGGTATGTTGCCTACCAGGGGCTTGGATCAGGGATGTTGCAGAGAGGCTGCTTGGTCTAGTAAGTCCCACTGACTGTTACCCACTTTTAGTGATCCATGTGGGTGCTAGTGATATAGACAACAGTAGCCCAGCGAACATTAAGAAGGACTACAGAGCTCTGGGAGAGGTGGTTAGGGGCTTTGGAGCTCAGATAGCCTTTTCATCAATACTCCAGGATAAAGGGGAGGACCTTAAAAAAGCTAGGAGGATTGGGCAGGTTAATAAATAGGTACAGTGGTGGTGCCATAGTCAGGGGTTTGGGTATTTTGAACATGGGACTCAATTTGGGAGGCCAGGCCTACTTGAGGCTGGTGGAGCTGGTCTGACAAAGAAGAGGGGGAGCTGTTTTGGTAGGAGGCTTGCCAGGCTGGTCAAGAAAGCTTTAAACTTATTGTGTTGGGAGAGGGGGGCATCATTCCATCCCAACACACCTTGTCAGTTGCCAGCACCTATAATAAATGCTTGGAGTGATACAGAGATATTTCAGCCGCTCCAGCCAATGAGTCTGCTTCATTTGGATCTTGGCTGAGATGCCTCTAACTTTTTCCACTGTATCACCCCACACGATAATCTCATCAATGTATTGCAGGTGTTCTGAAGCTTGCCCCTGTTCCAGTGCAATCTGGATCAGTCCATGGCAGATGGTAGGGCTGTGTTTCCACCCCTGGGGCAGTCAGTTCCAGCTGTACTGGATGCCCCTCCAAGTAAAAGCAAACTGTGGCCTGTATGCTACTGACAAAGGAATTGAGAAGAATGCATTGGCAATATCAATTGTGTTATCCCACTTGGCTGCCTTTGATTCCAGTTCATACTGAACTTCTAGCATGTCTGGTACGACAGCACTCAATGGTGTGACTTCATTCAGGCCACGATAGTCTACTGTTAATCTCCACTCTCCATTAGACTTTGGCACTGGCCATGTGGGGCTCTTAAAGGGTGAGCGGATCCTACTGATCACTCCTTGACTCTCCAATCTACGGATCAGCTTATGGATGGGAATCAGGGTGTCTCGGTTGGTGCAATATAGCCGTTGGTGCGCTGTTGTGGTCGCCATTGGCACTTGTTCTTCAGCCTTCAGCAACCCCACAACAGAGTGATCCTCTGAGAGACCAGGCAAGGTGGACAACTACTTAAATTCCTCTGTCTCCAGAGCAGTTATATGAAAAGCCCATCGGTACCCTTTTGGGTCTTTGAAGTACCCTCTCCTGAGATATTCTATGCCAAGAATGCATGGAGCCTCTGGACCAGTCACAATGGGGTGCTTTTGCCACTTCCTCCCAGTCAGATTGATTTCAGCCTCCAGTAGTCAACTCTTGGGATCCTCCTGTCCCTCCAGAAATATAAGTGGGTTCCACTCCTTGACAGCTTGATGGCATTAGGGTACACTGTGCACCGGTATCTATTAGAACCTTATACTTCTGTGGGACTGATGTGCCAGGCCATTTGATCCATACAGTCCAGTAAATCAGATTGTCCCCTATCTCCACCTGGCTGGAGGTAGGGCCCCTCTAATAGTGATCGCAACATTGGGCGCTTAGGTCTTGTTGACAGGGATTGGTCTTCTTTATCACAGGAGCTGGAGTAAAATCAGCTCTTCCACTCCATCTGGGAACCTGCTCACCAGAGACTGAAGCCGCACCTTTCATGGGATGATCATCCTTGACCTTTGTTCTCCTCTTCAATTCATGCACCCATTCCTCTAGAGCTGAGGTAGGTTTTCCATCCTACTTCCTCATGTCTTCTCTGTGATCCCACAGGTAAAACCATAGGGTGGCCTGTGGCGTGGACCTCCTATATTGTCTCTCTCAAGCAGTAGGACGTCTTTTGTTAATATCTGAGATGTGTGTTGGTACACATGGGGAGCTGGTTAGATCGGATAGATTGTCTCTCAATTGTTTGAACTCCTGGGACAGTTTTTCCACAGCTGAAATGATGGAAGGGGTGAGATTGTCTTCAAACTCTCAGAGTTGACGAATCATTTCATCCACTGTTGGTTGGTGGTACTATGTCATTCCAGGTTGTTGCTGCCAATGAATGGGCATATGATGACAGTGCATTCCATGTAAATTTCTGCCACATGGGTCATGTACATTTGACTTCATCTGGATCTATGGGTGCATCCCTGGCATCCGGCCTGCAATAGATCATCTCTACAATGGCTGATTCCCTCAGAGACAGGATGCCTTTCTCTAGCATGGTCCAGTTGGCCGAACGACTCATAACATTGTCCTTGTATGGAAACCTTTCTTTCACAGCTGCCAAGAGCCGCCTCCAAAGGCTGAGGGACCCTTGAGAAGTCACCTCTTTTTCTTTTTCTTTCTCTTATTCACTTAATGATAACTCCTGAACATATGCTGTCCCGTGTAGTAAGTGCTTTGTTTCTTCATCTTTCTTTGCTGTATGAGTTGCTTTTCATGCCTCTTGTTTGCTTTTCCCCTTGCGTAGAGGGACAACTGATATTGGTACAAATTGGTTCTTTAGTTTAGCTGCCGTGATTATCACTGTGGTTGGAGTGGCTACAGTATCTGTTGTTGGGGTTGGTGCAGCCGCTGTGCTTGGGGGTTTGAGTAGCACCAGCAGCTGCGCTGTCTATTGCTGTTACGGTTTGTTAGCTGCTGTATTTGTTACTGAAGCTGGTGTAGCTGCTGTGCTTGGAGCTGGAGTAGCTGCGCTGTCTCTTGCGCTCAGAGTTTGAGTAGCTGTATACTTGATGCTGGGGTTGGTGTAGTTGCTGTGCTTGGAGTTGGAGTAACTGTGTTGTCTATTGTTTTGCCATCAGATCCAGAGACATTTTCTGTCCTTTGAAGGTGCTGGATAGTGTTGAACAGGGCTCTGTAAGCATAGGACAAGCCCCGGCATGTTGCCTCTCTGGTATAACCAGGATGACAACACATCTCATTTAAGTGTTTTACTAATTTCTCTGGATTTTGCACTTGTTCAGTGGTGAAGTTCCAAAACACTGGAGGGGCCTACTGGCCTAGATACTTGCCCATACTATCCCACACACCCTGCCACTTGTGACTGTCCAGCCACAGGGAAAATCTCTTCGTCCTCCTATATCGTCGTCAAACCCTAGACAAGACCCAAACCCAATTCTGCTTAAGTTCTGAGATCAGACAAAATGGTCATGGGTAAAACACACTCTGTATGCGTGCCAACAAGGTGATCCCCATCACAATCAGCAGGCAATTCTTAAGGGTCTCTAAAGGCCATTAAAAACATTCAGGACTCTCAAATGATGCTGTAAATACTCTGGTGGGGGAGCTGGGAACGTAAGGGAGTGTCTCCTTCATAGGTTGACCACCCAAGGAGGAAACAAAAGATGTGGAATTGCTAAACGCTTCCATTATATACCTCCCCAAGTATAGAGGTGGTGACCACACCGTGAACACAAGCCAGATCAGTTTCATGATCAATGAGTCTATTGTATTACAAGTCATTGCCACGAAGTACAGCGAAACAAGAACCTTAACCCAACCCCCCCAGCCGATAAACACTAAAACTGCAAGTACCAGCTGTAAGTAAGTGTCATGGGTTCAGCAGTAGCAGTCATTTTTCTCCTTCTTGGTAGCTGGTGCAGCGCTGTGTTTTTGACTTTCGGCCTGGGAACAGCGCTGATAACACCAGTGTTTTCAGTTACTGCTTAGTGATGTTTTGGTCTGACCAAGGACTTTCTGAGCCTCATGCTCTGCCAGGGAGGAGGGGAAGCCGGGAGGAAGCAGAGACAGGACACCTGGCCCAAACTAGCCAAAGAAGTATTCCATACCACAGCACGTCATGCCCAGGATGTAAAAACGGAGGACAGAGACCTGGAAGGGGGGGGGTCGCTGTGGGATCGGGCTTGGTGTTGGGTGGTGAGCAGTTGTATTCTCTTTCCTTGTATTTCCCTTGTCATTATTATTATTGGTGGTAGCAGTAGTGGTTTGTGTTATGCCTTAGTTACTAAACTGTTCTTATCTCAACCTGTGGGAGTTGTATTCTTTCGATTCTCCTCCCCATTCCCCCAGGAGCTGGGGGGAAGAAAGAGGGGGGAGTGAGTGAGCAAAATGTGTGCCTGACTGGACTTAAACCACGACAGTAAGGTCTTACCTGCTGAAATTCTGAAATCAAGAGCAACAACTTTGAGAGCCAGTTAATCAGCATTGTGACGAGTGACTATTAATCTGAAACAATGAATGCTTATCACAAATACTATTAGACACACTCTGGTCAGATCTGTTGTCATCGCAATCCTTCATGCTCCACGTTGGGTGCCACAAAGAACTGTCGTGGCTTAAGCCCAGCTGGTAACTCAGAATCACGCAGCCACTCGCTCACTCCTCTCCTTCTTCCTTCCCCTCCTCTTCTGGAGGGATGGGGAGGAGAATGGAAAGAACGTAACTCCCATGGGTTGAGATAAGAACAGTCCAATAACTAAGGTATAATACAAAACTACTGCTGCTGCCACCAATTATAACAATAATAAGGGAAATAACAATGGAAGATAAAACAACCGCTCACTACCTGCCGACTGTTACCCAGCCCGACCGAGCAGTGATCTAGCCCTTCCGGGTAACTGCCCCCAGTTTATATACTGGGCATGACATGCTGTGGTGTGGAATACCCCTTTGGCTAGTTTGGGTCAGGTGTCCTGTCTCTGCTTCTTTCTGGCTTTCCCTCTTCCCTGGCAGAGCATGAGATTGAGAAAGTCCTTGGTCAGAGTAAACATTACTTAGGAACAACTGAAAACATTGGTGTTACCAGTGTTTTTCCCAGGCTTCAAGTCAGAAACACTGCACTGCAGCAGCTACTAAGAAGGAGAAAAACGACTACTATAGCTGAACCCAGGACACTGTTGTAATGCAGTCTTTTCAGCTATCAGGCTCCAATAATTTTTCCAGTTTTTTAATCTGTAAAATTCTTCCTTTTAATCCACCATGGTACTGATCGTACCTCTTCCCCATTGTGTGCTCCTGTCACAGACCCACTGAAGACTGATTGCTGGTTTGGGATACTGCTGTTCTAGGTGTCTCAATGTCCAATTCATACATCTTTGTGCAAACCTTGGATGTTCAAACTTGCAGTTCCATTACATGTTTGAGTACAGCCTGCTGACATATCAATGTCATGTTAGCTCTCATCAGCTGTATCTAAGGTTCTGAGAAATCTTAAGAACTGTTTGTTCCTGCAGGTGTTTGATGTGGAGTATTCAGCTCTGAAAGCAGTTGTGCAACTCAGTGAGCCCTTTCTGTATGAATTGCTGGACAGCATGTTTACCTTGGAGTACATGCAAGAGCTCTTGGAGCTGAAGGAATGTAAGATACTACTGCAGGAGCTGTGGGTTGCATATGATGAGTCAGGAGAGGTTGACCACACAGTACTAGCTGTAATGCATGTCAGGTAGGAAAATGCCCAAAGTTTAATTTTTGTCTTAAACAATGACATTCTAGTAATATCCAGTGGGTGGTGCCCTGAGTTCTTGTGGTCATGCTGGCAGCTCCACAAGCCAAGCTTTATGAAGTAAATCTGGTGACTGGTACTGTGTGGAGACTGCTCACAAAGAAAATCTGTGGTGTCCTCTGCAGCTGCAGGTAATCACACAATATTTTGGGTAATTTATAGTACCCAAAATTTGTGGGTATGTTTGGCTGCAGCTTATTGTCAATCTGCTTGCTGTGTCAAAAGCTTGGAAAAAAAAATATTTGTGTTGCTTTCCTTCTGTTTTCCACTCAGATTTCCTTGGGCTGTATCACCTTGCTGGCTCTAGCGGAGTGTTCTTTTCTATAACATTTTGGTGGTTTTTTCCTTTTCTGTTCTTCTTTTTTCTTTTCTGCTTTTTTTGCCTCCTCCCCTGAATTTTCTCTTTTTTTCAATTGTCTATTCACATATTCTATTTTCCTTTATCACCTCTGTCTCTTTTTCATCTCCCTTGCTTTCATATACTAAATGCTGTGTTACAAATAGGTAGTAGATGGATGAAAAAGCTGAAATAGGAGGCAAGACCTTCCTGTCTAGAAAATGGGCCATTTCAGAGGTGGTGTGTGTGTGAGAAAATCAAACAACTAAAAAGCCTCAGAATCTTAAGAGTGTAAGTCTTGTATTCAAATCCAGCTTTTAGCTGTTCACTCTCTTGATGAAAATGAGACTTGAGCTCTTTATGGATTTTGAACTTGGATGCCCAAAATAAAAATCTTTATGTAGGTAAACAACAGACAAGAGAACTTGTGTATGCTAGTTTACAGTAACATGGAATTGGAGGAAGGTGGTGCTTTGAGATGAATTCTCAAACTGGTTACATTTGCATTTTCAATGCTGTATCTTCACTCAGGTAAACATGGCCTCCTCTGTGTGATTAAATGCTTGCTTTGCTTCAAAAGGTTCTACCAGTGCATCTGGAGGACCTGGGATGAGGAGGAGGAGGATGATTTTGATTACTTTGTGTGAGGTGTTGAGCCTTGACTGAGATTGTAAGTGCAACACCTTTGATATAATTTGGATAGAACCACAGGGAAGGGTCATGTAGGAGTAATGACACATCGAGACTTTAAAAAGCCTTTCTCACTGGTAAATTCGAGCAAGTTTATTTTAACAGCATTCACTTCTGACAGTCAAAACTTTGTATGGAAAGATGGTGCAGCTTAGACTGCCACTTGATTTCTGAATCCTGTTTTTCCCTGTAATCTTTACCTTCTATCAGATGGCGCTCCAAACCCAGTTATAGCCTCCTTTATGTGAGTGTGAACTGTAATCTGAATTAATACTAGCAGGAGATACTCTGATGCCTCTGGGCGTAGAGTAAGAACTGGAGTGGAATCAAATGTAAACATAAACTTGTGAATTGGTCATGCTGAAGGAGGAATGTGTGCATTGCTTTCCCTAGTGGGATTAGTCAGCATTAGGTTTTCTGAAGGTGGGTTTTAAATACTGTCCTGGCATGTGGAACTGAAGCAGTGCATAAGGACACGATCTAGTTATAGTTTTGAGTGTACTAAGTAACCAAAACATGCCATAAAATATACCTGCAACGCATAATTGTGATTTTTACTGTGGGTTTTCCCCTGAGATCTGACGCTTTATCTTTCTTCCATGAGTTACTCTTCCTTTTCTTAACATAACTTAGCATCACGAGTATCCAGAAGTTTGTGTCATTCAGATCCAGGTTTGATACTGCTATGATGCTGGGGAACTAAATCAGTGAATATTTACAACCTACCCTGGAATGCTATTTAGATTATAGCATATAGCATGTGCTTTGCAAAGAAAATGAGTACAGTTCTCCACACTAGAAAGTTGGCTGGAGGTCTCTTTCAAACAGGACATAATGTGACAATTGAGGACTGTGATATGCTTGTATTTTTCTGAGATCATGCAAATAAGGAGGAAGTGTTATATATGGAAATTATATATGTTTCTGAAGTGTTTGTACCTGTGCACTTCAGCAAATGGCTGTTCTGTTGTTGAGTTTTTCCAGCCTTATGGAGATTTGGCATAGCATGAAACTAGAATGGAATATTGTGTCATGGGATAATGTTTTATTACTTTTTTAACACTTTGTGGCCTTACAACCATTTTAGTGAGAATCCAAAATGTTTAAACAATTGTCTTCAAGCAGAAAAGTGAATGTAATACTTTATTATTCTCTGTTTCAGCTCAGAAATAACATTAACCTTCAATGCATAGAAACATAGGATGCTTTAAACTTTTTGGGTGTCTAGTGTGCACTGTTTTAATGAGAATAGACAGTAGCTTTACACTGCATGTTAGGCAAATAAAGCTTGAAAGAACAAGATAGTTTTATGCACTTTCATAGTGCATGCTCCAAAATGTAAATCAAATTGTGTACAAAACTGTTTCCTTCAGATATTTTTTATTTCTATATTGCTATAAAATCATCTGCTGTTAATCATGCTGCATTGGCTTACTCTGTTGCCTCTAATAACCCCATTGCCAAAATTTTGTGAGGCTCTGTGGTTTTGTGCACCCTGTATAGATATTGACTGTGGGAACTGCAAGCCATCCTGTTCCCACTATGTTGGTAATTAAAGAAAAAGAAGAACTGCTGATAGTGCACCTGTGTCTTGCGCTATCCAGGGAGTGTTTGGGTGCAAGGTCAGGCTGGGAAGCAGCCTGGGGAGTGATTGTTTATAGAATGGAATTTATAGTGACTGAAAACAGTCACTGGGAATGATGTAGTTGCTATTTGGCTTTGTGGCACAGACCTGTATCTGTATGCTATATATTACCATGCTTGAGTGAATAAAGGAGAACTAGTTGTGAAAGCAGTGTGTGTGCGTAGCCTCCTTCTTTACAGGCGCTGCAATTGACTGCTGTGACTACAGATTTTCTTGCTCTTTGCAGCATACTTTAAGTGCACCCTTTAAAGAATCTCTGAAAGTTGAGGGAACATCTTTGCCCTTATTTCACACAGACTCTTGAATAGAGCTATTTATACTGTGTTCAGTTGGTTCCCTTAAAAAATGGTGAGAGATAATTAAATCTTGTTTTGTGTCATTAATTGATGTTCAGCTTTTTTGTAGTGACTGTGATTGGTCCTATATGATTAGCCCCGGAGCTCTTGGCACTGTCTAGTGGGCAGATGTCATCATCTTTTGACTTTAGCAATGCAACTATGTGCTGGCATTTTCTGGCCTGCAATTTCATTTGTAGAGGTTACTCTTGGGATGGTGCAGAATTTGCTATGCAGTGCCTTCCCATCTTCATCTGGTGCTGATAATGCCTTTCTTATTCATTCTGCATTTTTGTCCAGGTAGTTTAGATTGTTGCTGATAGAGACTTTACATTATAGGATTTTTCTTTGATTTCAGGCATGTTTGGGTTTTTTTATTTATTTTTTTAATGTTAAATGCTTAGAAGACTAATTTTTATACCTAATTACCTTCTAAATGCTTTTTTTCTTTTTTAAGAGCTGTGCTTATGCCTTCGTTTTACAGTGAATTTCTGATAGTTGTGTATAATCTTTCAAGGTGGACATGCAACTATTTAGGAACTACTTTATTTGTCTTTTCAGATTTTTGCTTTTGCTGCTTTCAAAAAATATTGAGCAGTGTTGATATAGACTGCAGAGAATCTAGACTGAAGTACCGATGCACAGCTATTCAGGTTCTGTGTTTAAAACTTGTAAATGTTAAATAATTGACCCCTTGCTCTGAATTGCAGGCATTATGACATCCTTGACCACCGTGTGCCCTCTGGACTTGTAACCAATTACCAGAACCTTTATTGTCTCAATGTGAAGATCCTTATAGGATGCTTTTAGATGTGAGGAACAGCATATCAAGCAGTGGTTTGGACTCAGAAGTAGAAATGTCTCCATGGTGCAAGGACTAAAATTGCATGAGAAAATAGAGCACTTAAAAGCTAAAACTAATTGAGAATCCTCTGCTGAGGTACTTGGTGGGCTTGTGCAAGGAGGAGGGCCATATAGGAAATGTGGAGAGCTATTTGACTGTGAATGGGCATGTGAGCAATCCAGACAATTGCTTGACAATTGTAAGGTAGTGACCCGCAGGCATTGAGGCCTCGCCTGAGGGTTACTAAAGTTCGTGTATGTGCAGAAGCCTTGGGAAAAGTTAGCACGGAAAACTACTGAGAGAGATGCGCAGAGAAGGAATGTTAACTGTAACCTTGAAGCATATGCTGTCATAGTTAACCAATCATTAAGCTGTTACTGAGTGAATCCTATTTGGTATTTAGCCGTGTGAATAATACATGTATCCAATTAGACTTGTGTGTGTTAATGATAGACAAGTAGAGTGCCTATATATACTGAGCTATCTGCGCAATAAACTTTGGCACAAGCCTGATCATATTGGTCTGTGTGCTGTGTCCGGGACTTCTGCGTCAACAAGTGGTGCCCGAACAGGGACCCTCAGATCGGCGTTGGATAAAACCGACGAGACCGACAGGAAGGAGGGGGCAGAAGCCAGTCGATATCGGGTGCTGCCCCGGCACTCGGAAGTCGCTAGCGCAAAAAGTTTGGGAATCTCGCCCTGATCAGGTGAGCGGCCGGGGAGGAGATGGGGTCCACACTGTCCAGGGAAGAGTCAGCAGTGGTGAAACTCCTCCAACACATCCTTTCTGTGAGAGGAGCGAATTATAACGAGCCTGCCTTGAGAGCTTTGCTACACTGGGCAAAGGGAAAAGAGTTGATCCCCTCAGTGGATGCTGCCTTTCAAATCGCAACTTGGGAGAAAATTGGGGCAGTGCTGTGGGAAGAGATAAGTAATGGGTCCAAGGAGGCAAGCAAATACCCCACTGTGTGGAGATTGGTTACTGACTCTCTAAAAGACATGCAAGCAGAGCGAAAAGCTGCGGCGTCTGCGTTTGCAGCGCTGACTCCGACGGGGGAGTCGGAATCGGCTACTAGCATGCTTTTTACGGGGCCTCTCATACCGGCTGTAACGCCAAGACGTACAGCTGCAGGGGACCAGGGAATATCGGGTCACTCGGCTCCGACTCAAACCAGCGCAGAGACATCTGCACAAGTAGCTGATTCGCTGCCGCCGCCACTTTCATCTTCCAACAAAGACTTGCAGTCTTCTCAGTAGAGATCCACAGCCTCTGCGGCCGCTTCACGGGATCCGTCACCGGTGAGACCATCGCAACTTTTTCCACCTTTACCACCGTCAGAGCCGCCATCTCGTTGCGAGCGGATCGACGACCACGACAACGGACTTAAAGAAGTCCAGCTACACGAGTTGTTGGAAAAATTGGAGGCCTTAGAAGTGCGGCTGGACAAAGTGCAGGAAAAGTCGACGCCTTCTCCGCCTGACGGCCCACCTAACTTTCCCGGTTTTAACCCCCCCCCTCCCCTTGCGCCGCCAGTGCCGTTGGCAGGGATCGGGGTTGGGGCGGGGGGCAGTCTGGGGGGCCTTGGGAATCCATCCGCGAGGTGGAGAGGGGTAATTCGTGATGCATTGGTTGAGGGGCAATTATTGCCTATGGCTTTTCCGGTTGTAGCTGATAATGGGGGATACGTGTGGGAAGCGTTAGATTGGAAAATTTTAAAAGAAGTTAAAAGTGCCATTTCACAGTATGGCTTGAAGTCGCCGTACTCGCAATCGCTGTTACAGCATATTTTTTCTTCTCATTTGTTCACTCCGTATGATTCTCGAATGGTTGCACAAATGTTACTTTCTCCATCACAACAGTTGCACTTTTATCAAAACTGGCAAACTGCTTGTGATAGAGCTGCCGCAATACCGCGACAACAGGGGGATCCATTATGCGGGGTGCAAGCGCAAATGTTAATGGGAGCGGGACCATTTGTGAGGCTTGATTTGCAAGTGCGATTTGCCCATGAAGTCTTGCAATTGAGTCAAGATTTAGCCTTTAAAGCCCTCCTTAGCATACCTGATGATAAGGTTCGGCCTGCATTTACATCTGTGCAGCAGGGACCTACAGAGCCGTACAGCAAATTTATTGATCGCTTGCACATTGCTATAATGGCGCATCCTGATTTAGATGAAATCATGAAAAGTAAGTTTTTGGATATGCTTGCATTTGATAATGCTAATGAGAAAACGAAAAGGGCACTCAGTCATTTGCCAAGAGGGTCAAATGTGGCACATCTGTTGGAGGCAGCTGAACGTATGCTCGAACAAGAAAAAGCTACTGTAATGGCTGCAGCTGTGGGAGCTGCTGTAAAACCAAGGGTAGGAAAATGCTTTAATTGCGGGAAACAAGGTCATTTTAGAAGGAATTGTAAGAGTCCACCTAATCCAAATCTGATCGGACAAACTACTGCACGGGCAAGGAAATGGTGCATACATTGTAAGAGAAGTTATTTCAATACCCATGAGTGCAAAAACTCGGGAAACAAGTTGTCGAGCGAGATTCACCCGCGCGTGACGACACAAATGCAGGGTGCTTGGACCGCTGCGCAGCCGCCACAGTCGGCAGCGCAGGAGTGGACCTGGCAACAGCAGTAGACATTACTCTGATTTCCACGGAAGTCGTAGTAATTGATTCTGACCAGAAGGGACCGTTAGGGCATGGATTAAGTGCATTGCTTATTGGTCGGTCATCTGTTTCTAGAAAAGGTATATTTGTGGTGCCAGGACTTATTGATTCGGGCTATCACGGCGTCATAAAAATCATGTTATATACCTTGACCCCGCCTCTTACCATACCGGCAAAGTCAAAAATTGCTCAATTAATACCATTTCAAGCCTGTGTGCCAAAAGCCCAGACTCGTGAAAGGGGACAAGGAGGATTTGGATCAACAGGTACCCCGGAGATTATGTTGGCAATCGACATAGCAAAGGGGAAACCTGAGGAAAAGATAATTCTCACCCATCAAAACGGACAATCAATAACCCTTTCTATGTTAATTGATACAGGGGCAGATGTTACTATCATCCCGGCTGTCAGATGGCCAGCAAATTGGCCACTATTACCGGCACACACTAGCGTGATCGGGGTGGGGGGAACTCAGCAAACCATGATCAGTTCAACTCCAGTTTCTTTTGCTTTTACTGATGGCACCGTGGTGACAACTCGCCCATATGTAATGCACTTACCAGTAGCACTAATCGGTCGAGATGTCCTGTCACAAATGGGAGCACGTCTCATAACTAAAAATTTTTAGCAGCAGCCATGGTAGAGCAGCCTATTTTAAAACTCACATGGACCACCACCACTCCTGTGTGGGTGGACCAATGGCCGCTAAAGCAGGAACGGCTGCAAATCGTACAGAATTTAGTACAAGAGCAATTGAATGCAGGACATATAACACCATCTACGAGCCCATGGAATACTCCTATTTTTACAGTTCCCAAAAAATCAGGAAAATGGCGTTTGCTCCATGATTTGCGAGCCGTAAACGCCGTAATGCAAGACAAGGGAGCCTTGCAGCCAGGATTACCCTCTCCTGTAATGCTTCCTGAACATTGGGATTTATTAATTATTGATTTGAAAGACTGTTTTTTTACAATACCATTGCACCCTGACGACGCAGAAAAATTCGCTTTTACTGTGCCAGCTATAAACAAGCAGGAACCTGCAAAACGGTACCAATGGGTAGTTTTGCCTCAGGGTATGAAAAATTCACCAACTCTGTGTCAAACTTTTGTTGCTTGGGCTTTGCAACCCTTTAGACAGACTCATCAATCCCTTTTAGTGTACCATTATATGGATGACATTCTCATAGCAGGAGAAAAACTTGATGTCACTGAAATTTTGCAGGAACTGCAACACACTCTGGGATCAAAAAATTTACACATAGCCCCAGAAAAAGTACAGCGGCAATGCCCTTGGCAATATTTAGGTTGGACAATTACGGGTAGTACCGTACGTCCCCAAAAAATCAAACTGCACACTGAAATTAACACTCTTACTGATGCACAAAAACTCATGGGAAACATACAATGGGTGAGATCAATTGCAGGAATCGCAAATGATGATTTAGCTCCTTTAATGTCTTTGTTAGGCACCTCTGTTAATGCTAATAGCCGCAGACAGTTAACGCCTGAACAAAAATTAGCATTAGAAAAGGTAACAGACAAAATTTTAACAGCTACAGTGCAAAGACAAATAACAGGATTACCTTTGCGCCTGTTAATTGTCAATTCCTCAGCTCAAAGAAAACATTTACTTGGTCTCATTATACAGCAAAATGATAACGACCTTAAAATACTGGAGTGGATCTTTTTATCCTTCCAGCCGAAAAACACCATCTGCACCCGCAGTGAACTCTTTGCCAACATGATAATAAAAGGCAGAAAAAGAATCATAGATATGGCGGGTCGGGAACCAGATGTTATTTACATTCCAATTGTACAGGATTATCTTAACTGGTTGCTGACTACTTCAGAGACATTCCAAATTGCACTTGCTGAATATCCAGGCACACTTAGTAACGCTTATCCTCCAACAAAATTTTTACCTATCTTACAGGACCAGACTTTTGAAGAAATTCCAGTCAGGTCTGAAACCCCAGTAGAAGGGCTTACAGTTTTTACTGATGCTGGGCGAAAATCTAAACGAGCTGCTGCCACTTGGTACACAGACAGCCAGTGGAAACATCATATTTTGCAGGGTCATCTTGGTGATTCTCTACAAACACTGGAGTTAAGAGCAGTATTATGGGTTTTCCAGCAATGGCCAGAAACACCGTTAAACATTGTGTCAGATTCTCTCTATGTTGTCGGGACAGTGCAACGCCTTGAGCGAGCCATGGTTAAAACGGTGAAAAACGCTACCTTGTATATGCTTTTAATGCAGTTGCTACATTTGTTAAACCAGCGGCTAACACCATATTTTATCACACACATTCGTAGCCATCAGTTCCAATATGGTCTGTCTATCGGTAACAACAATGCAGACCAACTTGTTGCTGCAACATGGACAAATCATACAATTCATTTGTTTGAACAGGCACGTCTCTCACATGATTTTTTCCATCAATCAGCGAGGGTGTTAGCTCGGCAATTTAACTTGCCTATTACTGACGCTCGAGGCATTGTACAGTCTTGTGCTTCCTGCCAAAAAATTGGTTTTGGTCTAGGCTTAGGGGTCAGTCCTAGAGGATTGGCTGCCTTACAACTATGGCAAATGGATGTCACACACATTGCTGAGTTTGGCCGTTTAAAATATGTGCATGTCAGCATTGACACCTTTTCTCATGCTATGTGGGCCACAGCTCAAACTGGTGAGTCTGCTAAACATGTTATTAAACACATGCATGCTGCTATTGCTGCATTAGGCATTCCTTTAGAAATCAAAACAGACAATGCACCGGCATATGTGTCACATTCATTTGCACATTTTTGTAATCTGTGGGGAATCCGTAGAGTCACTGGTATTCCACACTCTCCCACAGGTCAAGCCATTGTTGAGCGAGCTCACACTACCCTGAAATCGCTTTTGCAAAAACAAAAAGAGGGAGAACAGATGCCATTTGAACGTCTTGCAAAAGCTCTGTATGTATTAAATTATCTGCGTTTAACAGGGAACCGAGAATCTCCACCAGTTGTAATCATAGAATCATAGAATCATAGAATAGTTAGGGTTGGAAAGGACCTCAAGATCATCGAGTTCCAACCCCCCTGCCATGGGCAGGGACACCTCCCACTAAACCATGCCATCCAAGGCTATGTATGTCCAACCCCACCTTGAACGCCGCCAGGGATGAAGCATTCACAACTTCCATCATACATCATTACAATCAAAGGTGCAAAAGGTTGAGGCAGCAAAAGTTCAGTTTAAAGATTTGCGAACAGGAGAATGGAAAGGCCCAGTAGAGGTAAAAATGACTGGCAGAGGATATGTTTGTGTTTCGACAGGTGAAGGACCACGATGGGTCATGAGTCGGTGGGTGAGGCCATGGAAAGAACATATGGACCAGTCAGATCAGCCACTTTGATAATCATCATGTGGATTTTAACTGTACCCCAGAGAATCCATTCACCACTTGTTTGGTGGCTGTGCCCATAGGTAATTGGCCTGTTCCAACGGCTCAGCAGGCTGTTGCACAAGGCACGGGAAAGGTAGATGCCTGGGATGGCTGGATACCTTACCTGCCAAAGAGTTCGTTGGAACCACAAGAATTGGAATTATTAGGGTCTGTAAAAATGGACTATTGTCTATATTTCAATTATGTTGGGAGGAATCAGTCACGAGCTTGGTGGGTTAATGCCACCTTGCTGGTGTATGCTAATCATAGCTCTTGGTGTGATTATACCTCCAGCAACATATCTAAAGCTACTAACCAACCTATTAGCTTGCCTAGTGGTCACTTTTTGGTTTGTGGGGATCGTGTCTGGCCAGGGATCCCTTCTCACATAACAGGAGGACCATGTAGTTTAGCACGACTGACCCTATTAATGCCAAATCAATCACAAATTTTGCAAATCAGACGTAAAAGCAATTATCGTGTAAAAAGAAGTTCACATGCTTTTAGTAGTTTTTGTAATGATCACATAGAATTTTGGAATAGACCCCTCAGTCGGGATTGCTCACTCACTAACTACTTTAAATAGACTAGGTTGTTGGCTTGCAAAACAAACTAATGCTACTTCTGAAGCTTTAAGTAATCTTTTATTAGATGTAGATAGTATAAGGCATGCTACTCTGCAAAGTAGAGCAGCAATTGATTTTTTACTACTAGCCCAAGGTCACGGATGTGAAGATTTTGAAGGAATGTGCTGTATGAATCTTTCTGATCATTCTGAATCTATACATAGAAAGATATAAATGCTCTCGGATTGGGATTGGTTTCAGAGATTATTACAGGGTTTGGGGTATTGGTGGTTGGCTAGGAGTACTAATCAAACAAGTTTTAACAGTTTTAATGGTATTGATTATTATTGTTTTAATCTTTTGTTGTTTATGGAAGTGTATTGTCAGTATGCTATCTCGTGCTGTGAATCGGGTCTGGATTGCTCAAAAACAAAAAGAGGGATTTGCGGAGAGCTATTTGACTGTGAATGGGCATGTGAGCAATCCAGACAATTGCTTGACAATTGTAAGGTAGTGACCCGCAGGCATTGAGGCCTCGCCTGAGGGTTACTAAAGTTCATGTACGTGCAGAAGCCTTGGGAAAAGTTAGCACGGAAAACTACTGAGAGAGATACGCAGAGAAGGAATGTTAACTGTAACCTTGAAGCATATGCTGTCATAGTTAACCAATCATTAAGCTGTTACTGAGTGAATCCTATTTGGTATTTAGCCGTGTGAATAATACATGTATCCAATTAGACTTGTGTGTGTTAATGATAGACAAGTAGAGTGCCTATATATACTGAGCTATCTGCGCAATAAACTTTGGCACAAGCCTGATCATATTGGTCTGTGTGCTGTGTCCGGGACTTCTGCGTCAACAAGGAAACTACACATGGACAGTCTTTAATGAAAAAATAACTGATGGCTTCGCTGCTCTTGTTTTAGGTATGTGTTTGGTTACCAAAAATACAGCAGTCTACAAGCTAAAGGACTGAGACCAACGGTGTTCCAGTGTTTGAGAATTCCTGGTTGAGAGAAACGCAACACAATAAAGAATCACAACTAGTTTATTAATACAGGTGTGAGAAATATAAATGTGATTCGTGTAAGTAAAGACAATATTGAACAGGATGAAATATTGTAAGAAGTAAAAACTGATTCGTGTCAATATAAACTTAGTTAAATAAGAGAATTGCTGTATTAGCTGTAGATATAGACTTAGACAAGGGAACTTATGCAACCACAAGCTTCCCGAATGCAAGCCTTGTGGGTGTAAACCGGTTGGGGACGGTTGATTACGGGAAGGAACGACAAAAGACATGCGCGAGATAAGAAGGTGAAGAGTTCAACCTTAGAAGTCTGTATAAAGGTCACTGAAGAAAACTCTTACTTCATCCCTCGCCCTCGCCCGAGACCACCAGGAGGCAGTGCGCATGCGGAAGGGACTTGCAAAACTCATTTTAATACGAAGCGGAGGACAATTTGCATATCGCATCACCTTGTTGAATATGTAAGAGTATAAACTATAAATGCTATATGCTGCTGTTTGTAGGTGTGCGTGTTGGCAGAGCGCAGACTCCTCGGCGCACCCAGCGCTGTTTGCTTACCTTTATTCCCTCAGTAAATTCAAGCTACTCAAACATAGAGAATTATTTATCACACAGGGAAAATATAGAAGTAACAAAAGATACAGTAAAGGATATTTCTGATGTTTGGTTATCTTACCAACCCCAAAGACCATGTAATGATGATCAGGAAACCAGCTCCGAGAAACATCATTACAGTGCAAGGTGGCAGGCTCAACCTTAGCAGGCGTTCCCACGGAGGCAACGTTGACCTGGGTGGTATGAGGTTCTGCCTCCTCGCATCGCCTGAGGCTCGGGCTTTTATACTAGCAAAAATGCACACTCATTCTGATGTAGGGGGCCAGCTTACATCGGAAGAAGTGGCCAGCTATATCTAGAAAGATCTCCGAGGGTCGGGACTTTTCCGGGGATGAGCCGAAGCGGGACCTTCAGGGGAGGAGCCAAAGCAGGGCTTTTCAGGGAGGAGCTACCACTGATAAACAGCACTTTTCTATTTTTGTGTGTTTCACCATGGACTATTATCTAGTGTCACTGACACATGCCACCCTGTGGTCCATGGTTGGAACACACAAATATTTTACCATCCGTACTACAGTTTTATATAATATACTGTCTATAAGGGAACAGATTAGTGCTAAAAGACAAGGAACACAACATAAAATGCATGAAAACCCAATACCTATTACCACTTAATAATACAACAGCTTTTTGCAGCTAGTCCCACCCCCATGTCCATCCCTGAAAGGGGTTCCACCTGGTGTTTTCTGCTAGCTGGCTAGTGAGGGTTTTCACCTTCTGTGTTTATGCATGTATTGAACTAGAGTGGTGAGACAAGGAGGCACCAAATGTAATCAGTTCTAAGTAAGGTTAAGTTTGATGACTTTGTAATGGAAAACAACTGGTGCTTGAATTTAGTTGACATAGTTTTAGGTCCTTAGGACCTTAGTACAAATGTGTAAGAAAAACAATAGAAAAAAAGGACCTGGGGATGAGGAGTGTCTGGGACTAGCAGATGTCCAGGATGGGCACAGTTAAACTAACTGATAGGTAGAAGGACAGGATGATTACTATGTTTGTGGTGTTAATGAACCCATTAAGCTGGTGTAGACATCTACTGGGGAGTATCCTGGACTAGCAGATGTCCAGGATGGGAGCAGTTAAACTAACTGATAAGCAGAAGGACAGGATGATTGCTATGTCTGTGATGTTAATTAAGCTGGTGCTTCAAAGACTGCCAGCAGTTATGAAGATTGTTGGAAGAAGTAAACGACTCTCAGAGACCACCATCAAATTTTTGTATGTATGCAGGAAACTTTCTGGAAAATGATGTAATTCATGCGTAGCCTCATGAATATGTATGTATGTATGCCCAGTGACTGCATAAGGATGGCCTGTGTAGCAATACGGGAACACACCTTAGGTGGAGCCATCCCCCGTGTCTCCCGGTGCCGCAGTGAAGAATACCTGCTTGTCAACTTGAAAACTTTGTTGGCGAGTTTGTTCCTGGAGTTTTCTCCGAATCAATTTGGCACCCCAGATGGTACCCTCTCTGCTTGGCTGCAGGACCTGCTGAGGACAGGGCTCCCTAGGCCCCCCAGGACAAATTTCCCCAGAGGGACCCGTCGACTCATTCGGATCACTGCGGGAGCAGACAAGGACCATCACCATCACTGTAAAGGTATTCTTTTGATTATTTTATTTTGTGGCATTCTGTAAGGCATAGGAGACATCCTATGCAGGAATGCGGGTTCGCATTCCATAAGACGTAGGAGACGTCCAATGCAGGAACGTGGTTAATATTCCGTAAGGCATGCACAGGAATAAGAAAGCCTTCCATAAATCAGGATAGGAAAATCTCATAGGTAAAGGTGTATACCCGGCTGCTAGCATCCTTTTGGTATACAGATATACATTCTGAATTGTTCCATAAGGTATAGGAGACATCATATGTGGGAACATGGTTGTATTTTACTGGTATTTGACTTATGTTGTGGCTTGTTATAGTGATAGAATCATAGAATCATAGAATAGTTAGGGTTGGAAAAGACCTTAAGATCATCCAGTTCCAACCCCCCCACCATGAGCAGGGACACCTCCCACTAAACCATGCCACCCAAGGCTCTGTCCAACCTGGCCTTGAACACCACCAGCGATGGATGTTCCTCTGCAAGGATGAAAATGCACATCCATTCTTTATTGGTGACAGAGACACAAAGGAAATCAACTGTCAGAGTTTACAGGCTACAGGCAGGATCAGTTCACGCTGCTTGAGGAAAAATGTGTCAGAGTGACGGCTTCACTAACTGTAATTAGGATAATTTATTGCAATAGCTTTTGTTCCTGCCTCATGAAATGAGGGAAAGAGACCTGAAGAGGTCAGACAACATTTCTTGTGGATTATTACAACACCTGGAATTTCCTATTTGTCTGAAGTGGGTGACTAGCTCCGAGAGGTCCTCATCTACGTTGCTGCTTTACTCAGGGCACAACCACCTAGTTTGAATATTGTCATTTGTACAGACCAGTTGCTGCAAATACACACCTACAGAAATAGTGCCAGTGGACTTAAACTCAAGTGATAAAAGCCGGGCTTTAGCCAAACTTCCCAAGTGTTCCTGCAGGAATAACACCAGTGGAACTACAAAATAACATCAAATCAGAACCTTGACATCTGCGTACTTTAGGACCTTAGTAAAAGCAGGCAAGTCAGATGGCTGTCATCACTCACCACTCTTAGCTGCTGCCCATATGCGCTGCTGGCGAATCAGGGCACATTCAAGTACACCTCACCCACTCCAGAGCAAAGACTGACAACTCACTGCAGGCTTAGCCTCATCCCCTGCTCCACAAAGGCATTCCCCAACTTCTGCTGCCTCACTCGTGATGATGCCTCACAGCAGATGGGAAGGCTGGTCACCGCTGCAGTGGTCTCTGCCCTCTCAAACTGGCCATGCAGAAATGCCTACAGGTCAGACCTGTAGGAACAGATTATTGCTTCTAGACTTGTGTTAACTACAGAGATGCACCACAGATGCGTGCTCAGTCAGTCCAACAGTTGATTATTACTTCCTGATTTTGGTCTTGTGATTTTGGTATTGGTGACGGGCTGTTATAACTGTTATTAATTGTTGTTTGATAGAATTTAGTCTCTGTTTCTGTCTCAAGTGTTGTAACTGTGTGCAGTGTGTCTGTGGGATCCTGTGTGTGTGTGAATGCGAGATTGATAATGGGAAATCGGCAGAGTGGAGAGATCTTGAAGAAGAGTCCTTTAGGGTGCATTTTGGCACATTGGAAAGAACAGGAAGGGATCCCTGAGGGCTCGATAAATGACAAAATTCTGATAAAATATTGTAACCAATGGTGGCCTTTATATACTTTGGAAGGTCAGGAAAAATGGCCTAAAAATGGGACTTTGAACTATGATACATTGTTACAATTAATGTTGGTTTTGAGGTGGCAAGGAAAATGGGATGAAGTAAAGTATGCAGCTATGTTTTTCACTTTAAGAAACCACCCGGATTGACAGATGGAATGCGAAATTAATACAGATCCCTTAATTTTGGCTTTGGAAAAGGACAGGGAAGAACTGAAAGCTGAGCTGGAGAGATGTTGTTCAGATTGTGATATTGGGGAAAGATGTTTAAAGTTAAGGAAAACCAAGGGGGAAAGGAGGGGAGCTTGGGTCTTGTGTTTGAGCGTGGGATGAGTGCTGGGGAAGCAGAGGTGGAGGGATGTCGGAGGCGAGGGAGTGGCTTCTTCTCCTGTGGGACCGGATGGGTGTGCCTGCTGTGGGGAGTTTGGACACAGGAAGTGAGACTGCCCTGGGGGGCGTGCCATGGGGCGGCTTCTGTGACGGAATTGGAACTGGACTGACAGGGAGCAGGGGAATCTACCCTAACGGATCCGCTGGTTAAATTAAAGCTAGGAACTAGGGGAAATAAAGTGGGATTTTAGTGGATACAGGAGCAACTTATTCTGCTTTAAATCAGAGGGAAAAGAATTTGTTACAGATGTGGGAGCTACTGGGCACCAAGAAAAAGAAAAAAAAAAAAAAAAAGAGAAAAAAGAGGCATTCTTTCTGAAACCCTTAAAGTACAAATTGGGAAAAAAAATAGGAATGCATAGATTTTTATGCATGCCAAATTCTCCAAAATCTTTATTAGGGTGAGAAGCAACATTTAAAGAAGGCAAAATAGAATTAAGAGTTAAAAATGATCAATTAATTGCAGTTTTGAGTTTACCTTTAATTCAACAGAAAAGCGAACAGGAGGACCTCCCTGAAAAAGAAGAAATCCTTAATCAGGTATATCTGTGAGTATGGGCATCTGAGATTCCAGGAAAGGCGAAAAATGCTTTGCCTGTTAAAGTAGAAATAAAAAAGGGGGACCTGCCTAATTAGAATAAAACAATATCCCTTAAAATTGCAGGGAAAGGGAATTAAAAGTTATTAATAAATTTTTAAAATATCAATTATTAATTGAATGTGAATTGGAATATAATAAATTTGCAGATTGGCTCAAGATCTCAGAGCAATCAACAAATTTGCAGAGGATATTCATCCAGTAGTAGCTAATCCATATACCTTATTGACTAAATTGAATAATAATCAGAAATGGATTGCCATCTTGGATTTAAAGAGAAGGCTGCATGGAGACCTCATAGCAGCCTTCCAGTATCTGAAGGGGGCTTATAAGGATTCTGGGGAGTGACTCTTCATTAGGGACTGTAGTGGTAGGACAGTGGGTAATGGGTTTAAACTTAAACAGGGGAAGTTTAGATTAGATATAAGTAAGAAGTTCTTTACTGTGAGGGTGGTGAGGCACTGGAATGGGTTGCCCAGCGAAGTTGTGAATGCTCCATCCCTGGTGGTGTTCAAGGCGGGGTTGGACAGAGCCTTGGGTGATATGGTTTAGTGTGAGGTGTCCCTGCCCATGGCAGGGGGGTTGGAACTAGGTGATCTTAAGGTCCTTTCCAACCCTAACTATTCTATGATTCTATGACTCTTTCTTTTGCTTACCATTGGCCAAAGAAAACCAGATTTTCTTTGCTTTTGAATGAGAAAATCCTGACACAGTAAGGAAAACCCAATTAACCTGTACAATATTATCTCAAGGGTTTAAAAACAGTCTAACCATTTTTGAAAATCCGCACTGGAACTAGAATAATGGAAACCACCCACTCAGATGGGGACTCTGCTACAATATTTGGATGGCCTATTAATTGCCACAGAAACAAAGGAAGAATGTGTCCAGTGAATGGTGGGATTATTGAATTTTCTGGGACTGAATGGTTATCGGGTATCCAAACAAAAGGCCCAACTAATTCAAACCCGAGTTTCCTACCTAGGATATGAAATAACAGGAGGACAGAGAGAACTTGGAACCGCTAGAAAAGAAGCTATTTGTCAGACTCCATGACTATTAACCATCAAGGAGCTCCAGACATTCCTGGGAATGACTGGATGATGCAGACTTCAGATGCATGATTATGGTGTTCCGGTAGGACCACTATATGAACTGTTAAAAGGAAATGCTCCCTCTTTGGAATGGACTGATTCAACAGAAGGGGGGCTTTTAGAAATCTAAAACCAAGAGCTAATGAGAGCTGCAGCTCTGTGACTTTCGGACATGACTAAACCCTTCTGGCTATATTCCTATGAAGAACAGGGAATAGTTTTGGGGGTCCTTGCTCAGAAACTAGGACCCTATAAGAAGGCAGTGGTGTATTTTTCAAAATAGCTGGATGAAGCGAGCAGAGGATGGCCCGGATGCCTAAGGGCTGTGGCGGCAGTTGTCATGAATACTGAAGAGGCTTGCAAATTTACCTTGGGACAAAAGATTACTGTACTGGTGTCCCATGTTGCATCAGCAGTCCTGGAACAGAAAGGAGCCCACTGGTTATCTCCTTCACGTTTTTTTAAAAGACCAGGCCACCCTTGTGGAACACGATGATATAGAAATTGTGGTCACTAATGTTGTGAATCCAGCATCCTTTTTGCAGGAACAGCCGACAGAACTACTAACACACAACTGCTTGGCCACTATAGAAACTGTATATTTCAGCTGACCAGATTTGAAAGAAAAACCTCTGGAACATGCTGAACGTGAGCCCTGGAACTGGCTAAAGAAAAAAGGATAAATATTTGGACTGACTCTAAATATGCATTTGGTGTAGTCCATGTACATGGTGCCATCTGGAAAGAATGAGGACTTTTGAACACCCAGGGGAAACAGATTAAACATGCTACAGAAATTCTACGACTACTGGAAGTTGTTCAGCTACCTGAGGAAGTAGCTATTATGTATTGTTGAGGGCATCAACAAGGTGACTCTTGGAATAATTGGGAGAGGAAGTTATCCAGGACAGCAGGGACAAATAGGTTTTGCTGAATTACCAAGAAAAGAAGGTTATCAATATTTGTTGGTGTTAACAGATACTTCTTCAGGGTGGCCAGAAGCATTCCCTTGTAGAATAAATAATGCAAGACAAGTAATTAAAACATTGTTAAACGATATAGTACCTTGCTTTGGAGTACCAGCAAAAATTTCTTCCGACCGAGGCTTGCACTTTAGTGCAAAATTGTTACAAGAAATTAGCAAAAAATTAGAAATTGATTGGCTACGTGTTCCATACCTGTTCCATGAGCTACATGTTCCATACAGGCCTCAGGCCAGTGGGCTTGTAGAAAAGATGAACCATCTGAACAAACAGCAGATTAGTAAAATATGTCAGGAAACGAATTTATATTGTTACCAAGCCTTACCATTGGCTCCATTAAGAATTCGAACTAAACCTCAATCAAAAGAAGAGGCTAGGCCATGTAAAATTTTATGTGGAAGACCCTATCAGTTCCAGTTTAAAGGAGAAAGTCTTCTGGAAGTGGGAGAAGGCTATCTCTGAGAGTTTCTGGTCAATCTGGGAAACAGTAAGAAGAAATAAATAAGAGAATATTAGGGACAAGAGTGAGAGGTTTGGATTATCCGATTCACCCTTTCAGATCCAGAGACTGGGTTTATGTTAAGAATTTTTCAGGAGATCCTCTACAGGAGAAGTGGAGCGGACCATACCAGATATTATTGACCACCTTTACAGCAGTGAAGATAAAGGAACAAGCTGCTTGGATACATTATTCAAGAATAAAGATAACATCAGAACTAGAGAAGACATGTCGGACCAAACCTTCTGGACCCTTAGGTATGAAATTGCATCGGTCGTAATTTGGACTTATATGATAACTGGTGTACAAGCTTGGGACCAAAACTTATACCTGAAATTAATGCAGAATGTCACTAAGGTTTTTAATCGTGCTGACTGTTGGGTGTGTGCACAGTTACCTAAATCAGGAGAAAATCCGGACCTTCCATTAACTGGAGTTCCAATTCCTAGCACTATCTCATGGACAATTTTGTGAATGAACACTAGCAACCTATATCCAAGGGAAAGACTAAAATTTGGGATAGTTAATCCTAATACAATTAAAGAATATTATACCTGTATACAAAGGTGTATTACACCAGGAACCAGGGTAAGAGATTATGTTTGTTTAAAGGCCACAGGTGTAGGTCACTATTCAAATTGCAATCACACTATTAATATAGATGATATCGTGGTTCAGTGGTGGCCCGTTCCTAAAGGGAAAGGATGGTATTGGTTATGTGGAGAAAATGCTTATAAGACTCTACCTCCCAATTGGAAGGGGGCATGCACCTTAGGTGCCATGACACCCAATCTTAATATTATTGATCCTTCTGGAACCTGGGTTAGAAGTTTTGCTAAACGGATTAAGCAAGGGTTTAACGCTATTGCTGAACACAACACCGCATTTCATAGTTTTGTGAGATGGCTAATTCCATCTTTGGGAGTAAGCGAATTAGAGAAGGCAATCGTAAATATCTCAGCAACCATAGAGGAAATAGAGAGTAAAACCATTGATATTACAAAACCGAATGGCTCTAGACATGTTATTGGCTTCACCAGTATGTTGGTCAGATATACTGGGAGTCTTGGGAACCTGGAGATAGATGCTGTTACTTTGAAAGACACAGTCCTTGGCTTTCTTTATCCCCTTCTCTGCTTAAGGAATCTTAAATCACACAAGAGCAGCTTCTTGACATTAGCCTTTGAGAATAGAAGATTTAATAGTTACTTATGCTAACTTTTTTGTGGGTTTGGGGTTTTTTTGTTTGTTTGTTTGTTTGTTTGTTTGATTTTTTTTTTTTTTTACTGTGAGGATGATGAAACCTGCTTTAGATGACCCTGCTTGAGCAGGGGATTTGGACTAGATCATCTCTCGTGCCAACCACAGGCTGCTTGGCCTGCCCTTCCCTCCTGGATGGCCCTCTTGTAACAGGGGAGGCCATCCCTCACATCAAGGTCTGGCATGGCATGTGTCCCCACTGCTCAATGCCTGCCGGGTTGCAGCCAGCAACAGAGCTAAAGGTTCTTCTTGGTGGCAAACACAGAGGCCCACCTGGTCTTGCCTTTGACTGTGATAGGATTTTCTAGCAGCTGCTGTAAATTTGCATGCTCTAACATCTCTTTTGCAAGTGACAAATCCATATGATACAAGGTGTAGTTTCTTATTAGCAACTGGCTAGTAAATACAGGTGGTTTATACACAAAATCACAGCCTCTAATAATAACTACATTGCAAGCACACATATTCAAGTTGTTACTTTTCAGTTGCCCCAAGTGATGTTTGCAAATCATTCATTTTTCTCTTCCTCTATTTCATTCTGCTTGGGGTCTTCAAGATCAGCTCCTGCATCTGAGGCATCAGGTTTTTCAACTTGTCTGTCCAGCTCATGGTATGGCTTGACAAACTTTGCAGGTGGCCACCACGGATCTGTAGGTAGGAGGACACAAACATACCCCCTCCCCCAGGTCATCAGTTCCACTGGCCCTTCCCCTTTCTGTGGGCCCAAAGGATCACAATACCACATTTGCCTATAAGCCACGAGGATTTACACCCATGGCAAATGAGGATTGAGCTGTTGACTGACAGTCAGGGCAAGACCTGACAATTTGCTTTGCTTGAGAAGAAGACAGGTTAAAGTATTTCTTTAAAACAGAGGCATTCTGATGAAAAAAAAAGGAATGTGAAGCAGCTGCAGAAGTAAACTGCACAGTGTTAACAGTCAAGGAGTCAGCTATGTCATTACCCACAGTTAAAGGGCCAGGCAGGTTGGAATGCGACCTAATATGACCAATAAAAACAGAATAATTAATGCAGCAGCCAGTACAGAAGCCCTACGAGCCTCTGCTCCGACATCTTGACAGGCATCCCAACCAACTCAGCAATGTCTGTAAATTTTCCTCTGACTTGAGTTAACACAGCCCTGCAATCTCCACCTGCACCCTCATATGCTAGCTGAAATAAAAGTGCACGAGCAGCCCCATGACCATCATGATGCCTTTGTATATCATTGTCCAGTTGGTCTATAAAAGGCACATAGGGTTCCTGTGACACCCTCAGCGAACACCTGTGAAAGAAGTAGTATACATCCCCCCCCCCGATCCAGGCACTTACCTCCAGGCCTGAACAGCCACACAGGCACCCTGCTGGAACACCAGAGGGTTTAGATCTGAGCTATGAAGCCGAACAGAAACCTCATCAACCACAGTGACTGTCTTCAGTCACTATAAATTCCATTCTATAAACAGTCACTCCTCAGGCTGTTTCCCAGCCCAACCTTGCACCCATGCACACAAACACTCCCTGGCCTGCTCAAGAACCAGGTGTACTATCAGCACTTTTTCTTCTTTTTTAATTATTCACATAGTGGGAACAGAGCAGCTTGCAGTTCCCACATCTCCCCCTTTCCTACTGTCCCCTGGTCCTGAACCGCTTTGTCCAAGCCCAGTCCTGGTAAATCCCCTAACTGGCTTAGCTTTCTTATTACTTGTTCAGTGGGGTTTCCTTGTTCTGATACTAGTATGGGTTTATTTTTTGTTGTTGTGTTTTTGTTTTTGGTGTTGTTTTTTTTTTTTTTTTTTTTTTTTAATCCACCCCATCTAGCAATGCAGTATTTGCTCCTTCCTCCATGATGTGAACTGGCCAGTTCTGGGGTTCCTCCCCTGGCCTCTGCTTGTATTTATCCAATAAGTTACTAATCTCCTTGGGACTATAGTCTGTCAGTTCCTCTGGTCTTACTTGTCTGTTTGCCCTGGTAATCATCTTACATTTAAACATAGGAGCTGTGCGGGCTCCTTCCTTTTCCACGTCTGCCTCATCTCTGGTATTTGATTCTGACTCACTGGTACCCTGAATATCGCCATTTCATATCTTTGGGTCCCAATTGGGACCAGACACAAGGGCACGGACCCATGGCCTCACTGCCTTTGTATCCACCTGTGGAATAATTAGGAAATATGGGGTAATTAGGAATTAAACTTATATTTGAAATGTAGCATTGTCCACACATAAGGGAAAAACGGACTTTCAGGGCCTCTCAGGGCGAGATGCAGCCTCACCTGGTATGCCAGGAATGTGCACTCCACAGCGGTTCCCGTGGCAACACAGACGAAGGGTAGAGCGAGGTGGAGATCTCGCAGTTACGCTTTGTCCTAACTTCAACAAAAAGATGGGAACTAGGTGGTGCAAGAAACTGATAAGCTGTGTAACTGGCAACACTGACGAAGGGTAGGGCGAAGTGGAGATCTCGCAGTTACGCTTTGTCCTAACTTCAGCAAAAAGATGGGAACGAGGTGGTGCAAGACACCGATAAGCTGCATACTTCTTACCCTGGGCCAGCAGCCTGTCATCTTTTGACAGAATGCCGTCCTCAGTGTGAACTTTGCTTCATTATAATGTCATTATAATGCATTTACATGCTAAAATACACACCCATCTCCAATGCGACCCCCCTCCAAAATGAGACCACCCCTCTCTGACCACGCGCTCTGAATTTTCGGTGTCATTTACCTTTAAATCGAAGCGAGAGAAATTTACACCAATAATAATAAAGGTATGTATGACTAGAGTCACTCAAGCTCCACCTTCAAGGTGAAAAATAGTATAAAATGACCCAAGTATAAAATGACCCAAGTATAAAATGACCCAAGAGAGAGGGGGATATTAGGGAAGATACCATCGTGGATGAGACGAGGAAGATAACATCAACCGACTCCTGGGACCGGTCGACAGGCTGGACCTCTCTTCCCCCCCCATAGGGACGCCTGTGGGTAAGACTTGCACTGTATCCAGTGCTTCCCCGGGAAAACCTAGAATCTCTATAGAGTTACTTTTACTGTCATCTGTATATTTTATAGCTATACTGTGTTAACTTTATCAAGCGCTTGTATTCATGTAATCATTATTCGCACGTGCTTTTGCAGACAGTATCTATCACCGGCAATCCATAAGAACCTGTACCTGTTGCATCAATAAATCAATAAACTGCACTGTTTCAGTAACCGATCGTAATTCTCTCACTGAACGCAACCCCATCTCTCAGTGTGGCCATGAGAGTTCATGAGCACGATTCGACTGGCAGTGTGGTGCACTATCAGTCACTCCGGTGCAGTGAAGTTCGAGATAACGAACATGACCGGACTGATAGCTGCCGGTGCTCTTCCCCCTTCCTTTAACACAACACCACCCGCCGACTGATACCCAGCCTGACCCGAGCAGCAATCTGGACCTTCCAGGTAACTCCCCCCAGTTTATATACTGGGCATGACGTGCTGTGGTATGGAATACCCCTTTGGTTATTTTGGGTCAGGTGTCCTGTCTCTGCTTCCTCCTGGCTTCTTGTGCCCCTCCTCACTGGCAGAGCATGAGAGACTGAGCAGTGGGGAAAGATTTCTTAGTAGTATGGTGTATATCAGTCACTTAACTGCATTAAATCTGCTGTCTTTAAAACATTCTGCCAACTCTTGTTCAAAGGTTTTTTTTTCTTTTGAAGCTGTCTACTTGCACATTACAGTATTTATTTATGTACTTGGCTAAAAGCTAGTATCCTGCTCAGGCACTTCTTATCTGAATTTGTGTGGGCTCTCAGAAAATGATAGGACTCATGCTGCTTTAATAGACATTGCATTATTGCTTTCCTTACCATGATTGTCAGTAACAAGCAATAAGAGCTTTACATGCTCATAAATTTCCCTGTAAGTGGTTGAATGCTGACAACTGTGGATGGCTTAGTAAATCAGTGTTGGCACATGTCAAGTTTCTTTTTGATCTGAATTAATCTGGAAGCCCATGTAATGCAGGAACATGAATTTTTGACCCAAGATTCACTTAAATAGGGAAGTTCAGTGAAGCTTACTAACAATATCAAGTCCTTTGCATTTGCCTTCCTTGTGTTGTGGTGGTGACTGCTTTTCTTCCCCCTTGCTCTTTGGAACCTCTGCCTACTCTAGTGAACTTCTGCACTTTGCAAGCAGACCACAGGTGTCTGTGTCATAGAATCATAGAATCATAGAATAGTTAGGGTTGGAAAGGACCTTAAGATCATCTAGTTCCAAACCCCCTGCCATGGGCAGGGACACCTCCCATTAAACCATGCCATCCAAGGCTATGTCCAACCCCGCCTTGAATGCCGCCAGGGATGAAGCAGTCACAACTTCCCTGGGCAACCCATTCCAGGGCCTCACCACCCTTACAGGAAAGAATTTCTTCCTCATATCCAATCTAAACTTCCCCTGTTTAAGTTTGAACCCATTACCCCTTGTCCTCTCACTACAGTCCCTAATGAAGAGTCCCTCCCCAGCATCCCTATAGGCCCCCTTCAGATACTGGAAGGCTGCTATGAGGTCTCCACGCAGCCTTCTCTTCTCCAGGCTGAACAGCCCCAATTTTCTCAGCCTATCTTCATACGAGAGGTGCTCCAGTCCCCTGATCATCCTCGTGGCCCTCCTCTGGTCTTGTTCTAACAGTTCCATGTCCTTTTTATGTTGAGGACACCAGAACTGCACACAATACTCCAAGTGAGGTATCACGAGAGCAGAGTAGAGGGTGTCCTTGACTAATGCATTGCCCTGCTCAGTTGTAACTTTTGGGAGTGAGAACTTTGGTCTTGGCAAATTTGAGCTCAGTTACCCTTTTGTTTAACTGTCTAAAATAACTACATTTTGTAGTGTGTCATTCAAGTAAGGTAACTCTTGAGTTTTAAGTACCTGTACCTTGGTACAGAGGGGAGGTAAGGTGTAACCTCGCCACTGGGTGGAAAATCCTATTCAAGATATTAGACCTCAAGGTTTAAACCTCCATATTTAAATTGAATGTCTGTTATGTACTGAGTCTGTCACCAGTTATTCATCAAACTTGAATCTTTCACCTCTGCTTCAAGGCTATGGCCTGTCTGATGATATTGTGATAGAAAAGCAAGGGAAAGGAGACAACTTTGTTGACTGTACAGGAAACAATATAAGGATCTCCAGTTTGAAGTTAGTGAAACATGATGCTGTGGAGGGGTTTTTAAGTAAGTATAGAAGCATCTTGATCTTTTTGTGAATCTTTCATAATTTGCTCTGAGAATTAAAGCCGGGACGCTGTTGGAGTTTATTAGTTTTAACAAAATACTGTACAGAGAAGCCCTACAAGTATAAATATCAAGGCTTCCCCCTTTCTTTAACTTGCTTATAACATGGAGTTCAAAATATTTCTACTTTGTGTATTTTGGAGTATTGTGTGCAGTTCTGGTGTCTTCAACATAAAAAGGACATGGAAGTGTTAGAACAAGTGCAGAGGAGGGCCACGAGGACAATCAGGGGACAGGAGCACCTCCCATATGAAGATAGGCTGAGAAAATTGGGGCTGTTCAGCCTGGAGAAGAGAAGGCTGCGTGGAGACCTCATAGCAGCCTTCCAGTACCTGAAGGAGGCCTATAGGGATGCTGGGGAGGGATGCTTCATTAGGGACTGTAGTGAGAGGACAAGGGGTAACAGGTTCAAACTTAAACAGGGGAAGTTTAGATTGGATATGAGGAAGAAATTCTTTACTGTGAGGGTGGTGAGGCCCTGGAATGGGTTGCCCAGGGAAGTTGTGAATGCTTCATCCCTGGCGGCATTCAAGGTGGGGTTGGACATAGCCTTGGATGGCATGGTTTAGTGGGAGGTGTCCCTGCCCATGGCAGGGGGGTTGGAATTCGATGATCTTGAGGTCCTTTCCAACCCTAACTATTCTATGATTCTATGATTTTCAAACTGTTGTGGCTCTTGCATTTTATTCTTATACTTGGATAAGATCATTTGACTGAATAATTTTTCTGCTGTTATGGCAGCCTGGCTCTGACTGCTGCACAGCCTCTGTCAGGACACCTGGAAAAGGAAATAATTCCTCTTTCCACAAAAGGGCCCCCATGGCACTACTGAACTGTAGCTGAACCCAGCCAGCTCTCCATTGAGGAATGGCATATGCTCTAGAAGTAGTGTAGAACTTTGCTGACAGCACAGTCAAACAGAAGTTCAAATAATCCTAAATTGTATCCAATGAGTTTATTGGCCACAGCCTTCTGTCTTTGCAGAAGGTGCTAATTAATACTTTGCCTCCACAGACATTTGGTTTTAAACATGTTAATTTTATTTTTTTTGTCACCTGTATGCATGTATTTAATATCTTATTAAATCTAAAGTCTCTGAAAAGAATAGTTGCTGTCACTTTCAACCAAAAAAAAAAAAGCCAAAGAACATCTAAGACAAATTCTTGACTCATGCTCCTTTGCAACAATGTCCCAGCTTATACTAAAAAAATAGCATGAGCTCATACTGTAAAACGCTAGAATTTCCTGAAGGTTAAACTTTCAGAGAAGCACTATGAATGTCTGTGCTTCATGGGGGGTGGGTGTGTATGTGTGTGTGTGTGCACGCACTTCCACTGAAAAGTCCTTATGCACCTGATCTGTTGTCCTGGGTTCAGCAGTAGCAGTCATTTTTTCTCTTTGATAGCTGGTGCAGCGCTGTGTTTTTGACTTTTGGCCTGGGAACAGCACTGATAACACTGATGTTTTTAGTTATTGCTCAAATGTTTAGTCTGACCAAGGATTTTCTGAGTCTCATGCTCTGCCAGGGAGGAGGGGAAGCCGGGAGGAAGCAGAGACAGGACACCTGACCCAAACTAGCCAAAGGGGTATTCCATACCACAGCACGTCATGCCCAGGATGTAAAAACTGGGGGCAGGGACCTGGAAAGGTTAGTTCACTGCTCGGTCGGGCTTGGTATCAGTCGTGGGTGGTGAGGAGTTGTACTCTCTTCCTTTGTTGTTTCCCTTGTCATTATTATTTGTGGTAGCAGTAGTGGGTTTGTGTTATACCTTAGTTACTGGACTGTTCTTATCTCAACCCATGGGAGTTACATTCTTTCGATTCTCCTCCCCATTCCCCCAGGAGCTGGGGGGAAGAAAGAGGGGGGAGTGAGTGAGCGAACTGCGTGAGTTACAGCTGGCTTAAACTACGACATTTGTGCTCTCTGCTAAGCAGAGTCTGGGAGACTGATGGTCTCCTTGGGTCATATGGAAACAAGAGCCTGACCATCCAGAAAGCAGTAACGGCTTCTCTTTCTGCTCTTTTGGTTCATGATAAATCTCATTTTTTTATGTGCATTAGAGCCGCGACGTGCTCCCAGCACAGACTTTTTCTCTGCAGGAAATGCAATGTGACAACTGTGTTTTTCATACTATGTCTTATTCATAACACCTTATTCTCATATGTCTTCTATTACTTGGCAACTTGAAATCATCTCAAGAGGAAACCTTTTCCTCAAGCATCTTACACTGCATATTGGAATATGTAGCTGTCATTAACTAGCTATCCAAAAAGTAAGTGGGATGAGATGGAAATGTGAAGACTGAAGAGAATTTAATTCCTGGAGTTTAAAATTATTTTGCAGTTTTTCTTGATTGTTGATGGCATTCTTATTGTTTCCTGACTTAGGGACGTAGAATAATTAGAAATTAAACTTAAAATGTAGTGTTGTTCACACATAAAGGAAAAATGGACTTTCAGGGGAAGATGCGGCTACACCTGGTATGCCAGGAATGTGCACTCCACAGCGGTTCCCATGGCAACATTGGCTGAGGATGGAGCAGAGTGGAGATTCTGGCAATGTTCTGTCCTAACACCAGCAGAGATGGGAACTAGGTGGTACTAGAAACTGATAAGCTGCATAATTTCTACCCTGAGCCAACAGTCTGTCATCTTTTGACAAAGTGCTGTCCTTTGTGTGAACTTTGCTTCATTATAATGCATTTTAATGCATTATAATACAAGAACACACCTCCATCTCTAATGCTGCTCGCCTCCAAAGTGAGATCACCCCTCTGAGCATGCTCTTTGAATTCTTTGCGGTATATACCTTTAAAAGTGAAGCGAGAGAATTTTACACCAATAATAATAAAGGTATGTATGACCAGAGTCACTCAAGCTCCACCTTGAAGGTGAAAAATAGTATAAAATGGCCCAACAAAAGGGGAATATTAGAGAAGGCATCATAGTGGATGAGTGGAGGAAAATTCCATCAGCAGATTACCCTTGACTCCTGGGACTGGTCAATGGGCTTGGACCTTTCTTCCCTCCCCATAGGGACGCCTTTGGGTAAGACTTGCACTGTGTTCAGTTCTTCCCCAGGAAAATCAGGAATCTCTCTATAGAGTTACTTTTCACTTTTTACTTTTATATTTTAAAGCCAGGCTGTGTTATTCATAACTTGATTGAGCATTTGTATAACCTATTATTTGCATGTGCTTTTGCAGACAGTGTATCACTGGCAATTCATAAGAACCTGTATCTGCTGCTTTAATAAACTGCACTGTTTAAGTAGCTAATCATAATAGTTTTCTCACTGAACGTGACCAAATCCTTCAGTGTGGCCATGTTAGTTCATGAGCACGATTAGACTGAAGGTGCAGTGCGCTATTAGTGCATCTGGAATCGTGATTGTTCAATATGTCAAATGTGACCGGACTGATAGTGGTAAATTGGGCATCACTCAGAATCTAAACCTAGCCGCACCCAGCCCCTCTGATATCTGAGGACCAGCTGTAACGCAAGGGGGTTTATTTTCTGCCAAATTGTCTTGCCTTTTAATGCAACAAGGGAATACCTGGCCTATCCAGTCAGGCAATGCAACAGCCTGTGTAGAGGGCTTCAGGCAAGAACTGCCACCTGAATGTTTAACTGATGAGTTGGAGCTTTATGAGCAAGCTGATATTTATGAACAAATTGAAGGCAATTATAAAATTGCACATGAACTTGGGGTTACTTCTGCAAAGAGCCAGCTGCAGAAGAGAAGACTGAGTGAACTGGGAATCGCGCAAGCTGATAACAACTTAATGTCACAGGAAATGGTTGTTTCTGTTGTGGACAGTCAGTTCAAATGGAATGGAATGGAAAGGAAGTTTTGGTACCTTTCTTTTCTGTCCTGACTCCTAATGGCATTGCAATAAGAGATTAGCATAAGCTCTTATTTTCACTGCTGCTTTCCAAGGATTTAACCTGTTCCATTAGCCTTCCTTAATGTTACTAAAATGTGACAAACAGTGTATGTGTGTATATATATGTAGTATGTGGGAACTTTGCTTCCTTGCTGCAAGTATGAATAACATGGTAGAAAACAACTCTAGCATGGAGACTCTGCACACATTCTGCTAAACCACATGTGCTGCTGCTTTGCTGGCTCTCTTATTTTCTTTAGTGTATTTAACTTCTCATCGTAAAAAAGAAACGTCAAAGAAAAAATACAGATAGGGTTCATTATGGAAGAGTGGACCAAAAATGTGCAGCATTAGTGGTACATTTTCATATTCTTTTAAAGTGTCACTAGTCTGCAGCTGACTCCTGTAAGATATGGACGTACTCCTTAATTTTTTGCATTGAGCAGAAGCTAGTGAAATGGTCTTCCTTAGGACTGTAGTGGCTGGCTGCCAAGCTTCATGCTTGAAGGATTGTCTAGAAAAAACTAGGATTTGGAAGGGTAGCATCATTCTGTGTCTTTCTGTGCCCAGCTGTTTACTTCCAGCAGCTACCAATGCCTGTGCACCTTTTCCTTAGGGAGAACAGCATCTAATGGAACTCCATTAATCTGAACAGGGAGAAATCAAAATGGATGTCTGTCAGTGGTATTCATACAGTACTTTTGCATTCTGAAACTTTTAAAACCATATGTGGCTTGTAGCAGCTGAGATTCTGGAAATGAATGGAAAATTTTTAAAAATTACTTTCCACTGCAATCTTCTTATCCCAGAGCTGTGGAACATTCAGTAAAAAAAAGGCACTTCAGTAGCTCACTGTTGCACATTATTAGCTCTTACTTGAGGGAAATACTGGAAGGACTGCCTGACTGAGGGCTCTTCCTTTTCAGGGCCTTTCTGATTTTTAATTGCAAGTATAGGTGTCTTTTTCGAATTTCTCTTCTGTCTTCAAGAGTTGTAGTTCAGGTTTTGAACTGGTGTGTGAAATATATGTAGGAAGATAGTAACTCCTAAGTGATTCAGGATGTCCTATGAAACAGAATCAGATATGGTGTTAAGAGGGAGAAAAGCATGTTGCCAGCACATTGGCTTTGGAAAAACTTCTGGAAGCAGCTTAGCTGGTGTATGCTTTCACTAGAAAGGAATGCATTGCCTGGAAGTGGATGAGAATAGTTTGATTCAGATTCTTCACTCTAGCCATTCTTAAATGGAGGTAACAATCAGAATTCACTTCAGTACGTGCCTTGGTTTAGTGTGAGCAGCTGATAGGAAAAGAAAGGTATAACTCCCAAGCATTTATTTTTTTTTTCACTGTGTGAAGCACAGAATTTATTGCAGCTTTCCAACCCACTGCTGCTGGGTTTGTGCTGTTTGGGACATTTGACTTCAGGACTAAGCTTTGCATTTTGATGAACATAAATGCCATTGAAGTATCTCAACATGTAGAAACCCATAAATGTTTGCCACTTAGTGAGTATAAAGAAATACTTGAGTCAAGTGAAAGCCAAATGCCAAGGACTGCGGTAGTTGAGTATCTTAAGCTGTTCATCAAGTCACTTGCAATGTTTCATGCTTTGATGTTTGGCCTTTATTTCCCGAGTAAAATCCGTATTCAAGGACCGGGGCCAAAAACATTGTTCTTTCATCTTTTCAAAACTAATTCTCCTAGGTGAGCTGCATTTCTTTCTCTTGCACCGCATTTTAGGTCTGGTTTATTGCTTGATGGCCTCTTACCTCCACGTTTTAAAATTCAACTTTACATTTATGAAGATATCAATAAAAATGTAACTCCTCTGCTTTTATTGCCACCGCAGTTTTGCCTGTTCCCATGCCAGATGCCAGCAGAGATTCTACTGTGCAGGTTGTCAGTAGGTGTCGTGCTTTAAGCCCAGCCGTAAATCAGCCACACAGTTCGCTCGCTCACTCCCCCCCCCTTTCTCCCCCCCCGCTCCTGGGGGAATGGGGAGGAGAATCGAAAGAATGTAACTCCCACAGGCTGAGATGAGAACAGTCCAGTAACTAAGGTATAACACAAACCACTGCTGCTACCACCACTAATAATAATGATAAGGGAAATAACAAGGGAAGAGAATACAACTGCTCACCACCCGCTGACCGATACCCAGACCGACCGAGCAGTGATCTAGCCCTTCTGGGTGACTGCCCCCAGTTTATATACTGGGCATGATGTGCTGTGGTATGGAATACCTCTTTGGTCAGTTTGGGTCAGGTGTCCTGTCTCTGCTTCCTCCTGGCTTCCCCTCCTCCCTGGCAGAGCATGAGGCTCAGAAAGTCCTTAGTCAGACTAAACATTACTAAGCAGTAACTGAAAACATTGGTGTAATCAGTGCTGTTCCCAGGCTGAAAGTCAAAACCACAGCACTACACCAGCTATTAAGAAGGAGAAAAATGACTGCTACTGCTGAACCCAGGACAGTAGGTCAAGGAGCAAAATGTGAAAAGATGAGGCTGCTGGTACAACTTCCAGCCACATCCTTTGTTCAGGAACTTCATGGTAAAATTGTGGTTAAACTCATGATGGCACTTGAGCCTCAAGGGACTAAGCTCTGAATGGAGCCTTCTCATCTCAGAGTTTTGTTACTTATGTAACTGATAAATGTAAGTTTATTTTGCAGCTTTAATTCCCCTTTGAAGTGCAGAAGGTGAAATGTTTAAAGGGAAAGAACTGTTCGCTAACACAAGGGGTTTGGAGCAATGCATTTTGTTAGCAGATTATATGTTTGAAATTAAAATTTAGTCACCTGAAAATATTTTTCTTAGATTTTATTTTTTCTTACTTTCAAAATTTCCTTAAATCCCTTATTTTTTTCTTAAAAGTACTCGATGTTATAGTGATGACTAATGATCTACTCTCCTCTGTGAATGTTGGATATGAAGAAGTAAGCCTGTAATTGTCTCATGGTAGATGCTTGATGATTTTAGTAAGAATAATTAAATTCAGGGAGAGCAGCTGAATAAACCAGATTTAGGTTGTTATTTCCGTGTATCTGTTTATGCATGGTCATTGTTATGATAATTGTTGTCTCTTTGGCTGTGCACACCAGGCTTACTTCTGCTGTCTGCTGAATAGTAAAGTGTTTCAGTCAATCTCTTTGAATTTCTAAATTGCAATTTATTTCAAATCAATATAGATTTTTCCAACACCCCACCCCCACCCCCCAGATGAACATCAATTTTGTTTTTTCTTATTAGGTATATGAAGTACTTGTATTTTTACTCCTAATGACAAATCAATTTCAACATTTCAATGCAAGGTGACTTTGATCATTCTACTGTTAGGGGATGTTACTTTTCAGTCTTCTTCCTTCACTGACTGAGAGTAATTTGAACAAACCAATAACTACTTTGCTAGTGCTGTACAGGATTTTTTTTGTCTGTATTGCTATATTAGTGGGAAAACATGTCTGAGATTAATGTTACGGGGAAATTGTAGTAAAGGCATAGAGGAAATTATCTTTCACTCTGATAAATGTATATTATAGTGCATAAATGCTGTGATAGGAACCTTGATGAGACCAATAATACATAAAAGGGCCCTTTGCTATGGTGAAATTCAACATTCAGCCCAGAAAGCCAACTGTATCCTGGTCTGCATCAAAAGGAGCATGACCAGCAGGTCGAAGGAAGTGATCCTGCCCCTCTACTCTGTTCTCGTAAGACCTCACTTGGAGTATTGTTGTTGTGGTTTAAACCATAAATCATGCAGTTTGCTCACTCACTCCCCCCTCTTTCTTCCCCCCACTCGGGGGGGGGGGAATGGGGAGAAGAGTCGAAAGAATGTAACTCCCACAGGTTGAGATAAGAACAGTCCAGTAACTAAGGTACAACACAAATCACTACTGCTACCACCAATAATAATAATGACAAGAGAAATACAAGGGAAGAGAAAACAACTGCTCACCACTCGATGACCGAGCCGTGAACTAACTCTTACGGGTTTATGCCCCCAGTTTTTACATCCTGGGCATGACATGCTGTGGTATGGAATACCTCTTTGGTCAGTTTGGGTCAGGTGTCCTGTTTCTGCTTCCTCCCAGCTTCCCCTCCTCCCTGGCAGAGCATGAGACTCAGAAAATCCTTGGTCAAACCAAACATTCTAAGATGCAACTGAAAACACTGGTGTTATCAGCACTATTCCCAGGCTGAAAGTCAGAAACACAGCTCTGCACCAGCTACCAAGAAGGAGAAAAATGATTACTATTGCTGAACCAAGGACGGTATCCACCCATTATTCGATACCATTCATGTCATGCTCAGATCCCACATTTTCAGTATACCATCACACGTATATATATGCATCCACACACACACACAGAAGGAGATCGATCATCCCTCAGTGCATGGACCAATCCCTACAAAGCTGCTGAGTCCATTTGGTCCACGACGTCAAGCTCCATCTCTTGTAACAGTCCTTCAGAGCAGGAGAGGCCGTGTGCAGTGTTGGATCGTTGCCTGCTGATGCTGATCGTTCCTTTACTGCAGAACTCATCTGGTTTCATTAAAGTTCATCCTTTGTTGGGATGACGGTCAGAGGGCCAGTCGCTGATGACTTGAAGACATCTAGTTGGTGGGCTATAAAAGTATTACATACCAGGCAACAGCATGCAATTGAGTTCATTGGCTGTTTTCCCCTAAAATCAAATCCCCTTGAGGTACACAGTGGGCCTCCCCATCTTCCCACATTACCCACCAAGTATATTCAGGTCCCTGAGCAAAAGAATCCCACAAGTGAGTTCGCCTTTACCTGAAGCAGGAATAACCCAGACTGTCTTCCCCAGCAAATTCTTTATGTGCACCACAGGAACTTTGTCACCCTCCACAGTATGTAGAAGTTCTGACTGAGCTGGACCAGCCCTGTTGGCAGATCCTCCGGTGTTGACCAGCCAAGTGGCCTTTGGTAAATGTGTATCCCAATGTTTGAAAGTCCCACCACCCATTGCTCTCAGTGTAGTTTTTAACAGCCCATTGTACCGTTCGATTTTCCCAGAGGCTGGTGCATGGTAGGGGATGTGATATACCCACTCAATACCATGCTCTTTGGCCCAAGTTTCTATAAGACTGTTCCGGAAATGAGTCCCATTGTCTGACTCAATTCTCTCTGGGGTGTCGTGTCATCACAAAATCTGTTTCTCAAGGCCCAGGATAGTGTTCCGGGCAGTGGCGTGGGGCACAGCATATGTTTCCAGCCATCCAGTGGTTGCTTCCACCATGGTAAACACATGGCGCTTTCCTTGGCGGGTTGGTGGGAGTGTGATATAATCAATCTGGCAGGCTTCCCCATATTTGTACTTCAGCCATCGTCCTCCATACCAAAGAGGCTTTAACCATTTAGCTTGCTTAATTGCAGCACATGTTTCACAATAATGAATAACCTGGGCAATAGTGTCCATTGTTAAGTCCAGCCCTCGATCACGAGCCCATCTGTATGTTGCATCTCTGCCCTGATGGCCTGAGGTGTCGTAGGCCCACCAGGCCAAAAATAATTCACCCTTATGTTGCCAATCTAAGTCCATCTGAGCCACTTCAATCTGAGCAGCTTTATCCACATGGTTGTTTTGGTGTTCCTCAGTGGCCTGACTCGGGTACATGAGCATCTACGTGGCATACCTTGACCACCAGGTTTTGTACCCGGGCAGCAATATCTTGCCACAGTGCAGCAGCCCACATGGGTTTACCTCTGCGTTGCCAGTTGCTGTGCTTCCATTGCTGCAACCACCCCCACAGGGCATTTGCCGCCATCCATGAGTCAGAAGAGAGATAAAGTACTGGCCATTTTTCTCGTTCAGCAATGTCCAAGGCCAGCTGGATGGCTTTCACCTCGGCAAACTGACTAGATTCACCCTCTTCTTCAGAAGTTTCTACAACTTGTCGTCGAGGAATCCATACAGCTGCCTTCCATCTACAATGCTTTCCCACAATGCGACAGGACCCATCAGTAAACAAGGCATACTGCTTTTCACTTTCTGACAGTTCATTATATGGTGGGGCCTCTTCAGCACGCATAACCTCCTCCTCCTCTGGTGACATTCCATAATCTTTGTCCTCTGGCCAGTCCATGATGACTTCTAGAATGCCTGGACGACTGGGATTTCTGAATCGAGCTCGTTGTGCAATTAGTGCAGACCACTTACTCCATGTAGCATTGGTTGCATGATGTGTAGAGGAGACCCTGCGTTTGAACATCCAGCCCAGCATGGGCAACTGGGGTGCTAGGAGGAGATGTGCTTCAGTGCCAATCACTTCTGAAGCACCTCAAACCCCTTCATAGGCTGCCAGTATCTCTTTTTCAATTGGGGTATAGCTTGATCCTCTGTATCCCTGACTCCAAAAGCTGAAGGGTCGACCTCGAGTCTCCTCTGGAGCTTTCTGCCAGTGTCTCCCGGTAGGAGCATTCTCCCTGGCTGCGGTGTACAGTACAATTTTTACATCTGGGCTGGTCCGGACTGGTCCGAGGGCTACTGCATGATCAATCTCTCATTTCTCAAAGGCTTGTTGTTGCTCAGGGCCCCATTTAAAATCATTCTTCTTCTGGGTCACATGATAGAGAGGGCTTACAATCAAACTGTAATTTGGGATGTGCTTTCTCCAGAACCCCACAACACCCAAAAAAGCTTGTGTTTCTTTCTTATTTGTTGGTGGAGACATTGCTGTTATCTTGTTGATCACATCTGTGAGGATCTGGCGATGTCCATCTTGCAATTTTATTCCCAAAAATTGAATCTCCTGTGCAGGTCCCTTGAACTTACTCCATTTTATGGCAAAACCAGCTTTCAGCAGAATTTGGATTATTTTCCTCACTTTCTCAAAGACTTCTTCCGCTGTATTGCCCCACACAATAATGTCATCAGTGTATTGCAGGTGTTCTGGAGCTTGCCCCTGTTCCAGTGCAGTCTGGTTCAGTCCATGGCAGATGGTAGGGCTGTGTTTCCACCCCTGGGGCAGTCGGTTCCAAGAGCACTGGACGCCCCTCCAAGTAAAAAGAACTGTGGACTGCATGCTGCTGCCAGAGGAATTGAGAAAAAGGCATTGGCAATATCAGTCGTGGCATCCCACTTGGCTGTCTTTGACTCCAGTGCATACTGAAGTTCTAGAATGTCCGGTTCGGCAGCACTCAATGGAGGTGTGTCTTTGTTCAGGCCACGATAGTCTACTGTTAGTCTCCGCTCTCCGTTAGATTTTCGCTGTGGCCATATAGAATCATAGAATAGTTAGGGTTGGAAAGGACCTTAAGATCATCTAGTTCCACCCCCCCTGCCATGGTCAGGGACACCTCCCACTAAACCATGCCATCCAAGGCTATGTCCAACCCCACCTTGAACACCGCCAGGGATGAAGCATTCACAACTTCCCTGGGCAACCCATTCCAGGGCCTCACCACGCTTACAGTAAAGAATTTCTTCCTCATATCCAATCTAAACTTCCCCTGTTTAAGTTAGAGCCCATTACCCCTTATCACTACAGTCCCTATGGGGCTATTAAAGGGTGAGCGGGTCCTTCTGATCACTCCTTGACTCTCCAATCTACAGATCAGCTTATGGATGGGAATCAGGGAGTCTCGGTTGGTGCGATATTGCCGCCGGTGCACAGCTGTAGTCGCGATTGGCACTTGTTGTTCTTCAACTTTCAGCAACCCCACAACAGAAGGATCTTCTGAGAGACCAGGCAAGGTGGACAGCTGCTCAATTTCCTCTGTCTCCAAAGCAGCAATACCAAAAGCCTATCAGTACCCTTTTGGGTCTTTGAAGTACCTTCTCCTGAGGTAATCTATGCCAAGGATGCATGGAGCCTCTGGACCAGTCACAATGGGGTGTTTTTGCCATTCCCTCCCAGTCAGGCTGATTTCAGCCTCCAGTACAGTCAACTCTTGGGATCCTCCTGTCACTCCAGAAATATAAGTGGGTTCCACTCCTTGACAGCTTGATGTCATCAGGGTACACTGTACACCGATATCTACTAGAGCCTTATACTTCTGTGGGACTGATGTGCCAGGCCATTTGATCCTCACAGTCCAGTAAATCCGATTGTCCCCTACCTCCACCTGGCTGGAGGCGAGGACCCTCTAATAGTCATCACATTGGTCGCTCACATCTTGTTGACAGAAATTATTCCTTATCACAGGAGCTGAAGTAAAATCGTCTCTTCCACTCCATCTGGGAACCTGCTCACCAGAGACTGAAGCCGCAGCCTTCATGGGGTGATCAGCCTTGACCTTTGTTCTCCTCTTCAATTCACGCACCCGTTCCTCCAAAACTGAAGTAGGCTTTCCATCCCACTTAGTCATATCTTCTCCATGATCCCGCAGGTAAAACCATAGGGTGACCCATGGTGTATACCTTCTGTATCTTCTCTCTCGAACAGTACGACGCCTTTTGTTAATAGCTGAGATGTGTGTTGGTACATGTGGGAAGCTGGATAGATCAGATATATCGTCTCTCAATTGTTTGAGGTCCTGGGACAGTTTTTCCACAGCTGAAATAATGGAAGGGGTGAGATTGTCTTTGAACTCTCGGAGTTTATGAATCATTTCATCCACTGTTGGTGGTATTATGTCATTCCAGGTTACTGTTGCCTATGAATGGGCATATGATGAGGGTACTTTCCATGTAAATTTCCGCCACATGGGTCATGTACATTCAACTTCATCTGGATCTATGGGTATATCCCCGTTATTCGGCTTCATATTATAGATCATTTCTATATGGCTGATTCCCTCAGAGACTGGATGCGCTTTTCTAGAGTAGTCCACTTGGCCAAATGACTCATGACATCATCCTTGTATGGAAACCTTTCTTTCATAGCTGCCAGGAGCTGCCTCCAAAGGCTGAGGGGCTGTTTCTCTCTTTGAATTGCTTTGTCAATTCCCCCTTCTCTAGCAAGTGATCCCAGCTGTTTGGCTTCACTACCTTCTAGTTCATGACCGTTGGCCCCATTTTCCCAGCATCGGATCAACCAGGTGATGATGTGCTCCCCTGGCTGACGGGTAAAGTCTTTTCGCATATTCCATAGCTCGGTTGAGGTCCAAGATCGGGAAGTCACTTCTTCTTCTCCTTCTTCTTCGTCGTGTGATAATGACTCCTGGTCAGATGCTGTCCCAGGCAGTGAGTACATTGTTTCTTCATCTTGCTTTATCTTTCTTGCCTCTTTTTTGGTTTTCCTCCTGCGTACAGGGGCAACCGGTATTGGTACGAGTTGGTCCTCTGGTTTAGTTGTGGTGACTATCACTGTGGTTTGGGTAGCTGCTGTACTTGTCACTGGGGTTTGAGTAGCTGCTGTACTTGTCCCTGGGGGTGGTGTAGCTGCTGTACTTGGAGCTGGAGTAGCTGTGCTGTCCATTACTGTTGAAGTTTGAGTAGTGGCTGTACTTGTCCCTGGCGGTGGTATAGCTGCTGTACTTGGAGCTGGAGTAGCTGCGCTGTCCATTACTGTTGAAGTTTGAGTTGTGGCTGTACTTGTCCCTGGCGGTGGTATAGCTGCTGTGCTTGGAGCTGGAGTAGCTTCGCTGTCCGCTGCTCCGCCCTCAGATCCAGGGATTTTTGTCCTTTTGAAGGTGCTGGATGGTGTTGAACAGGGCTCTGTAAGCATAGGCCAAGCCCCAGCATGTTGCCATGATTTGTCCATCTCTGGTGTGACCAGACTGACAACACACCTCCTTCAAGTGTTTTACTAATTTTTCAGGTTTTTGCATTTGTTCAGTGGTGAATTTCCAAAGCACTGGAGGAGCCCACTGGCCTAGATACTTGCTCATACTATCCCACACACCCTGCCACTCATGACTGTCTAACCTCGGAGAAAATCTCTTGGTCCTCCTATTTCATCGTCTAACCCTAGACAAGGCCCAAACCCATCTCTGCATAACTCTTGGGACCAGACTAAATGGTCATGGGTAAAACATACTCTGTATGCGTGCCAACATGGCTATTCCCATCAGAATCAGCAGGCAGGTCTCAAGGGCACTTAAAGGCCATTCAAAGCCTTCAAGATTCTCAAAGGATGCTGTAAACGGTCTGGTGGGGTGGCTGGGAGCATAAAAGAATGTCTCCTTCACAGGTTGACCACCCGAGGAGGTGAAAAGAGATGTGTAATTGCTTAACACTTCTATTACATACCTCCCAAAGTATAGAGTTGGTGACCACATTGGAAACAAAAGCTGTGTCAGTTTCATGATCACTGAGTCTATTGTATTAAAAATCAGTGCAATAAAGTACAATGTAAAAAGAACCTTAACCCAAAACCCATATCTAAAAAATGTTAAGATAACAAATACCAGCTGTAAGTAAAGTACCACATACTGAACCTGTGAGATCCAAAGCAACATCTTTGAGAGCCAATAAATCAGCATTGTGATGAGTGACTATTAATCCTGTCGTTATCTCAACCCTTTGTGCCCAACATTGGGCGCCAAAAAGAACTGTCATTCTTTAAGCCATAACTCACGCAGTTTGCTCACTCACGCCCTGCTCTTTCTTCCCCCCACTCCTAATAACCAGTGATTCAGAGAAAACTCCAGGAACAAACTCGCCAACAAAGTTTTCTAGTTGACAAGCAGGTATTATTTATTGCGGCACCGGGAGACACGGGGTATAGCTTCTCCTAATGCATGTCCCCGTATTGCTACACGGGCAGTCCTTATATAGATAACGAGCACACATACATATTCATGAGGCTACATATGGATTACATCATTTTCCAGAAAGTTCCCTGCACGCCTACAAAAATGTGGTGGTGGTGGTCTTTCAGGGTCGTTTACTTCTTCCAACAATCTTCATCACTGCTGGCAGCTTTTGAAGCACGCGCAGTGGATGCTTATACCAGCTTAATCAGTTCGTTAACACCACAGACATAACAATCTTCCTGTCCTCCTACTTATCAGTTAATTTAACTGCAGCCCATCCTGGGCCCCTGCCTTTCCAGATACTCCCTATCTTTAGGTCCTGTTCTTCTTGCCTGTTTTTCTTACACTCATTTTGTACTATGGTCATAAAGGCCTAAACTACGTCAACTACAGCAGTTTATCTTGTACAAGAATTCTCAGTATGTTCTCTAGCTGTACTCTATATTTTTCTCTTTATATCATGCCTCTCAGTAATTTTCCATTGCTACTGTTACAAAGCCATCAAACTTAACATTACTTAAAATTGATTCTATAGTTTTATATATTTTATTTTGTAATTTTGTATCCCTCTTTGTCTCACCAGGGAAATACAAGGGAAGAGGATACAACTGCTCACCACTCGATGACCGAGCTGTGAACTAACTCTTCCGGGTTCCTGTCCCCAGTTTTTACATCCTGGGCATGATGTGCTGTGGTATGGAATGCCTCTTTGGTCAGTTTGGGTCAGGTGTCCTGTTTCTGCTTCCTCCTGGCTTCTCCTCCTCCCTGGCAGAGCATGAGACTCAGAAAGTCCTTGGTCAGACCAAACATTCTAAGATGTAACTGAAAACATCAGTGTTATCAGCACTGTTCCTAGGCTGAAAGTCAAAAACACAGCGCTGCTCCAGCTACCAAGAAGGAGAAAAATGACTGCTACTGCTGAACCCAGGACAATTGTGTACAGTTCTGGTGTCCTCAACATAAAAAGGACATGGAACTGTTGGAACAAGTCCAGAGGAGGGCCACGAGGATGATAAAGGGACTGGAGCACCTCCCATATGAAGATAGGCTGAGAAAGTTGGGGCTGTTCAGCCTGGAGAAGAGAAGGCTGCATGGAGACCTCATAGCAGCCTTCCAATACCTGAAGGGTGCCTATAGGGATGCTGGGGAGGGACTCTTCATTAGGGACTGTAGTGAGAGGACAAGGGGTAACGGTTTAAAACTTAAGCAGGGGAAGTTTAGATTGGATATAAGGAAAAAGTTCTTTACTGTCAGGGTGGTTAGGCGCTGGAATGGGTTGCCCAGGGAAGTTGTGAATGCTCTATCGTTGGCAGTGTTCAAGGCCAGGTTGGACAGAGCCTTGGATGGCATGGTTTAGTGGTAGTTGTCCCTGCCCATGGCAGGGGGGTTAGAACTAGATGATCTTAAGGTCCTTTCCAACCCTAACTATTCTATGATTCTATGATTCTATGTCTCTTCCCTACCTAATTCCCGAAATAGCTAATGTGGAATGCATTCTCAGAATCCACTTTGTTTCACATGGTGTTTCGATTTTTCTTAGAATATGAATACATTTTAGGTTGGATAATGTCATGGCTTAAGCCCAGCCAGCAACTCAAAACCACACAGCCGCTCGATCACTCCCCTCCGTCTTCCTGTCCCTGCTCCCAGAGGGATGAGGAGGAGAATCGAAATACTCTAATTCCCACGGGCTGAGATGAGAACAGTCCAGAAACTAAGGTATAATACAAAACTACTACTGCTACCACCAATAATAATAATGATAAGGAAAATAGCAAGGGGAGAGTATACAATTGCTCACCATCCGCCAACCTATACCCAGCCCAATTTAATTTTTACCCTTGATTTAATCTGTATCTTTTAACAAGGAAATATACTTAGTTTTTCACCTGCAGTAATGCTGTTTCTACAGAACTTTGTATAAAATTGCTAATTGTTTTTCTCTATGCTTTTGCTATTGGCCCTTATGAGAAACAGCAGTCTGGCTTTAATTCAGCATGTTGCTTTTCTTAAATGTGATTGCATTGGAGTCAAGTGCCTGAATTATTTAGAAGTACAGGTTTCAGATGAAGCCAGTAAAGTGTTCCAGAAGTTACATCTGAAGGTGTTGTGGTTTAAGCCCAGCCAGTAACTCAAAGCCATGCGTCTGCTTGCTCATCCCCCCCTTCCTCCCCCCCTTCTCCCAGCAGGATGGGGAGGAGAATCAAAAGAATGCAAATCCCACAGGTTGAGACAAGAACAGTGCAATAACTAAAGTATAATATAAAACTACTACTACTACTGCCACCAATAGTAATAATGATAAGGAAAATAGCAAGGGGAGAGAATATAAAACTAAAAAGGGAAGGGGGGGGGGGAACCAAACACAAGTGATGCCCAGTACAATTGCTCACCACCCACTGACCAATACCTAGCCCGACCCAAGCAGTGATCTGGGCCTTCCAGGTGACTCCCCCCAATTAATATAGTTGGCATGACATGCTGTGGTATGGAATACCCCTTTAGCTAGTTTGGGTCTCTGCTTTTTCATGGCTTCTTGTGCCCCTCCTCACTGGCAGAGCATGAGTGACTGAAAAGTCTTTGATCGGGGTAAGCATTACTTAGCAACAACTAAATATCTGGTGTGTTATCAGGATTATTCTCAAACTAAAGCTGAAATGCAGCACTGCATCAGCTACTAAGAAGGAGAAAAATGGCTGTTACAGCTGAACCCAAGGCAGAGGTGTAAGGAAATAGCTATGACTTTCCTATTTTGCATCTCAAATTTAAGCAGAAGGGTCTAGAGCTTTTGAGTACATCCCTTCTTACATGCAATCCAACTTTTTTAAAAGGGAAACAAAATATCCTCAGGGGACTTCAGACTTCAAATTCCCTCCAGAGACATAAGTTTTATCTGATTGAGTATTATATATCTTGAGTACATTCCTAAGATTTTACTTGAGATTGTGGATGTCCCTCTATAATGAGCCTTAATTTTCTTTGAAGTCTATAAGATAAAAGTATCTTTAATATTTTACTGTATAAGGGTGAATTTACCTGTTTTACAGGTGAATTTAATGCTGATTGATATGCTTGACTGACTGCCCTAAAGACAGAATGCTCTATTTCATGTCCCAGAACAGATATGTCATAGAGTAATGATGTGTCATAACAGTTAGAAATTCATAGTGAAAATTCAGTCTCACTTTATTCATGCTGGAGTCGTGTATTATGTCTGCTCTGCTAATGCAACCAGTAAAGCACACATCTCCCCTTTGATACAGCGACTTCTTCTTATGAGGGCAGAGATCTGTCTGCCTATAAAACATGATTACATAAACAATTCGTGTAGCCTGAGCCTGAGGTTTCTGCAAAGCACTTATAGCAGCTGGGAGCTATGGCAACAGGCAAAAGAGGCTGGTTTAGATTTATTAGCTTACTATAGGAGAGGTTTTCTGGGACACGTGTTACTATAACAACTCTACACAAACAATTTAACATGATGTAAACCAGCCCCTGGGAAGTGCAGCTTGTCCCTTGTGTAAATCACTCGTGTGAGTGCCCTGCTGTAAGCCTTAGCTGTTTTTGTGTGTAAGACTAGGGATAATGTCACAAGCACTAGTGCTTTACTTGTGCTCCTTCCCTCCTGTGACATGCTTCTTAAAATTATTTTCTTTTAAACATGTGCTAAATCAAGGTGAAAACATCAGGAAAATTGTCATCATGTCACAGAAGAGAAAGCCATAGCAGTAAACTCTCACTGTCACTAACTGTCACAGTGCTTCCACCCACTGAGTGTGGGGCAAAGTGTGGGGCGAAGTGTGGGGCAGGTTCCAATGGAGGGAAAGAATGAGAGTGAATGAAGGACAACTACACCCATTATTGATATACATTGAGTCTTCTTCCTTGGAAAATATTTATCTACTTGAAAACACCAGTTCACAGCAAGAGGAAGAACTTTACCACTGACTTTGCAAAGCTGCTAAGGGCTTCCCACCAAATCAGTGGTAATTTGAGACAGGTAAATGGGACAGTCTTTGTAGCCTGAACATTTCCTGCAAAATAGGGGAGAGCATGATGAATGCAGATGTTCTTCTTGTGGGTAGGTTAGCTTTGCATAAGGACCCAGCTGAAATGAACCACATACATATGGCCCAGTGACTAAAGTCTCTACTTGGGAAAGGATTTCCTAGTAATGGCAGAACTGAACCAGCCATACCTTGTGCTGTGTGATGCTGCTGTTCACCCACTAGAACCAAGCATCTTAGAAAACTCCTGATAGATGCTGCCAAAAGTGGTAATCTGCATACAGTGCAATGCGAAGTGGTGTACCTTTATGTAATTAAAAGCTACATTTATTGCACACAAATTCATATCTGATCTTTCTGATTTGTCAAGATTCTGTGGAAAGCTTCGAATTCTTGCCATCCATAAGTCCCTCCTTCTGCACCCATAACAGAGAAGGGATGCTGCAGAAGCATTGAGGTCTACATGGTCTTACCTTAATTTTCTCCTTCATTTAATCACAGTATTTAATCATAGTACATTAGAATGATTTTAAATTATTATAGTGCTGCCTCTCCGAGGCACGGTGACCTGGTTCAGGGTCGGCACAGGCAATCACCTACTCGCGATTGCGGGGTCCATTAGCACGCAGACACCAATGTGGTGGACGGCAAATGGTGTTTATTGCAGAGTGACACCGCATTATATAGCTTTGGTTTACAACGTCACTTCCGTCTGCTTACGTCACAAAGCTAAGACCTGGGGAGGGGCTCTGTCTTTCCGTTACAGCACGACATCTTCCGACCGCCAAGCCCTGGCTGCCTACATTATAAGTATCTGGTTAGAAAAAAAATAAATTCATAATGACAATACAGAATGTTAACCCAAAGATTATTCTGCAGTACTTGTGCTGTAGTAGATGTTTCCCCTAAGTGCGTGCTGCAATCAGTGCGAAAAATAAATAGCTACACGGCTTTCATGCTGAAATGTACATGGAAAGCTTTTTTATTAAAGAAAATAAACAAAACCCCCAAACCTGTGGACTTCAAATAAATCTACATCAACACTGTGATTCAGAAGACAGGCAGGTGAAGGATGCCTCCTGAATGACCTTGCTCATTCACAAAAAGAACAGTAGTAATCTTCATCAGTAGAAAATCTAATGTTTGCCTACAATTCACCTTGTGATTATGATAAATTAGCTATACCTACTTGAATATTGCCTTTATTAGGAGATAAGGTAAGGGAGCTGGCATGCTTGTAGCTTGGAAACAGAATTAGCCGCGTTAGCCATGGCCATTGGAGAAAGCCTATCAGGATCTTCAGTGAGAGCGTCCTGATGCCACAGCACACTCCCTTGTTCCTCTTAAGGGACAGACCCAACAGTTTTTCCTTGCATAGGACATGGTCAAATCTACCTAATGAAACCACAAATCCTTGCTTCTGGATGTTACTTACCAACTCTATTCTAGATGATCCATTTGGGTTTGTATTTGGTTTTGTTTTGGTTTTTTTTTTAAACAAGCTGGCCAAATATTATGAAACTTTCATATTTTCTGTCAGATTGCTTTAGAAAATAGTGTTGTACAGAATCCTGTTGTTATTCAGCCACAGTGACAGTAAGCCAATGATTCTTTCTTTATTTTCTACCCCCTGGACAGTTTCTGGTTTTGAGCAAGTATTTTTCTTTTTATCCTATGGCTCTTTGGGTTTTCCAGTAGACTCTTGCTGAAGGACTCTGTCAAAGGCTGTTTGTGAGCTGAGCGGATCCTGCCAGCCGGGTTTCGTGTAGTTACTGATACAGTTCCTGTGGCTAACAGTGGCCTGCAGGGAGTGTGGCTCATCCCTGCTGCTTGTCTCTGTTAGCAGAGTCATTGTCATTTTGGCTTTAGTTATTTAACCAATTTCCTAGAAGATGGATAACTGAGGTCTCAAAAGAGTTAGAAGTTGCACAAGATATCTTCTTGTCCTCCATGGATGTGAGGAACTATTTTAGCCAGCAGCTCAGCCCTTTTATTTCTTCTTCGGGGTCAAGTGTGATTTATGCTATTTTCTCATCCAGGAATGTCTTCCTGCTTCTGTCAAGCAGCAAATATAGAGCAAAGTGATTCTGACAATGTCTTTTCATTCTCCTCCATTCCTGAATATTTTATTACTCTTAGGGGTTACTGAAAGGTTAAAGATTGTAAAATCTCATCCAGGAAAAAAAATTAATAAATCCCCCCACTTCCTAAAGGAAAACAGAAAAGCTGTATAGGTAGAGATCAAGTAACATGAAAATTTATTTGAAGGGCAATTATTTGCTTTACATGAAATGTGCCAAGCCATAGTGTCCTTAGGATTTCTGAGCTCCTTCTGAGAACAGCAATAACTGAAAACTTGAAGGGATTAGCAAAATCTTTCTGTGCCAGTTGCTTGTTTGGGAGTTTGTTTGCCTTTATTTTTTTACTTCTGTTACATTTGATAAATAGCTGCAGTGCAAAAACTCATAGAGGCTTTTCTAGAATGGTCTAGCTGCAGGAGTGCCTGATGATGTGGAGTTCTATACAGCATGTTGATAGCTTTCACTTTACAGCTGACTGTATTGGTTGCCTGTCACTACAAAGTTTTCCCATATGAGCTAGGGCTGTGATCAGCAATCTGACATATGGGTCAGTGGAGATAAACTGCAATCAGGAATTCATAATTAAAGAAGCTCTATTGCTGATTATCCTGGGTGCCTCGATGCCAATCTGTCACATAGTGTCCATAATTCTCTAGGGAGCCATTCCACACAGCCTTGAATAAGGAAACTTTGAGCTATGTTTGTTATGGAAAGAGGAGGAAACTGTACTGTGTAATGATGGATGCAAAATGGGTCTAGGGGAAACATGGCCTCTCTTGTTCCCACAGATCAATGGTTTAGACCTGTTGTGGGAGAGGACTGTTTGCATGATTCAGTCATGGAAAATGGACATAGAATGAGCTCTGTGGAGTAACAGGGTTTGTAAGATGATAAGAACCAGTGCTGATAACATTCATTCCTGTCCATGAGGGTATCTCTCACCAAGGTCAAAAGCAAATACGTGCAAACAGTAAGCAACATTAAGAAAATAGGAATTTTCTTCCCAACTAATTTCCTTCAGTGGTTGAGTGTGTATTTTCTTGCAGTTTGAATGTGTGATGTGTTTGTAGAAAGAAAGAAAGATATTTTCTGATATTTAAGCTTTTTAAAAATGAAGCTTTGCAAGCCCTGCCCAAAACCTGCTCTTTGTGCAAATCTAAACATCTAGGCCATTAATACATAGGTGGAATTTTAAAACTGTTACATCTTGTCTGTTCACAAACCAAAGATACAACTCCTGCCTTGCCTCACATCACAATTTTGCACTCAGCCCCACTTTTACATGCCAACAATGTTGATGTCTTTTTTTTTTTTTACTAAGGTATACTATTACTTAAAAACTTGAGTATTCATGAGAGCTTTTTTATGGATATTGCATCTGCTTTGGTTTCTGTGTCACTAGTTCTCTGTAATATTTACTTAGCTAAGTAGTAATTTGCAGATGTTGTATTTCTATGAACTATTACTTTAACATCTGAAGGAAAAAAGACTATCTTAAAAGTTTTTATAATATTGACTGTTACTCTGTAAAATGTTTCCTAAAGCATCTATTTCTGGAATTTATATATGATTGTATTTTCAGGCATTGTCAAATACTGTTCATGAAATATGGTTCAAAAGCTTGCGTGACTCCATTAGGAAAAATTCTGCAAGAGGGAAATACTTTGGGTTTTGTACTACTTTCCAATTGTGTGTTGGCTTTTAAAGAAAAATAAGATTTTCCTGTGGCTGGTTGCTTTCAGAATTATGTTATGGAGCCAAATAATCAATGAATATCCAAAACCAACAAAGCACACTGGGCTAAATTTACTTCTTGTTTAAATCCAACAAGTGCAAGAAATTCACTGGTAGCAAATTTGGCTTACTTTTGCAAAATATTTTTGAAGGTGCCTTGTTATGAATTATACTTAGTGGTTTGTAAAGTACCTTTTTAGAATAACTGTATATGAACAGAGATAAAGATGGAAAATGCTCTGACCATACCACCCAAGTCTTGGAAGGCAGATGCAGGGACAGTGAGAATGAAGACCCTGGGCCCACTGTAGGAGAGGATCTGGTTCAAGACCATCTTAGGAACCAGAATGTATACAAGTCCATGGGACCAGATGAAATCCATCCGCAGGTCCTGAAGGAGCTGGCAAATGAAGTTGCTAAGCCACTGTCCATCATATCTGAGAAATCATGGCAGTCAGGTGAAGTTCCCGATGACTGGAAAAAGGGAAATATAACCCCCATTTTCAAGAAGGGGAAAATGGATGAGCCGGGGAATTACAGACCAGTCAGTCTCACCTCTGTGCCTGGCAAAATCTTGGATCAGATTCTCCTGGAAGGCATGCTGAGGCACATGAAAAACAACAAGGTGGTTGGTGACAGCCAGCATGGCTTCACTAAAGGGAAATCCTGCCAGACCAATCTGGTGGCCTTCTATGATGGGGCTACGGAACTGATGGACAGGGGCAGAGCAGTTGATGTCATCTACCTGGACTTGTGCAAAGCGTTTGACACTGTCTCACATGACATCCTTGTCTCTAAGTTGGAGAGACATCAAACTGAGAGATGGACCACTCGGTGGATAAAGAACTGGCTGGATGGCCGCACGCAAAGAGTAGTGCTCAATGGCTCAATGTCCAGCTGGAGACCAGTAACGAGTGGTGTCCCTCAGGGATCGGTGTTGGGACCGGTCTTGTTCAACATCTTTGTCAGTGACATGGATAGTGGGATTGAGTGTGCCCTCAGCAAGTTTGCCGATGACACCAAGCTGTGTGGTTCGGTTGATAAGTTGGAGGGAAGGAATGCCATCCAGAGGGACCTTGACACGCTTGTGAGGTGGGCTGATGCCAACCTGATGAAGTTTAACCATGCCAAGTGCAAGGTCCTACACCTGGGTGGGAGCAATCCCAGGCACAGCTACAGGTTGGGCAGAGAAGAGATTCAGAGCAGCCCTCCAGAGAAGGACTTGGAGGTTCTGGTCGATTAAAAAATGAACATGAGCCGGCAGTGTGCACTTGCAGCCCAGAAAGCCAACGGTATCCTGGGCTGCATCAAAAGGAGTGTGACCAGCAGGATGAAGGAGGTGATCCTGCCCCTCTACTCTGTTCTCGTGAGACCTCACTTAGAGTATTGTGTGCAGTTCTGGTGTCCTCAGCATAAAAAGGACATGGAACTGTTGGAAAAAGTCCAGAGGAGGGCCACGAGGATGATCAGGGGACTGGAGCACCTCCCGTATGAAGATAGGCTGAGAAAATTGGGGCTGTTCAGCCTGGAGAAGAGAAGACTGCGTGGAGACCTCCTAGCAGCCTTCCAGTATCTGAAGGGGGCCTATAGGGATGCTGGGGAGGGACTCTTCATGAGGGACTGTAGTGATAGGACAAGGGGTAATGTGTTCAAACTTAAACAGGGGAAGTTTAGATTGGATATGAGGAAGAAATTCTTTACTGTAAGGGTGGCGAGGCCCTGGAATGGGTTGCCCAGGGAAGTTGTGAATGCTCCATTGGTGGCAGTGTTCAAGACCGGGTTGGACATGCCCTTGGATGGCATGGTTTAATGGGAGGTGTCCCTGCCCATTGCAGGGGGGTTGGGACTAGATGATCTTAAGGTCCTTTCCAACCCTGACTATTCTATGATTCTATGTTAATATGAATATGTTCCAGTAAAATGGAATCTGTTGGTATGTCCAATTAGTGTGAAACTAGGATCGCTACTCTGAAAATTATAAACTTCTTCCTCTGTAGCTCTGTCCTGCATACACAAATCAATACTCCATTTAATTATTTTCTGATTTGGGGATAGCACCCCAGATTGTGTGAATTTTTCAACTAATATTCTTAATAATTTGACTGCATATTTTTTGAAACTAAAATCTTACCCTTGTTCCACACTGTCGTGGTTTAAGCCTCTCAGCCACACAGTTTTGCTCACTCACTCACTCCCCACTCTTTCTTCCTCCAGTCCCAGGGGGATGGGGAGGAGAATCAAAAGAATGCAACTCCCACAGGTTGAGATAAGAACAGTTAAGTAACTAAGTGTCATGGGTTCAGCAGTAGCAGTCATTTTTCTCCTTCTTGGTAGCTGGTCCAGCGCTGTGTTTTTGATTTTCAGCCTGGGAACAGCGCTGATAACACCAGTGTTTTCAGTTACTGCTTAGAACGTTTTGGTCTAGCCAAGGACTTCGTGAGTCTCATGCTCTGCCAGGGAGGAGGGGAAGCCGGGAGGAAGGAGAGACAGGACACCTGACCCAGACTAACCAAAGAGGTTAATCCATACCATAGCACGTCATGTCCAGGATGTAAAGACGGAGAGCAGAGACCCAGAAGGGTGGTAGGGGTGCACGGTGGGGGGTGCACTGCTTTCTCGGGCTTCATATCGGGTGATGAGCAATTGTATTCTTTTTCCTTGTATTTCTCTTGTCATCATTATTATTGGTGGTAGCAGTAGTGATTTGTGTTATACCTTAGTTACTAAACTGTTCTTATCTCAGCCTGTGGGATTTGCATTCTTTTGATTCTCCTTCCCATCCCTCCAGGAGCGGAGGGAAGAAAGAGTGGGGAGTGAGAGAGCGGCTGTGTGAATTTATAGACTTAAACCACAACACCTACAAATCCTACCTGATCTGATTAAAGTAGCAAAGAGGCATAACATTATCATGAAATACTGGATGAAACATCCTGTGAGACAGGGATCCTATTAGATATCACTGTATTTTATAGCCTTGATGCCTCTTGGGAGTCTGGCCTTTACTAATGTCATATTTCTCTCTGGGCTGATGTCATGAAAGATTAGATTGGCTTAACCCTCATTCAGTTTGAAAAATGAAACAAAATTTATTTCTACATGACGCTGACACATGCCCTGGACCTAGTGTTTATTGGAAATCCTCCCAGTTACAAAAAGGATTATGAAAATTAGGGCAAGGATACAGAAACCAGGAAATTATTATGGCTATTCTGGAGCAAAGGGTACTTTTGAAATGTTACTTCTTTCAGAAACAGTCTGCCCCACTGTTTCAAGTTGGAGCTGGAGGAACTAATATTTTAATATGATGTACTCCTATTCAGTAGGTAATTTGTATTTGTCTTATGTATTTTTGTGTCCAGGTTACTCTATTATTACCTTTTACTAATAGTATTTATTTTATTGCTGAACATACCTGTCCTGGATTCAACTGCAGCAGTCATTTTTCTCCTTCTTAGTAGCTGATGCAGTGCTGCATTTCAGCTTTTGTCTGAGAACAATCCTGATAACACACCAGATATTTAGTTGTTGCTAAGTAGTGCTTACCCTGTTCAAGGACTTTTCAGTCACTCATACTCTGACAGTGAGGAGGATCACAAGAAGCTGTGAGAAAGCAGAGACAGGACACTTGAACCAAACTAGCCAAAGGGGTATTCCATACCACAGTATGTCATACCAGCTATATAAACTGGAGGGAGTTACCCGGAAGGCCCAGATCGCTGCTCGGGTCAGGTTGAGTATCGGTTGGCAGGTGGTGAGCAATTGTATTCTCTCCCTTTGTTATTTCCCTTATCATTATTATTATTGGTGGCAGCAGTAGTGGTTTGTGTTATACCTTAGTTACTGGACTGTTCTTATCTCACCCCGTGGTATTTATGTTCTTTCAATTCCCTTCCCCATCCCTCTGGGAGAGGGGGAAGAAGAATGGGGGGGAGTGATCAAGCGGCTGCCTGGTTCTGAGTTACCAGCTGGGCTTAAACCACAACAATACCCATGAGCTGGTTAAAGGGGGTACAACCATTTTCTTCAGCTTAAATTCAGTAAAGGATGTAATTGTCTCCAGTAAGATTTAAGCTTCCTCTTTATAGTTTAACTGTTCTTCTAAACTACTGTCTAGCTGATAGCAATCAGAAATGAATGTTTATTCCATCGATTCACTCCTGCAGTGGTATGAGCTTTTGCTCATTTCAGAGGCAAGACTATTTATGAAGCAATTTAATAAAAGATGTTGATAAAGAGCAAACCCATAAAGTTGGGAATTCATCAGCTACTTTAATACAGCAGGCCAACATTACATTCTTTCCATTTTAACTGACCTAAAACATTTTCTTCTGTATTGGTGTGAGAAATGCACATAGCATCCAGTCCAGAATTTCTGAACAGTTCCTTCAGCTGTAGCAATGCTGTTCCTCTTCACTGACACTCTGAAAAGACAGAATTTATTTGCGCTAGTAGTGTTTGCCAAATCCATGCACTGTCTAGCTGAAACTTTCCTACTTGTTTAAATACTGTTTATATATCCATAACTGCAGGAAGTTCAGCATTTTGTTGTTTTTTTTTTAAGATACTTTGTGGGTGAAGGGATAGAAATAGTTAACGAAATGGATTCGGGTGTTATCGCCCTAGTCCAGCTTAAGCCCTGGGAACAGTAAAAACACCAGGTGCTATTGCCCTGGTCTGGCCTAAGCCTTGGGAACTGTAAAGACAACAATGAAGGGTAAAGATCGGTTAGCAAAACAAAGCAGAGAGTTTGCAAGATAAAGCAGGATGTGCATCTCAAAGGCAGACCAAACAATGTGAATATTTGTAACCCTTAGTAGCTTTGCTGAATCGGGATGATAAGGGAGAGAGTGGAAAGTTACTGCTTAGCACTTGGTAGACAATAAAAGGGATACCAGACACGAAATAAATTATTTCATTTCTTAACCAGAAACAGGGTCCGTGCCTTACTCTCCACAAATGGCGCCCCAATGTGGGGCCTTAAAGGCGGATGAAGAGCTCTGGTGGAGAAGCTGACCGAACAAGTCATGCAGTGGACCAGAGAGCTGCCTTCCCGGGAAAATTTGCACCTCTTAAAAGGTGAGAGGTCAGGACGATGGGTTATCAACTTTCAAAAGAAAACAGTAGTTACTATGTAACCAGCATTAAAGGATCTTTTGGCTGCACAAACCTATCACCTGGGAGAGGTGAGGAGGCTGATGGGGGAGCACCGAAGAGGTCCGGACATAAAGATCATCTGGAAAAGGTGAACAGCTGGGAACGGGACTACGGGGGGGGGGGGGGAAACATTACTAAGGAAGAAGCCTCTGTTTTACAGATGTTTTCAGTCCTTCTTAAGAAGGAGGGAGCAACCTTTAAAGAAACAGACTCAAAGTTAATGTTGAAATGGTTGAAGACGCGTTATCCAGAGATTGTTGAGTCCACCGTAATTGAGGTCTCTTTGTGGGATGGTGCAGGAGGTGAATTGTGGGATGCAGATGACACTGCGAAAAAATTGTTAGCGATTTGGAGAACTAGTTTAGAAACGCTAAAGTAAAAACATGAGATAGTGGAGCCCGGTGCCCCTCCAAACCTCCGCCGGTCGCAGCTGCGGCTGTGAAGACTGAAGACGGGGATGAAGATGAGCCTTTTGACCTGGGCCCTGTTAATCCCGAGAAAGAGCCTACTCTCAGATCACCTGAAACCTGCAGGAGGAAATGTTTTAATTGCCCTTGATAATGCTGAAATTCCAGAACACAATAATGAGGAGCCTGTGCACGTTCATCAGACTGCTGCTCCTGAGGTTCTGACACCTGATAATTCTGATGCTGACCTGGATAGTCATTTTGACCCGAGGCCTGTTGATTAGGAAAAGGAGCCTGATTTATATCCCCCAGATCCTTGTGATAAATGGGCAGCTGTAAAGGGAGAAGTGAGATGGGTGGGGGATGCAGATGTATTGTGTGCTTTCTTGGTGATGTATGTGCCGGATCAAGACCCGCGGTGGGAAGGTCTCTCGTATGCTCTTATCAAAGATATCAGGCGAACGGTGATATACAACTCATTTTATATAGTCTCTCTGTGATACTTATGTACTAGAGGTTGGTAAATATAAGTATGTTTATGTTTCTACCGACTGTTGCAGATCGTTCTAGATACTGCTGGCCACTTCTTCCGATGTAGGCTGGCCCACTGGGTCGGAATGAGTATGCATTTTGGTCAATATAAAAGCCCAAGCCTCATGCGATGTGGGGGAGGCAGAGCCTTCGCGGGGATGCCTGCTAAGGTTGAGTCTGCCACTTCGCACTGCGATGATGCTGCTCGGAGCTGGTTTCCTGATTGTTTTCACAGGGTCCTTGCGCCACGTTCTGTACGTGGGACTGTGTAGTGGGAGTAATGATTGTCTGGATTTTGTGTTTCAAATATTGTAGTTGTGTGGAGTGTGCTTGTGGGATCCCATGCGTATGTGTGTGTTGAGGGCAGTCTTCTGTGTATTTTTTGTTGTTGGGTTCACGTAAAAGTTTTTAATGGGTATCAGACTTAACATTTTGGGCAAGAAAGGGTTAATACAAAAGTGCTGTTGCCGGCAGGTATTTATGGCTGCTGCTCTGCAGGCTAGCTGCTGTAGCTGCTTCTGAGTAGGCTGGTGTTTGTAGCCGTGCAAAGCAGGGTGAGCGAATGTTCAAAAGAAGCTGCCCTCCGATTCGGCTAACAGTGCCCACCACCAAACAAACTAAAACCTCTCGATCTATTGAAGTATTGGGTGTGATAAATGTAAACAGTTAATTTGCTGATAAATAATAGTAATAAACTTGAATGATTAATTTGCCAGTTAAGCAAAAAACAGAACAAGTGCAGAGGAGGGCCACGAGGATGATCAGGGGACTGGAGCACCTCTCGTATGAAGATAGACTGAGAAAATTGGGGCTGTTCAGCCTGGAGAAGAGAAGGCTGTGTGGAGACCTCATAGCAGCCTTCCAATACCTGAAGGGGGCCTATAGGGATGCTGGGGAGGGACTCTTCATTAGGGACTGTGGTGAGAGGACAAGGGGTAATGGGTTTAAACTTAAACAGGGGAGGTTTTGATTGGATATAAGGAAGAAATTCTTTACTGTGAGGGTGGTGGGGCCCTGGAATGGGTTGCCCAGGGAAGTTGTGAATGCTTCATCCCTGGCGGCGTTCAAGGTGGGGTTGGACATAGCCTTGGATGGCATGGTTTAGTGGGAGGTGTCCCTGCCCATGGCAGGGGGGTTGGAACTCGATTATCCTGAGGTCCTTTCCAACCCTGACTATTCTATGATTCTATGTTTGTACTATTGTACGTGCTTCTGACCAAGAGAGAGAAAACTGTTTTCTGAGTGATCTCGCTGATTGGTGGTAAAAAGCATGCGATAATCTAGCCTGTTCTAACTGATTTGGTAGAGGAGTTGCTACTACAGGAGCCGTTAACCTATCAGCTCTTCGATTTCTCTCTATGATAAATCCAAGCAAATCTGTATGGCTGCGAATATGCAGAACATAATAAGGTGTTGTGCGTTCATCTAATAGCATTTTTAACATTTTTAAATAATAGAATAAAGTAGGATTGGTAACTTCCTTCAGCCATGAATTTTCAATTCTAGTAACAACTCCAGCAACATAATTTGAATCAGTGACAAGGTTCAATGCTCGGTGACAATGCTGAAATGCAGACACTACTGCAGCTAATTCTACAATTTGTGCTGAGCCCTGAACTTTTTGTTCTTCATGATGCCATTCGTTATTCTCAAACCAAACTGTGATTGCTCTGCCTGTTTTACCTGAACCATCTGTAAAATAAGTTGGACCTTCTACAGGGTTACGTTGACATTTTGAAACTGATTTTATCTCTATTTCTGTTGTCAGGGAGAATAGCTTATGTGGTGGGTGATGTGGAGTAACCTTTCCACCAAAATTTGTCATTACTATTTGTAGTTCTGTGATATTCTGAAAAGCCCATTGAAAATACATCTTGGTTAAGGGGAGAGAGATAGTGTCTGGTTCGTGTCCTGTTAATTCTGTTGTTCTCGGTCTGCCACGACACACTATGTGTGCTATCTGTTCACAAATAGTAACTATGGTTTTGGAGAATTGGTATGGTAAAAAGATACATTCTAAGACACGTAGTGGATCCTTTTCCCTTAAATCCCATTGACCTATTAATCCTTTGAGGGACTTAGGTCCTTGGATAACATACAGAGTAACTGGGAGTTGGTAATCTATCCTTGCAGCTTGTCGATTGGTTAAAGCTCTGTTAACTTGTTCAATAGCATACTCAGCCTCCGGAGTTAACTGTCGGGGTGAGTTGAGGGCAGGTTCTCCCTTCAGTAATTCAAATAGAGGTCTAAGGGTATCATTGTCTATACCTAAAAGGATTCGTACCCAATTTATAGTGCCAGTTAATTTCTGTACATCGTTTAGGGTGTTAACTTTGACATCAATCTTTAGCAGTTGAGGCACTACAGTCTGCTGGAGGATTTTCCATCCCAGGTATTTCCATGGGGGTTGCTGTTGTACCTTTTCAGGAGCAACAACTAACCCATGCTTTTCAAGGCAAGATTTAGTGCTGGAAGCAATTTCTGAAAGTTTCTGTGGTTCCTGACAGGCTAACAAAATGTCATCCATATAATGATAGCAAATAGCTGTTGGATATGTCTGTCTTACCTCTGATAATGCCTTAGCCACATATAGCTGACATATTGTCAGACTGTTTTTCATACCCTGTGGTAATACAGTCCAGTGATAACGCTCTGCTGTTCCCTGATGGTTAACAGAGGGAATAGAAAAAGCAAACCTTGGAGCATCGTCAGGGTGTAGGGGAATAGTGAAAAAACAATCTTTGAGGTCCATAATGACAATGTTCCAATTCTTTGGTATCATGGTTGGGGAAGGCAAACCTGCTGTGTGTGGCTCCCATGTCCTCCATGACATTATTAATTGTGCGGAGGTCACGTAAAAGACGCCATTTCCCTGATTTTTTCTTAATTACAAATACTGGTGTGTTCCAGGGACTTGTGGTCGGAACCAAGTGTCCCAACTTCAATTGTTCTGTTACCAATTCTGTTAAGGCGTGGGTTTTTTCCAAATTTAGGGGCCATTGATCAACCCACACTGGTTTTTCTGTCAACCACTTTAGTCTGATTGCAACATTCTCATCAGTGAGCCCACTTAAAAAGGCGATGTTGCTATCGAGACTCCCCACATGCTTAAGACATCCCTTCCCAAAAGGTTAAAAGGACAGTTCACTATATATGGGCGGAGGTTCGCAGTGCGCCCTTCAGGATCTATTATCTGGATAACCGATGCACTTTGACGTGATGTTGATATTCCTCCTATTCCTGTCAGATCCATTGCTGATGAAACTGTCTCCCAATTTGATGGCCAAAAGGAGACGCCAATGACTGTAACATCTGCTCCGGTGTCCAGTAGGCCTTTAATTTTGATAGTACTGGGTTTATGCCAGGGGTTTCGCACTTCACATTTGATGATTGGCCGTTGTTTTGCTAACAACTGTGTCCAGAAAGTGTGTGGCTTATCAGTAAGTCCAAAGCCACCTGTTCCCCTGCACCTGTTTTCCTCCAAGGAAGCATTTACTGTACGTGCATGGAATAAGGCAAGTTGGCATATACGTTCTCCCGCGGGCACTGTTACAGGTGGGGATGGGGTCCAGACCATTGCTTGTATTTGTCCTTCAAAATCAGCATCAATTACCGCAGGCAAAACAAAAAGACCCTGTAAGGTAACGCTAGAACGTCCCAATAATAAGGCACTAAATCCATTACCCAACAGACCTTTCAGTGCAAGCGGCACCTTTTGCACTTTGGTGTCTGTTATGTTTACTTCTGTTGCTGTGGGGACATCCACTCCGGCGCTTCCGAGGGTGGAGGAGCGGAGGCGTGTTAGACCCACGTCGCTGGTGAATTGGGGTTGTGTGGGGCGGAGACTCCTTGTATCTGCGCGCGGCCCCGCGACGCGCTCCGCCTCCCGTTTCCCGAAACCGGAAGTAGGTCCCCGTTGGCGTGGTACTTTGATCGACATTGCTTAACATAGTGACGCCCCTTTTTGCAACGTGGACAAAGGCTCGGGTCGCCATCTTGGCTCGCCTGGGGGCAGGCACGCTTAAAGTGGCCGGGTTTGCCACACCTAAAACACAGCCGCTGTGCGGTTTGTAAAGCTGCGGCTAAAGGCCCCGCTAAATTTTCGTTAACATAGTCTATTGAGCCAATGCGATTACATGCTTCAATCATATCGATCAAAGTAGGATTTTTTAACATACGCAACACTTTCTGACAGTCCAAGTTTGCATTCTCTATTGCTACTTTCAGTAATAAAGCCTCTTTGGCAGCATCATTCTCTACTTGTTTATCGATAGCCGTCTCCAAACGATCTATAAATTGCATATACGGCTCGTCTTTTGCCTGTTTGATACCCGTGAATGCTTTTACGGATTTCCCAACATCTGGCACTTGAAGCATTGCCTTAAGCACTAGTTCTGCCGACTGGCGTAAAATCTCTGGGGCCAGCCGAGCCTGTAGCTGCGGCGTGTCAGCAGGAGGTTCCCCCATCAGTTGCGGAATTCCGGCGTCCACGAAAGGGTCGCCGGCATTCCGACCGCTATTCTCCCTCGCTGCTACACTGCAGTGCTCCCGCCAGTCTGACAAAAATACCGCTTTCTGGGTGGGGGTGAACAGCATTTCGGCAACGGCTTTGATATCAAACGGAGTCATAGGATCTCCCTGTAATACAGTCTGTAAAAGGCTCCGAGTATACGGTGAGGCAAGCCCGTAGTGCCTAACAGTCTTTCTCAGTTCTTTAATCATTTCCCATCTTATCGGTTCCCAGTCATTAGGTTGATTATTTCGCATTATTACAGGAAATGCTGTATCAAAATGCTCCCCGTCCGCTGCCGCGTCATTTTGCAATTTTTGCCAGCGTTTACGAGGGTCGTAATCTTCTCCACCCCAAGCGGCTACGGGAAGTACCGGACTGGGGGGGGGCACGGTGGGGGGGTTTGCCGGCCGGGGGATCACGGTGGGGAAGATTGCAGGGAGGGGGTTTGTCGAGAGGGTTGCAGTGGAGGGGGTCACTGCCAGGGGGGTCGCTGTCGGGGGGGGGTGCGGTGGGGGGGGGCAGCGCCATATTTGTTAGTGGTGGCGCAGATGGCACCACCGGCTCTGGAGGGGCAGCGGCAGTCAGTTTATTACGATAGTTAGCGACTGCGCCCCGCGATGGGCTCTGCAGCTTGCGAAGAGCCGCAAAGAGTAAGTGCCATGTTGCTATCAGCGGAAGAACGTTTTCCTCCCCCCCTGCCCGCAGCCTCCCAAAGAGTCTCTTTAGCCGAATCCCACTGCTCCAGCTGAAGCGCCGAATCAACATCAAATCCCCGCCCCTCAAGCCATGCAAGCAGGGCACGAATAAAGCCCTGTTGCTTTAAAATGTACATTAGTAAAAAAACAGTAGTCTCTTCTTCCGCAGACATCTGCGATCCCATCTTCCTGACCGCTCACCTTTTTCAAAGGTGCTTAATATCCCGGGAATACAGCTCTCTGGTCCGCTGTCGAACTCGTTCGGTCAGGGTCTCCACCAGTGCTCTTCATCCGCTACTAGAGTCCCTGTTCGGGCGCCATTTGTGGAGACTAAGGCACAGACCCCGTTTCTGGTGATGAAACGAAATCCATTATTATCTGATGGTCCAGGGTTGATATATGCTTTCTGAAGTACCCGCATGTACAAGCTGCTAATACAATTGGTTCACTAACACCCCCCACGTGGGTCTCTTCACTTCTTCATTGGTGGATATCTTGCTCACTGGTTGCCTTGATTGGCTGCTTGCTTCTCGCTTCTCTCTTCCTTATCTTGCCCACAATACTCCCAAAACTTTCCCATCAACATTCCTCAGCTGTCTCAAAGTTTTCCCAGGAGCTAGTCCAACTCAGAAATCTTTCACATTTACACCCACACCCTGCTACATGGCCAGCTGCACATGCTTGGCTTTCATTCAGAGCAGGCATATGTCCATTCTCTAACAAGAAATCATCCACATCTCCCCCTTTTCTTTTCTTGAATGAGCCAAAGCTGTTTTACTGGGTTTTCAATCATACCACGAATACATTGCAAAATACAAGGTACAATCATAACTATGGTCAAGATTATCACTAAAATCATTCCAATACCTTTAATCAGCTGTCAGATGTCACAAATGCTGTACTGTAGAAAGAGAATCAAAACTAGACAAATTTAAAAGTTTTTGTACAAATTACGCTTTGCAAACTGAAGAAAATCCTTACATTTACCCCCCCCTTTTTTTTTTTTTTAATATATATATATATTACCTGGTTTAGACGACCCTACTTGAGCAGGGGATTTGGACTAGATCGTATCTCCAACATATGCCAACCACAGGCTTCTTGGCCTGCTTTTCTCTCCTGTATAGTTCTCTGATAACAGGGAAGGCCATCCCTCACATCAAGGTCTGGCATGGCATGTGTCCCCAACGCTCAACGCATGCTGGGTTGCAGCCAACAGCGGAACTAAAGGTTCTTCTTGGTGGCAAACACAGAGGCCAACCCAGTCTTGCCCTTGACTGTGACAGGAGGTATTTGGCCAACCTCAGTCTTGGCACCTTGTTGTCAGTGCAGAGGTTCACCTGCTTCATCCAGTGACAAATCACTACTATGGCAAAGCACATTCAGATTTACATGAGCAGTATGTACACTACAGGGTGCAGCAGCATGTTGAAGATGCTGGTGGCAGTAACAGACCAGCCAAAGAAATTTCCTACCAGTGGTGTTCTCCCAACCTCTTAATTCGTTCCATTACCTGCTTTATACCACTATCATTGTATTAGAATCTTTCTAGCTTTTGCCTTAGCATTTTCTAGCAGCTGCTGCAAATATGCATACTCTTACATCTGTTTTACGAGTGACAAATCCATACAATACAAGGCGTAGTTTCTTATTAGCAACTGGCTAGTAAGTACAGGTGGTTTTATACACAAAATCACAGCCTCTAACAAGAGCTACTTTACATGCACATATATTCAAGCTCCTGTAGCTAAGGCATTGGGTTTTTCCGCTCATCTGTCCAGCTCATGGCAAGGCTTGAGAAACTTTGCAGGCAGCCTCCATAGACCTGTAGGTAGAACACAAATATATCCCTTCCCCCATGTTATCAGTTATTGAGAAGTAAGGTTAAAAATGATTCCTTGAACCAAAGGCATTCTGATGAAACAGGAATGTGACCAGCTGCAGAAGCAAGCTGCACGGTGCCAACAGTCAAGGACTCCGCTGTGCCATTACCCATTTTTTTTTCTTTTTTTTTTTTTTTTTCTCTTTTCTATCTCTGCCACCCTGGTGCTGTTTGGGTGGAGGTTGGTAAAGCTTGGATTCTCCCCTAGGTTACCTTAAACGCACTAAACAGGACTGCTCGGCAGCAGCTACAAACGCCTGCCTGCCCAGCAGCAGCTACAGCCGCCAGCCTGCTGAGCAGCAGCCATAAATTCCTGCCGGCAGCAGCACCTCTGCATTAACCCTTTCTTGCCCAAAATGTTAATCTGCTACTCATTAAAAACTTTTACATTAACCCAATAACAAAAAATACACAGAACACTGTCTGCCCTCAACAGACACACACATACCCACACATTCATGGGATCCCACAAACACACTCCACACAACTACAGTATTTGAAACACAAAATGCAGACAATCATTACTCCCACTACATGGTCACACGTACAAAATGTAGTTGCAATGACCCTGTGAAGACAATCAGGAAACCAGCTCCGAGCAGCATCATCGCAGTGCAAGGTGGCAGGCTCAACCCCAGCAGGCGTCCCCGCAGAGGCTCTGCCTCCCTCACATTGCATGAGGCTTGGGCTTTTATACTGACCAAAATGCACACTCATTCCAATGCAGGTGGCCATCCTACATTGGGAGAAGTGGCCAACAGTATCTATAAAGGTCTGCAAGGGTCGACAGAAACACAGACATTGGCGGCGTTCAAGGTGGGGTTGGACATCGCCTTGGATGGCTTGGTTTAGTGGGAGGTGTCCCTGCCCATGGCAGGGGGGTTGGAACTCGATGATCTTGAGGTCCTTTCCAACCCTAACTATTCTATGATTCTATGATTCTATATTTGCCAACTTTTAGTACATGAATGTCGCAGAGAGACTATAAGCACACAATACATCTGCATCCCCCACCCATCTTACTTTTTCCTTTATAACTGCCCATTTATCATGGGGATCTGGGGGATCTAAATCAGGCTTCTTTTCCGGATCAACAGGTCTCGGGTCAAAAGGACTATCCAGGTCAGCATCAGAATTATCAGGCATCAGAATCTCAGGAGCAGCAACAACAGTCTGATGAAAATGCACAGGCTCCTCATTAATGTGTTCTGAAGTTTCAGCATTATCAAGTGCCATTAAAACATTTCCTCCCACAGGTTTCAGGTGATCTGAGAGTAGGCTTTTTCTCAGGATTAACAGGGTCCGGGGCAAAAGGATTGCCTTCATCCCCGTCCTCAGTCTCCGCAGCCGTAGCAGCGATCAGCGGAGGTTCGGGGGGAGGGTGGTGGGGGGGGTGGTTTGGTCTCCACTATCTCATTCTTTGACTTAGCCATGTCGGAGAGCTGTAAATTTGTAAGTCTGTCATGAAGTGTCTGTAATTTCTCATCTAACAATCCTGTCCATTTGTCCCACCCTTGACGATCTTGAGGATTGGGCTCTGGGGGGAGGGAGGCCAGGGATGACGAAAGTGATAAAGGAAGATGCAAATTTGTATCCCCTGGCCCATCCATCGGTTATTTTTTAAAGAGTCAGTAATTAGTCTCCACACAGTGGGGTATTAACTTGCCTCCTTGGATCCCTTACTTACCTCTTCCCACAGCGTTGCCCCTATTTTTTCCCAAGTTGCGATTTGAAAGGCAGCATCCACTGAGGGGATTAAATCCTTTCCCTTTGCCCAGTACTGCAAAGCTTTCAAGGCAGGCTCATCATAACTCGCTGCTCTCATAGAGAGAATGTGTTGGAGGAGCTTCACCACTTCTGACTCTTCCCTGGTCAGTGTGGACCCCCTCTCCTCCCCGGCCGCTCACCTGATCAGGGCGAGATTCCCAAACTTTTTGCGCTAGCGACTTCCGAGTGCTGGGGCAGCACCCGATATCGACCGGCTTCTGCCCCCTCCTTCCTGTCGGTCTTGTCGGTTTTATCCAACGCCGATCTGAGGGTCCCTGTTCGGGCGCCACTTGTTGACGCAGAAGTCCCGGACACAGCACACAGACCAATATGATCAGGCTGTGCCAAAGTTTATTGCGCAGATAGCTCAGTATATATAGGCACTCTACTTGTCTATCATTAACACACACAAGTCTAATTGGATACATGTATTGTTCACACGGCTAAATACCGAATAGGATTCACTCAGTAACAGCTTAATGATTGGTTAACTATGACAGCATATGCTTCAAGGGTACAGTTAACATTCCTCCTCTGCGTATCTCTCTCAGTAGTTTTCCATGCTCACTTTTCCCAAGGCTTCTGCACGTACACGAACTTTAGTAACCCTCAGGCGAGGCCTCAATGCCTGCGGGTCACTACCTTACAATTGTCAAGCAATTGTCTGGATTGCTCACATGCCCATTCACAGTCAAATAGCTCTCCACATACAACCATTCAAGCTCACTGAACTGCTAATATTGGCTACTGTTCCTTGACATAAGAAATACATATTACAGTATAGACTACAAATATACTGAAGAGAAACTGAAACAGGTTTAGAGAATTATTCTTCTGTTACTGAAGCATTAGCTCAAATGTTGGTATAGAAAACTCATCTTGGCATCATTCCTCTACCTAGAAGGGATATGTAACCACCAGGACATAGATTACTGTGAAGTGAAAACTTAATTCTCATGAACAGTGTGGATTGTAGAGAATGGAATCACAGGCATGGTCATATATTAGATATTTCCCCTGTTTTTGTATACTAATCAAAGCTAATCTGAAATTGTTAAGTATTGTCATATATGCAGAACTACATCTGTCAGACAGGGATGCAGGAACCTTTAAGCACTGAAGACCTCTTGCATTTATGAATTCACTAGAAAGTGCTTTTAGAGGAGAGAGGACTAGCTGTGGAGAAGGAACAGGATGATAAAAATGGTTCAGCTCCTGCAAGGAGAAGTTGCTGAGGTCCAGGCCTATCCACACAACTATTGCTAAAGTTGAAGACAGCCGACAATGGATTGTATTTCCAGTGCAGGTATGCTGACCTAGACTGTGAAAATGTCTTTAAAGGAGAAGAGGACTGCACTTGGTTTCTGCCACTCCATGTGGGACATTGCGTTGTCACCTTTGCAGTGCTGGGGAGTAGAGTCCAGGCGCATCCCCCAGGGCTCACTTGGCCATGGGGCTGTCCCACCCCTGCTGCTGAGCTGATGGAGAGCAGTTTTCTCCGGGAATAGAGCTGCCTGACTGCTATTAAGAAACTAGGTATGTAGTTATAGAATCATAGAATAGTTAAGGCAGGAAAGGACCTTAAGTTCCAACCCCCCTGCCATGGACAGGGACACCTCACACTAAACCATTGATTTGGAGAAATCTCCAGGAACTTGCCAACAAAGTTTAAGTTGACAAGCGGGTATTCTTTATTGTTGTGCCAGGAGACATGGGGGATAGCTCCTCCTAGCGTGTTTCCCCAAATTGCTAAACAAGCCTTCCTTATATAGTCACTAAGCATACATATTCATTACATGCATATGTGCATATTCATGAGGCTACTTATGTATTACATCATTCTTCTAGAAAGTTTCCCCACATGCGTACAAAAATGTGGTGGTGGTCTTTGGGGGTCGTTTACTTCTTCCAACAATCTTCATCACTTCTGTCAGTCTTTGAAGCACGTGCAGAAGATAATGCTTACACCAGCTTAATTGGTTTGATAACACTGCCAGAACTCATGAGTAAAATGGAGTTATATAGCAAAAGAATTTGCAAAGGTAAAAGAAAAGGGGGGGGGCGTGATATGAGAAAAGCTAGTGCCTGGAAAACGTAGGGTTAAAGTACATTTAGCTTAACTTAAGCTGAAGATAAAGAACAATGTTTGTGCTGTCTGTGGTGAGATAAAAGGATTTAGTGGCCCCATTAAACATGAATGAGTTATTTCACACCATCCTTCTACTTATCAGTTGGTTTAGAGACAGTGCCTCCCAAATATCTGCTAGCTTTGGATACTCCTTGTCTGCCCTTCCTGAATTTTGCAGGAAGGTCACACTGTCCTAAATCTTTGCCAGCTATCAGAAAAATTACAGATATGGCTGGTTTCAGCTAGTTTTGTGATTACTGGGGCATCCAACTCTGCCAAAGGTGAAAAGTGCACTGTGAGGAAGACTGCTTACTTCATCTTGAAGACCCCTGCCTGCATGAGGAAGACTGCTTACGTCACCCTCAAGACCCCTGGCCCACAATCACTGGAGAGCAGTGCGCAGACGCCAAGAGAAGGAGACTTAAGATAATAAATTTCTGAAGCTTGTTATAATATTCCCCGCCTATACGTGGGAATTATGAATATGTATATGGCTAATGCAATAGTGAAAGCATATAAACCTGTAACAAATGCTAATCAGTGCACCTCTGGCTACCGTCAGGCGCCCAGCGCTGTCGCTTTTCCTTTATTGACTTTGTCCCTCAATAAAACCCTGTTATCTTGTTTAGAGGAGTGAGCTGGTATTTCACATTCACAAAGGTTTGTATTTCATTTTGTGCCTCCTTATCTCACCATGTCACCCAAGACTCTTTCCAACCTGGCCTTGAACACTGCCAGGGATGGAGCATTTATCACTTGTCCTGGGTTCAGCAGCGGCAGTCATTTTTTCTCCTTCTTGGTAGCTGGTGCAGTGCTGTGGTTTTGATTTTGGGCCTGGGAACAGTGCTGATAACACCAGTGTTTTCAGTTATTGCTTGGTGATGTTTAGGCTGGCCAAGGACTTGCTGAGTCTCATGCTCTGCCAGGGAACGGGGGAAGCCGGGGGGAAGCAGAGACAGGACACCTGATCCAAACTGACCAAAGAGGTTATTCCATACCACAGCACGTCATGTCCAGGATGTAAAAAAAAAAAACTGGGGGGCCGGAACCCGGAAGAGTTTTTGTTTTAGTTCACAGCTCGGTCCTCGGGTGGTGAGCAGTTCTATCCTCTTCCCTTGTATTTCTCTTGTTATTATTATTATTGGTGGTGGCAGTAGTGGTTTGTGTTGTACCTTGGTTGCTTGGCTATTCTTGTCTCGACCCGTGGGAGTTGCGTTCTTTCAATTCTTCTTCCCCCCACCTCCCCCCCCCCGGGCTGAGGGGGGAAGAAAAACTCTTCCCTTGTATTTTTCTCTTGTCATTATTATTATTGGTGGTAGCAGTGGTGGTTTGTGTTACACCTTAGTTGCTGGACTGTTCTTATCTCAACCTGTGGGAGTTGCATTCTTTCGATTCTCCTTCCCATCCCTTCAGGAGCGGAGGGAAGAAAGAGGGGGAAGTGAGTGAGTGAGCAAAACTGTGTGTGGCTGAGAAGCTTAAACCACGACATCACTTCTTTGGGCAACCTCTTCCAGTGCCTCACCACCCTTACAGTAAAGAACTTCCTCCTTATATCCAATCTAAACTTCCCCTGTTTGAGTTTGAACCCATTACCCCTTGTCCTATCACTACAGTCCCTAATGAAGAGTCCCTCTCTGGCATCCTTGTAGTTTATGTGACTTCTTCAGTTAAAAGTCTTGAGTCTCAGTGAAATTGATGTATTCCACTTCCCACAGCATTTATTTTGTCATGCACGTGTCAGTGGACTTATCCTGAGAAGCCAGTGACAGAGGTGCCCACGCAATGGGCCACGGGCACACCTGCAGCCCAGTCCTGGGTGAGGGGACATGTAGGTGGAGGAAGTCACGTGGTGGGCGGTTACGAGCCGCAAAGCAGAGAGCGGGTGCAGTGCCACGGGCGCATGCCAGGGGTTGCGGCTGTTATGGCGACCACGCGCAGCTTCCAGAAGTTTCCTGGCCCCAGGCGTGCGCTGTAGCGGGTGAGACCGTCCTGGGGCTGTGAGCGGAGGCCGCGTGAGCAGGGGAACGCCTTGCCGCATAGCAGCGACTCTACGCTGAGGGGAGCATGGGAGGGGAGTAGCAAATACGTATCTCCCAGGCGCCGGGCAGTGACGGCTCATAGCCCACGCTCCTTCAGTGGAAGCAGCCTCAGCCGGTGCTTGTAATTATCCGGTTTTACCTACACGCACAACTCCCTAAATTACCAGAGTTTTTTGTCGTGATTTGTAAATAAATTAATCGTAGAATGCTGTGAGAGAAATACATTCTGCGGTATAAAGTTGTCCTCTTTGGGAAGTCTTCGTTGGGTGTTGTGGGAGTTGCAGCATTTATGTGTGTGTGGTGGTGGTGTGGTAACTTGGCTGCTTAGTCACAGGAGTGATTTTGGAAAGTATGGATTGGTAATCTGTTGTCTATAGAAATCAATTTGCAGTTTGCATTGAGTCTTTTAATAACATAACCTGAATTCAGTCAGAGTTCTCTCCCTAGATTTTTTGTGACTGCTAAGCATCTGGATGGCTGCATGCAAAGAGTTGTGCTCAATGGCTCAATGTCCAGCTGGAGAACAGTAACGAGTGGTGTCCCTCAGGGGTCGGTGTTGGTACTGGTCTTGTTCAACATCTTTGTTGGTGACATGGACAGTGGGATTGAGAGTGCCCTCAGCAAGTTTGCCGATGACACCAAGCTGTTTGGTTTGGTTGATACATTGGAGGGAAGGAATGCCATCCAGAGGGACCTTGACACACTTGTGAGGTGGGATGAGGCCAACCTGATGAAGTTTAACCATGACAAGTGCAAGGTCCTACACCTAGGTGGGAGCAATCCCAGGCACAGCTACAGGTTGGGCAGAGAAGAGATTCAGAGCAGCCCTGTGGAGAAGGACTTGGGGGTGTTGGTTGATGAAAAAATGAACATGAGCCGGCAGTGTGCGCTTGCAGCCCAGAAGGCCAACCGTATCCTGGGCTGCATCAAAAGGAGCATGACCAGCAGGTCGAGGGAGGTGCTCCTGCCCCTCTACTCTGCTCTCGTGAGACCCCACTTGGAGTATTGTGTGCATTTCTGGTGTCCTCAACATAAAAAGGACATGGAACTGTTAGAACAAATCCAAAGGAGGGCCACTAGAATGATCAGGGGGCTGGAGCACCTCCCTTATGAGGACAGGCTGAGAAAGTTGGGGCTGTTCAGCCTGGAGAAGAGAAGGCTACATGAAGACCTCTTAGCAGCCTTCCAGTATCTGAAAGGGGGCTATAAGGATGCTGGGGAGGGACTCTTCATTAGGGACTGAAGTGAGAGGACAAGGGGTAATGTGTTCAAACTTAAACAGGGGAAGTTTAGATTGGATATGAGGAAGAAATTCTTTACTGTAAGAGTGGTGAGGCACTAGAATGGGTTGCCCAATGAAGTTGTGAATGCTCCATCCCTGGCGATGTTCAAGTCCAGGTTGGACAGAGCCTTGGGTGACATGGTTTAGTGGGAGGTGTCCCTGCCCATGGCAGGGGGGTTGGGACTAGATGATCTTAAGGTCCTTTCCAACCCTAACTATTCTATGATTCTATCTCTCCTGAAATGCATATGAAACACTCAAATTAATCCAGTGCCAGTTGGGTGCATAACCTCCTTTGATTTTCCTTGGACATGGCACTGCTTCCCAGTGGCTTCTGCGCACTGGTCTGTTAGATTCCAGAAATAAAAATGTGTTTGAAGAAGTGGCTGCAGTGCAGGACAGTGCTGTGGCTAACCTGGTGGTGAGGTAGAGTTGCACAGATCTGGTTGAACAGACAGTTCTCATCCCTCCCTCATCCTTTCCCACACCAGAAGTGTCTGGTTCTTCCTATAATACTTAAAGGTAGAGGGTTGTTCCAAAGCACACTGCCATTAGTGACATTGAACACAGCAGCCAGGGATTTACACCTGCAGTTTACATATAATGTAATGCAAAGTTGCTGCAAAACACTTCACAAGCTGAGAAAACTACAATGATCCCCGAACAATCTGACCATTTCTTTTCCACCTTTTCAGACAGTTTTATATCTCAGTGAATTTCCAGATGTGACCATGTTGTTTGTAATGTTTGCTTCTAAAAACTCCTAAGGACTGATTATGAGGTTAGTAGGGCTTGATATGCCTGAGGAAGTTGTTACAAAAGCACTTATTGGGCCTTTTTTCTGTACTGGTCTGATTCTCAATCTCATTCTGTAATTTGATCAAAGCCTTACAGCCTGGATTTTGTTGCAAACTACAGCACCAGCTGGTGGTCTGTGGTTATTCCCTTCCCAGTGATTAGTTCCCTACACTGTGTTTCTGAATAGGGGCCAACAATATCCATTCACTGCTTCATACTTCCTTTTCCTAGGAAAGACCTAAACAATCGTGAGTTTAGATGGATGTTTAGATAACGTGTATAGTTATCTATGTAGCATCTATATAACGTGTATTACATGTGTAACCCAACGGTGAAATCTTATTTTTTGATCTAGAATTCGTGTGGTTGGGTTCCATGCAGTGGCATTGGTCTATCAGATGTTGAGCTACTGTGGTGACAGGAGGCTGATGAAAGTAGTTATTAAGCAGATCCAAACATAAACTTTTGTACCTCTTTTTTTTTTTTCTAATGGTTCAATATTAAATAAACTTTGAATGTGTGGCTCATGACTAAAATCATTCTGCTAAATACTTATAATAGAATTGTTCAGTGAAAGTAACTAATGATATTGCTAATTTTTACCATTTGGCATAAACCTGCAATCCAGGTCAAGTATATTCCTGTCGTGGTTTAAGTCTCTAAACTCACGCAGCTGCTCTCTCACTCACTCCCCACTCTTCCTTCCCTCCGCTCCTGGAGGGATGGGAAAGAGAATCAAAAGAATGCAACTCCCACAGGTTGAGATAAGAACAGTTTAGTAACTAAGATATAACACAAACCACTACTGCTACCACCAATAATAATAATGACAAGGCAAATACAAGGAAAGAATACAATAGCTCACCATCAATCCCAATATCAGGCCCCACCACGCAGTGCACCCCCACCAGAGAACCCCCAGCCGTGCACCCTCACCACCCTTCTGGGTCTCTGCTCTCTGTTTCTACATCCTGGACATGACGTGCTGTGGTATGGAATAACCTCTTTGGACAGTTTGGGTCAGGTGCCCTGTCTCTCCTTCCTCCAGGCTTCCCCTCCTCCCTGGCAGAGCATGAGACTCACAAAGTCCTTGGCCAGCCTAAACATCACCCAGCAGTAACTGAAAACATTGGTGTTATCGGCACTGTACCCAGGCCGAAAGTCAAAACCAGTGCTGGACCAGCTACCAAGAAGGAGAAAAAATGACTGCTGCTGCTGAACCCAGGACAATTCCCAAAGCTGAACAGTATATAACTGTCGTTTCCTTGCTTGTGGCTGGGTATTGGTCAGTGGGTGGTGAGCAGTTTTATTCTCTTCTCTTGTTATTTCCCTTATCATTATTATTACTGGTGGTAGCAGTAGTAGCTTTGTGTTAGACCTTAGTTACTGGACTGTTCTTATCTCAACCCGTGGGAGTTACATTCTTTCGATTTTCCTCCCCATCCCTCCAGGAGCAGGGGGAGAAAGGAGGGGGAGTAGTGGGAGGTGTCCCTGCCCATGGCAGGGGGGTTGGAACTCGATGATCTTGAGGTCCTTTCCAACCCTTACTATTCTATGATTCTATGATTCTATGACTGCGTGGTTCTGGGTTGCCGGCTGGGCTTAAAGCATGGCAGTTCTTTTTGGCTCCCAACGTGGGACACAAAGGGTTGCGATAGCGACAGATCTGACCAGAGTGTGCATAAACGTATTTGTGATAAGCATTTATTCTTTTGGATTAATAGTCACTCGTCACAATGCTGATATATTGCCTCTCAAAATTGTTGCTGATGATCTCAGAGTTTCAGCATGTTGTACCTTACTTACAGCCGGTACCTGCAGTTTTAGTGTTTATCGGCTGGGAGGTTGAGTTAAGGTTCTTGTTTCACTGTACTATGTGGCAATGACTTGTAATACAATAGACTCATTGATCATGAAACTGATCTGGCTTGCGTTCCCAGTGTGGTCATCACCTCTATACTTTGGGAGGTATATAATAGAAGCGTTCAGCAATTACACATCTTTTTTCCCCTCCTCAGGTGGTCAACCTATGAAGGAGACACTCCCTTACGATCCCAGCTCCCCGACCAGACTATTTACAGCATTATTTGAGAGTTCTGAAGGTTTTGAATGTCCTGTGGATACCCTCAAGAATTGCCTGCTGATTGTGATGGGGATCACCATGTTGGCACGCATGCAGAGTGTGTTTTACCATTGACCATTTTGTCTGTTCTCGAAAGTTAAGCAGAGTCGGGTTTGGGTCTTGTCTATGGTTAGACGACAATATAGGAGGATCAAGAGATTTTCCCTGAGGCTGGACAGTCATGAGTGGCAGGGTATGTGGGATAGTATGGGCAAGTATCTAGGCCAGTGGGCCCCTCCAGTGCTTTGGAACTTCACCACTGAACAAGTGCAAAATCCAGAATAATTAGTAAAACACTTAAATGTGTTCTCATCCTAGTCATACCAGAGAAGAACAAATGATAGCAACGTCCTGGGTCTTGGCCTATGCTTACAAAGCCCTGTTCAACTCTATCCAGCACCTTCAAAGGGAAAAAGATGTCTCTGGATCTGATGGCAAAGCAACAGATAACGCAGGTGCTCCAACTCCAAGTACAGCCGCAACACTAACCCCAGTGACAAGTACAGCAGCTATTCAAACTCCGACTGCAACAGGCAGCACAGCTACTCCAACTCCAAGCACAGCAGCTACACCAACCCCAGTGACAAGTACAGCAGCTACCTAAACCCCAACAACAGATACTGCAGCCACTCCAACCACAGTGATAATCACTGCAGCTAAACCAGAGGACCAAATCTTGCTAATGTCGGTTGCCCCTGTACACAAGGGGAAAAGCAAAAAAGAGGCAAGAAAGATGAAGACGCAAGATGAAAGAACAATGCTCTTTCTACATGGGACAGCATCTGATCAGGAGCTATTATTACATGAATCAGAGGAAGAAGAAGAAGAAGAGGTGAGTTCTCATCCCCAGATGGAATGCACCGTCACCATATGCCCATTCATTGGCAGCAGTAACCTGGAATGACATAGTACCACCAACAAATGATTCATAAACTCCCAGAGTTCGAAGACAATCTCACCCCTTCCATCATTTCAGCTATGGAAAAACTGTCCTAGGAGTTCAAACAATTGAGAGACGATCTATCTGATCTATCCAGCTTCCCACATGTACCAACACACGTCTCAGCTATTAACAAAAAGCGTCCTACTGCTCAAGAGAGAAGATATAGGAGGTATACGCCGTGGGCCACCCTATGGTTTTACCTGCAGGATCAAGGAGAAGACATGAGGAAGTAGGATGGAAAACCTACCTCAGCTCTGGAGGAATGGGTGCGTGAATTGAAGAGGAGAACAAAGGCCAAGGATGATCATCCCATGAAAGGTGCAGCTTCAGTCTCTGGTGAACAGGTTCCCAGATGGAGTGGAAGAGACGATTTTACTCCAGCTCCTGTGATAAAGAAGACCAATCCCTGTCAACAAGACCTAAGTGACCAATGTTGTGATCACTATTAGAGGGGCCCTGCCTCCAGCCAGGTGGAGATAGGGGACAATGGGATTTACTGGACTTTGTGAATTAGATGGCCTGGCACATCAGTCCCACAGAAGTATATGGCTCTAGTAGATACAGTGTACCATAATGCCATCAAGCTGTCAAGGGGTGGAACCCACTTATATTTCTGGAGTGACAGGAGGATCCCAAGAGTTGACTGTACTGGAGGCTGAAATCAGCCTGACTGGGAGGGAATGGCAGAAGCAACCCACTGTGACTGGTCCAGAGGCTCCATGCATCCTTGGCATAGATTACCTCAGGAGAGAGTACTTCAAAGACCCAAAAGGGTACCGATGGGCTTTTGGTATTGCTGCTTTTGAGACAGAGGAAATTGAGCAGCTGTCCACCTTGCTTGATCTCTCAGAGGATCCTTCTGTTGTGGGGGTGCTGAAGGTCGAAGAACAAGTGCCAATCGCGACTACAGCTGTGTACCGGCAGCAATATCGCACCAACTGAGACTCCCTGATTCCCATCCATAAGCTGATCTGTAGACTGGAGAGTAAAGGAGTGATCAGTAGGACCCGCTCACCCTTTAATAGCCCCATATTGCCAGTGCGAAAGTCTAACGGGGAATGGAGACTAACAGTAGACTATCGTGGCCTGAACGAAGTTGCACCACCCTTGAGTGCTGCCGTATTGGATATACTAGAAGTTCAGTATGAACTGGAATCAAAGGCAGCCAAGTGGGATGCCACAATTGATATTGCCAATGCATTTTTCTCATTCCCTTTGGCAGTAGAGTGCAGGCCAGTTCGCTTTTACTTGGAGGGGCTTCCAGTGCACTTGGAATGGACAGCCCCAGGGGTGGAAACACAGCCCTACCGTCTTCCATGGACTGATCCAGACTGCACTGGAACAGGGGCAAGCTCCAGAACACCTGCAATACATTTATGACATTATCATGTGTGGTGATACAGTGGAAGAAGTCTTTGAGAAAGGAAGGAAAACAATCCAAATCCTGCTCAAACCTGGTTTTGCCATAAAATGAAGTAAGGTCAAGGGACCTGCGCAGGAGATTCAATTTTTGGGAATAAAATGGCAAGGTGGACATCGCCAGATCCCCACAGATGTGATCAACAACATAACAGCAATGTCTCCACCAACTAATAAGAAAGAAATGCAAGCTTTCTTAGGTGTTGTGGGGTTCTGGAGAATGCACATCCCAAATTGCAGTGTGATTGTAAGCCCTCTCTATCACATGCCCCGAAAGAAGAATGATTTTAAATGGGGCCCTGAGCAACAACAAGCCTTTGAACAAATTAAATGAGAGAGATTTCATGCAGTAGCTTTTGGACCAGTCCAGACCAGGCAACATGTGAAAAATATGCTTTACACCGCAGCTGGGGTGAGTGGTCCTACCTCGTGCCTCTGGCAAAATGCTCCAGAGAAGACACAAGGTCAAGGCATCGGCTTTTGGAGTCGGGGATACAATGGATCTGAGGCCCTATATGCTCCAATTGAATAAGGGATACTGGCAGCCTATGAAGGGTTTTGAGCTCCTTCAGAAGTGATTGGCACTGAAGCACAGCTCCTCCTGGCACCGTGGTTGCCCTTACTGCGCTGGATATTCAAAGGCACATATCATGCAATCATTGCTACATGGAGTAAGTGGGCTGCACTAATTGCACAACGAGCTCGAATAGGAAATCCCAGTCATCCAGGATTTCTAGAAGTCATCATGGACTGGCCAGAGGGCAAAGATTTTGGAATGTCACCAAAGGAGGAGGTGATGTTGTGCTGAAGAGGCCCCACCATATAATAAACTGTCAGAAAGTGAGAAGCCTTGTTTACTGATGTGTCCTGCCGTATTGTGGGAAAGCTTCGGAGATGGAAGGCAGTGTCATAGGCGTCCTCTATGACAAGTTTCGGAAACTGATGTAGAAGAGTGTGGTTCGAGACAGTTTGCTGAGGTGAAAGCCATCCAGCTGGCCTAGGGCATTGCTGAACAAGAAAAATGGCCATTACTTTATACTGACTCATCAATGGTGGCAAATGCCCTATGGAGGTGGTTGCAGCAATGGAAGCAGAGCAACTGGCAACGCAGAGGGAAACCCATCTGGGCTGCTGCACTGTGGCAAGATATTGCTGCCCGGGTGCTGAACCTGATGGTGAAGGTATGCCAAGTAGATGCTCATGTACCTGACAGTCGGGACACTGAGGAACACCAGAACAACCATCAAGTGGATAAAGCTGCTAAGACTGAAGTGGCTCAGATGGATTTAGATTGGCAACATAAGGGTGAATTATTTTTGGTCCGGTGTTTTGGAAACAAAAATGAAGAATCATAGTAAAATTCTCTGAGTAGTCTAACTAGCAATGCTGTTAGAGCTTCATTATGTTTTTAAATCATGCCGAGTGCTCTGGCATACTGCTATAGAGATGAGTAAATATTAGAAGGGGTACTGTTACAGTCTTGTATACTACATGGCCGAAGTCAAGTGGGGAAAAAAGTTCAGATTTAAGGCACGATGTCCTGCAATTACTGTTCATTGTTCTTTCTTTCTGTAGAGAACTTTGTCAGACATTCAAAATAATGCGTGATTTTGTGACTGAATCACTTTGAGCCATGATTATTTCTGGTCAATAACTCAAAACAGCAAAGAATCTTTCTACTGCCTTCCAAGTGTGTTGTATTTGTGTGCTCTACCAAGAAAAATAAAGCAAATTAAGAAGAATAAGTTCTCTTAACTGTGATAAGTCTACAGTGTACTTGCTAGCCAAAGAATTTTAATTTTGGAGATCTCCATTAACTGGTTAAAAAATGGAGTGGTAACTTGAACAACGGGTTATGTTCTTATTAATCAACAGGATGAATCAAAGGTGTACCAATGGTGTCTATCTGCTACCTTGCAAACATGTAGTGTACCATGCCATTCACCTTGGGGAGCTACAGGCAGTGTGTTACTCTTGTATTTGTCAGTATTAGGAAAGAGGTTCTGTCATGTCTGCTGCAGGTAATGTCAACCAAAATGTATTTATTTGAAGTCAGGGTGCTTTCAACTAAGTGCTTGAAACTGGACCATGTCATAGTTCAATCAGTGGGTGAGTCTGTGAGCTTCCACACATTTCTAAACTCTGAGGGTCCAGCCAGACTTTGTCTCTTTAAGCACAGTCCTAAGAACAGGTATTAAAGACTTTCTGGGCAGTAAGAGCTGCAGTTCCATTAAGCCTCAAAGCCAAACCATACAATCTACTTGCATTTGCCAGTCATTCAAGTATGCCATTCTGCTGCTCTGGCCAATTTATGCTTTGCCTCTTGTGAGGTGCATGATAGCTGGTACCTAGAAATCCATGATTTACAAAATCTGTACTGTAAGTGCAGCTGGCATTATTAAAAATTCCTGGAATTTCAACTTTCAGAACATTTTCTTTTTATAAATACATGAATATCTAAAAAAAAGTTGTGCTTGCATTCCTTCATCTCTGTGGGCTGTGGTTACAGAGATGCTGAAGACTGGATTTAAGTGATGTTTTGAATTTGTGGTCTGTTGATCTGCTCCCTGCTGCAACTATATGAAATAATTTATATAAGGACCATCACTGTCATATAATAATTTGCATAAGTATTCTTTGTATCTTTCTGTAACTAATTTTGTGTGGAAAGTTCCAGTCAAAGGGTCTGGTGCAACTCCTGGGCTTATCCTGGGTACAAAATTAACCAAAATCCTGGCTCTTGTTATGATTTTGTACAGTTCTCTGATATCTTTAGGAAAACCTTATCATTTCCATCTCTTGTAAGTATCATACAAGGGTTTGTATTTTTGCCGTTTGTTTTCCAGACACCAGAAAAAAACTTACAAAATCAATCTTTTCTTAGAATTATAATCTTAGGAAGGAATGAAAGAATCCTTTAATTTTGAAGACAAACCGTGAGTTACTGTGACTAAGGGTAAAAATGTAATTTTTGTACAGATCATTGTGGTTTTAATTGCGTAGAAAATGTTGATATATTGTGAGTCACTGGAGGTAGGAATGCACACTTGCTTCTATTGTTTCTGCGAATTAATGATCATACACTTTTTTAAAAATATATTTTTCATTAGTTTACACCTGTGATTTTTCTTTTTTTTTTTTTTTTCAAAACTTTTTATCTTTACAGGGATGTTGCATGATTTTCAGCATAACACAGTGATGACAAAGACTTGTTTTTTATGCATCTGGTAATTCTTGTTCATTCAATCACAGAAAGGTTTGGGTTGGAAGGGACCGTAAAGATAATTGAGTTCCAACCCCCCTGCCATGGGAAGGGGCACCTCCCACTAAACCGTGTCACCCAAGGCTCTGTCCAACCTGGCCTTGAACGCTGCCAGGGATGGAGCATTTACCACTTCTTCATTAGTCAACCTGTTCAAGTGCCTCACCACCCTCACAGGGAAGAACTTCCTTATATCTAACCTGAACTTCCCCTGTTTCAAACCCGTTCCCCCCTTATTCTATCACTGCAGTCCCTGTTGAAGAGTCCTTCTCCAGCATCCTTTTAGGCCTCCTTCAGATATTGGAAGGCTGCTATGAGGTCATCACACAGCTTCTCTTCTCCAGGCTGAACAGCCCCAACTTTGTCAGACTGCCTTCATACGGGAAGTGCTCCAGTCCCCTTATCACCCTCATGCCCTCCTCTGGACTTGCTCCAACAGCTCCATGTCCTTCTTATGTTGAGGACACCAGAACTATAAACAGTGCTCCAAGTGGAGTCTCACAGGACCAGAGGGGCAGGATCACCTCCTTCGACCAGCTGGTCACAATTCTTTTGATTCAGCCCAGGGTATGGTTGGCTTTCTGGGCTGCGAGTGCACACTGCCAGCTCATGTTAAGTTTCCATCAACCAACACCCCCACATCCTTCTCCGCAGGGCAAACTTGCTGGGGGCACACTCAATCCCACTGTCCATGTCTCCAACAAACATGTTGAACAGGATCGAACCCAACACCGATCCCTGAGGGACGCCATTTGTTACTGGTTTTCAACTGGACATTAAGCCATTGACCACAACTCTTTGCGTGTGGCCATGCAGCCAGTTCGTTATCCACAGAGTGGTTCACCGAGTGGTCCACCCAAATTGATGTCTCTCCAATTTAGAGACAAGGATGTCATGTGAGACAGTGTCAAACGCTTTGCACAAGTCCAGGTAGATGACACCAACTGCTCTACCCCTGTCCATCAAGTGCAATGTCCTATACCTGGGTTGGAACAATCCCCTGTCCATCAGTTCCGTAGCTCCATCATAGAAGGCCACCAAATTGGTCAGGCAGGATTTCCCCTTAGTGAAGCCATGCTGGCTGTCACCAACCACTTTGTTTTTTATGTGCCTTAGCATGCTTTCCAGGAGAATCTGATCCAACATTTTGCCAGGCACAGAGGTGAGACTGACTGGTCTGTAGTTCCCTGGGTCATTCATTTTCCCCTTCTTGAAAATGGGGGCTATATTTCCCTTTTTCCAGTCATCTGGAACTTCACCTGACTGCCATAATTTTTCAAATATGATGGACAGTGGCTTAGCAACTTCATTTGCCAGCTCCTTCAGGACCCACGGATGGATTTCATCCGGTCCCATGGACTTGTATACATTCAGGTTCTTAAGATGGTCTCGAACCAGATCCTCTCCTACAGTGGGCCCAGGGTTTTCATTCTCACTGTCCCTGCGTTTGCTTTCCAAGACTTGGGTGGTGTCGTCAGAGCATTTGTTGGTGAAGGCTGGGGCAAAGAAGTCATTAAGATCCTCAGCCTTCTCCAAATTCAGGGTAGCCAGTTCTCCTGATAGCTTCTGGAGAGGGCCCACGTTGTCCCTAGCCTGTCTCTTATTTGCAATGTAACTATAGAATCCCTTCCTGTTATCTTTAGCATCCCTAGCCAAGTTTAATTCTAAGTGGGCCTTAGCTTTCCTAACCTGGTCCCTAGCTTCCCGGACAACATCCCTGTATCCTTCCCAGGCCACCTGTCCTTGCTTCCACCTTTTATAGGCCTATTTTTTCCCTTGAAATTTCCTCAGCAGCTCCTTATCCATCCATGGAGGTCTCCTGGCCTTCCTGATGCATTTCCTTATAGTTGGGATGCAATGCTCCTGAGCTTGCAGCAGGTGATCCTTGAATATTAACCAGCAGTCTTGGGCCCCCTTTGCCCTCTAGGGCTTTATCCCATGGAACCCTACTAAGCAAGCTCCTGAAGAGGCCAAAGTCTGCTCTCTTGAAGTCCAGGACAGCGAGCTTGCTGCATGCCCTTCTCACTGCCCTGAGGATCTTGAACTCCACCATCTCATGATTGCTGCAGGCAAGGCTACTTTGGAGCATCACATTCCCCACCAGCCCCTCCCTGTTAGTGAGCATGACATCAAGAATGGCACCTCTCATTGCTGGATCCTCTATTACTTGCAAGAGGAAGCTGTCTTCCACACAATCAAGGAATTTCCTGGATTGCCTCTGCTGCACCGTACCATCCCTCCAACAGATATCGGGGTGGTTGAAGTCCCCCTTGAGGACAAGGGCCTGGGAGTGTGAGGCTGTTCCTATCTGTCTATAGAGACCTTCATCCACAAAGTCCTCTTGATCAGGCAGTCTGTAACAGATCCCCACAGTAATGTCCCCCGTTGCTGTTCTCCTTTTGACCCTGACCCACAAGCTCTCTGTTGGCTCTTCAACCTTCCCCAGAGAGAGTTCCATACTCTCTAGCCTATCATTAACATAAATAGCTACACCCCCTCCCCGTCTGCCTCACCTCTTTCCTAAAGATCCTATAGCCTTCCATTCCAACACTCCAGTCATCGGAGCCATCCCACCATGTTTCTGTGATCCCAACAATGTCATGTCCCAGTAGATGTATGCACATCTCTGATTCCTGTTGTTTATTCCCTGTAATACAGGTGTTTGTATAGAGGCATCTGAGCCAAGCTCCATATAAAGGTAACTCATTAGCTGGAGTGTCTGAAATAGCTCTGCAGCCAAGCATTTATTACAGGTACTGGCAACTGACTGTGAGTGTTGGGATGGATTGATGCCCCCTTCCCCCAAAAAATCTAGTTTAAAGCTGCCTTGACCAGTCTGGCAAGTCTCCTACTGAAGCAGCTTTGCCCCTTTGTCAGACTGGCCCCATCAGCCTCCCGTTGTCCTGGCCTCCCAAATTGAGTCCCATGTTCTAAATAACCAAACCCCTGACTAGGGCACCACCGTTCTGACCATTTATTAACCTGCCAAATCCTCATGGCCTTTTCAAGGTCCTCCCCTTTGACCTGGAGGATTGCTAGATAAACTATTTGAGCCCCAGAGCCCCCAACTGCCTCTCCCAGGGCTCTGTAGTTGTTAATGTTCTCAAGGCTACTGTTGTCTATATCACTGCCGTGGTTTAAGATCAGACGGTAACCCAGAACCTCGCAGCCACTCACTCACTCCCCCCCCCTTCCTCCCCCTGCTCCTGGAGGGATGGGGAAGAGAATCGAAAGATTGTAACTCCCATGGGTTAAGAACAGTCCAGTAACTAAGATATAACACAAAACCACTACTGCTACCACCAATAATAATAATGATAAGAGAAATAAAAATCACCACTTGCCAATTGATACCCAGCCCGACCCGAGCAGTGATCTAGCCCTTCCAGGTAACTGCCCCTGGCTTATGTACTGGGCATGACATGCTGTGGAATGGAATACCTCTTTGGTTAGTTTGGGTCAGGTGTCCTGTCTCTGCTTCCTCCCAGCTTCCCCCCCTCCCTGGCAGAGCATGAGACTCAGAAAGTCCTTGGTCAGAGTAAACATTACTTAGCAACAACTAGGGGATGTGATATACGCATTCAATGCCATGCTCTTTGGCCCAAGTGTCTCTAAGGCTGTCCCGGAAATGAGTCCCATTGTCTGACTCAATTCTCTCTGGGGTACCGTGTCATCACAAAATCTTTTTCTCAAGGCCCAGGACAGTGTTCTGGGCGGTGGTGTGGGGCACAGCGTATGCTTCCAGGCATCCAGTGGTTGCTTCCACCATGGTAAGTACATGGCGCTTGCCTTGGTGGGTTGGCGGGAGTGTGATATAGTCAATCTGCCAGGCCTCCCCATATCTGTACTTCAGCCATCGTCCTCCATACCAAACAGTCTTTATCCGTTTGGCTTGCTTAATTGCAGCACATGTTTCACAATAATGAATAACCTGGGCAATAGTGTCCATTGTTAAATCCACCCCTCGATCACGAGCCCATCTGTATGTTGCATCTCTGCCTTGGAGGCCTGTCATGGGCCCACTGGGCCAAAAATAATTCACCCTTATGTTGCCCATCTAAGTCCATCTGAGCCACTTCAATCTTAGCAGCTTTATCCTCTTGCTGGCTGTACTATGTCATTCCAGGTTATTGCTGCCAATGAGTGGGCATATGGTGATGGTGCATTCCGTGTAATTTTCCACCACATGGGTCATGTACATTTGACTTCATCTGGATCTATGAGTGCATTCCCGGCATCTGGCCTGTGATAGATCATCTCTACAGTGGCTGATTCCCTCAGAGACTGGATACCTTTCTTTAGCGTAGTCCACTTGGCCGAACGACTCATAACATCATCCTTGTATGGAAACCTTTCTTTCACAGCTGCCAAGAGCCGCCTCCAAAGTCTGAGGGACCATTTCTCTTTTGCAATTGCTTTGTCAATTCCCCCTTCCCTAGCAAGTGATCCAAGCTGCTTAGCTTCCCTACCTTCTAGTTCGTGAACGTCGGCCCCATTGTCCCATCATCAGAGCAACCAGGTGATGATGTGCTCCCCTGGTTGACAGGTAAAATCTTTTCACATATTCCGTAGCTCAGTTGAGGTCCGGGGTCGAGAAGTCATCTCTTCTTCTTTGATTCATGTAATAATAGCTCTTGTTCAGATGCTGTCTCGTGTAGTAAATGCATTTTTTCTTCATCTTTCTTCACTGTACGGGTTGCTATTTGTGCCTCTTTTTTGCTTTTCCCCTTACGTACGGGGAACTGATATTGGCATGAATTGGTCCTCTGGTTTAGCTGCAGTGATCATCACTGTGGTTGGAATGGCTGCAGTGTCTGTTGTCGGGGTTGGTGCCGCCACTGTGCTTGGGGTTTGAGTAGCACCAGCAGCTGCACTGTCTGTTGTGGTCGGTGTTTGGGGAGCTGCTGTACTTGTCGCTGGGGCTGGTGTAGTTGCTGTTCTTGGAATGGGATTAGCTGCATTGTCTGCTGTAGTCAGAGTTTGAGTAGCTGCTGTACTTGTCACTGGGGTTGGTGCAGCTGCAGTGCTTGGAGTTGGAGTAGCTGTGCTGATGTTCAGTGGTGAAGTTCCAAAGCACTGGAGGGGCCCACTGGCCTAGGTACTTGCCCATACTATCCCACATACCCTGCCACTCATGACTGTCCAGCCTCAGGGAAAATCTCTTGGTCCTCCTATATTGTCGTCTAACCATAGACAAGACCCAAACCTGACTCTGCTTAACTTTCGAGAACAGACAAAATGGTCAATGGTAAAACTCACTCTGTATGCGTGCCAACATGGTGATCCCCATCACAATCAGCAGGCTGTTCTTGAGGGTATCCACAGGCCATTCAAAACCTTCAGAACTCTCAAATGATGCTGTAAATAGTCTGGTTGGGGAACTGGGAGTGTAAGGGAATGTCACCTTCATCGGTTGACCACCCGAGGAGGGGAAAATGTGTAATTGCTAAAAACTTCTATTATATACCTTCCAAATTTGAAAGAGATGTGTTTGCTTGCATTAGTCTCAGGCTGTGGATATGTTGATTAACAATAATAATTTCCTGAACCCTAACAACATGATTGACTCTTTCAATTTTGATTTTTGAATTATGAAATCTAGTTAGTTATTCACCATATGTAGTCAGGGTAATACACAATACTGCCAGACCTGTGCAGTGAAATTCCTCAGACTGATTTTGATCATTGGCACTCATTCTAGTCCTGCACTGTGCAATCTTATACTTTGCTTAATAACTGATAGTTTGTTTTCTCTGTGCTACTTCATTAATTCATTTTTCTTTCCCTATCCAGTTCTTCAACTAAGAGTTCTCAATGAGCATAGTTAATCTCCTAACTCAGCAACCTTTATTCATATGCAGCTGTAAATTAAATCTAATGGTTTCTAGTAAGAGTTTTTCCAAGTAGAAGCTGAAAAATAATTTGGCAAAGTTAGCTAGTGATCACTGGCGGTGTTCAAGGCTGGGTTGGGCAGAGCCTTGGGTGGCATGGCTTAGTGGGAGGTGTCCCTGCCCATGGCAGGGGGGTTGGAACTAGATGATCTTAAGGTCCTTTCCAACCCTAACTATTCTATGATTCTATGATTATATGAAAGTGATACACAGTGAGCCAAAACTGTAAGGTATGTTTGCATGAAGTTGCTGCTTCGTAAACACCTGTGGCTGCTCATCTGTCTCCCAGTTATCATTTATTACCAATATTTCCTGTATTTTGAGGAAGTAGTCTAAGTAAGCTAAGATGTGTTTGTGCAAAGTGAATCTTATGTGTTCTTCATCTTTGTCAACATTTCAGTTCATTGTGCTCTATTGTTTTCAGCAGATTGATGCTGTTTGAAAAGTCCATGCTATGATATTTCATTTAACTTCTACTGACAAAGTTGGTGTGTTTGCTTGTTGTTTGATTTTGTTTTGTTTTGTTTTCCCTCTGTGTGTGTGCTAAATTTGTGCTGTTTACCAGAGCATGAGTTCTCTGTGCTATCAGAACCTCAGTGATGTGCTCTTTGTGCACAAAGGAAAGGAATTTTGTAAGCATTGGGATCCCCAGAGACTAGACTAGCATGCATACATAGAAGATTGCTTTGGCTATACATTTTTTTTAAAAAAAAAGGGGGTGTGGGGAGGAACAGCTGTCAGTATGAATTCCATGGAAGGGGAATTCACTTAGATTAGTAGTATGGTACTGGCTTCTAGTTACATGGTTCTCAGAATTATCACTGTAATGGAGGCTTAATTGAGGTGATTTTAAATTGAAGGGATGAGTAGCAGTCATGAGTGACACTTTCCAGAAGGAGAATAGAAATTGTTCTCGTTTTTCCTAAGATCCAGGAAGCCCTTGGACTCTTAATTAAATATGCAAAAGAAAACAATACATATAGCAGCGTTTGGAATTGCTGTTTACTGCATAGTATATGCAAATAGTAGCATGTTTTATGTTTACTTAATAAAAGCTGTGAATATTTAATTTCATTAGAGGTACAGTCTGTCCCTTTTCCCAGAATGCTATTACTTTTCAGCTGATCTTGATGCAAAGAGCATAATGGTGAGAATACAAATGGACTCAACTCCAGTGCCTGCATGTATAATAACACACAGGTATGGGCCAATGTGTTTTTTTGTGTTCCTTGCTGACTTTAAACAGTGAGCAAAGAACATAATCCATCAGATATGGTTGCTGATTACTGATCAGTCTGTTTAGCATAATCATACCGCACTCGATTTCCTGCCTGAGGTCAGATTAAAGATATTAAAAACAAGCATAACCTGATTGCAGAGGGTTTGTAGCAAGCAGCTTTTAAATCAAATGGCATCAAGGGTACTGCCTATGACAAACTGTAGATGTGCAGTGAATCCTAACATGCAGCTCAAGCAAAAGTTGTTGAAATTCTTCAGTGGACACGCTCCCACATAGACACAACCTTGCTGCATCCAATCAATTTAAGAGGTAATGCACAAATATAATATTCTTCAGATTGAAAGGCTTGATGTGCAAAGCGTTTGACACTGTCTCACATGACATCCTTGTCTCTACGTTGGAGAGACATCAATTTGATAGGTGGACCACTCAGTGGATAAAGAACTGGCTGGCTGGCCGCACGAAGAGCTGTGCTCAATGGCTCAGTGTCCAGCTGGAGACCAGTAACGAGTGGTGTCCCCCAGGGATCGGTGTTGGGACCGGTCTTGTTCAACATCTTTGTTGGTGACATGGACAGTGGGATTGAGTGCACCCTCAGCAAGTTTGCTGATGACACCAAGCTGTGTGGTTTGGTTGATACGTTGGAGGGAAGGAATGCCATCCAGAAGAACCTTGACACGCTTGTGAGGTGGGCTGATGCCAACCTGATGAAGTTTAACCATGCCAAGTGCAAGGTCCTCCACCTGGGTCAGAGCAATCTCAAGCACAGCTGCAGGTTGGGCAGAGAAGAGATTCAGAGCAGCCCTGTGGAGAAGGACTTGGGGGTGTTGGTTGATGAAAAAATGAACATGAGCTGGCAGTGTGCGCTTGCAGCCCAGGAAGCCAACCGTATCCTGGGCTGCATCAAGAGGAATGTGACCAGCAGGTCGAGGGAGGTGATCCTGTCCCTCTACTCTGTTCTCGTGAGACCTCACTTGGAGTATTGTGTGCAATTCTGGTGTCCTCAACATAAAAAGGACATGGAACTGTTGGAACAAGTCCAGAGGAGGGCCACGAGGATGATCAGGGGACTGGAGCACCTCCCGTATGAAGATAGGCTGAGAAAGTTGGGGCTGTTCAGCCTGGAGAAGAGAAGGCTGCGTGGAGACCTCATAGCACCCTTCCAATATCTGAAGGGGGCCTATAGGGATGCTGGGGAGGGACTCTTCATTAGGGACTGTGGTGAGAGGACAAGGGGTAACGGGTTCAAACTTAAACAGGGGAAGTTTAGATTGGATATGAGGAAGAAAATCTTTACTGTAAGGGTGGTGAGGCCCTGGAATGGGCTGCCCAGGGAAGTTGTGAATGCTCCATCCCTGGTGGTGTTCAAGGCGGGGTTGGACATAGCCTTGGATGGCATGGTTTAATGGGAGGTGTCCCTGCCCATGGCAGGGGGGTTGGGACTAGATGATCTTAAGGTCCTTTCCAACCCTAACTATTCTATGATTCTATGATTCTATGATTCTATGTGGGGAGCTGGATAGATCGGATAGATTGTCTCTCAAGTGTTTGAAATCCTGGGACAGTTTTTTCACAGCTGAAATGATGGAAGGGGTGAGATTGTCTTTGAACTCTCAGAGTTTATGAATCATTTCATCCACTGTTGGTGGTCATTCCATGTTACTGCTGCCAATGAATGGGCATACAATGACGGTGCATTCCGTGTAAATTTTCGCCGCAAGGGTCGTGTACATTAGACTTCATCTGGATCTATGGGTGCATTCCCGGCATACGGCCTGCGATAGACCATCTCTACAATGGCTGATTCCCTCAGAAACTGGATGCCTTACTATAGCGTGGTCCACTTGGCCGAACGACTCATAACATTGTCCTTGTATGGAAACCTTACTTTCACATTCTTTTCACGACTCTGCTTAACTTTCGAGATCAGACGAAATGGTCATGGAGAAAACATACTCTGTGTGCCAGCATGCTGATCTCCATCACAATCAGCAGGCTGGTCTCAAGGTTATCTAAAGGCCATTCAAATCCTTCAGAACTCTCATTTGATGCTGTAAATAGTCTGGTGGGGCAGCTGGGGGCATAAGGGAATGTCTCCTTCATTGGTTGACCACCCGAGGAGGGAAAAAATATATGTAATTGCTAAACAATTCCATTATATACCTCCTAAAGTATAGAGGTGATGACCACACTGGGAACACAAGCCAAATCAGTTTCATGATGAGTCTATTGTATTACAAGTCATTATCATAAAGTATAGCTGTCATGGGTTCAGCAGTAGCAGCCATTTTTCTCCTTCTTCATAGCTGGTGAAGCGCTGTGTTTTTGACTTTCGGCCTGGGAACAGCGCTGATAACACCAGTGTTTTCAGTTACTGCTTGGTAATGTTTTGGTTTGACCATGGGCTTTCTGAGTCTCATGTTCTGCCAGTGAGGAGGGGAAGCTGGGAGGGAGCAGAGACAGGACACCTGACCCAAACAGACCAAAGAGATTATTCCATACCACAGCACGTCATGCCCAGGACGAAAAAAATGGGGGCAGAAACCCAGAAGGGTGGGTGTGCACTGCTTGGTCGGGCTGGGGATTGGTGGTTGTTACGTTAAAAGGGGGAAAATAAACCCCTTGTTTTGTTCTCCAATATGTAACCACCAGTCCGGCCACGTTCACTATTTCGAACCTTACTGATCCGGATTCACTGATAGTGGGAAACAAACCCCTTGCTTTATTAGAGGAAGGACAGGAAATGGCTCCAATATGCAACTACCAGTCCGGCCGCGTTTGCTATTTCGAACCTTACTGATCTGGATTCACCGATAGTGTACCACACTGTCCAGTCCAATCAGCTGCAACTATCAGTCCGGCCGCGTTCGCTATTTCGAACCTTACTGATCCGGATTCACCGATAGTGCACCAAAACGAGAAATGGGGTTGTATTCAGTGAGAAAATTAGTTTATTGACACAATAGACACAGGTTCTTATGGATTGCCGGTGATAGAGACTGTCTGCAAAAGCACGTGCGAATAATGATTACATGAATACAAGCGCTTGACAAAGTTAACACAGTATAGCTATAAAATATACAGATGACAGTAAAAGTAACTCTATAGAGTTTCTAAGTTTCCCAGGGAAGCACCGAATACAGTGCAAGTCTTACCCACAGGCGTCCCTATGGGGGGGGAAGAGAGGTCCAGCCCGTCGACCGGTCCCGGGAGTCGATTGATGTCGTCCACGATGGTATCTTCCCCGAATATCCCCCTCTTTCTTGGGTCTTTTTATATTTTTTTTATCTTTAAGGTGGAGCTTGAGTGACTCTAGTCATACGTACTATTATTATTACTCAGAGAGAGGTGATCTCATTTTGGAGGGGGGGTCTCATTGGAGATGGGTGAGTAATTGCGTTATAATAACGTTATAATGAAGCAAAGTCCACACTGAGGACGGCAGTCTGTCAAAAGATGACAGGCTGCTAGCCCAGGGTAAGAAGTGTGCAGCTTATCGGCTTTTGCAACGTCTCTACCTCACTCTACCACTCAGCTTATCAGCTTCTTGCACCATCTCGTTCCGGTCAGTGTTGCCAGTTACACAGCTTATCAGTTTCTTGTACCATCTCGTTCCCGTCTTTGTGCTGAAGTTAGGACAAAGCATAACTGCGAGATTTCCACCTCGCCCTACCCTTCGTCTTCGTCTTCGTGTTGCCACGGGAACTGTGGTGGAGTGCACATTACTGGCATACCCGGTGCGGCTGCATCTCGCCCTGAGAGGCCTTGAAAGTCTGTTTTTCCCTATGTGTGGACAATGCTACATTTCAAATATAAGTTTAATTCCTAATTATCCCATATTTCCTAATTATTCCACAGTGGTGAGCAATTATATTCTTTCCTTGTATTTCTCTTGTCATTATTATTGCTGGTAGCAATAGTGGTTTGTGTTATACCTTAGTTACTAAACTGTTCTTATCTCAACCTGTGGGAGTTGCATTCTTTTGATTCTCCTCCCCATCCCCCTGGGACTGGGGGAAGAAAGAGTGGAGAGTGAGTGCGAGAGCGACTGTGTGAGCTGTAGAGGTCTAATCCGCGAAAACAGTGAAACAAGAACCTTAGCCGAAGCCCCCCAGCCGATAAACTCTAAATCAGCAAATACCGGCTGTAAGGTATGACATGCCGAAACTCTGAGATCAAGAGCAACAATTCTGAGAGCCAATAAATCAGCATTATGACGAGTGACTATTAATCCAAAATAAGGACTGCTTATTACAAATACAATTAGATAAACTCTGGTCAGATCTGTCATCATGCCAACCCTTTGTGCCTCAAGTTGGGCTTCACAATGAACTGCCAGGGTTTAAACCCAGCTGGTAACTCAGAACCACGCAGCCGCTTGCTCACTCCCCCCCCTTCTTCCTCCCCCTGCTTCTGAAGGAATGGGGAGGAGAATGGAAAGAATGCAACTCCCCCGGGTTGAGATAAGAACAGTCCAGTAACTAAGGTATAACACAAACCCACTACTGCTACCACCAATAACACTAATAATAAGGGAAATAACAAGGGAAGAGAATACAACCGCTCACCACCCACCGACCGATACCCAGCCTGACCTGAGCAGCAATCTAGCCTGTGTGGGTAACTGCCCCCAGTTTTTATACTGGGCATGATGTGCTGTGGGATGGAATACCTCTTTGGTTAGTTTGGGGCAGGTGTCCTGCCTCTGCTTCCTCCCAGCTTCCCCTCCTCCCTGGCAGAGCATGAGACTCAGAAAGTCCTTGGTCAGAGTAAACATTACTTAGCAACAACTAAAAACATTGGTGTTATCAGCGTTGTTCTCTGGCTGAAAGTCAAAACCACAGCACTGCACCAGCTAGTAAGAAGGAGAAAAATGAGTGCTACTGCTGAACCCAGGACAACAGTTAAACGCAAAGGTACAATTTATGGCTCATCCTGGAAGCTTTTGAACTCTGAATTGCTGGAGAATGGCAGATGTGTGGGTAAGACAGATGGTACATAGTAGAGGGGCTGAAGGAGTGTCATAAGGTCATCAGATACTAGGGTGTTGCAGAGTAACTGTAAACACAGCTGCGGATGTTCTTTGGTGATAAGCTAGATTGACTGCCTGGAATCCCTGGCCGACTCTCTTTATATGAAGTTTCTTCTCCTAAGTGATGGGAAGTGCTGAAAAACGGGGAAGAAAGTATCATCTAATTGATGGTCTCTTGATGTATACTTAGGTTATGGCCATTCCAGAACAGGTCAGGGGAAGGGGTGGCTCCAGTTGGCTTCCGTTTTAGTTCATCCCACCTAGATGCACGAGTGCATAATTTGGGATTTTTTATATGCTGCAGTAACTAGAATGTGTAGATAATTCCATACACATTTTCCTTAACAGTTGCTGATGCAGTGATGTAACAAGCACTGGCTGTGAGCATTACTTGATACTACCAGTATCCTCTCCTGATAATTTATGTTACAATATTTGCTTATAATTAAAAACATTTATATTTTTCCCTGTGGTTTTGCAGTTACTCATTTCAGTGCATTCTATGTTTCTGCCTTAATATTTTTTGGGGGGAGGGGAAAGTGGAATTGTCATTGCAGTCACAAATGGGACTAGACTAGTCCAAAATAAACCAAGTGCAGATAGTGTGTTGAGGCTGTACAGATGTGCTCTTGCTAATACAGACATAGCGTATATGTATGTGTCCTGGGTTCAGCAGTAGCAGTAATTTTTCTCCTTCTTAGTAGCTGGTGCAGAGCTGTGTTTTTGACTTTCGGCCTGGGAACAGTGCTGATAACACCGATCTTTTCAGTTACTGCTTAGAATGTTTGGTCTGACCAAGGACTTTCTGAGTCTCATGCTCTGTCAGGGAGGAGGGGAAGCCAGGAGGAAGCAGAAACAGGGCACCTGATCCAAATAGACCAAAGAAGTATTCCATACCACAGCACGTCATGCCCAGGGTGTAAAAACTGGGGGCAGGAACCCGGAAGAGTTAGTTCACGGCTCAGTCGTCGGGTGATGAGCAGTTGTATTCTCTTCCCTTGTATTTCCCTTGTCATTATTATTGTTAGTGGTAGCAGTAGTAATTTGTGTTATACCTTAGTCACGGGACTGTTCTTATCTCAACTCGTGGGAGTTACATTCTTTTGATTCTTCTCCCCATCCACCCCCCGGAGTGGGGGGGAAGAAACAGGGGGGAGTGAGTGATCAATCTGCGTGAGTTACAGCTTAAACCATGACAGTATGTCTCTGTAAAACAGGAGCAGAAAAGGAAGAGGGGAGAAACCAAACACAACCTGAGTAAATATTGGTCTTGTAGCTCTAAGAAAAAGCAGAAAATTGGGAGAAGTGCTGACTTGACAGAAACTTGGATTTTCTAGGTGAATGCTTTGTCCTTTGTTTGATGCCCCCCTTTTGGGAAAATGCGTTTTAGTTGCTTCCAATAAATAAGCATATCTTTATTGAATAAAGATCTGATAAAAACAGCTTGATAAAATGATGGCGTTGCTGGCAACAAGTAAATTAAAATAATGTTTTCTATGTTAGCACACACTTCCACGGACATTGATAAAAATCCATAGTTGGAGGTGTATTGAATAATTTATTATGTAGTTTGATTAGTCCTAAAAATTCACTATGGCAAATATCTAATTATTTCAAGTATAGATAAAGATAGCTGGAGTCATCTTTTGATAACTCAATTTATAAGGCTACAACTCAGCTGGGATGATGTAGTTTTGCATCTTTCATATAAATGATTATGGAGTGCACACAGAGATTGTTTAAATTCTTTCCAAATGGTTTTGAAGTCTTAGGGGAAAGTTTTACTAAGGTCCCTGTTTCAGTTTAGGTGTGGAAATCAGAGTGCAGAGCATTCAGTATTATTCTGTTTAAAAAGGCAGAACCGACAAGCTGAAGACTGTGTTTCACTATCTTAACCGGAAACCAAAACCATTTTGATTTCAACTTCAGGTTTTTTATATAAAATCAAACAGACTTTTGGGGGAGAATCTTTGCAAGGTATTAATTTATGTACATTAGTATATGCACATCAGATTATTCGTTCAGTATGACAAAGGGCTGTTCTGCTGACAGGCAGGGTATGCCACAAAATGGCCACACACTAGCTGTATAATATGCACAGTTTATTAAACAAGCGCACTAAAGTCAATAAGTACACTAAAACAAACAAGCACACTAATGTGAATTAGGTAAATATCTATATATAATAAATAAGTACAATAAAGCAATTCAGAGATATATATATGAGTAAAGTACCAAAGAAAGTTAGCAATGCATCAAACTGTTGCTGCATAGAGAGAACAGAGGTTAAGAAGAAATACATCAACAATTACCACTGAATCATCATCCAGGCCTGCACTTCAAGCTGGGAAGCCCTGTTGCAGCCGATGCCAGGAGTCTCAGGTAATTGGGAAAATTCCTATGTGGTGAGTCCACTCATAGGTGAGGCTTCTCTTATGGCCACAAGAGGGTCCTACTTTTATACCCTTATTAAAACAACCGGCTTTATGCCAGGTCTCTGATTGTTTACTCTTGGGGCTGTGCATTTACTCATAGAATCATAGAATCATAGAATCCTAGAATAGTTAGGGTTGTGTCGTGGTTTAAGCCTCTCAGCCACACAGTTTGGCTCACTCACTCACTCCCTCTTTCTTCCCCCCAGCTCCAGAGGGGATGGGGAGGAGAATCAAAAGAATGCAACTCCTACAGGTTGAGATAAGAACAGTTTAGTAACTAAGGTATAACACAAACCACTACTGCTACCACCAATAATAATAATGACAAGGCAAATACAAGGGAAGTGTCTTTCTTCCCCCCCACTCCAAAAGGGGGGGGGAATGAGGAGAAGAATCGAAAGAACGCAACTCCCACGGGTCGAGGCAAGAACAGTCCAGCAACCAAGGCACAACACAAACCACTGCTGCTACCACCAATAATAATAATAACAAGAGAAATACAAGGGAAGAGGATAGAACTGCTCACCACCCGAGGACCGAGCTGTGAACTAAAAAAAAACTCTTCCGGGTTCCGGCCCCCCAGTTTTTTTTTTTTACATCCTGGGCATGACGTGCTGTGGCATGGAATACCTCTTTGGTCAGTCTGGGTCAGGTATCCTGTTTCTGCTTCCTCTCGGCTTCCCCTCCTCCCTGGCAGAGCATGAGACTCACAAAGTCCTAGGTCAGACCAAAACATTCTAAACTGTAACTATAAACATCGGTGTTATCAGTGCTGTTCCCAGGCCGAAAGTCGAAAACACAGAACTGCACCAGCTACTATGAAGGAGAAAAAATGACTGCTGCTGCTAAACCCATGACAGGTTGGAAAGTACCTTAAGATCATTAAGTTCCAATCCCCCTGCCATGGGCAAACACACTAAACCATGTCACCCAAGACTCCGTCCAACCTGGCCTTGAACACTGCCTGAGATGGAGCATTCACAACTTCCCTGGGCAGCCTGTTCCAGTGCCTCACCACCCTTACAGTAAAGAATTTCTTCCTTATATCCAATCTAAACTTCCCTTGTTTAAGTTTGAACCTGTTGCCCCTTGTCCTATCACTACAGTCCCTCATGAAGAGTCCCTTGCCAGCATCCTCATAGGCCCCCTTCAGATACTGGAAGGGTGCTATGAGGTCTCCACGCAGCCTTCTCTTCTCTAGGCTGAACAGCCCCAGCTTTCTCAGCCTGTCTTCATAAGGGAGGTGCTAGAGCCCCCTTATCCTCATGGCCCTCCTCTGGACTTGCTCCAACAGCTCCATGATCTCACTGTTGTCCACACTGAGAGTGTGGACAATTGTGAAGGTCATGGTGCAGCTGCACACCTCTGTTTTCCTATCTCTTTCTGACAAACAGTCACGATGTGCATAAACATATATACTCTACTGAATACACTGTGGCAAAAACCATACTTTGTTATGCCTCTCAGTCTTGAGAGGGAATCAACTCTCAGCTAGGTTCCCATCCATTACACAGGCATATATGGCTCAATCTGAATGGTATGTGGACCTTCAAAGCACTATGCGCACCTTCAAAACACTATGCGTTTGTGTTCTGCTTCCAGGAGGGTGCACTCTTTGTTACTACATGTGCAAAGCTTTTGAGAGGAGCCCCAAAGTGTGTGGCTCATCTACACCGAAAGAAAAGCAGTATGGTTTTAAAATCATCATATAGACCATAGAAAGCACATGTGACACTGATTAATTGTGGTTGTGGGTTTTACAGGTTCTGCCAGTGCTTAATAACATCACATATCTTGTTAGTGTCAGGTTTTCTAATCCTGTGGTTTTGGTGCTCTGAAAATTACAGATAAAATGAAGAGGTAGCATACAGGAGAGAAACAGCAGCAACTCAAATAGAAAGAAAGAAGGGATTAGTGTCTGACTAGTCCATGCTTGTTGAGGGAGAGCAATCGACCCAAATGTCAACATTTATTAATGCTATTCACATCAATGGCTGTCAGATGAGCACTACATGAGAGTCCCTGGCTTCAAAAAAAATATATTGATTGAAATAAACTGCAATTTGAGTTTCAGCATCCTCACTCAATACATATATAACTTCATATTATATAACAGAGTCTCTAAAAGCTGGCACTGTAAAGTACTTACGGAAAGGTCAAATCACAATCTTCACTTCCATTTAGTGTTAGACTTCAGGGAATAATAACTGCAAATGGAAAAGCTAATAAAATACCAAGCTCACACTCCTGCACATGTAAAAGCTACTTCACATGCCACTGTGTGTTTGTGTGTGCCTACATCGCATGTATTACCATATATTAGATCTAGTGAAACTCTATGATGTGATAAAAATATGAAATTGCTATATGTGTGATATAAAAAGCAATTTTTAAACATTATGTAAGGTTAAAGGTATAGTTTTTAACATAAGGTTATAAAAGACATTTTAAAATATAATAGTGGATTTAAAAATAGAGAGCAGTGCCTTGGGAAACATGTATTTGTATGGGAGAGTATAAAAGATCCATAAAATCAGAAGGCTTTTAGCCCTGTGGCCAGAACACTTGCATTGCTTACACTGCAGAGCCAGCACATTGCTCAGCCTTCCTCTTTCCCTGTCATTTCTGGTTTACCTTTTCTGGTCAGGCTATCTGAACATGTCTACTTTGCCAGCTAGAAGGGGCCCTTGATCTTTATAAGATCCTCAACTGTTGGATAAATTTAAGTATTACCTTTGTGAGGAGCGGTAACTGCTTGAAGAACATTACTGCCAGCATGAAAACATTACAAATTTTGATTATCATACATTTTCTTCATGCCAAGTTAAAGGGATAAAACTGTGCAGTAAGTTTTTCTCTGTCTCCATTACTGTAGAAATGAAGCACCTCACTTCTTTCCTGTGCAATTAAGAAAAGCAATTCTCTAATATCCAAATGCAAGTTATTTGCCAGAGAGAAAGGTCTGTGTGGTAGAACAAGAACTTCTTGACAGAAATGGGTTGCACAGCTATTCCCTGAATGAGCCAAAGCACCCACCTTTCTCTTTTGCAGCTGGAAAGTGATGTAAGGCAAATTATTCAGCATGCAATTTAACATGTAGTGCAGGTCTTCAGCACTAATATTTCTTTGCCTCCTAGTGAGTACCTGGGCAATTGCCCTCCTCTTCCATGGTCAGTATCCTGTGGTATAGGCTCACAGTACAAGATGGAATTCAGTTGCTAAAATTGAAAATCTCATGTTGCTGTTTACAGGCTATTTCTCATTTAACTTCTCATTCGTTTGCTGTAGCATATACAACTTTGTAATGAAGTGTTGAGGCTTGTAGTTTTAATTAATATCTCCACTGTTTAGCTATTTGCATATTTCTATATCAGGAAGGTATCTGTGTAAGCTTGATTATGACTAGAAATGTCTGAATCACCAGTTTTATACCTTGCAGTTGAAAAGATGAAAGAAAAGCTCAGAACAGTTGCCATTAAACCATTGCTGAATCTTACTGCCAGCATTTCACAATAAATATTGATTAGAACTATGTTGGTTTGTTCTGATTTGTTGGGTTTTTTAACACTGCTGATCCTGTCCAGTGTTGTAGAAAACGTATAGCATCTACGCTGGTAAATAGGGCAAATGGACAAGACAATTTGTCCCTTATTTGATGAACGCTACATAAATTGTTAGCTTTAAGTTTAGCCCTCTTCTGGTTAGGGATGGGGATTCTTAACAGCTTTTGGAAAGCTTTTCTAAATGAAAAAATCAAGTGAGTTGTCATTTGTAAGTTACTGTCTGAGATACTACCACAAATTATGTCATAATTGAGAAGATAGTAGCAGCTGCCAAACTACTCTATCATTCGTGTGTCCTGGGTTCAGCTGTGGGAGTAATTTTTCTCCTTCTTAGTAGCTGTTTTTGTATTATACCTTAGTTACTGGACTGTTCTTATCTCAACCTGTGGGAGTTACATTCCTTCCATTCTCGTCCCCATCCCTCCGGGAGTGGGGGGAGGAAGAAGAGGGGGAGTGAGCAAGCGGCTGCATGGTTCTGAGTTACTGGCTGGGCTTAAACCACAGCATTGTGTTTCAACTTGAGCAGAATTATGGTCTGGGTCAGTGGCACACACAACTTGCTTCTAACGTTAGACCTAGTCCTGAGCAAGTTGAGCAAGTGAGTTGCCTCAAATGATCTCATGACTCAGGCATCCTTCTTAATTATAGAAGTTTCTCTGCAATTTTCTTGTTCTAGAAAAGTGGTTTCTTTACTTTTCTTCTGTTTAGTAGCTCTTGTCTTTGCTTCGTCTCAAAAAAATTCCTTTTAGAGTTATTTTGTTGAGGTGCAATTAAATTTTAGTCTTCTTTGAAGCTACCTTCTGAAGGAATGTTTTAGCGCTTCAGAAGAAGGAACTGTGGGGGAATCTGGCCCCTCAAAATGAGTACTATAATTTTCTAAAAGTGGGACAAAATTTACTGTGTTACTATGGGTTTTTAGAATCTGTTGCTAGCTGTGGATTTTGAGGATTTCATGGCATTGGGAGGATTACTTGGGAACATACTTTTCCAGAAATAGGTAAAAAGCCATGTAATCTGTATTTCACATCTTATATTTCTTTGCAACTGAGAGTACAAGGAAGGTAAAGATTGTGTCATGCTGCCTCAGATGGAGGAAGCTGGTGCTGGTGTATCACCTGTGTGTTTGTGAAAGTAAAATTTCAATCGCAACAAGAACTGAAGTATTTGGATTTTGCGGTACAAACTTCTGGGTTTCTCTGTGTGTGTAAATATATACACACATAGATATATAAAAAAGGAGTTATATACATAACCCTTTCACAAGGATTATCCTGGGGTTCGGTTGCAGATTTATATTCTGCCCAGAGAAGCAGAAATGTAGTGGGGTATGTATTTAATTCCATTCCATTTTACTGGCCTTCTCCCAGAAGATTTTGCATATCAGAAATGTAATAAAAGCAAGTTTGTTTTGTAACAGTATATGCATAAAAACTTCTGATAGAAAAAGTTATAAAATGGATGTTCTTAACCACAAAAGACACTGAATATGTTCTGCTGCAAATGCCGCCTCCTGTCCTGAATGATTAGGCAAAAAAGGGCTTTTTAGTGTCTGTCTGAATACAAACTTTACATGTGAAAAATATTCTTAAACAAAAATGCAAAATATTCAGATTAGTTAAAAAATTTTCTTCATTGATATGTATGATATGCGGCTTAGAAGATGAATTTCAAGTTGTTGTTCCCTGAAAGCGTCCAAATAATCAATATTACTGCTGTATCTTTTAATATATATTCATAACAATCAAGTCTCTCAGGTCTATTTTTTTTTTAATGTCACTGATTTCTTCAACAGTATAAATGGGCTAGTGCAGTGACTGTGGGAAATGGATATATTTAGAGATGAACTGAACTATCAGAAAGCAGTTTGGATTGTAGGGACAAAGAATATTCACTTAATTGTGAGAGATGAAGTGGGTGCTGTGTGAGCAGGTGTGCATTTCTGGTACTTGTGGGTGATTGTATGTGGGAGAGCTGCGTACTGGCTGTGAGCATGGGGCAGGAAATGCAGTCAGTGGAACACAGGCAGCCATCTCAGTGGCTATTCTGGGTTTGTGAATTAAAGCACATCTGGAATTGTTTTCCACCAGGACTTTATATTCTAGTATTGTTACTGAATTATTGGAATTACAATGTTGGACTAAGGTCTATTTGAAATGTTTCTGTTCATATTTCCCATCCAGTGCTATCAGTCAAACAGGGTTTATTCTTGGATGTGGAATCATGTTTAATAGTAAACAACATTTTTTGACAAAAAAGGTTAGTTTATATGTGGATTTGACATCACATTTACTAGTTACAAAATTTTCTCCTGACCAGCTGTAAACGAGATAGTTTTCTTGCTGATTTATGTTAGGAAATAAATGATGTGTATATTTGTCATAACCATTTTTTTCTCATTTTATTGGCTGTGAAAGAAGGGACCGTTGTGTTCATAAAGGTGCAGCATGAGCTGCTGAGTTTCTGGGTTAGCATCATGCCAAATTGGACCTCTATTTCAATTTGTTGCATTCACATAAAAAGTAAGTAATAGCAATTTCTACACTAATCACAGTCCCCTGTAGTGTCATAGAAAGCAGCAAGTGGCAACTCTGTGTTAAAGTGTCAATGGCTTTAGAGTTTCAACAGAGAAATTTTAACCATGATGAGAATTTTGAGCTTTGTGTGTGACAAATAATCAAGTTTGAATAACGTTAGAAGTTAAAGGACGTGGACTTTGGTTTTCATCTTTATCCCATTAGGTAGGTAGGTTACTTTTTCTTTTTCAGTGCAAAGCTGTGTTGTTTTTTATATTCTGAACCAACAGAGATCTGTCTGAAAATCTGAAGAGTTGAAGTAGGAAAGAGAGACTTGACTGAACAGCAAGCAGTACAAAGAAAAAACTGACCCAGGTTGTTGGAAATGTCTAAAATGGAGCATAATCACAGGCATTTCAGAGGTGATTCCCTGTACTTTTATTCATTAGCTGAACCTAAAATATCTGTTTGTATGTAAACAATAAAAATCTGACAACTTACCTTTTTCCATGGAATGGATGAAACCTGTACGTAATGCACAGCAAGCTATGTGGAGAGGCAAGCTGTGTATGCTTCTTGTAAACTCCTGGAAAGGGGTGAGGAGTTTATTGTTCTGAACCTGACACCTGTTGTAGGAGAAAGGTGTAATACTTATTTCTCTCTCACCACTGTTTTCAGTTGACGCTACCAGTTGCAATCCCAGATTCTGCCAAATGTATTTATTTGTTCTTTTTAATCAGGCAAAATGCCAATGATTTCAGGAGGACTTTCTCCTCGGAATGGAACTGCAGGATCAAGCACCATGTCTGTGACTCAGGTTTTAGAAGAGCAGTTGTAGATAGGGGCTGGGTATGTTCTGTTAGAGGTAGCCTGCAGCTCACTGCTGACTATTTACAGTGAACAAGCTGTATGTACTGAATGGCATGTCTGTGGCCCAGAGGTGTTGCTGGGTGATAGCAACGTAATTTGGTTTTAGTGGTTCAGAGCATATTACCCCACTGATTTCAAAACTCAGTGGAAGTGCAGATGTATTTAATACTGATTGTATGGCAGAAGATTTGTTGGTTAAATTAGAGGAGTTAGAAAAAAACATCTGTTAAAACCATAATTCCTGTGTCTGTAAGGAGCCAACATACAGCTGCAGGGCACTGGGTCTGTGATGCTGATCATGCCAGGTTGGGGAATAAGCACAGAGGTTTAGGGTGCTGTCGTGGTTTAAGGCCAGCCAGTAACTCAGAACCACACAGCCACTTGCTGACTCCCCCTCTTCTTCCTCCCCTCGCTTCTGGAGGGATGGGGAGGAGAATCGAAAGAATGCAATTCCCACAGGTTGAGATAAGAACAGTCCAGTAACTAAGGTATAATACAAAACCACTACTACCACCACCAATAATAAAAATGATAAGGGAAATAACAAGGGAAGAGAACACAACTGCTCACCACCTGCTGACCGATACCCAGCCCAACCCAAGCAGCGATCTGGATATTCCGGGTAACTTCCCCCAGTTTATATACTGGGCATGATGTGCTGTGGTATGGAATACCCCTTTGGCTGCTTTGGGTCAGGTGTCCTGTCGCTGTTTCTTCCCGGCTTCCTATGCCATTCACTGGCAGAGCATGAGACTGAAAAGTCGTTGATCAGAGAAAGCATTACTTAGCAACATCTAAAAACATCGGTGCGTTATCAGAACTGTTCACAGACTAAAGTTGAAAACACAGCACTGCACCAGCTACTAGGAAGGAGAAAAATAACTTTTACAGCTGAACCCAGGACAGTATCCAACCCTTATTCCATACCATTCACATCATGCTCAGATCCCACATTTTTCAATATACCATCACTTTTGTCTCATATGTATACATACGTATATGTATAAACATATACATATATGCACACCCCCACACACAAAGAGAGAGATATTATTCTTTAGTCCATGGACCAATCCCTGTACAGTTAACCCAGACTGTCTTCCTCAACAACTTCTTGATGTGCATGACAGGAACTTTATCCTCTCTATGGTACGTGAAAGTCCTGATATGACTAGGCAGCCCTGTTGGTGGAACCCCTCGTGTTAACCAACCAGGTGGCTTTTGGTAAATGTGTATCCCAATGTTTGAAAGTCCCACCACCCATTGCTCTCAGCAGCCCATTGTACTATTCAATTTTCCCAGAGGCTGGTGCATGGTAGGGGATGTGATATACCCACTCAGGGGACCTGGAAGGATTGGGTTCATGGCTTGGTCAGGCTGGGTATCGGTGATGAGCGGTTGTATTCTCTTCCCTTGTTGTTTCCCTTGTCATCATTATTGCTGAGGTGACTAGCTCGAGAGGGGACACTTCAGTGCCTGATCGGGGGGAGGCTTGGCATCCAGGAGCTTCAACTCGGAGAAGCAACAGCCACCGAGGGAGCCTCAAGGCCTTGACAGGACTTACCCAGGAGCCGGCAGCTCAGCGGACGGAGGAGCTGACTCAGGGGGCAGTGCCAGGAGGACCAGCACCAGGCCTGACAGGTTAAAAACCTGCCCTAGGAAGCGTGAGCAACCCGGAGCTCAGTGACCAGGGCGGGTTTGAGGCAGTATGCTTGGGCAGGCGAGTGGGATGGTGAGACCAGAATCTGGTCTGGAAGCTCTGCTCTGGCTGCCCCGGAGGTGGCCAACGTTGGCACCCACACAGAGCTGATGAGAGGGGAGGATGCAGCGCAGAGCTCAGGGTGTAGAGAGCACCTGCACTGCTGTCCTGAGGGGAGGGTGCACAATGGGCAGGGCTGCACTCTGTGCTCCCTGGTGGAGGTCCTCCTGCAGCAGGTGCCTGAGCTCAGGGACGCTGTTAGTAGGCTGAAAGATGTCAGGGAAGCTGAGGGGAAGCAGCAGTGCTTGCTCCAGGACCAGAATGTGCAGGAGCCTCAAGCATCTACTGTTGCTCATGCAGGAAAGGAGGCTACTAACCCAGGAAGCTGGGAAACAGTAAGAAAAAAACAACAAAAAAAAGAGGAAGAGGACAATTAAAAGCAAGGGGCTTCCTCCAAAATCTGTTGTCCCCACCCAGAACCGCTTTGCTGTCCTGCAGGGGACTGATGAGGAATCACACTCTCACCAGGAACAACCGGCTGATGCACTGGAAAAGAAGATCACTACTGGTGCTGCCAGGAAAAAGTGGCGGACCATAGTAGTAGGGGACTCGACTCTAAAAGGAACAGAGGCACCCATCTGTCGGCGTGACCCAGTCTCAAGGGAGGTGTGTTGCCTACCTGGGGCTCAGATCAGGGATGTTGCAGAGAGGCTGCCTGCACTAGTCAGTCCCATGGACTATTACCCACTTCTAGTGATCCATGTGGGTGCTACTGATATAGATAGAAGTAGCCCGGAGAACATAAAGAAGGACTACAGAGCTCTGGGAGAGGTGGTTAGGGGCTCTGAAGCTCAGATTGTCTTTTCATCAGTTCTCCAGGATACAGGGCAGGACTGTAAAAAGGCTAGGAGGATTGGGCAGGTTAATAAATGGTTAGAACAGTGGTGCCATAATCAGGGGTTTGGGTACCTTGAACATAGGACTCAATTTAGAAGGCCAGGACTACTGGAGGCCGGTGGAGCTGGTCTGTCAAAGAAGGGGAAGAGTGGATTTGGTAGGAGGCTTGCCAGACTGGTCAAAGATGCTTTAAGCTAGATGTATTGGGGGAGGGGGGAATCATTCCATCCCAACACACCCAGTCAGTTGCCAGCACCTATAATAAATGCTCGAAGCAATGTAGAGATATTCCAGCCACTCCAGCCAATGAGCCAACTTCATTTGGAGCTCTGCTCAGATGCCTCCATACAAATGCCCATAGCCTGGGGAACAAACAAGAGGAATTAGAGATGTGTGCATGTCTATGGGGGTATGATATAATAGGCATCACAGGAACATGGTGGGATGGCTCCTATGACTGGTGTGTTGGAATAGAAGGTTAACGGCTCTTTAGAAAAGACAGGTCCGGCAGACGGGGAAGGGCAGTTGCTATTTATGATAGGGATAGGCTAGAGAGTATGGAACTCTGTCTGGGGACAGGTGATCAGTCAACAGAGAGTTTGTGGTTCAGGGTTAAAGGGAAAACAGCGTTGGGAGACATTATTGTGGGGATCTGTTACAGACCGCCTGACCAAGAGGACTCTGTGGATGAAGTGCTCTATAGACAGATAGGAACAGCCTCACGCTTGCAGGCCCTTGTTCTCATGGGAGACTTCAACCATCCTGATATCTGTTGGAGGGAAGGTACGGCCCGGCACAAGCAGTCCAGGAAGTTCCTCTACTGTCTGGTTGATAACTTCCTTCTGCAAGTAATAGAGGAGCCGACAAGGAGAGGTGCCATGCTTGACCTCGTGCTCACCAACAGGGAATGTGTTGGTGGATGTGCTGGTTGGGAATTGTGCTGGTTGGGAATTGTGCTGGTTGGGAATGTGACACTCCAGGGCAGCCTTGATTGCAGCGATCATGAGATGGTCGAATTCGAGATCCTCAGGACAGTGAGAAGAGCGTGCAGCAAGTTCACTGCCCTGGACTTCAAGAGAGCAGACTTTGGCCTCTTCAGGAACCTGCTCAGTAAGGTTCTATGGGATACAGCCCTAGAGGGCAGGGGGCCCAAGACTGTTGGTTGATATTCAAGGATCACCTGCAGCAAGCTCAGGAGCGATGCATCCCAACTAGAAGGAAGTTCAGCAGGAGGGCCAGGAGACCTCCTTGGATGGATAAGGACCTGCTGAGCAAAATTCAAAGGAAACAAGAGGCTTATAAAAGGTGGAAGCAAGGACAGGTGGCCTGGGAAGAATACAGGGATGTTGTCCGGGAAGCTAGGGACCAGGTTAGGAAAGCAAAGGCCCACTTAGAATTAAACTTGGCTAGGGATGTTAAGGATAACAGGAAGGGATTCTATAGGTACATTGGAAATAAAAGACAGGCTAGGGACAACATGGTCCCTCTCCAGAAGCTATCGGGTGAACTGGCTACCCTGGATTTGGGGAAGGCTGAGGTTCTTAATGAACTAGATGATCTTAAGGTCCTTTCCAACCCTAACTATTCTATGATTCTATGACTCTTTGCCTCAGTCTTCACTAGCAAATGCCCTGACCACACCACCCAAGTATTGGAAGGTAGATGCAGGGACAGTGAGAATGAAGACCCTGGGCCCACTGTAGGAGAGAATCTGGTTCAAGACCATCTTAGGAACCTGAATGTATACAAGTCCATGGGACCGGATGAAATCCATCCTCGGGTCCTGAAGGAGCTGGCAAATGAAGTTGCTAAGCCACTGTCCATCATATTTGAAAAATCATGGCAGTCAGGTGAAGTTCCCGACAACTGGAAAAAGGAAATATAACCCCCATTTTCAAGAAGCGGAAAATTGATAAGCCGGGGAGCTACAGTCCAGTCAGCCTCACCGCTGTGCCTTTGCAAAATCTTGGAGCGGATTCTCTTGGAAGGCATGCTAAAGGCACAGGAAATGCCACAAGGTGGTTGGTGACAGCCAGCATGGCTTCACTTAGGGGAAATCCTGCCAGACCAATCTCGTGGCCTTCTATGATGGAGCTACGGAACTGATGGACAGGGGTAGAGCAGTTGATGTCATCTACCTGGACTTGTGTAAAGCCTTTGACACTGTCTCACATGACATCCTTGTCTCTAAGTTGGAGAGACATCAATTTGATAGGTGGACCACTGTGGAAAAATTAGGAAACATGGGATAATTAGGAAATGTAGAATTAAACTTATGTTTGAAATGGAGCATTGTCCACACATAAGGGAAAAATGGAGTTTCAAGGCCTCTCAGGGTGAGATGCAGCCACACCTGGTATGCCGGGAATGTGCACCCCACAGCGGTTCCTGTGGCAACACAGATGGAGGGTAGAGCGAGGTGGAGATCTCGCGGTTACGCTTTGTCCTAACTTCAGCAAAAAGATGGGAACTAAGTGGTGCAAGAAACTGATAAGCTGCCTACTTGCTACCCTGAGCCAGCAGCCTGTCATCTTTTGACAGAATGCCATCCTCAGTGTGAGCTTTGCTTCATTATAATCTCATTATAATGCATTTACATGCTAAGATACGCACCCATCTTCACTGTGACCCCCCTCCAAAATGAGACCACCCCTCTCTGAGCATGCGCTCTGAATTTTCGGTGTCATATACCTTTAAATTGAAGCGAGAGAAATTTGCACCAATAGTATTAAAGGCATGTATGACTAGAGTCACTCAAGCTCCACCTTGAAAGTGAAAATAATATAAAATGACCCAAGAGAGAGGGGGATATTTGGGGAAGATACCATCATGGACGAGTCAAGGAAGATAACATCAGCAGACTCCTGGGACCGGTCAACGTGCTAGACCTCTCTTCCCCCCCCCATAGGGATGCCTGTGGGTAAGACTTGCACTGTATCCAGTGCTTCCCCGGGAAAACTTAGAATCTCTATAGAGTTACTTTTACTGTCACCCGTATATTTTAGAGCTATGCTGTGTTAACTTTATCAAGCGCTTGTACTCATATAGTCATTGTTCGCACGTGCTTTTGCAGACAGTATTTATCACCGGCAATCCATAAGAACCTGTACCTCTTGCCTCAGTAAACTCAATCAATAAACCACACTGTTTCGATAGCCAATTGCCACTACTGGTAAATCCGGACCAGTAGAGTTTCGATATCAGCGGATGCCGTCGGATTGGTATCCAGACAAGTAGAGGTTCGATATAAGCGAACACGGTCGGATTGGTAGCTGTAGCTGATTGGACTGGCCAGTGTGGTACACTATCAGTAAATCCAGACCAGTAGAGGTTTGATATAAGTGGACGCGGTCGGATTGAGATCCGGACCAGTAGAGGTTCGATATAAGCAGACGCGGTCGGAATGGTAGTTGCATATTGGAGAATAAAACAAGGGGTTTGCTTTCCCCCCCTTTCAACGCAACAACCACTTGGTGGATAAATAACTGGCTGGCTGGCCGCACGAAGAGCTGTGCTCAATGGCTCAATGTCCATCTGGAGACCAGTAACAAGTGGTGTCCCTCAGGGATCGGTGTTGGGACCGGTCTTGTTCAACATCTTTGTCGGTAACATAGACAGTGGGATTGAGTGCACCCTTAGCAAGTTTGCCGATGACACCAAGCTGTGTGGTTTGGTTGATAGGTTGGAGGGAAGGAATGCCATTCAGAAGAACCTTGACACGCTTGTGAGGTGGGCTGATGCCAACCTCATGAAGTTTAACCATGCCAAGTGCAAGGTCCTCCACCTGGGTCAGAGCAATCTCAAGCACAGCTGCCAGTTGGGCAGAGAAGAGATTCAGAGCAGCCCTGTGGAGAAGGAGTTGGGGGTGTTGGTCGATGAAAAAATGAACACGAGCTGGCAGTGTGCACTTGCAGCCCAGAAAGCCAACCATATCCTGGGCTGCATCAAAAGGAGTGTTACCAGCTGGTCTCAGGAGGTGATCCTGCCCCTCTACTCTGTTCTCGTGAGACCTCACTTGGAGTATTGTGTGCATTTCTGGTGTCCTCAACATAAAAAGGACACGGAACTGTTGGAACAAGTCCAGAGGAGGACCACGAGGATGATCAGGGGACTGGAGCACCTCTCGTATGAAGATAGGCTGAGAAAATTGGGGCTGTTCAGCCTGGAGAAGAGAAGGCTGCGTGGAGACCTCCTAGCAGCCTTCCAGTACCTGAAGGGGGCCTATAGGGATGCTGGGGAGGGACTCTTCATTAGGGACTGTAGTGAGAGGACAAGGGGTAATGGGTTCAAACTTAAACAGGGGAAGTTTAGATTGGATATGAGGAAGAAATTCTTTACTGTAAGGGTGGTGAGGCCCTGGAATGGGTTGCCCAGGGAAGTTGTGAATGCTTCATTGCTGGCTGTGTTCAAGGCCGGGTTGGACAGAGCCTTGGGTGGCATGGTTTAGAGGGAGGTGTCCCTGCCCATGGCATGGGGGTTGGAACTAGATTATCTTAAGGTCCTTTCCAACCCTAACTATTCTATGATTCTATGATTATTGGTGGTAGCGGTAGTGATTTGTGTTATACCTTAGTTACGGGACTGTTCTTATCTGAACCCATGGGAGTTTAATTCTTTCGATTCTCCTCCCCATCCCCCCGGGAGTGGGGTGGGTTTTGGGGGGGAAGAAAGAGGCGGTAGTGAGAGAGCAAACTGAGTGAGTTACAGCTCAGCTTAAACCACGACAGTTCTTTTTGGCGCCCAACGTGGGGCACGAAGGGTTGTGATAACAACAGGATTAATAGTCACTCATCAAAATGCTGATTTATTGGCTCTCAAAGTTGTTGCTCTTGATTCTCTTGATTTCGCAGTTTCAGCATGTTGTAACTTACTTACAGCCTCTATTTCCTCTCTTAGCGTTTGTCAGATGGGCGGCTTGAGCTAAGGTTCTTGTCTCATTGTACTTTATGGTAATGACTGGTAATACTGGTGAGCTCTGGCAGCGGGGCAGGGTGGACGTGTCTGTAGACTTGTGCCTGTCTATCTGGCTGCTTTTCACAGTCCTTGCCATCGTCCTCACCTCTGTGTTTGTGAGGCTGTGGGGAGCCGAGGGGAAGTGGCCCTGGGAGCCGCCGGCGGCTGAACGGGCCCTGGAGAGGGACCCTGGGAACCAGGAGGCCAGGAAGGAGGCAGCTGCTGAGCAGTGGGAGGAGGCTGTGGAGGAGCCAAGCCCCGCGGCCGAGCACAGCCCCGCAGCAGCCGAGAACATCCCCCGGCAGCCGCCTGCTGAGCCCCACAAGTCTGAGCCGCAGGAGGATGCAGGAGACCATGCAGCACTTCCCAGCAAGGCAGAGGAGGAAGATCTAGACTCAGAAAAAGAGAAGCTGGTGGTGAGAGAGCCGGCAAGCACAGAAGCTACACCAGCCCCAGTGACAAGTACAGCAACATCATTTGAGAGTTCTGACGGTTCTGAATGGCCTTTGGGTACCCTTGAGACCTGCCTGCTAATTGTGATGGTGATCAGCATGTTGGCACACATGCAGAGTGTGTTTTACCCATGGCTATTTTGTCTGTTCCCGAGAGTTAAGCAGAGTTGGGTGTGGGCCTTGTATGGGGTTAGACGATGATATCAGCGATTTTCCCCATGGCTGGACAGTCATGAGTGGCAGGGTGTCTGAGACAGTATGTGTGAATATCTAGTCCACTGGACCCCCTCCAGTGCTTTGGAAGTGTCGGAGATGGAAGGCAGCTGTATGGAGTCCCCAATGACAAGTTGCAGAAACTGCTGGAGGGGAGGGTGAATTATTGTGAGCCTGGTGGGCTCATGACACCTCAGGCCATCAGGGCCCAGATGCAACATTCAGATGGACTCATGATCGAGGGGTGGACTTAGCAATGGACATTATTGCCCAGGTTATTCACGAGTGTGAGCACACACACAGCCTCTCCTGCTCTGAAAGACTGTTACAAGAGATGGAGCCTGATATCATGGACTGGATGGACTCAGCAGCTTTATAGGGATTGGTCCATGCACTAAGGAATGATCTCTCTCTCTCTCTCTCTCTGTGGATATATATATATATAAGAGCGATGGTATATTGAACATGTGGGATCTAAGCATGACGTGGATGGTATGGAATAAGGGGTGGATACTGTCCTGGGTTCAGCAGTAGCAGTCTTTTTTTTCCCTCTTAGTAGCTGGTGCAGTGCTGTGTTTCTGACTTTCAAACTGGGAACAGCGCAGATAACATTGATGTTTTTAGTTGTTGCTAAGTAATGTTTACTCTGACCAAGGACTTTCTGAGCCTCATGCTCTGCCAGGGAGGAGGGGAAGCTGGGAGGAAGCAGAGACAGGACACCTGACCCAAACTGACCGAAGAGGTATTCCATACCACAGCATGTCATGCCCAGGATGTGAAAACAGGGGCAGGGGACCTGGATGGGTTGGGTTCACAGCTTGGTTGGTCTGGGTATCAGTGGTGAGCGGTTGTATTCTCTTCCCTTGTTGTTTCCCTTGTCATTATTATTATTGGTGGTAGCAGTAGTGATTTGTGCTATACCTTAGTTATAGGACTGTTCTTGTCTCAAACCGTGGGAGGTACATTCTCTCGATTCTCCTCCCCATCCCCCCGGGAGGAGGGGGGGAAGAAAGAGGGGGTCGTGTGAGAGCAAACTGCATGAGTTACAGCTCGGCTTAAACCTTGACACATGGTTTAATGTGAGGTGTCCCTGCCCATTGCAGGGGGTTTGGAAATAGATGATCTTAAGGTCCTTTCCAACCCTAAGTATTCTATGATTCTATGATTCTATGTATTGCCCCTCACGATGATGTCATCAGTGTATTGCAGGTGTTCTGGAGCTTGCCCCTGTTCCAGTGCAGTCTGGATCAATCCATGGCAGATAGTAGTTCTGTCTTTCCACCCTGGGGTAGTTCATTCAAAGCGTACTGTACACCCCTCCATGTAAAAGCAAACTTTGGCCTGCATTCTGCTGCCAAACGGATTGAGAAAAATGCATTTGCAATTCCAATTGTGGCATCCCGCTTGTCTGTCTTTCCTTCCAGTTCATATTGAAGTTCTAGCATGTCCAGTACAGCAGCACTCAATGGTGGTGTGACTTCATTCAGGCCACAATAGTCTACTATTAGTCTATACGCTCCATTAGACTTCTTATTGAAAGGGATTAGAATTCCTTATCACAGGAGTTTGAGTAAAATCAGATCTTTCACTCCATCTGGGAAGCTGCTCACCCAAGACTGGACCAGCAACTTCGTTGGGAGGATTATCCTTGACGGTTGTTTTCCTCTTCAATTCACACACCTGTGCCTCCAGAGATGAGGTGGGTTTTCCATCCCACTCTTTTATGTCTTCTCCATGATCCTGCAGGTAAAACAATAGGGTGGCTCTTGGTGTCTACCCCCTGTGTCTCTCTCGGTCAATAGGGCGCCTTTTGTTAATAGCTGAGACGTGGGTTGGTGCACATGGGGAGCTGGGCAGAACATCTCTAAATTGTGTGAACTCCTGGGTCAGGAGATTTTCCACAGCTGAAATGATGGAAGGGGTGAGATTGTCTTCCAACTCTCGGGCTTGATGTTCCAGAGTTTGGGGATTCCAGGTGAGAGAAAATGAGAGACAATCAGAGAATCTCTCAACTAGTTTATTAATATTGGAAAATATAGAGATAGTAAAGGATATAGTAAAGGATATCTTACCAATCCCAAGGACCCTGTGAAGACAATCAGGAAACCAGCTCTGAGAATCATCATTGCAGTGCCTGGTGGCAGGCGCAACCTTAGCAGGCGTCCCCACGGAGGCAACGTTGACTTGGGTGGTATGAGGTTCTGCCTCCCCTGCATTGCATGAGACTCAGGCTTTTATACTGACAAAAATGCACACTCATTCTGATGCAGGGGGCCAGCCTACATCGGAAGAAGTGGCCAGCAATATCTAGAAAGGTCTCCAAGGGTCGACACTTTTCCAGGGAGTTCTAAAGCAGAACTTTCAGGGTAGGAACAAAAGCTGGACATTCCGGGGAGCAGCCAAAGCAGGACTCTCTGGGGAGGAGCCAAAGTGGACAATCAGTACTCTTCTGTCTTTGTGTGTTTCACCACAGACCATTATCTATTGTCCCTGACACGGTTGAAGACTCACTTCATCCACTGTTGGTGGTGCTGCCTCACTCACTCCAGGTCACTGATGCGAATGCATGGGCACATGATGATGGTGTGTTCTGTGTAAGTTTCCACCACATGGGTCATGAAGATTTGACTTCATCTGGATCTAAGGCTGCATTCCCACCTTCCAACTTACGAGAGATCATCTCTAGAATGGCTGATTCCCTCAGGTGCTGGATGCCTCTCTCGATCATGGTCCTCTTGGCTGGGTGACACATAACATCGTCCTTGTAGGGAAACCTTTCCTTCACAGCTGCCAAGAGCTGCTACCAGAGGCTGAGGACTTCTCTTCTGCAATCCCTTTGTTGATTCCCCCTTCCCAAGCAAGTGATCACTGGTGTTGGAGTGGATGCAGTGTCTGATGCCGGGGTTTGAGCAGCTGCTGTGCTCGTCACTGGGGTTGGGGCAGCTGCTGCGCTTTGGGTTTGAGTAGCTGCGTTGTCTGTTGCTTTGCCATCAGATTCTGACATGTCTTTTTCCCCTTGAGGGTATGGGATAGTGTTGAGCAGGGCTCTGTAGGTCTAGGCCAAACCCCACCATATTGTGGTGATTTGTACCTTTCTGTTATTGCCAGGATGACAGCATGCCTAAGTTTTCTGCTAGTTTTTCTGGATTTTGCACTTGTTCAGTGGTAAAGTTCCAAAGCACTGGAGGTGCCCACTGCCCTCGGAGTTTGCCCATACAATCCCACACGCCCTGCCACTCATGACTGTCCAGCGTTGGGGAAGATCTCTTGGTAGTATTCTTAAATAGTCGTTTAACCTTAGACAAGACCCGAGCTGAACACTGCTTAGCTTCTGAGATTGTACAAGATTGGGTGTTCTCAGGGCGATATGGCCATAGGCAAAACACAAAGAGAATATTCAGCAATATGCTGGTTCCCAGCAAAAGAAGCATACTGGTTTCAAGGGATATTCATAGCTATGTCTAGCTATAACTTCACCAAAACTTCAGTTTTGTGGTTGGCAACTTATTTTCAGTCCAAAAGCCATATTGTGTGGCTATTTCTCTAAGTCTCTCAATTTAAATCAGCATACAGGTCATGCGACTTCAGTGTGTCACCTGCTGCCATTGCCAAGACAAAGCCTGGATGTCACAGTGTCGGAATAATAGTCCCTTCAGTCATTAACTCTTCCTGTTTTAAATTTTTTAGTACAGAAAGAAAGTCCGTTAAAGAATTTATTATGAAGAATAAAACTAAACTGGCTGAACTGATTTGATTGCGTCTGCTTGTTTATGAGAGTAAACTCTTTGATCTATTACAATAATCATATACTTTCATATTAGAAGTGATTAGAAAAAACCTCAAGAGCTCAGAATAGGTAAGTCTTCATTATTGCCTGTAAGTACAAGACCGGACTTTGTGAATATATACTTCTTCTGTTTCCTGTCCTTTGGAAAGGAGGAATGTTCAAGAAAGAAAGAAAATAATTGCCAGTAAAATAGTGTGGTTTCTTGTGTGGCTTTTCTAAATATGCATGTAAAGTTTGTTTCCTTGTAAAAGATAATGAGCAGCACCAAGAGCTGCTCTGCTACCCCTGATTAATTATCTGGTTATTTGTGTTCCTTGCTTAAAAAAAATCCCTCTAAATCAGAGATTTCAGCTATTACAGTTGCTGACAGTATAGACACTTAATATACCTGCTGCTGTTATTAAGGGAAAAAGCCATAATCCTAGTGTCAGACTATCAATACTTTAATTTATAGAATAAGGCTTTACTTTTGTTTGCTATGCTATTATTATTTTATTTTAAGCTAACCACAATACTAATCCTTGTTGCTCTTATTCCTGGCAGTTGATAGGAGTGGCAACTCATTGATGCATAGTAATTTATACCATAGCAAGTGGGGAGTGCAATGTATCCAGTTCTCTAGCAACAAAAATTCCACTTTGATATGCAGTGTTGTAGTTAGGCTCCTAGTGATGGCATGCTAATGGAATACTAGCAAATGTAACCTTATTGCCTTAAGCAAAAGGCACCAAGAAACCTTTTTACCCATTTCAAGGGAAAAAATCCTAACATTTGAGCTGAAATTTTGATTCAGTAAAGTCAGGTGAAACATTCTAATCTTCTTTTGAATAAAGATAATTCATTCACCTATGGTTTGGGTACCTTGACCATGGGACTCAATATAGTAGGCCAGGTCTACTGGGGGCTGCTGGAGCTGGTCTGACAAAGAAGGGGAAGAGTGGATTTGGTAGGAGGCTTGCCAGGCTGGTCAAGGATGCTTTAAACTAGATGTGTTGGGGGAGGGGGGCATCATTCCATCCCAACACACCCAGTCGGTTGGTAGCACCTATAGTAAACATTCGGAGCAATGTAGGGATATTCCAGCTGCTCCAGCCAATGAGCCGGCTTCAATTGGATCTCGGCTCAAATGCCTCTACACAAATGCCCGTAGTATGGGGAACAAACAAGAGGAATTAGAGATGTGTGCACATCTACGGGGGTATGATATCATAGGCATCACAGAAACATGGTGGGATGGCTCCTATGACTGGTGTGTTGGAATGGAAGGTTACCAGCTCTTTAGGACAGACAGGCCTGGCAGACGGGGAGGGGGAGTTGCTATTTATGTTAGGGATAGGCTAGAGAGTATGGAACTCTGTCTGGGGACAGGTGAGCAGTCGACAGAGAGTTAGTGGGTCAGGGTTAAAGGGAGAACAGCGATGGGTGACATTATAGTGGGGATCTGTTACAGACCGCCTGACCAAGGGGACTTGCTGGACGAAGCGCTCCATAGGCAGATAGGAGCAGCCTCACGCTCGCAGGCCCTTGTTCTCATGGGAGACTTCAACCACCCTGATATCTGTTGGAGGGATGGTACGGCCCGGCACAAGCAATCCAGGAGGTTCCTCGATTGTGTGGAAGACAACTTCCTTCTTCAAGTAATAGAGGAGCCGACAAGGAGAGGTGCCATGCTTGACCTCGTCCTCACCAACAGGGAAGGGCTGGTTGGGAATGTGACGCTCCAGGGCAGCCTTGATTGCAGCGATCATGAGATGGTTGAGTTTGAGATCCTCAGGACAGTGAGAAGAGCGTGCAGCAAGCTCACTGCCCTGGACTTCAAGAGAGCAGACTTTGGCCTCTTCAGGAACCTGCTCAGTAAGGTTCCATGGGATACAGCCCTAGAGGGCAGGGGGGCCCAAGACTGTTGGTTGATATTCAAGGCTCACCTGCTGCAAGCTCAGGAGCGATGCATCCCAACTAGAAGGAAGTTCAGCAGGAGGGCCAGGAGACCTCCTTGGATGGATAAGGAGCTGCTGAGCAAAATTCGAAGGAAAAAAGAGGCTTATAAAAGGTGGAAGCAAGGTCAGGCGGCCTGGGAAGAATACAGGGATGTTGTCCGGGAAGCTAGGGACCAGGTTAGGAAAGCTAAGGCCCACTTAGAATTAAACTTGGCTAGGGATGTTAAGGATAACAGGAAGGGATTTTATAGGTACATTGCCAATAAAAGACAGGTTAGGGACACCGTGGGCCCTCTCCAGAAGCTATCGGGAGAACTGGCTACCCTGGATTTGGAGAAGGCTGAGGTTCTTAATGACTTCTTTGCCTCAGTCTTTACGGGCAAATGCTCTGACCACACCACCCAAGTCTTGGAAGGCAGACGCGGGGACGGTGAGGGTGGGGACCCTGGGCCCACTGTGGGGGAGGATCTTGTTCGGGACCACCTTAGGAACCTGAATGTATACAAGTCCATGGGACCGGATGAAATCCATCCGCGGGTCCTGAAGGAGCTGGCAAATGAAGTTGCTAAGCCACTGTCCATCATATTTGAAAAATCATGGCAGTCAGGTGAAGTTCCCGATGACTGGAAAAAGGGAAATATAACCCCCATTTTCAAGAAGGGGAAAATGGATGAGCCGGGGAATTACAGACCAGTCAGTCTCACCTCTGTGCCTGGCAAAATCTTGGAGCGGATTCTCCTGGAAGGCATGCTAAGGCACATGAAAACCAACAAGGTGCTTGGTGACAGCCAGCATGGCTTCACTAAGGGGAAATCCTGCCTGACCAATCTGGTGACCTTCTATGAAGGGGCTACGGAACTGATGGACAGGGGCAGAGCAGTTGATGTCATCTACCTGGACTTGTGTAAAGCCTTTGACACTGTCTCACATGACATCCTTCTCTCTAAGTTGGAGAGACATCAATTTGATAGGTGGACCACTCGGTGGATAAAGAACTGGCTGGATGGCCGCACGCCAAGAGTAGTGCTCAGTGGCTCAGTGTCCAGCTGGAGACCAGTAACAAGTGGTGTCCCCCAGGGATCGGTGTTGGGACCGGTCTTGTTCAACATCTTTGTGGGTGACATGGACAGTGGGATTGAGTGCGCCCTCAGCAAGTTTGCCGATGACACCAAGCTGTGTGGTTTGGTTGATACATTGGAGGGAAGGAATGCCATCCAGAGGGACCTTGACACGCTTGTGAGGTGGGCTGATGCCAACCTGATGAAGTTTAACCATGCTAAATGCAAAGTCCTCCACCTGTGTGGGAGCAATCCCAGGCACAGCTACAGATTGGGTGGGGAGGAGATTGAGAGCAGTCCTGCAGAGAAGGAGTTGGGGGTGTGGGTTGATGAAAAAATGAACATGAGCCGGCAGTGTGCACTTGCAGCCCAGAGGGCCAACCGTATTCTGGGCTGCATCAAAAGGAGTGTGACCAGCAGGTCGAGGGAGGTGCTCCTGCCCCTTTACTCTGCTCTCGTGAGACCTCACTTGGAGTATTGTGTGCAGTTCTGGTGTCCTCAACATGAAAAGGACATGGAACTGTTAGAACAAGTGCAGAGGAGGGCCACGAGGATGATCAGGGGACTGGAGCACCTCTCGTATGACGATAGGCTGAGAAAATTGATGCTGTTCAGCCTGGAGAAGAGAAGGCTGCGTGGAGACCTCATAGCAGTCTTCCAATATCTGAAGGGGGCCTATAGGGATGCTGGGGAGGGACTCTTCATTAGGGACTGTGGTGAGAGGACAAGGGGTAATGGGTTTAAACTTAAACAGGGGAGGTTTAGATTGGATATGAGGAAGAAATTCTTTACTTTGAGGGTGGTGGGGCCCTGGAATGGGTTGCCCAGGGAGGTTGTGAATGCTTCATCCCTGGCAGCGTTCAAGGTGGGGTTGGACATAGCCTTGGATGGCATGGTTTAGTGTGAGGTGTCCCTGCCCATGGCAGGGGGGTTGGAACTTGATGATCTTGAGGTCCTTTCCAACCCTTACTATTCTATGATTCTATGATTCTATAAATGTTCTGCCAAATTTTAGTGAATTTTCAATTTTCAGGGGTGAAGTTCCTTAGCACTGCAGGGGCCAACTGGCCCAGGTGATTGCCCATATTATCCCACACACCCCATCACTCATGACTGTCCAACCTCAGGGAAGATCTCTGTGGTACTCTTAGATCATAGTGTAACCTTAGAGAAGACCTGAGCCCAACCCTGCTTAGCTTCTGAAATCAGATGAAATAGAGCGTTCTCAGTGTAGCATGACTGTGGGTAAAACATATGCAGTATTTGTGGCAACATGCTAATTCCCAGCTAAAGAAGCAAATATGTTTCAAGGGTATCCAAAGGATATTCAAAACATTTAGAATTCTCAAATGCTGCTGTAGAAAGCCTGGTTGGGGAGCAGAGGGTGTCAGGGAATGTCTCCTTTATTGGTTGACCAACCAAGGAGGGGGAAAAAAGATGTGTAATTGCTAAAAATTCCCATTACATGCCTCCCAAAATATAGAGGTGATGGACATCTGAGAACGCATGCCAGACCAGTTTCATGATCAACCATTCTATTGTATTACAAGTCGCTACCATGAAGTACAGCAAAACAATAACCTTAGCCCAGGCCCCAAGGCCAATCAACACTAAAACAGCAAATACTGGCTGCAAGTAAGGTATGACATGCTGAAACTCTGAGACCAAGTGCAACAACTCTGTGAGCAAATGAATCAACATTGTGACGAGTGACTATTACTCCAAAACAATGAATGTTGATTACAAACAGGATTTGACACATTCTGGCAAGATCTGTCGCCATCTCAACCCTTCATTCCCCATGCTGGGTGCCAAAAAGGACTGTCTTGGTTTAATCCCAGATGCTATCTCAGAACCCCCACTTCTTCCCCCCACTCCTGGAGGGATGGGGAGGAGAATCAAAAGAATGTAAATCCCATGGGTTGAGATAAGTACGTTCCAGTATCTAAGGTATAATACAAAACCGGAACTACTACCAACAATAATAATAATGATAAGGGAAATAACAAGGGGAGAGAATATAAAACTAAAAGGGGAAAAGGAAAAGAAGGCAATAAACACAAGTGATGCAAATTACAATTGCTCACCACCCACTGACCGATACCCAGCCCAATCCGAGCAGCGATCTGGGCCTTCCAGTTTATATACTGGGCATGATGTGCTGTGGTATGGAATACCCCTTTGTCTAGTTTGGGTCAGGTGTCCTGCCTCTGCTTCCTACCCGCTTCCTGTGCCCCTCCTCACTGGCAGAGCATGAGACTGAAAAGTCCTTGATCGGAGTAAACATTACTTCGCAACAACTAAAAACATCCGTGTGTTTTCAGTGTTGTTCTCAGACTATAGTTGAAAACACAGCACTGCACCAGCTACTAAGAAGGAGAAAAATAACTGTTACAGATGAACCCAGGGCAAATTGTTCAGCAGGAACATGTGATAATTCAACTGAAATCCTCACTGTTAGAATATTCACAATGATACCACTACTCTCAGAAAATGCTGTTAAAATTACTGATTCAATAACTAATTTAATTAACAGAAGCTAATATTATTTATTATTATAAATATAATTTTATATTATTCTGATGAAAACCAGTCAGAATACAATAAATGGCAAATGTGGTTTCATTTTGGTGTAATTCAATTTGTTCAGCTCTTATGCCTAGAAGATAAACCAGGCAACTGCAAACCTTTCTAAATGGTTATTTTTAGAAAGTTCTTGAGACAGCAGCCCCTACAGATCAGCTTTTCTTAAGGTGTAAGCTTTTTACTACTAGAATTAGAAGTTTCACATTGACTTCACTGGATGCTATTTTGTACATTGGTAACTATTTTGTTCGCAATTTATTAAAAAAACTGCTCATCAGTAAGATTTATGTCAGTCAGAATACAACACACACAAAATATAACCAGAGTTTTACCAGTGTAAATCACGACAAGTTTCATTTAATGTTGTTCTAACAACACTGACAAAAAAAACCATAAACAAGCAGGTCTTGCACCATACTCAGAACATCACAAGCCTCCCAGATTCAGCAAGTTTTAAAAGCTTATTTGAGAAACATACTTTTATTTTTGAAGTCTCAGAATCCAAATACAGATCCAGGGGGTACCTAGGGAAACACACTAACCATTCTTACTCTTCCAGTTATCAGCAAGGTACATGGGGAAGAAGTTCCTTTTGAAGTACTGCGATTAGAGATCAAACTATTCATATGCTCACAGTACCCCTGGAAGCAGACTGGACATCACAGCAAAATGGGGAAGGCAAAGAGTGTCATTTTGTATTTTCTGGGTTCTGAACACCCTCTTATGTGAACTACTACCTGAGTATCATGCAGCTGGGAATAGCAGAAGCTTTCAAGAATACTGGTGTAAATCCTTGACTTGGAGAAGAACAATGTGTGATTTTATAGAACTGATGAAACTTAAGATAAAAACTTATTGCATCTCCCACAATTTTTAATAAAAGCTATTGAGACATATTTTCTAATCAGTAGTGAATTTGACATTCATCATATGTTCACACACAGCTTTCTTCACTGTATGAACAGTGTAAAACTTCCCATAAAGCTCCACTAATTACATTAAAATAGAAGATGACAAACAGGATGAAGTGCTAAGAGTTTTCCATAAGCACAACCCAGTCTCAGCATTCATCTTCAATCTAAACAGCATCCTCTGATGGAGGATCATCACAATCCTACAGAAAAGATCCCATATGTTCTAATTTTTAATTTGAAAATGTTTTAACACATTTCCTTAATTTGTGTAAGCACAAGTATACAGAATAATGGGGATCTGCTAAATAAACAATGTAGATTTTGACATTCTAAGTCAATAAAAGTTTAGATTTAGTAGGAAGCAAATCCAGTCTGAGGTTAAGCCAAAAGTAGAGAAACACTTCCTTGCCAGTACTCTTTTCTGACATCTGGTGTCAAGGTCAAGGCTTTATTGCATGTAGGCACTCAAGTTCCCAATATGGACTAAAATGTAAGTGAAGAATTCAATGTTTGTGCTCCCTCAAAGGATACCAAGTACAATAATTTTTACCACAGGCATCACTGAGTATCAGAAAGGTGTAAGAACACCACAGGCATCACACAGGTAACTGGAGGAGAAAACTATGGGAACTGGAGAGCTGTATGCGTAACAGAGCAAGTATCTAACCCGAAAGCTGGTATGCCATGAATAAATCATGTGAATATAAGTGGTTACACATTGTTTGAAATGGCTGGGATTACAGTTGTTCCAAAATATTTTGATCAAACAGTTTCTTTAGAAAAAATGTCATGGGACATCAGTTTCACTATGCCAATATTGGGTACTGCACAAATATAAAAAAAAAAAGTGTTTTTTTTTTTGTCTTTTTTCTTTTTGAACATACCTAGAAGGAGGGCAGCTGCTGTTTTACTGTGCAGAGCCACTCACTGAACACTATATCAGATCACTAGATCATGCCCAAATTCATTTCTTTTCAATGTAAACAGTTCACATACACAAGCAATAGATCTCCAGGGGTTCTGCTTATCAAAGAAAAAGCTGGACCCATAGGTAGGGGACATTCAAAAGTCTACAAAGGACCTTGGGATAAAAGTGCACTATTGATGACTGTCAGGTAGGAAATGATCGGTATGGAAGGCCAGCAACTCAGCAAAAGCAGCATCCCAATGAATCCATTTCCTTCTTTCATATTGACCCTAAAAGAACTTCTAAGCTGCTGAACTTTATGCGGAACAAGTGTCAGGAAATGAAAGGATTTCAGGTATCTGGGACTTCAATTTTGCTCTGGTAGATCACTAAAGTGGAAAAGGAACATCAGACAAAGTGGTGTGAGCATCAGAGTCTATAAGAGACAGAAGAATGACTGATAGTGTAAGGGATGTTTTAAGATCCTTTAAAGCAATTATTGCGTAGACAAATTTTAATACAAACAAGTTTCTAGACACTGTAGATATATTTATAATTCCAATGACTAAAAAAAAAAAAAGAGAAAAAAAATTGCTAATTTTGGTCTAACTCCCCCCATCAGAATGGCAACATTCACCTCTTGGTTGCTCCACAAACATGCATGCAATGCCATTATTTGTAGCTGTTCCCAACTGTATGCTTCTGAGGTCCAAACACTGTGTAGTCATGGTGGGACAACCACAAAATATAAGCTACCCTCCAACATAGGACTATTGTCAATCATCAGAAGAGCTGGAAAAATAGAACCTTTAAAATAAATTTCTTCAACACAATGAAAGATTCCAAATAATAAAAAATTCAAAATATTATCATTTTAGCCAGCATCACTGGCAGCAATCATTCATTTTGCTGTTATTGCACAGAAGCCCTTTCAACGTAGAGTTGCATGGGAAGGATTTGACCACATCACAAACACTGGGTATTTCTGTTGTCAGATTCTATTACTTTTGGCAATGCTGCAAATATTACTATTATATTTTATTAAGCTAGGCCATAGCTTGTTTTTCTACTTAGATGCTATGCTCTGATAAGAAGGTTATTCTTAACAGATCTTATTAAAAATGGACTACTACAGAGTATTAAGCAATTAGAAAATTATTAAAATGTTCACTGCTATGATAAGTATAAAAATTATTATCTACTTTATTTATAAATCTATTTGACACTAGACAAAAGTTTTACTGAAAAGTAATATATAAAACATAAAATAACTCAGTTTTGGACAACTTTGTAGTTTGTTTATTTTGTAATTTGTAACATGTATAAGATCAAGTCATGATGTTAATGTTATCAGGGAAAAAAGCTCTCACTTTTTTTTAAGTTTTCTGTTTGCTAAGGACAGGAGAATATAGTGTAATAGAATTTGGATTTACAATTAAAAAGTAATAACCACCAATGCAACTACTCCTTATGACAGAGTAATCAACTCCTTGCATTTTTGTTGTATTGTACATGCTGCATATATTCTACTTTTTAATATGGGACTAAGATACATGACTGTAAAATACTATATTTGTGTATTGAAAATATATCCTTATGATGCCTGCTTTGTGCAAAATTTTTAAGAAAAATACTGTGGAATGTAGGATTTTCTCTCTAAAGATTGCAGTCACTTGTAAAAGCAGTATCCTCCCAAAATTGCCTACATGCTTCTTAACTTTCCATTTGTTTTGTACATTAGTGATGTCTGGTTATTAAGTTCAATGCTTAAAAACAAACCATTCCATTATAAAAACCCCATATTTACGCAGTTAAGTGCTTTCATTATTTTCCATCAATGTAATTTTATTTTCATAAATTTCTTCCCCATGTCCTCCCACACCCAACCCATCAGCCTTGCACTAATTATTTAATGCACAGTGCCTGATCTTTGATATGCTCTTTGTCTGGCCTGCCAAGACACATGAGATAACTCACCCTCGAGCAGGGATGAACCTGTACTCAAATAGATTGAAATTCCAATACATCTTGAGATACTGAGGTCTTTAATTTAGTGCATTCCATAGTGCAGTGACAAACAGTACAAACAGTATCCTAAACCCCAGACTGTTTTCCATTTCCTCAAGGTTGTAAATTTCATTTAATTTTTTAGAACAGATCCATTTTCAATTTGCAGCTCTGAGAAAGATGAGGAAGCCTTGGGAATGTATAATACTCTAACAGAAAAGCAATTACTATTTATTCTTAAAACCCTTCTGCATTTTGATAGTCTATAAAGAAATCTTCATCATTTTAGGATTCTTCCAAAACTTCACCTGCCTTTGTCAACAGATACTGTCCTGTCTTGATGGAGGATCTCAATTTTGAGCAAAAAAATTATAAAACCCCATGAAGACAAGACTGTGCAAACAGACCATAGTGCTGGACACAGGATGTGTGCCTTTGAAGGACAGGATGCTGCAGTGTGCTGAACCTTTGTGCAATCTGTCATTCTTAGATGGAAATCCAGATGGGAGCATTTCAAATGCAAACACATGAAGCAGGAAAAGGAGAAGATAGGAAGGAAAGAAGAGATCATAATTTAAACCTTATTATTCATGCCTTCAGCAGTTCACAAGACAGAAATCATAGAATCATAGAATCATAGAATAGTTAGGGTTGGAAAGGACCTTAAGATCATCTAGTCCCAACCCCCCTGCAATGGGCAGGGACACCTCACACTAAACCATGCCACCCAAGGTTATGTCCAACCCGGCCTTGAACACTGCCACCAATGGAGCATTCACAACTTCCCTGGGCAACCCATTCCAGTGCCTCACCACCCTTACAGTAAAGAATTTCTTCCTCATATCCAATCTAAACTTCCCCTGTTTAAGTTTGAACTCATTACCCCTTGTCCTATTACTACAGTCCCTAATGAAATCTGGATAGTTTGGTGACATGCTTCTATTTTAATGGGAAAAACACTGCTAAACCTCTGTGATTGATTCACATGTCAGACTACACAAGCAGAAAGATGAGGCCTTAAAAGGAGGAGCATGTTATTCTTAACAAGCTTATACATCAACATATTACATTTATTACACAAAGGTTCCTTTTTATATTTTATTCTGACAAAGGAGTACTGACAGCAGCAGAGATGAACAGACTAAAGGCATCCCTTTGCACTGCTTTAAACTTTGACAAGGTCAGAAAGAGCATAGATTTAGGTGATGCATATCAAACAAGCTCCAATCTCATTCATGCAATTTACCTTGACAAATTTTTCCAATTTCCAATATGCAATTCAATTTTATTTGTTACAATTTCTGCATAACATGAAGAAAATAAAGAATACTGATTATAAATTCAATCTATTACAGCATTTACTTAAAGATTTAATTGTTGATACAGAAGTCCCGGACACAGCACACAGACCAATATGATCAGGCTGTGCCAAAGTTTATTGCGCAGATAGCTCAGTATATATAGGCACTCTACTTGTCTATCATTAACACACACAAGTCTAATTGGATACATGTATTGTTCACACGGCTAAATACCGAATAGGATTCACTCAGTAACAGCTTAATGATTGGTTAACTATGACAGCATATGCTTCAAGGGTACAGTTAACATTCCTTCTCTGCGTATCTCTCTCAGTAGTTTTCCATGCTCACTTTTCCCAAGGCTTCTGCACCTACACGAACTTTAGTAACCCTCAGGCAAGGCCTCAATGCCTGCGGGTCACTACCTTACAATTGTCAAGCAATTGTCTGGATTGCTCACATGCCCATTCACAGTCAAATAGCTCTCCACATTTAATGAAGTGCAGAGGAACACTTAATCTACTACAAAACTCACAAAACTTTCATCTGGACTCTTAGGCATCCATTAAACCTGCAAAAATGGAAAACACCTTTTGTGGTCAGTTCAATCTCAGTTGCTGTATTAAAGCTGAAAATAAGTCTTAATCACAAAATCATAGAATCATAGAATAGTAAGGGTTGGAAAGGACCTCAAGATCATCGAGTTCCAACCCCCCCTGCCATGGGCAGGGACACCTCACACTAAACCATGCCATCCAAGGCTATGTCCAACCCCGCCTTGAATGCCGCCAGGGATGAAGCATTCACAACTTCCCTGGGCAACCCATTCCAGGGCCCCACCACCCTCACAGTAAAGAATTTCTTCCTCAGATCCAATCTAAACCTCCCCTGTTTAAGTTTAAACCCATAACCCCTTGTCCTCTCACCACAGTCCCTAATGAAGAGTCCCTCCCCAGCATCCCTATAGGCCCCCTTCAGATATTGGAAGACTGCTATGAGGTCTCCACGCAGCCTTCTCTTCTCCAGGCTGAACAGCATCAATTTTCTCAGCCTATCGTCATACGAGAGGTGCTCCAGTCCCCTGATCATCCTCGTGGCCCTCCTCTGCACTTGTTCTAACAGTTCCATGTCCTTTTCATGTTGAGGACACCAGAACTGCACACAATACTCCAAGTGAGGTCTCACGAGAGCAGAGTAAAGGGGCAGGAGCACCTCCCTCGACCTGCTGGTCACACTCCTTTTGATGCAGCCCAGAATACGGTTGGCCCTCTGGGCTGCAAGTGCACACTGCCGGCTCATGTTCATTTTTTCATCAACCCACACCCCCAACTCCTTCTCTGCAGGACTGCTCTCAATCTCCTCCCCACCCAATCTGTAGCTGTGCCTGGCATTGCTCCCACCCAGGTGGAGGACTTTGCATTTAGCATGGTTAAACTTCATCAGGTTGGCATCAGCCCACCTCACAAGCGTGTCAAGGTCCCTCTGGATGGCATTCCTTCCCTCCAATGTATCAACCAAACCACACAGCTTGGTGTCATCGGCAAACTTGCTGAGGGCGCACTCAATCCCACTGTCCATGTCACCCACAAAGATGTTGAACAAGACCGGTCCCAACACCGATCCCTGGGGGACACCACTCGTTACTGGTCTCCAGCTGGACACTGAGCCACTGAGCACTACTCTTTGCGTGCGGCCATCCAGCCAGTTCTTTATCCACTGAGTGGTCCACCTATCAAATTGATGTCTCTCCAACTTAGAGAGAAGGATGTCATGTGAGACAGTGTCAAAGGCTTTACACAAGTCCAGGTAGATGACATCAACCGCTCTGCCCCTGTCCATCAGTTCCGTAGCCCCTTCATAGAAGGTCACCAGATTGGTCAGGCAGGATTTCCCCTTAGTGAAGCCATGCTGGCTGTCACCAAGCACCTTGTTGGTTTTCATGTGCCTTAGCATGCCTTCCAGGAGAATCCGCTCCAAGATTTTGCCAGGCACAGAGGTGAGACTGACTGGTCTGTAATTCCCCGGCTCATCCATTTTCCCCTTCTTGAAAATGGGGGTTATATTTCCCTTTTTCCAGTCATCGGGAACTTCACCTGACTGCCATGATTTTTCAAATATGATGGACAGTGGCTTAGCAACTTCATTTGCCAGCTCCTTCAGGACCCGCGGATGGATTTCATCCGGTCCCATGGACTTGTATACATTCAGGTTCCTAAGGTGGTCCCGAACAAGATCCTCCCCCACAGTGGGCCCAGGGTCCCCACCCTCACCGTCCCCGCGTCTGCCTTCCAAGACTTGGGTGGTGTGGTCAGAGCATTTGCCCGTAAAGACTGAGGCAAAGAAGTCATTAAGAACCTCAGCCTTCTCCAAATCCAGGGTAGCCAGTTCTCCCGATAGCTTCTGGAGAGGGCCCACGGTGTCCCTAACCTGTCTTTTATTGGCAATGTACCTATAAAATCCCTTCCTGTTATCCTTAACATCCCTAGCCAAGTTTAATTCTAAGTGGGCCTTAGCTTTCCTAACCTGGTCCCTAGCTTCCCGGACAACATCCCTGTATTCTTCCCAGGCCGCCTGACCTTGCTTCCACCTTTTATAAGCCTCTTTTTTCCTTCGAATTTTGCTCAGCAGCTCCTTATCCATCCAAGGAGGTCTCCTGGCCCTCCTGCTGAACTTCCTTCTAGTTGGGATGCATCGCTCCTGAGCTTGCAGCAGGTGAGCCTTGAATATCAACCAACAGTCTTGGGCCCCCCTGCCCTCTAGGGCTGTATCCCATGGAACCTTACTGAGCAGGTTCCTGAAGAGGCCAAAGTCTGCTCTCTTGAAGTCCAGGGCAGTGAGCTTGCTGCACGCTCTTCTCACTGTCCTGAGGATCTCAAACTCAACCATCTCATGATCGCTGCAATCAAGGCTGCCCTGGAGCGTCACATTCCCAACCAGCCCTTCCCTGTTGGTGAGGACGAGGTCAAGCATGGCACCTCTCCTTGTCGGCTCCTCTATTACTTGAAGAAGGAAGTTGTCTTCCACACAATCGAGGAACCTCCTGGATTGCTTGTGCCGGGCCGTACCATCCCTCCAACAGATATCAGGGTGGTTGAAGTCTCCCATGAGAACAAGGGCCTGCGAGCGTGAGGCTGCTCCTATCTGCCTATGGAGCGCTTCGTCCAGCAAGTCCCCTTGGTCAGGCGGTCTGTAACAGATCCCCACTATAATGTCACCCATCGCTGTTCTCCCTTTAACCCTGACCCACTAACTCTCTGTCGACTGCTCACCTGTCCCCAGACAGAGTTCCATACTCTCTAGCCTATCCCTAACATAAATAGCAACTCCCCCTCCCCGTCTGCCAGGCCTGTCTGTCCTAAAGAGCTGGTAACCTTCCATTCCAACACACCAGTCATAGGAGCCATCCCACCATGTTTCTGTGATGCCTATGATATCATACCCCCGTAGATGTGCACACATCTCTAATTCCTCTTGTTTGTTCCCCATACTACGGGCATTTGTGTAGAGGCATTTGAGCCGAGATCCAATTGAAGCCGGCTCATTGGCTGGAGCAGCTGGAATATCCCTACATTGCTCCGAATGTTTACTATAGGTGCTACCAACCGACTGGGTGTGTTGGGATGGAATGATGCCCCCCTCCCCCAACACATCTAATTTAAAGCATCCTTGACCAGCCTGGCAAGCCTCCTACCAAATCCACTCTTCCCCTTCTTTGTCAGACCAGCTCCAGCAGCCCCCAGTAGACCTGGCCTACTATATTGAGTCCCATGGTCAAGGTACCCAAACCCCTGACTATAGATTTAGTCAAGGTTTGCTGTTATCATGGCATTAATAGTGAGGGATAACTCACTGCAGTGTGCGGAGCCTTGGAATATGTGCACAGAGCACTGCTCTATGAGGAGCAGGAAAAAAATGTCTCTGGATCTGATGGCAAAGCAACAGTGCACCAGCGCAATATCGCACCAAATGAGACTCCCTTATTCCCATCCTTAAGCTGATCCATAGACTGGAGAGCCAAGGAGTGACCAGCAGGATCCACTCACCCTTTAATAGCCCCATATGGCCAGTGCGAAAGTCTAATGGAGAGTGGAGACTAACAGAAGACTATCATGGCCTGAATGAAGTCATACCACCATTGAGCGTTGCCGAACTGGACATGCTAGAACATCAATATGAACTGGAGTCAAAGGCAGCCTTGTAATTGTAACTTGCAATACAATAGACTCATTGATTATGAAACTGATCTGGCTTGCATTCCCAGTGTGGTCATCACCTCTATACTTTCTGAGGTTTATAATGGAAGTGTTTAGCAATTGCGCATCTTTCGTTTCCTCCTCGGGTGGTCAGCCTATGAAGGAGACATTCCCTTATGCTCCCAGCTCCCCCACCAGACTATTTACAGCATCGTTTGAGAGTTCTGAAGGTTTTGAATGGCCTTTGGATACCCTTGAGACTTGCCTGCTGATCGTGATGGGGATCACCATGTTGGCGCACATACAGAGTGTGTTCTACCAATGAAAATTTCATCTGATCTCGAAAGTTAAGAAGAGTCAGATTTGAGTCTTGTCTAGGGTTAGATATAGGAGGACCAAGAGATTTTCCCCGATGCTGGACAGTCACAAGTGGCAGGGTGTGTGGGACAATATGGACAAGTATCTAGGCCAGTGGGCCCCTCCAGTGCTTTGGAACTTCACCACTGAACAAGTGCAAAATCATGCCAGAGAAGAACAAATGATGGCAACGTCCTGGGGCTTGGCCAATGCTTACAGAGCCCTGTTCAACACTATCCAGCACCTTCAAAGAAAAAAAATGTCTCTGGATCTGATGTCAAAGCAACAGACAATGCAGCTACTCCAAGTCCATACACAGCAGCTACACCAACCCTAGTGACAAGTACAGCAGCTACTCAAAATCTGACGACAACAGACAACGCAGCCACTCCAACTCCAAGCACAGCAACTGCACCAACCCAGCGACACGTACAGCAGCTACCCAAACACCAACAGCAACAGACAGCACAGCTGCTGGCGCTACTCAAACCCCAAGCACAGTGGCTGCACCAAACCCAACAACAGATACTTCAGCCACTCCAACTACAGTGATAATCACTACAGCTAAACCAGAGGAGCAATACCTGCCAATATCGATTGCCACAGTACACAAGGGGAAAAGTAAAGAAGAGGCACAAAAAGCAACCCATACAGCGAGGAAAGAATGCACTTACTACATGAGACAGCATCTGACCAGGAGTAATTATTACATGAATCAGAGGAAGAAGAAGAAGAAGAGGTGACTTCTCAACCCCGGTCCTCAACCGAGCTACTGTCCCACACGACATCCTTGTCTCTAAATTGGAGAGACATCAATTTGATAGGTGGACCACTCGGTGGTTAAAGAACTGGCTGGATAGCCGCACACGAAGAGTTGTGCTCAATGGCTCAATGTCCAGCTGGAGACCAGTAACGAGTGGTGTCCCTCAGGGATCGGATTTGGGACCGGTCATGTTCAACATCTTTCTCGGTGACATGGACAGTGGGATTGGGTGCACCGTCAGCATGTTTGCGATGACACCAAGCTGTGTGGTTCGGTTGATACGCTGGAGGGAAGGAATGCCATCCAGAGGGACCTTGACACGCTTGAGAGGTGGGCAGATGCCAACCTTATGAAGTTTAACCATGTGTCGTGGTTTAAGCCCAGCTCACACAGTTCGCTCTCTCACTCCCAATTCTTTCTTCCCCCCCACTCCTGGGGGGATGGGGAGGAGAATCGAAAGAATGTGACTCCCTCAGGTTGAAATAAGAACAGTCCAGTAACTAAGGTACAACACAAACCACTGCTGCTACAACCAATAATAATAATGATAAGGGAAATAACAGGGGAAGAGAATATAACCGCTCACCACCCGATACCAAGCCCAACCAGAGCAGTGAAACCCCTCTTCTGGGTCCCTACCCCTAGTTTTTCCAACCTGGGCATGACGTGCTGTGGTATGGAATACCTCTTTGTCTACTTTGGGTCTGGTGTCTTGTCTCTGCTTCCTCCCGGCTTCCCCTCCTCCTTGGCAGAGCATGAGACTCAGAAAGTCCTTGGTCAGACTAAACATTACTAAGCAGTACCTAAAAACATTGGTGTTATCAGCGCCGTTCCCAGGCCGAAAGTCAAAAACACAGCACTCCACCAGCTACTAAGGAGAAAAATGACTGCTACTGCTGAACCCAGGACACCATGGCAAGTGCAAGGTCCTACACCTGGGTCGGAGCAATCGCAGGCACAGTTGCAGGTTGGGCAGGGAAGAGATTCAGAGCAACCTTGCAGAGAAGGACTTGGGGGTGTTGATCTATATGAAGCTGAACATTAGCCAGCAGTGTGTGCTCGCAGCCCTGAAAGCCAGCTGTATCCCGGGCTGCATCAAAAGAAGTGTGACCAGCAGGTCGAGGGAGGTGATCCTGCCCCTCTACTCTGCTCTCGTGTGACCTCACTTGGAGTATTGTGTACACTTCTGGTGTCCTCAACATAAAAAGGATATGGAGTTGTTGGAACAAGTCCAGAGGAGGGCCATGAGGATGATCAGGGATCTGTAACACCATCCGTATGAAGACAGGCTGAGAAAGTTGTGGCTGTTCAGCCTGGAGAAGAGAAGGCTGCGTGGAGACCTCATAACAGCCTTCCAGTATCTGAAGAGGGTGATATGGTTTAGTGTGAGGTGTCCCTGTGCATGGTGGAGGGGTTGGAACTAGGTGATCTTAAGGTCCTTTCCAACACTAACTGTTCGATGATTCGATGATTCTATGATTCTTTATTTCTGGAGTGACAGGAGGATCCCAAGAGTTGACTGTACTGGTGGCTGAAATCAGCCTGACAGGGAGGGAGTGGCAGAAGCACGCCATTGTGACAGGTTCAGAAGCTCCATGTGTCCTTGGCATATGTCATGGGTTCAGCAGCCGCAGTCATTTTTCTCCTTCATAGTAGCTGGTGCAGTGCTGTGTTTTCGACTTTTGGCCTGGGAACAGTGCTGATAACACCAATGTTTATAGTTACGGCTTAGAATGCTTTGGTCTGACCAAGGACTTTCTGAGTCTCATGCTCTGCCAGGGAGGAGGGGAAGCTGGGAGGAAGCAGAAACAGGACACCTGACCCAGACTGACCTAAGAGGCATTCCATACCACAGTACGTCATGCCCAGGATGTAAAAAAAAAATGGGGGCAGGAACCCAGAAGAATTTTTAGTTCATGGCTCGGTCATCGGGTGGTGAGCAGTTGTATCCTCTTCCCTTGTATTTTCCTTGTCACTATTATTATTGGTGGTAGCAGTAGCGATTTGTGTTATCCCTTAGTTACTGGACTGTTCTTATCTCAACCTGTGGGAGTTACATTCTTTCGATTCTTCTCCCCATTACGCCCCCCCTCCCCCCCGGAGTGGGGGGGAAGAAAGAGGGGGAAGTGAGAGAGCGACTGCGTGAGTTATAGAGGCTTAAACCACGACAGATTAGGCTACCTCAGGAGAGGGTAATTCAATCACCCAAAAGGGTACCAAAGGGCTTTTGGTATAGCTGCTTTGGAGACAGAGGAAATTGAGCAGCTGTCCTCCTTGTGTGGTGTCTCAGAGGATCCTTCTGTTGTGGGGGTGCTGAAGGTTGAAGAACAAGTGCCAATCATGACCACAGCAGTGCACCAATGGCAATATTGCACCAACCGAGACTCCCTGATTTCCATCCATAAGCTTATCTGTAGACTGGAGAGCCAAGGACTGATCTGTAGGACCTGATCACCCTTTAATTGCCCCATATGGCCAGTGTGAGCATCTAATGGAGAGTGAAGACTAACAGTAGACTATCTTGGCCTGAATGAATTCACACCACCAGCGAGTGCTGCCGTACCGGACATGCTAGAACTTCAGTATGAACTGGAGTCAAAGGCAACCAAGTGGGATGCTACGATTGAAATTGCCAGTGCGTTTTTCTCAGTCCCTTGGGCAGCAGAGTGCAGGCCACAGTTTGCTTTTACTTGGAGGGGTCTCCAGTACACTTGGAACTGACTGCCCCAGGGGTGGAAACACAGCCCTACCATCTGCCATGGACAGATCCAGACTGCACTGGAACAGGGGCAAGCTCCAGAACACCTGCAATGCATTAATAACATTATTATGTGGGGTGTGACGTGGAAGAAGTTTTTGAGATAGGGAAGAAAATAATCCAAAACTTTCTGAATGCCAGTTTTGCCATAAAACGGAGTAAGGTCAAGGGACCTGCACAGGAGATTCAATTTTTGGGAATAAAATGGCAAGATGGACATCGCCAGATCCCCACTGATGTGATCAGTAAGATAACAGCAATGCCTCCACCAAATAATGAGAAAGAAACACATGCTTTCTTGGTTGTTTTGGGGTTCTGGAGAAAGCACATTCCAAATTACAGTTTGATTGTAAGCCCTCTCTATCACATGACCTGAAAGAAGAATGATTTTTTAATGAGGTGCTGAGCAACAACAAGCCTTTGAGCAAATTAAACAAGAGATAGTTCATGCAGTAGTCCTTGGGCCAGTCTGGACACAGCCAGATGTAAAAAATGCACTGTATACTGCAGACGGGGAGAATGCTCCTACCTGGAGCCTCTGGCGGAAAGCTCCAGGGGAGACTCGAGATTGACCCCTCAGCTTTTGGAGTCGGGATCTGAGGCTAGCTATACCCCAACTGAAAAAGAGATCTTGGCAGCCTCTGAAGGGGTTCTAGCTGCTTCAGGAGTGATTGGCACTGAAGCACAGCTCCTCCTGGCATCCCGGTTGCCTGTGCTGGGCTGGATGTTCAAAGGCAGGGTCTCCTCTATACATCATGCAACTGATGCTACATGGAGTAAGTGGGCTGCACTATTTGCACAGCAAACTCGCATAGGAAATCCAAGTTATCCAAATTCTAGAAATCATCATGGGCTGGCAAAGATTCTGGAATGTCACCCGAGCAGGTGATGCGTTGCGTGGCCCCCTCATATAATAAACTGTCAGAAAGTGAGAAGCTGTATGCCTTGTTTACTGATGGGTCCTGCTGTATTGTGGGAAAGCATCGGAGATGGAAGGCAGCTGTATGGAGTCCCTGACAACAAGCTGCAGAAACTGCTGAAGGAGAGAGTGAATCGAGTAAGTTTGCAGAGGTGAAAGCCATCCAGCTGGCCTTGGACATTGCTGAACAAGAAAAGTGGCCAGTATTTTATCTCTATGCTGACTCATGGATGGTGGCAAATGCACTCTGGGGTGGCTGCAGCAATGAAAGCAGGGCAACTGGCAACGCAGAGGTAAATACATCTGGGCTGCTGCACTGTGGCAAGGTATTGCTGCCCTTCATTTTTCTTCTTCTTAGTAGCTGTTACAATGCTGTGTTTTTGACTTTCAGCCTGGGAACAACACTGATAACACCAATAGTTTTAATTGTTGCTAAGTAATGTTTACTCTGACCAAGGACTTTCTGAGTCTCATGCTCTGCCAGGGAGGAGGGGAAGCCGGGAGGAAGCTGAGGCAGGACACCTGACCCAAACTAGCCAATGGGGCATTCCATCCCACAGCACATCATGCCCAGGATATATAAACTGGGGCGGTTACCCGGAAAGGCTTGATCACTGCTCTGGTCGGGCTGGGTATTTTTCAGTGGGTGGTGAGCAGTTGTATTCTCTTCCCTTGTTATTATTATTATTATTGGTGGTAGCAGTAGTTGTTTTGTGTTATACCTTAGTTACTGGACTGTTCTAATCTCAGCCCGTGGGAGTTACATTCTTTCGATTCTTGTCATCATCCCTCCGGGAGCGGGAGGAGGAAGGTCAAGGGGAGTGAGCGAGCGGCTGTGTGGTTCTGAGTTACCAGCTGGGCTTAAACCATGCCACTCTGCAACCAGTTCTTGTTCTCATCCAGGCCAGAACTAGAGAAAGGAATGGTAAGAGACATGCAGATCACTGCACTTCTGTCCCCTTCTCACGTTGCATCCCAAATACAGCTTTGATTCCCTTTCTTCCTATGTGCAAATAAACAGAGGGAGACCACTGGCTCAGGCTGGGGTATACCTTTTGCCTGAACACAGTTGATTAATATGCGTACAGCAAAACAGACTAGGCATAAACTTCTTGCAGAGAAAATCTCCCTTGATCATTTATTCATAGAAAAACTCTAAGAACTCATCAAGAAAGTGTAAGTTGACAACAGGTATTCTTTACTGCGGCGCTGGGAGACACTGGGGATAGCTCCTCCAAGCATGTCTCGCTCAAGCACCAAATAACCTGTGATTATATAGTGATTAAGCATACATATTCATTACATTACATGCATATTCATGAAGTTACTTATGCATTACATCATATCTCTAGAAAATTCTTACTGCATGCACGCAATAATGTGTGCCTTTGGTATCCCTGGTGGTCGTTTCTTCATCATCTTTCTCTTCATCACTTCATGCTTTGGCTGAACTTTGGAGTTGGCCAGCCTTATTCTCTGTTTCACAGCTCCTTAGTTGATTCTAACTGGTTTCCCTAAATATTAACTGAAGATTTCTCTTCCTTATCATTGTTATAGAGTCCACTTGGGTTCCAGGTCGCTTACTAACAAGCAAAAGGTTTGTTCTATGTGCAATGAGTTATCCTTCATTCTGTCCTTCTTGTTCTTTCCCCATCTCATCATTTTTGTTTGTGGCATAATCATGCCTGACCCTTGCTAGTGCTTAACGCATGCTGAAAGAGCTGAAGGAGCTCTTGCACAGACAGACTCGCATATCAGTGTGCCCAGGTAGCCAAGAAGGTCAAATGCATCCTGGCCTGTATCAGCACTAGTGTAGCCAGCAGTTCCAGGTCAGTGATTGTCCCCCTGTACTTGCCCTTGGTGAGGCCGCACCTTGAATCCTGTATTCCATTCTGGGCCCCTTGCTACAAGGGAGACATTGAGGAGCTGGAGCAGGTCCAGAGAAGGGCAACGGATCTGGTGAAGGATCTGGAGCGCAAGTCTGATGAGGAATGGCTGAGGGAACAGAGGGCGTTTAGTCTGGAGAAGAGAACGCTCAGGGGGGACCTTATCGTTCTCTACAACTACCTGAAAGGAGGATGGAGGCAGGAAGTGGCTGGTATTTTCTCCCAAGTAACAAGTGATAGGACAAGAAGTAATGGCCTCAAGCTGTGCCATACTGGACATTATGAAAAATTTCTTCACCCAAAGGCTAGTTGGGCATTGGAACAGGCTGCCCAGGGCCATGGTGAAGTCACCGTCCCTGGAAGTGTTCACAACTTGTGTAGATGAGGACCTCAATGACATGGCTAGCAGTGGCCTTGGCAGTGCTGGGGGAACTGTTGGACTTGATGAACTGAAAGGTCTTTTCCTGTGATTTGTTTTATCTTCATATTAATGAAAGACTGGAAGACACTTGTAATTGGTTTTAGTCATCTGAAGTGAACAAGTCTTTTAAATAAATGATTTTTTTTAATATTTTAGACTAATTTACTCAACTCTGCATGTTGCCATTTATTGGGATAAGGATCAGAGCTTTACGTAGTGTGTGTATTATAGAATTCCACCGGTAATACTGCATTTCTGTCAGGAAAAGCATCCTTTCTCAATGGCAGATATAAACAGTAAGGAAATGAAATAGTAAAACTATAATGTGTATGTTTCCATAGTGTAATGTTGTGTGATATCTTTTCATGTATGAACATTGTACTGCATTCTCACTTGGCTACCAATAAGGTTAAATATACACAAATGACTCTTAATTTTAAACTCTGTTGGAGTAGCATGTCCTATATAATCTTTTTTACCAGATTTGATTCTTGAGAGCTTTGATGAAGCTTCTAATCAGTTTTTTGATTCATCTGTGTTTAGGAAAGAGAGATTTATTATAGTAGCACCTGCTTGTGCCACTGATAATTAAAAGACCTTCAGCATTTTCATTATATAACTCTAGTCTTGCAGGAGAGAATCCCTTCCCATCTGACACTTGGGTTTATTTGTGAATGACTAAGGCACTCTGAAGAACTTGCCACTTAGGCTAAAATTGATGGGAAGCAGCATTCACATGAAGCACTTCAGCTCTCACTGCTGTGACACAGCCTATCAGTCTTTGCTCTTAGGAAAACCAGATGAAATTGAAATGTTAGGAGCAGACCCCCCACAAATTGGGGGGAAGCTGAGCTGTGCTGGAGATAAATAAATTAAAAAACCTAGCCAAATGAGAAATAGATTCGCTATTTTTAGACATTCAGCCTTGTGTAACTTCATAAACCTATAGAAATATTTTGTTGTTGCCTTCAAAAGAATTTTTTTATCCCAATAGTTTTGTCAGTAAGCAGACTCTGCATTCCTCATTTTTGGCATATGATCTGTATACTGTATGTTATATATCTGCTTTTAAAAATCTGATTTTCCAAAATGCACATATGCCCTTTGCTCAGTCTAAGATGCAAGGGTGGTTGACCTGTGTTCAGTTTAGGGTTGTGACTGGCATGTATGAAATCCCTCATTTCACAGAAGATAGGCGACTCTTCACATCGTGCAAATCCCATGCATTTATCACATCGTATTCTGAAGTAAAACATTTACAGGTTAGCTAAAATTATCTGCAATTCCGATTTTTCAGGAATCTGCAAAATTGGACTGTGACATGAGACTGAAATTCTTTCCTTCTGTAATAGGATATCCTAAAAGTCCAAGGTGAATCTATGGCTCCTTATGTCTGCTTGTGTGACTTACTCCAGAAACAGCTGCTCGCTGTTGCAGGCAAGGCTCTAATATGCTGCTTTGAAAAATTATGCATGTCTTATAAAAGGAGTTATAGCACACTGGCAGACAATATAAATATTCTTGCATAACAATATTTCAGTTTCTTTTCTTTTAAAGACTCTTCAAGTAATGCATTAGTTTTACTTGGCTGTTGTTGCTTTTTACATTTATAAATGTGAGATGGCAGGGGAGGAAATAGGATTTTATTAGACCTCTACCTGCATTTATGTGTTTGTGAAAGACCATATATATGGTTTATAAATTCTGTTAAATCACATTCCTAACACTTATCACAGCATAAATTAATTTTTTTCTATCTAGTTTCACTGTCTTGCTTAGACTTCTTTCCCTTCATTTATTTTATCATTTCCTCTATTGATAAATCTGCTGTCAGAAATAGCAGCTTCTCATCAACTTGTCCTAGCCTGTAAGCTGTTTTTTTAATAAGCAGCTTGTAATTGGCATCTTTATGGGGGACAAAATAGCAGTGGTTTATAAGTTCTCCAGGAGACTCCTCCTTCAGCAGAACACTTTTCCTGGTCCTCCTGACGACCCACTCAGCGCTTAGCTCTCTACTGTCAGTGTTCGGGAGCACTGAGCCCCCCAGCCATCTGATTTCAAGACAATAAAAACTGTACAACTCAGAACTTCTGACAGTGGGGCCACAGGACTTGCAGTGCTGCCAAATTAGAGATGCTGCTAATCTGTATGTAGTTAAGTCCCAGCATTAGCCATAGCTCATGTTTCAGTCACGCTCAGATCCCAAACCCCAGAACAATTAAGTTTTTAATAATGTGCACATCAGCATCAATGAACTTGAGCAGAACTGGGCACACAAATTGGTTTGCATGCACCTAAGCTGTGTTGAAGACCACACCGTCTCTGCTTGTGCTGATTACCACCCAATTTTAGTGTCACTTCTTGAATCCAAGCTTTGTCCAAATATTCATTCTTTTTCTGACACCTCTTGGAAAATGATCAGGAGAAAAAAAAGATTCTGTGTCCCTTTTCATGCCACCCTCTTTTCATTTTTGCCTCAGGTACTCTCAGCTCTCAAATTTCAGTTATTTGCCATGTTACTTGTATCAGGAGAAGAAAAAAATACTGTCTGGTTTTGGAAGTGCAGGTTTAACTAGCATTTTATATATATATTTAATGACTTTAAGAAATGAGGTGGTGTGAAATCATTTGGGACTAAATCTTGCCTGTTCTCCTCTACTTGGTACACACAAAGCTGTATCTGAAATGTGGTGTTGAGTTTTGGGTCTCCTAAACGAAGAGGTAAACCCCTGGTAAACTGGGGCCACTAAGGAGTTGGGGCTGGTGCACAGGTTGAGTGGAGGCTGAGTGAGCTGGAAAAGAGAAAGCTGAGGAAGATCTCACTGCTTAGTTTCAACACCCAAACAGACAAGATGAAGCCAGATTCTTCTCAGAGATACACTGTGAAAGGATGAGAGGCAACAGATGTGTTTCATAGAAATTAAGATAGAATATAAGGAAAAAGTGCTTCACGGGGAGGTTGATGCAAAAGTGGAACTGGGACCAGGGAAGGGGAGAATCATCATCCCTGGGGATTTTCAAAACTTAGTGGGACAAGGATCTGTGCAAACTGACCTACCTGAGACAGTAGCTCTGCTCTGGGCAGGGACCTCTAGCCCGAGTTATTCAATGATTCTATGACAAGAAAAGCCAAATTAGTCTCCTTATTCAATGTTCCTAACATCTGTTTTAACTAAAGAGCTACTTTGGAAACCAGCTGAGGGACAATGTTGCACAGTGTTGCCAGGGGTTTCCCTTAGAATGCATAAAAGGTGAGGGTTCAGTTACTGTTTTTAATTCCCCTTCACACCACTTTGGTTTGTTTCTTTGCTTCTGGGCATTGTTTTCTTTGTTTTATTCCATGCAGCATTTCACAGGCAGCCCTCTGAAATCCTAAGCTGGGGTTTGATTAACATCTCTTTTTGTTGGCAGTGTAGTTTTAAGTCACCTCTGTCTGTCCCTGCTCAGCTGTGGTAGTAAGATGATGCTCGTGTGGGGATGTGAACCATTGCAGTGAACCAGACTCTGGTTCTGTTCTGGGTTAACATAACCCAAAAAAACCCAAACAAAACCAGAAAGAAATGCTCAACAAATGCACCCATAAGGCAGCAGTGTACTGAAGGTTGAGATGTGAGTTGTATTGAAAGATTCAGTCACTCCTGGCTAGTTCTGTGTGTTGGAGCTTAATTTTTGAGGGTAAATCAGTCCCATTTAAGGACTCTGAAAAGTAGTTTTCAAAAGTCTTTCTGTACTTTTAGGCATTTAAATTACAGGTGGGTTTTGCTTTTTTTTTTTCCAAACCAGCCTTATTTTCTCCTATTAGTTCCTGTAAAAGAAATACAAATCTTTCACTGGCTTGAAATTTCTGTGTTGTTTTAAATAAATTTCCTGTGATCCACAGCACAGTGAAAGGAAAGTGTAGCCATTTGTTGCTGTTTCAGTGTATTTAGACCATCTTTCATGCTTGTGGAGGTCAAATTATTTAATCTGGTTATGCTATTTCAATCACATTTACATCTTTAATGCAAAGCTCAGGTTTGCTTCACACTAGAATTACCTCTCTGGTTTTGTAACAAGTTTTAGTTCTCCTGGACTTTAGAGACTTTTCTCTTTTAGTTCCCCTCAGCCTTAGACAGAGCCTTTGTAATTTATAAGGTAACTTTCTTCCACTGGGTTGACAAAATGCTGCAGAATTTTGAATACACAAGTGGTGAAGAACATTTTCAGATTCCATTTTATTTGGAGCAAATTCTGAACCCTGCATGAAAAGCCTGGTAGTGCTCTGGATAGCTGTCATGGTTTAAGCCTCTCACGCAGTTCGCTCACTCACTCCCCCCTCTTTCTTCCCCCCAGCTCCCGGGGGGATGGGGAGGTGAATCGAAAGAATGTAACTCCCACAGGTTGAGATAAGAACAGTCCAAGGTATAACACAAACCACTACTGCTACCACCAATAATAATAATGACAAGGGTAAAACCAAGGGAAGATAATACAACCACTCACCACCCGATACCAAGCCCAATTCAGCAGTGAACCCCCCTCTTCTGGGTCCCTGCCCTTAGTTTTTACATCCTGAGCATGATGTGCTGTGGTATGGAATACCTTTTTGGCTAGTTTGGATCAGGTGGCCTGTCTCTTCTTCCTTCCAGCTTCCCCTCCTCCCTGGCAGAGCATAAGACTCAGAAAGTCATTGGTCAGAGAAAACATTCTGCAACAACTAAAAACACTGGTGTTATCAGCGCTGTTCCCAGGCCGAAAGTCAAAAACACAGCGCTGCACCAGCTACTAAGAAGGAGAAAAATGACTGCTACTGCTGAACCCAGGACAATAGCCTAACAGTGGTGCTTGGGGTGGTTTGGATAGGTCTCTGCTGCCCTTTTAAAGGGAAGAGCACTGTGTACAGAATCACCATGTTCAGCTAGTATCCCATTCAGTTAGTGAGCTATACCAATGCTCCCCTTGCCTCATGAGGGCTCACAGTTCACATCCTCAGTAAGACGCTTTTTGTGCTCTTACTGTAAGTAAACCAGGTTAGAAAGTCTTTCCTGTGGAAGATACTTGCCACATGCATAGTCTCACAAAAGCTCCAGAAGGAGCCTGCCCCATCTCCCTTTTCTCTGTACATCTTGTGTTTCCTCTTTTGCTTAAAAGCAGCTTTCACACAATAAGCCTTTTTCCCAAGAAGAAGATGCTCTCTGTTAAGTAACTTAGGAAAAAACAAGAAAACACACCAGATTGTTTAGTGTTTTCTGAAGCCCCATTTGCTTCTGAATTTTAACATCCCACCTCTCCCATCACCTTTTGCACTAGTGACCTTCTGGCTTCAACTAAGTTCCTGCACTGTCCCCTCAGGGTATGGAAATTTAGGCCTCAAATACTCATTTTGTTGACTTGTAAAATTCCTTATAAACAAGCAGGAGAGAAATGGCCAGCCTGGCTGATGTTTAGCGCCACCAGTCGAGACAAGAACTTAGTTCAGACAGTGAAATGTAGACAAGAGACAGAGCTTGATCTTTAAAAGAAAGAGTCAAGCAAGGAATCATTATCAAGATCAGGCTCTGGATAGCAAAATGAGGTTGCTTCCTAAGCAGTCATCCAGAAGACTGACAACAGTTTGATGCATCAGTGCGTAGACTGTACACTGACACCTTTATGTGCACCTTGCTCAAAGTGCATGCCAAGAATCAGTGGATTAGAGCTGTCATGAAGGGCAAAGGCTGGCAGGAGAAATGGCAACACCTCACAGTGTTAGATGTGCATGGTAGGATGTGACAATAAGAGAATGCCAACAGCAGGAGAGATCCTAGCAGGCTCCTTTTTCATGGTAAGTCTTGAAGATTAATTTCCTAAGTGAGGCTGCAGAAGCAGGACCCAAAACTGCAAGCTAAAAGACAAAATGATACCATACGCTTTCATCCTTCCATAACCAATACTAAAGCACAGAGGAAAGGGAGAGAAACTTATAATTCAGCTTCAGTTACAAGCAAGCTTTCTCCAATCTCTGATTTATTCTCTCCTACAAGACCTCTTCAATATAAGTTATTATGAGTGAATGCTCCATCCCTGGTGGTGTTCAAGGCCAGGTTGGACAGAGCCTTGGGTGGCATGATTTAGTGGGAGGTGTCCCTGCCCATGGCAGGGGGGTTGGAACTAGATGATCTTAAGGTCCTTTCCAACCCTAACTATTCTATGATTCTATGATTCTATGATAAAAAGCAAAGCACTGTGTGTTCTGTTCCATTGCTCCAGTCCTGGAGGGCTTGGCCTTTGGATGGCAAAGGCAGATCTGCTGTTGTGAGTTCTACAAGAAGCAAGTGTAGCACACTTCTGTGTCAGTGCTTATCAGGAGGCAGAGGAGGAGAGGCCCTTGCCTTTGGACAAGTAAACTGAGTGGTGATTTCTTAGCTGTCTTTGCTCTGGGAGTTGAGTTTCTGCTGGACCACATCAGCTCTGAAACCTCTGAATTTTCAGCATAAGAATTTTTTCTTTTAAAAACTTTTTCCATCCTCCCATCACCCAGCAAGCATGCAGGTTGTAGTGGATTGGTAAGGGCATGTTTTGCCAGACAGTCTTTTAAATCAAAGTATGATATTATGTGTGTTCTGAAACAGTTACTTTCTTGCACTGTTATACAATGTACTAACAAAAGACAACGAGTATTTTCACGTTTTTTACTTGCAGGTTTTCGCCTATTGTGCAGATTTTTTCTGAGCACTAGCAATGTAGATTGACATCTAATTCTTAGCCCACGAGTTATAGTAGAATTATTGAAAAGGTCTAGCAAAAGTTTTGCTATTTCACACATTATTTGCATACATGGTTTATGTTTCTCCAGAACCATAATGGATGTGTCGTGGTTTAAGCCCAGCCAGTAACACATAAACAAACAGCCTCTCACTCACTCCCCCCCCACCTTCCTCCCCCCACTCCCAGAGGGATGGGGAAGAGAATCAAAAGAATGTAAATCCCACAGGTTGAGATAAGAACAGTCCAGTAACTAAGGTATAATACAAAACCACTACTACCACCACCAATAATAAAAATGATAAGGGAAATAACAAGGGAAGAGAACACAACTGCTCACCACCTGCTGACCGATACTCAGCCCAACCCAAGCAGCGATCTGGATATTCTGGGTAACTTCCCCCAGTTTATATACTGGGCATGATGTGCTGCGGTAGGGAATACCCTTTGGCTACTTTGGGTCAGGTGTCCTGTCTCTGCTTCCTCAAGGCTTCTCCTCCTCCCTGGCAGAGCATGAGACTCAGAAAGTCCTTGGTCAGAGTAAACATTCCATAGCAACAATTAAGCATTGTTCCCAGGCTGAAAGTCAAAATCACAGCACTGTAACAGCTACTAAGAAGGAGAAAAATGACTGCTACAGCTGAACCCAGGACAGTATGACAAAACAGACTCTAAACTCTCTTTTAATACTACTGTGATTTTGATTGCAGAAAGTCTTATTAGGCATAGAGAAGAAGGGTTTTCAGTTCTCTATCTTATGAACAGCTTTTACAGAAATACAAGCAAATAAGTGGGGGTAATTCAGGCCTCTTTCCTTACCCCCTTCCCCATTCTAATTTTGAAATGAACCTGATAATTTTGCTAGCTATCTCTATGTCTGCATTTCCCCCTCTCTCTTCCGTTTCATATGTAGCAGTAAAAATGGAATATTGGTGTAGTTTAAGCAACTTAATTGTTAATCACATTTTTTTTTCTGTTTTTAATTCTGAAGTTCATATCAAATTTTGTGAAAAGGTAGGGGTTCATATCCAGTATTGTTTTTCTTTCTGAAAAGTTGTTCTAAATTCAATCAACAATGTTCTTTTTGTTTGTATCGCTTCCTATTTGGCTGCATTATGTGCAGTAGTGTAAAAATACATGCCTCTGATTTATGTGGCAATGTAAAGAACAATTACAAATGCCATGAGGCAGGCAGTTGCTGTCTGAAAGAGTCTGTCCAATTGCTAAATATTTCACTGTGAGACAAGGAAGCACAAAATAAAATACAAACCTTTGTAAATAAGTTCTAAGTAACATTAAGTTTGATGGCTTTGTAACAGTAGCAATGGAAAATAACTGAGGTACATGTTTCACAGAAGAAAAACATAGAGTGATGTGGGTGAAGGGATAGAAATAGTTAACGAAATGGATTAAGGCCTTATCGCTTAAGCCCTGGGAAGAGTGAACAAAACACCAGGTGCTGTTACCCTGGTCTGGCCTAAGCCTTGGGAACTGTAAAGACAACAATGAAGGGTAAAGATTGGTTACCAAAACAAAGCAGACAGTTTGCAAGATAAAGCAGGATGCGCATTTCAAAGACAGACCAAACAATGTGAATATTTGTAACCCTTAGTAGTTTTACTAAATTGAGATGATAAGGGAGTAAGACATTGGAATGTTACTGCTTAGTACTTAGTAGACTATAAATGGGATGAGACATGAAGTAAAGGATTTCATTTGCAACCAGAAACGGGGTCTGTGCCTTACGTCTCCACAGAGTGCAGCTAGAGAAAATGATGAGAATCCTTGTATAAGATAAACCATTGTAGTCGGTGTAGTTTTAGGTCCTTATGACCTTAGTACAAAAATAAGTGTAAGAAAAACAGGATAGAAAAATGGGGCGTGTAGATAAAGAGTATATGAATCTAGCAGGTGTCCAGGATGGGTTGCAGCTAAACTAACTGATAAGTAGAAGGACAGGATGATTATGTCTGCAGTGCAACCAAACCAATTAAGCTGGTGTAAGCATTATCTTCTGCACGTGCTTCAAAGACTGAAAGAAGTGATGAAGATTGTGGGAAGAAGTAAATGACCTCCAAAAGACCACTACCACTTTGTTGTGAGCATGTGAAAATGGGCGTGGAATTATGTAAAGTGGTTCTCGGATAGTTAATGAATGTGTATGACGCTTAATGAATATACATGTTAAGCAACAATATCACCACAGTCTGTTCGAGGTTCGGCTGAGACACGCTAGGTGGAGCTACGCCCCTGTGTCTGCTGGCGCCCCAATAAAGAATACCTACTTGTCAACTAAATTTGTTGGTGAGTTCCTGGAGATTTCTCCGAAGCAACTGTGAAAAATGACTCCTTGTTCCTTTCATCACAGAGATTGTACAATTACAATTTTAATCATGGAATCACACAATACTTAGGGTTGGAAAGCACCTTAAGATCATCTAGTCCCAACCCCCCTGCCATGGGCAGGGACACCTCCCACTAAGCCATGTCACCCAAGACTCTGTCCAGCCTGGACTTGAACACCACCAGGGATGGAGCATTCACAACTTCCCTGGGCAACACATTCTAGCGCCTAACCACTCCTACAGAAAGAATTTCTTCTTCATATCCAATCTAAACTTCCCCTGTTTAAGTTTTAATCCATTACCCCTTGTCCTACCACTACAGTCCCTAATGAACAGTCCCTCCCCAGCATCCCTATAGGCCCCCTGCAGATGCTGGAAGGCTGCTAGGAGGTCTCCACACAGCCTTCTCTTCTCCAGGCTGAACAGCCCCAACTTTCTCAGCCTGTCTTCATAAGGGAGGTGCTCCAGTCCCCTGACCATCCTAGTGGCCCTCCTTTGGACTCGTTCCAACAGTTCCATGTCCTTTTTATGTTGAGGACCCGAGAACTGCACATAGTGCTCTGAGTGAGATCTCACGAGACCAGAGTAGAGGGGCAGGATCACCTCCTTCAACCAACACCCCCAAGTCCTTCTCCACAGGGCTGCTCTGAATCTCTTCTCTGCCCAACTGGCAGCTGTGCCTTGGTTTGATCTGACCCAGGTTTAGGACCTTGCACTTGGCATGGTTAAACTTCATAAGGTTGGCATCAGCCCACCTCACAAGCCTGTCAAGGTCCCTCTGGATGACATTCCTTCCCTCCAGCATATCAACTGAACCGCACAGCTTGGTGTCATTGGCAAGCTTGCTGAGGGCGCACTCAATCCCACTGCCCATGTCACCGATAAAGATGTTGAACAAGACTGGTCCCAACACCGTTCCCTGAGGGAAACCATTTGTTACTGGTCTCCAACTGGCCATTGAGCCATTGAGCACAACTCTTTGCATGTGGCCATCCAGCCAGTTCTTTATCCGAGTATTCCTCCTGTCAAATTGATGTCTCTCCAATTTAGAGACAAGGATGTCATGCGGAACAGTGTCCAACACTTTGCACAAGTCCAGGTAGATGATGTCACCTGCTCTACCCCTGTCCATCAGTTTCGTAGCTCCATCATAGAAGGACTCCAAATTGGTCAGGCAGGATTTCCCCTTAGTGAAGCCATGCTGGCTGTCACCAACCACCTTGTTTTTCATATGCCTTAGAATGCCTTCTAGGAGAATCTGATCCACGATTTTGCCAGGCACAGAAGTGAGACTGACTGGTCTGTAATTCCCTGGGTGTCCTGAGTTCAGCAGTAGCAGTCATTTTTTCCTTCTTAGTAGCTTTTACAGCGCTGTGTTTTTCATTTTCAGTCTGGGAACTGTGCTGATAACACCGATGGTTTTAGTTACGGCTTAGGATGTTTGGTTTGTCCAAGGACTTTCTGAGTCTCATGCTCTGCCAGGGAGGAGGGGAAGCCGGGAGGAAGCAGAAACAGGACACCTGACCCAAACTGACCAAATAGGTATTCCATACCACAGCACGTCATGCCCAGGATGTAAAAAATGGGGGCAGGAATCCGGAAGAGTTAGTTCACAACTCGGTCATCAAGTGGTGAGCAGTTGTATCCTCTTCCCTTGTATTTCCCTGGTCATTATTATTATTGGTGGTAGCAGTAGTGATCTGTGTTGTACCTTAGCTACTGGATTGTTCTTATCTCAACCGTGGGAGTTACATTCTTTCGATTTTTCTCCCCATTCCACCCCCCCCCAGGGAGTGGGGGGAAGAAAGAGGGGGAGAGAGTGAGCAAACTGTGTGATTTACGGCTTAAACCATGACACTGGGTCATCCGTTTTACCCTTCTTGAAAATGGGGCTATATTTCCCTTTTTCCAGTCGTCGGGAACTTCACCTGACTACCATGATTTTTCAAATATGATGGACAGTGGCTTAGCAACTTCATTGGACAGCTTCTTCTGGACCTGCAGATGGATTTCATCAGGTCCTATGGACTTGTGCACATTCAGGTTCTTAAGATGGTCCTGAACCAGTTCCTCTCCTACAGAGGGCCTGAGGTCTTCATTCTCACAGTCCCTGTGTCTGCCTTCCAAGACTTGTGTGGTGTGTTCAAAGCGTTTGCCAATGAAGGCTGAGGCAAAGAAGTCATTAAGAGCCTGAGCCTTCTCCAAATTCAGGGTAGCCAGTTCTCTTGATAGCTTCCGGAGAGGGCCCACGTTGTCCCTATTCTGTCTTTTATTTGCAGTGTCGTTATCTTTCACATCCCTAGCCAAGTTTAATTCTAACTGGGCTTTAGCTTTCTTTGGAATAATTAGAAATTAAACTTATATTTAAAATTAAGCATTATTTACACATAAAAGAAAAAATGGACTTTTAGGGCAAGAGGCAGCTATACTTGGTATGCCAGGAATGTGCACTCCACAGTCGTTTCTGTGGCAACCTTGGCACAGGATGGAGCAGAGTGGAGATTCTGGGGCCACTTTCTGTCCTAACACCAGCAGAGATGGTAACTAGGTGATACTAGTAACTGACAAGCTGCATAATTGCTACCCTGAGCCAACAGTCTGCCATCTTTTGACGAAGTGCCATCCTTTGTGCCAACTTTGCTTCATTATTATGCATTTTAATACATTACAATACCAGAACACACCACCATCTCTAATGCGACCCACCTCCAATGTGAGATCACCCCTCTTTGAGCATGCTCATTGAATTCTTTGGGGTGAAAGGAGGAGGCACAAAAGCACAAAATGTAATCAGTTCTAAGTAAGGTTAAGTCTGATGGCTTTGTAATGGGGGTGCTTGAAGGTAGTTTTATGTCCATTAGACCTTAGTACAAAAAGTGCAAGAAAAATAAAATAGAAAAACAGGACCTGGGGATGGGCACAGTTAAACTGGCTGATGGGTGGAGGGACAGGATGATTGCTGTGTTAAGGAACCCATTAAGTTGGTGTAAACATCTACTGGGGAGTATCGGGGACCTGCAGATGTCTGGGGAGGGAGCAGTGAAACTAGCTGCTCAATAGGAAGACAGGATGATTGCTATGTCTGTAATGTTAATTAAGCTGGAGCTCCAAAGACTGCCATCGGGGATGAACACTGTAAACGGCTCTCAAAGACCACCATCACCTTTTGTATACCTACCGGAAACTTGTGTAGCCTCATGAATATGTATGTATGCCCAGTGACTGTAAAAGAATGGCCTGTGTGGCAATACGGGGAAAACACGCTTGGAGGAGCTATCCCCCCCCCCCCCCCCCCCCCCCCCCCCCCCCCCCCCCCCGTGTCTCCCGGCGAGCAATAAAGAATACCTGCTTGTCAACTTTAAACTTTGTTGGTGAGTTTGTTTGTGGAGTTTTCTCCGAATCAATGGATACCATTAAATAAATACCTTTAAAAGTGAAGTGAGAGATTTTCGCACCAATAATAATAAAGGTATGTATGACTAGAGTCACTCAAGCTCCACCTTGAATGTGAAAAATAGTATAAAATGGCCCAACACAGGGGGAATATTGGGGAAGGCAACATCGGGGACGAGTGGAGGAAAATTCCATCAGCACATTACCCTTGACTCCTGGGACCCGTCAATGGGCTGGACCTTTCTTCCCCCCCCCATAGGGACACCTTTGGGTAAGACTTGCACTGTATTCAGTGCCTCCCAGGAAAATCAGGAATCTATAAATAGAGTTACTTTTCACTTCTTACTTTTATATTTTAAAGCTAGGCTGTGTTATTCATAACTTTATTGAGCATTTGTATGCCATATTATTTGCACTTGCTTTTGCAGACAGTGTATTTATCACCAGCAATCTATAAGAACCTGTATATGTTGTTTTAATAAACTGCACTGTTTAAGTAGCTAATCATAATAGTTTTCTCATTGTATGTGACCAAATCCTTCAGTGTGATCGTGTTTGTTCATGAGCACTGTGAGAAATGTAAATGTGATTCATGTAAGTAAAGACGATATTGAACAGGATTAAAAACTGATCTGTGTCAATATAGACTTAGTTAAATAGAGAATTGTTGTGTTAGCTGTAGATATAGACTTAGACAAGGGAACTAATGCAATCACAAGCTTCCCGAATGCAAGCCTTGTGGGTGCAAACCGGTTGGGGACGGTTGATTACGGGAAGGAACGACAAAAGACATGTGTGAGATAAGAAGGTGAAGAGTTCAACCTTAAAAGTCTGTATAAAGGTCACTGAGGAAGACTCTTACTTCATCCCGAGACCCTCGCCCGAGACCACCAGGAAGCAGTGCGCATGCGAAAGGGACTTGTGAAACTCATTTTAATACGAAGCGGAGGACAATTTGCATATTGCATCACCTTGTTGAATATGTAAGAGTATAGACTATAAATGCTATATGCTGCTGTTTGTAGGTGTGCGTGTTGGCGGAGCGCAGACTCCCCACACACCCAGCGCTGTTTGCTTACCTTTATTCGCTCAATAAATTCAAGCTGCTCAAACACAGAGAGCTTGGTCTCCGATTTTTTATCACAAGCACGATTAAACTGAAGGTGCATCTGGAATTGTGATTCTTCAATTTATCGAATGTGACCAGCCATCAGTGGTAAATTGAGCATCACTCAGAATTGAAGCCTAGCCGCACCCAGCCCCTCTAATAACTGAGGACCAGCTGTAATGCAAGGGCGTTTATTTTCTGCCACATTGTCTTGCCTTTTAACGCAGCAAAAAATTGGCGCAGTTGGCAGGAGTGCCATGGGAAAACTGTTTCAAAAACATGATTGTGCCCTTTCCAAAGCTGGGAGGAAGAAGAAACAGGGCACCTGATCCTAACTGACCAAAGAGGTATTCCATACCACAGTACGCCATGCCCAGGATATAAAAACTGGGGGCAGAAACCCAGAAGACTTAGTTCACAACTCGGTCGTCGGGTGGTGAGCAGTTGTATCCTCTTCCCTTGTATTTCCCTGGTCGTTATTATTACTGGTGGTAGCAGTAGTGATTTGTGTTGTACCTTAGTTATTGGACTGTTCTTATCTCAACCTGCGGGAGTTACATTCTTTCGATTTTTCTCCCCATTCCTCCCCCCCCCCAGGGAGTGGGGGGGAAGAAAGAGGGGGGAGAGAGTGAGCAAACTGCGTGATTTGCGTGTTAAAAAAAGACAGTTCTTTTTGGCGCCCAATGTCGGGCACAAAGGGTTGAGATAAGGACAGGATTAATAGTCACTTGTCACAATGCTGATTTATTGGCTCTCAAAGTTGTTGCTCTGGATCTCACAGGTTCAGCGTGTGGTACTTTACTTACAGCTGGTATTTGTTATCTTAACATTTTTCAGATATGGGTTTTGGGTTAAGGTTCTTGTTACATTGTACTTTATTGCACTGATTTTTAATACAATAGACTCAGTGATCATGAAACTGACCCGGCTTTTGTTCCCATTGCGCTCACCAGCTCTATACTTTGGGAGGTATATAATAGAAGTGTAGAGAAATTGCACATCTCTTTTCACCTCCTTGGGGGGTCAACCTGTGAAGGAGATATTCTTTAATGCTCCCAGACCCCCCACCAGACCATTTACAGCATCGTTTGAGAATTTTGAAGGTTTTGAACGGCCTTTAAGTATCCTTGAGACCAGCCTGCTGATTGTGATGGAGATCACCATGTTGGCGTGCAGAGTGTGTTTTACCCAGGACCATTTAGTCTGGTCCGAGAGTTATGCAATCAGGTTTGGGCCTTGCCTAAGGTTAGATGACGATATAGGAGGACCTCAACCGAGCTACGGAATATGCAAAAAGACTTTACCCCTCAACCAGGGGAGCACATCATCACCTGGTTGCTCCAATGCTGGGACAATGGGGCCGATGGTCATGAACTCGAAGGTAGTGAAGCCAAACAGCTGGGATCACTTGCTAGGGAAGGGGGAATTGACAAAGCAATTGCAAGAGAGAAACAGTCCCTCAGCCTTTGGAGACAGCTCTTGGCAGCTATGAAAGATAGGTTTCCATACAAGGACGATGTTATGAGTTGTTCAGCCAAGTGGACTGTCCTGGGTTCAGCAGCAGCAGTCATTTTTTCTCCTTCTTGGTAGCTGGTGCAGCACTGTGTTTTTGATTTGGGGCCTGGGAACAGTGCTGATAACACCAGTGTTTTCAGTTACTGCCTAGAATGTTTAGGCTGGCCAAGGACTTTCTGAGATTCATGCTCTGCCAGGGAGGAGGGGAAGCCGGGAGGAAGGAGAGACAGGACACCTGACCCAGACTAACCAAATAGGTTAATCCATACCACAGCATGTCATGTCCAGGATGTAGAAACGGAGAGCAGAGACCCGGAAGGGTGGTGAGGGTGCACGGTGTGGGGTGCACGGGGGGGGGGCACTGCTTTCTCGGGCTTGATATCGGGTGGTGAGCAATTGTATTCTTTATCCTTGTATTTTTCTTGTCATTATTATTATTGGTGGTAGCAGTAGTGGTTTGTGTTATACCTTAGTTACTAAACTGTTCTTATCTCAACCTGTGGGAGTTGCATTCTTTCGATTCTCCTTCCCATCCCTCCAGGAGCGGAGGGAATAAAGAGTGGGGAGTGAGTGAGAGAGCGGCTGTGTGAGTTTATAGCTTAAACCACGACATGGACTACTCTAGAAAAGGGCATCCAGTCTCTGAGGGAATCAGCCATGTTAGAGATGACTTATAATATCAAGCCGAATAACGGGGATATACCCATAGATCCAGATGAAGTCGAATGCACATGACCCATGTGGCGGAAATTTACACAGAATGTACCTTCATCATATGCCCATTCATAGGCAACAGTAACCTGGAATGACATAATACCACCAACAGTGGATGAAATGATTCATAAACTCCAAGAGTTTGAAGACAATCTCACCCCTTCCATTATTTCAGCTGTGGAAAAACTGTCCCAGGACCTCAAACAATTGAGAGACGATATATCTGATCTATCCAGCTCCTCACGTGTACCAACACAAGTCTCAGCTAGTAAGAAAAGGCGTTGTACTGTTCGAGAGAGAAGATACAGAAGGAATACAGCACGGGCCACGGTATGGTTTTACCTGCGGGATCACAGAGAAGATATGACTAAGTGGGATGGAAAGCCTACTTCAGTTTTGGAGGAATGGGGGTGTGAATTGAAGGGGAGAACAAAGGTCAAGGCTGATCACTCCATGAAAGCTGTGGCTTCAGTCTCTGGTGAGCAGGTTCCCAGATGGAGTGGAAGAGACGATTTTACTTCAGCTCCTGTGATAATTCACAGGAATAATTCCTGTCAACAAGACATGAGTGACCAATGTGATGACTATTAGAGGGTCCCCGCCTCCAGCCAGGTGGAGGTAGGGGACAATCGGATTTACTGGACTGTGAGGATCAAATGGCCTGGCACATCAGTCCCACAGAAGTATAAGGCTCTAGTAGATATCGGTGCACATACTACCCTGATGCCATCAAGCTGTCAAGGAGTGGAACCCATTTATATTTCTGGAGGGACAGGAGGATCCCAAGAGTTAACTGCACTGGAGGCTGAAATCTGCCTGACTGGGAGGGAACGGCAAAAACACTCCATTGTGACTGGTCCAGAGGCTCCATGCATCCTTGGCATAGATTACCTCAGGAGAGGGTACTTCAAAGACCCAAAAGGGTACTGATAGGCTTTTGGTATTGCTGCTTTGGAGACAGAGGAAATTGAGCAGTTGTCCACCTTGCCTGGTCTCTCAGAAGATCCTTCTGTTGTGGAGTTGCTGAAGGTCGAAGAACAGCAAGTGCAAATTGCGACCGCAACTGTGCACCGGCGGCAATATCGCACCAACCGAGACGCCCTGATTCCCATCCATAAGCTGATCCGTAGACTGGAGAGCCAAGGTGTAGGACCCATTCACCTTTTAGTAGCCCCCTATGGCCAGTGCAAATATCTAGCGGAGAATGGAGACTAACAGTAGACGATCGTAGCCTGAACGAAGTTACACCACCCTTGAGTGCTGCCGTACTGGACATGCTAGAACTTCAGTATAAACTGGAGTCAAAGGCAGCCAAGTGGGATACTACGACTGATATTGACAATGCATTTTTCTCAATTCCTCTGGCAGCAGAGTGCAGGCCACAGTTTGCTTTTACTTGGAGGGGTGTTCAGTACACTTGGAACTGACTGCCACAAGGGTAGAAACACAGCCCTACCATCTGCCATGGACTGATCCAGACTGCACTGGAACAGGGGCAAGCTCCAGAACACCTACAATACATTGATGACATTATTGTGTGGTACGATACAGAGGAAAAAGTCTTTGAGAAAGGGAGGAAAATAATCCAAATCCTGCTGAAAGCTGGTTTTGGCATAAAACGGAGTAAGGTCAAGGGACCTGCACAGGAGATTCAATTTTTGGGAATAATATGGCAAGATGGATGTCACCAGATCCCCACAGATGTGATCAGTAAGATAACAGCAATGTCTCCACCAACTAATAAGAAAGAAACATAAGCTGTCTTAGGTGTTGTGGGGTTCTGGAGGATGCACATCCCGAATTACAGTTTGATTGTAAGCCCTCTCTATCATGTGACTCGGAAGAAGAATGGTTTTAAATGGGGACCTGGGCAACAACATGCCTTTGAGCAAATTAAACGAGAGTTCATGCAGTAGTCCTTGGGCCAGTCCAGACCAGGCCAGATATTAAAAATGTACTGTACACCGCAGCCGGGGAGAATGGCCCTACCTAGTGCCTCTGGCAGAAAGCTCCAGGGGAGACTCGAGGTCGACCCCTCGGCTTTTGGAGTCAGGGATACAGAGGATCTGAGGCCAGCTTTACCCCAATTGAAAAAGAGATACTGGCAGCCTATGAAGGGGTTCGAGCTGCTTCGGAAGTGATTGGCACTGAAGCACAGCTCCTCCTAGCACCCCAGTTGCCCGTGCTGGGCTTGATGTTCAAACGCAGGGTCTCCTCTACACATCATGCAACTGATGCTACATGGAGTAAGTGGGCTGCACTATTTACACAACGAGCTCGAATAGGAAATCCCAGTCATCCAGGAATTCTAGAAGTCATCATGGAGTAACCAGAGGGCAAAGATTTGAACCAGAGGAGGAGGAGGTGATGTGTGCTGAAGAGGCCACACCATATAATGAACTGTCAGAAAGTGAAAAGCAGCATGCCTTGTTTATTTGATGGGTCCTGTCGCATTGTGGGAAAGCATCGGAGATGGAAGGCAGCAGTATGGAGTTGCAGAAACTGCTGGAGGAGAGGGTGAATCGAGTCTGCAGAGGTGAAAGCCATCCAGCTGGTCTTGGATATTGCCGAATGAGAAAAGGGGCCAGCACTTTATACTGACTCATGGATGGTGTCAAATGCCCTGTGGGGGTGGTTGCAGCAATGGAAGCAGAGCAACTGGCAGTGCAGAGGTAAACCCATCTGGGCTGCTGCACTGTGGCAAGATATCGCTGCCCGGGTGCAGAACCTGGTGGTGAAAGTACACCACGTAGATGCTCATGTACCCAAGAGTTGGGCCACTGAGTGTCGTGGTTTATGCCTCTCAGCCACCCAGTTTTGCTCACTCACTCACTCCCTACTCTTTCTTCCCCCAGTCCCGGGGGAATGGGGAGGAGAATCAAAAGAATGCAACTCCCACAGGTTGAGATAAGAACAGTTTAGTAACTAAGGTATAACACAAATCACTACTGCTACCCCCAGTAATAATAATGACAAGAGAAATAAAAGGAAAGAATACAGTTGCTCACCATCCAGCCCAACCAAGCAGTGCACCCCACCCCAGTAATAATAATGACAAGGCAAATACAAGGAAAGGATACAATTGCTCACCATCAATCCCAAACCGACCAAGCCGTGCACCCCCCACCGTACACCCCCACACTTCCGGATCTCTGCTCTCTGTTTTCTCCTTCCTGGACATGACGTGCTGTGGTATTGAATAACCTCTTTGGTTAGTCTGGGTCAGGTGTCCTGTCTCTGCTTCCTCCTGGCTTCCCCTCCTCCCTAGCAGAGCATGAGACTCACAAAGTCCTTGGCCAGACTAAACATTACCAAGAAGTAACTGAAAACACTGGTGTTATCAGCACTGTTCCCAGGCCCAAAATCAAAAACACAGCGCTGCACCAGCTACCAAGGAGAAAAATGACTGCTGCTGCTGAACCCAGGACATTCCACCCCTTATTCCATACCATTCACGTCATGCTCAGATCCCACATTTTCAATATACCATCACATGTATATATATACATCCACATGCACACACAGAGGGAGAGAGATCATCCCTTAGTGCATGGACCAATCCCTATAAAGCTGCTGGGTCCATCCAGTCTGTGATGTCAGGCTCCATCTTTTGTAACAGTCTTTCAGAGCAGGAGAGGCTGTGTGCAGTGCTCACACTCGTGAACAACCTGGGCAATAGTGTCCATTGCTAAGTCCACCCCTCGATCATGAGTCCATCTGCATGTTGCATCTCTGCCCTGATGGTCTGAAGTGTCATGGGCCCACCAGGCTCAAAATAATTCACCCTCCCCTCCAGCAGTTTCTGCAGCTTGTCATTGGGGACTCCATACAGCTGCCTTCCATCTCTGACGCTTCCAAAGCACTGGAGGGGCCCAGTGGACTAGATACTTGCCCATACTGTCCCATACACCCTGCCACTCGTGACTGTCCAGCCTTGGGGAAAATCTCTTGGCCACCTTACATGGTAGTCTAACCATAGACAAGGCCCACACCCCACTCTGTTTAACTCTCGGGATCAGAGAAAATGGTAGTTGGTAAAACACTCTCTGTATACATGCCAACATGGTGATCCCCATCAGAATCAGCAGGCAGGTCTCAAGGGTACCCAAAGGCCATTTAAAACTGTCAGAACTCTCAAATGACGCTCCTGTACTTGTCACTGGGGCTGGTGTAGCTGCTGTGCTTGCCAGCTCTCTCACCACCATTTTCTCTTTGTCTGAATCCAGATCTTGCTCCTCTGCCTTGCTGGGAAGTGCTGCGTGGTCTCCTGCATCCTTCTGGGGCTCGGGCTTGCGGGCCTCTGCGTGCGGCTGCTGGGAAATGCTCTCAGCCACTGCGGGGCTGGGCTTGGCTGCAGGGCTCTGCTCCTTCGTCGCCTCCTCCTGTTGCTCGGCAGCTGCCGGGCTGGGCTCACCGGCGGGGCTCACCCCTTCTGCCGCCTCCTCCCGCTGCTCAGCAGCCACGGGGCTCGGCTCCTGGTCCCCGGGGCCGTGCTACCGGGCTGTTTCGGCTGCCTGCGGCTCCCGGGGCCGCCCCCTCTCTGCTTCCCACAGCCTCATGAAGACGGAGGCGAGGACGACGGCCAGGACAGTGAAGAGCAGCCGAGCTGCCAGGTATAATTCCATGTCCACACCCACGTCCACATCTGCCCCCCCTGATTCTGGAGCCCGCCCGTATCACAAGCCATTCCAATAAAGTGCACTGAAACAAGAACCTTAGCCCAAAACCCATATCCGAATGCTAAGTTAATAAATACTGGCTGTAAGTAAGGTACGACAGGCTGAAACCATGAACTCAAGAGCAATAACTTTGAGAGCCAATAAATCAGCATTGTGACGAGTGGCTATTAATCCTGTCATTATCTCAACCCTTTGAGCCCCACATTGGGTGCCAAAAAGAATTTTCGTGGTTTAAGCTTCTCAGCCACGCAGTTTTGCTCACTCACTCACTCCCCACTCTTCCTTCCCCAAGTCCCGGGGGAATGGGGAGGAGAATCTAAAGAATGCAACTCCCACAAGTTGAGATAAAAACAGTTTAGTAACTAAAGTATAGCACAATTCACTACTGCTACCCCCAGTAATAATAATGACAAGAGAAATAAAAGGAAAGAATACAGTCGTTCACCATCCAGCCCAACCAAGCAGTGCACCCCGCCCCAGTAATAATAATGACAAGGCAAATACAAGGAAAGGATACAATTGCTCACCATCAATCCCAAACCGACCAAGCCGTGCACCCCCCACCGTGCACCCCCACCACCCTTCCGGGTCTCTGCCCTCTGTTTTCTCCTTCCTGGACATGACGTGCTGTGGTATGGAATAACCTCTTTGGTTAGTCTGGGTCAGGTGTCCTGTCTCTCCTTCCTCCCAGCTTCTCCTCCTCCCTCCCAGCTTCTCCTCCTCCCTAGCATAGCATGAGACTCACAAAGTCCTTGGCCAGCCTAAACATTACCAAGAAGTAACTGAAAACACTGGTGTTATCAGCGCTGTTCCCATGTCCAAAAATCAAAAACACAGCGCTGCACCAGCTACTATGAAGGAGAAAAATGACTGCTGCTGCTGAACTCAGGACACTGAGGAACACCATAACAGCCAGCACGTGGATAAAGCTGCTAAAATTGAAGTGCCTCAGGTGGACTTAGATGGGCAACATAAGGGTGAATTATTTTTGGCCCGGTGGGCCCATGACACTTCAGGCCAACAGGGCAGAGGTACAACATACAGATGGGCTCATGATTGAAGGGTGCACTTAACAATGGACACTATTGCCCAGGTTATTCATTATTGTGAAACATGTGCTGCAATTAAGCAAGCTAAACGGTTAAAGCCTCTTTGGTATGGAGGACGATGGCTGAAGTACAAATATGGGGAGGCCTGGCAGATTGATTATATCACACTCCCACCAACCCGCCAAGGAAAGCACCATGTGTTTACCATGGTGGAAGCAACCACTGGATGGCTGGAAACATGTGCTGTGCCCCACATCACTGCCCAGAACACTGTCCTGGGCCTTGAGAAGCAGACTTTGTGGCGACACGGCACCCCAGAGAGAATTGAGTCTGACAATGGGACTCATTTCTGGAACAGCTTTATAGACACTTGGGCCAAAGAGCATGGCATTGAGTGGGTATATCACATCCCCTACCATGCACCAGTCTCTGGGAAAACTGAATGGTACAATGGGCTATTAAAAACTACACTGAGAGCAATGGGTGGTGGGACATTCAAACATTGGGATACACATTTACTAAAGGCCACTTGGCTGGTCAACACCAGAGGATCTGCAAACAGGGCTGGTCCAGCCCAGTCAGAACTTCTACATTCTGTGGAGGGGGACAGAGTTCCTGTGATGCACATGAAGAATTTGTTGGGGAAGACAGTCTGTGTTTTTCCTGCTTCAGGTAAAGGTAAACCCACTTATGGGATTGCTTTTGCTCAGGGACCTGGATGTACTTGGTGGGTAATGCAGGAAGATGGGGAAGTCTGATGTGTACCTCAAGGGGATTTGATTTTAGGGGAAAATAGCCAATGAACTCAATTGTATGCTGTTGCCTGCTATGTAATATTTTTATAGCCCTCCAGCTAGATGTCTTCAAGTCATCAGTGAGTGGCCCTCTGACCGTCATCCCAACAAAGAATGAGCTTTAATGAAACCGCATGAGTTCTGCAGTAAAGGAACGGCATCAGCAGGCAACAATCCAACCCTGCACATAGCCTCCCCTGCTCTGAAGACCGTTACCCCCTATTAGCCAGCAACAAAACCGCCCTCACCCTATGCCTCTGCCTAGGCGCCATATCTACGCTATTCGCCGCTACCTGTGCTCTCACACAAAATGATATCAAAAAGATCATTGCTTTTTCCACATCTAGTCAACTAGGATTAATAATAGTCACCATCGGACTAAACCTCCCCCAACTAGCCTTCCTTCACATTTCAACCCATGCCTTCTTCAAAGCCATACTATTCCTATGCTCTGGATCAATTATCCACAGCCTAAATGGAGAACAAGACATTCGAAAAATAGGAGGCCTGCAAAATATACTCCCAACAACCACTTCCTGCCTAACCATCGGAAACCTGGCACTAATAGGAACACCCTTCCTAGCAGGGTTCTTCTCAAAAGACCTTATCATCGAAAACTTAAACACCTCCAACCTAAACTCCTGAGCACTAACCCTGACCCTACTAGCCACAACCTTCACCGCCACATACAGCCTACGAATAACCCTCCTAGTGCAAGCAAAATCCACCCGAACATCAACAATCGTCCCGATAAACGAAAACAACCCGCAAATCACCAACCCAATCACCCGCCTAGCCCTAGGAAGCATCACAGCCGGCCTACTAATTACATCGTACATAACTCCGACACAAACCCCGCCAATAACAATACCACTACCAACAAAAACTGCAGCCATCACAGTCACAATCCTGGGGATCATCCTAGCCATAGAACTCATATCCACTACCCATATCATAACCCAACCCAAACAAAACAACTACTCAAACTTCTCCCTCACATTAGGATATTTCAACCCCTTAGCCCACCGCCCAAGCTCCACAGCCCTACTAAGCACAGGACAAGAAATTGCCAACCACCTAATGGATCTATCCTGATACAAAAAAATTGGACCAGAAGGACTCGCCAATCTACAAACCATGGCAACCAAAATCTCTACCACGCTACACAAAGGGCTGATCAAAGCCTATTTAGGATCATTCGCACTATCCATCCTAATCACCCTATTAATAATAACCCAAATCTAATGGCCCCCAACCCACGAAAATCCCACCCCCTACTAAAAATAGTAAATAGCTCCCTAATCGACCTACCAACACCCCCAAACATCTCCGCCTGATGAAACTTTGGGTCTCTCCTAGGAATTTGCCTAGCAACACAAATCCTAACAGGCTTACTCCTAGCCGCACACTACACCGCAGACACCTCCCTAGCCTTCTCATCCGTGGCTAACACATGCCAGAACGTACAGTACGGTTGACTAATCCGCAACCTTCATGCAAACGGAGCCTCACTCTTCTTCATCTGCATCTACCTGCATATCGCCCGAGGCTTCTACTATGGTTCATACCTGTATAAAGAAACCTGAAACACAGGAATCATCCTTCTCCTAACCCTCATGGCAACAGCCTTCGTAGGATACGTCCTGCCATGAGGCCAAATGTCATTCTGAGGAGCTACAGTCATCACAAACCTATTCTCTGCCATCCCCTACATTGGACAAACCCTAGTAGAATGAGCCTGAGGGGGATTTTCCGTAGACAACCCCACCTTAACCCGGTTCTTCGCCCTACACTTCCTCCTCCCATTCATAATCACCAGTCTAGTCCTTATCCACTTAACCTTCCTACACGAGTCGGGGTCAAATAATCCTCTGGGTATCCCGTCAAACTGCGACAAAATCCCATTCCACCCCTACTTCTCCTTAAAAGACCTACTAGGATTCATAATCATACTCCTCTCACTCTCCACCCTCGCCCTATTCTCCCCTAACCTACTAGGAGACCCTGAAAACTTCACCCCAGCAAACCCCCTAGTAACTCCCCCACACATTAAACCAGAATGATACTTCCTATTCGCATATGCAATCCTACGCTCAATTCCCAACAAACTAGGAGGTGTCCTAGCCCTAGCTGCCTCCGTACTAATCCTGATCCTAAGCCCCTTCCTCCACAAATCCAAGCAACGAACCATAGCCTTCCGCCCCATCTCCCAACTCCTATTCTGAGCCTTAGCCGCCAACCTGTTCATCTTAACATGGGTAGGGAGCCAACCAGTAGAGCACCCGTTCATTACCATTGGACAACTAGCCTCATTAGCCTACTTCTCTAACATCCTAGTCCTAATCCCTATCACCTCCTCCCTAGAAAACAAAATCCTAAACTAAACTCTAGTAGTTTACAATAAAACATTGGTCTTGTAAACCAAAAGACGAAGGTTATCCCCTCCTAGAGTTCCCGCCTCAACCAGCAAAACCCCAAACACAACAACACCAGAACACAAAATAGGCCATAAGCTTTTTCAGATAGAATCTGTCCAAAGCTTATGGCCTATTAACCGCTTTTACGTACATCAACCATAATAGCCCCCCCCCGTAGCCCCCCCTACCCCCCCACTCTCGTGGGTAATATATTCACGCTATGTAATTCGAGCATTGATAGTATTCAGGTACACTATATTAGTCTATCAGGGACTATATATCCATGTTACATTACATAAATGTATACTCGGACATTAATTGGAACAGCCCGGTTTCGCTTCATGGGTTAAAGCCTTCATGAACTATAGACTCTTAACTGAATGACTATAAGACATACCCCTGGTACTCTTTAATAGTATTGTTTTAGGATACGGCAGTGCCTCTGTACAAGAAATTAATGCTCTCTGTCTAGCTAATGTTACTTTTTACTCTAATTGCTCTAGGATACGGATGTGCTTTAGTACAAGAACTTATCGGTCACAGCCCACGAATGGACTAACAATGTCTTGTCCTGAAAGGCTAGTTTCAGGGGCTGGGTTATTTATTGATCGAGCATCTCACGTGAAACCATCTACCCGGTGTTTGGAAGGTCCGTCGTTCCTAGCTTCAGGTCCATTCTTTCCCCCTACACCCTAGCCCAACTTGCGCTTTTGCGCCTCTGGTTCCTCGGTCAGGCACATAAATCGGTTCACTCACCCCACGGTGCCCTTCACTGAGTCATCTGGTTCGCTATATATGTACACCTTGCCTCGTAATCGCGACATTTTAATGGAGTAGGTCGGTTGGTTCTCTTTTTTTGGGCAATCTCACTCTACACCTCCAGTGCGGCGGGTACACTGTTGGTTGACATGGACATAGAATCCATAGCGAACCCTTTTTTGGCCTTCAAGGATGAATTAATGATACGGTTTCGGGTGTAAGCCGGGCGTTCATTTTAACACTGATGCACTTGTAATTACATTTGGTTATGGTTGATCCACGGTGTTGTCTCTCGTGTTGCCACTGAATTAACGGTTATTGGGCACTGTCTCTTATCCTCGTGTATTCGGCTGGAATCTCATGGATTACTCAATGAGACGGTTGAAGTATATTCAGTATCACCGTGGCACTGATGCACTTTGTTTTACACCTGATACCCCCGCATAATCCTTACTATGAGGCTATTTAGTTAATGCTTGCTGGACATAAATCTTCATTTTTTCCCCATTTTTGTCACCACCCCTTAAATCTCCAATAATTTAAAAAAGAGGCAGGAAAATTTCCAATAGTTTTCCCCCACTTAACAAACAAAACAAACAAACCACAAACAAACAAACCTTACCGCCTATTTTATCAATTGTCACAAAACAACGTTCTACTTAAAAACATTCACCACTCCTCCCCAAACGTCCATTCTTTGTTTGTTTGTTTGTTTGTTTGTTTTGTTGTTTTGTTGTTTTGTTGCTTTGTTGCTTTGTTGTCTTGCTGTTTTGCTTTAATTTTACCTCATCTGCCCTTATCATTGGCTACTCTTACATCCATCCGGTACCCACCCATCCCGCTGCTTCTTCCTCCCTGCTTAACCACTTCTTACCTCACACATCCCAACCCCCACAGCTTACAAAAACCTACTTCCCAACAGAACCCCCAACCACCCCTCAGAAAAAGAGGACTAAACCTCCATCACCAACTCCCAAAGCTGGTATTTTGTATTAAACTATTTCCTGAGCCTAAACTGCCCGAATAGTCCCACGAGACAGACCACGCACAAGCTCCAGCACAACAAAAAGAGTCAACAACAAGCCCCAGCCAGCCACTAAAAACATCCCCGCCCCACAGGAGTAAAACAAAGCCACCCCATTAAAATCCAACCGACCAAAAAACGCTCCCATGTTATCAACAACCCCCACCCCAAGTCCCCCATCACCTCACCCCCAAACAATAAGCCCCGTGCCTACAACAAACACAAAGCCCAAAACACACCCCATAGTATGCCAACCCCCCCAAACCTGTGGAAAGGGGTCGGCCGCTAACGAGACGGAGTACACAAAAACCACCAACATCCCACCCAAATAAACCATAAAAAGGACCAACGACACAAAAGAAACCCCCAAACTTATCAACCACCCACACCCCACAACAGACCCAAATACCAACCCAACTACACCATAATATGGAGAAGGGTTAGATGCTACTAATAAAGCCGCTAAGACAAAACCAACCCCTAAAAACAACACAAAATAGGTCATAAGTTCTTACTTGGGTTCGCCCAAGGCTTATGGCCTGAAAAACCATCGTTGGTATCTCAACTATAAGAACGCCCCACAAAAGTAGCCCCCCCTACCCCCCCACTCTCGTGGGTAATATATTCACGCTATGTAATTCGAGCATTAATAGTATTCAGGTACACTATATTAGTCTATCAGGGACTATATATCCATGTTACATTACATAAATGTATACTCGGACATTAATTGGAACAGCCCGGTTTCGCTTCATGGGTTAAAGCCTTCATGAACTATAGACTCTTAACTGAATGACTATAAGACATACCCCTGGTACTCTTTAATAGTATTGTTTCAGGATACGGCAGTGCCTCTGCACAAGAAATTAATGTTCTCTGTCTAGCTAATGTTACTTTTTACTCTAATTGCTCTAGGATACGGATGTGCTTTAGTACAAGAACTTATCGGTCACAGCCCATGAATGGACTAACAATGTCTTGTCCTGAAAGGCTAGTTTCAGGGGCTGGGTTATTTATTGATCGAGCATCTCACGTGAAACCATCTACCCGGTGTTTGGAAGGTCCGTCGTTCCTAGCTTCAGGTCCATTCTTTCCCCCTACACCCTAGCCCAACTTGCGCTTTTGCGCCTCTGGTTCCTCGGTCAGGCACATAAATCGGTTCACTCACCCCACGGTGCCCTTCACTGAGTCATCTGGTTCGCTATATATGTACACCTTGCCTCGTAATCGCGACATTTTAATGGAGTAGGTCGGTTGGTTCTCTTTTTTTGGGCAATCTCACTCTACACCTCCAGTGTGGCGGGTACACTGTTGGTTGACATGGACATAGAATCCATAGCGAACCCTTTTTTGGCCTTCAAGGATGAATTAATGATACGGTTTCGGGTGTAAGCCGGGCGTTCATTTTAACACTGATGCACTTGTAATTACATTTGGTTATGGTTGATCCACGGTGTTGTCTCTCGTGTTGCCACTGAATTAACGGTTATTGGGCACTGTCTCTTATCCTCGTGTATTCGGCTGGAATCTCATGGATTACTCAATGAGACGGTTGAAGTATATTCAGTATCACCGTGGCACTGATGCACTTTGTTTTACACCTGATACCCCCGCATAATCCTTACTATGAGGCTATTTAGTTAATGCTTGCTGGACATAAATCTTCATTTTTTCCCCATTTTTGTCACCACCCCTTAAATCTCCAATAATTTAAAAAAGAGGCAGGAAAATTTCCAATAGTTTTCCCCCACTTAACAAACAAAACAAACAAACCACAAACAAACAAACCTTACCGCCTATTTTATCAATTGTCACAAAACAACGTTCTACTTAAAAACATTCACCACTCCTCCCCAAACGTCCATTCTTTGTTTGTTTGTTTGTTTGTTTGTTTTGTTTTAATTCATTCGTTCATTCGTTCATTCGTTCATTCGTTCATTCGTTCATTCGTTCATTCGCTCAATCGACCACCCATCCACTCACCTCGCTCATCCCGCTTATTCACACCCCCCCCCCCCCGAACTACACGACAAACAAATAAAACAAGTCCTGTCCCTGTAGCTTAAACCAAAGCATGACACTGAAGATGCCAAGATGGATCTTTTTTCCCAAGGACAAAAGACTTAGTCCTAACCTTACCGTTAATTCTCGCTCAACATATACATGCAAGTATCCGCACCCCAGTGCAAACGCCCTAAAACCCCTTGCCAAGGCACTAGGAGCAGGTATCAGGCACACTTCTGTGGCCCAAGACGCCACGCCCCGCCACACCCCCACGGGTACTCAGCAGTAATTAACATTAAGCAATAGGCGTAAGCCTGACTTAGCTAGGGCGATCAGGGTTGGTAAATCTTGTGCCAGCCACCGCGGTCATACAAGAAACCCGAATTAACCGTACACGGCGTAAAGAGTGGCCTCAGACTATTAAAGCAGATTAAGACCAAACTTCAACCTAAGCCGTCACAAGCCCAAGGTCCCCGAAGCCCAACCTAAAAACGATCTTAACACCAACGACCCATCCCACCCCACGAAAGCCAGGACACAAACTGGGATTAGATACCCCACTATGCCTGGCCCTAAATCTTGATGTTTCCCAAACACAAACATCCGCCCGAGAACTACGAGCACAAACGCTTAAAACTCTAAGGACTTGGCGGTGCCCTAAACCCACCTAGAGGAGCCTGTTCTATAATCGATAACCCACGATCCACCCGACCACTTCTTGCCAAAACAGCCTACATACCGCCGTCTCCAGCCCACCTCTGTGAGAGTACAACAGTGAGCCCAACAGCCCTCACCCCGCTAATAAGACAGGTCAAGGTATAGCCCACGAAGTGGAAGAAATGGGCTACATTTTCTAAAATAGAACACCCAACGAAAAGGGGCCTGAAACCTGCCCCAAGAAGGCGGATTTAGCAGTAAAGCGGGATAATCAAGCCCCCTTTAAGCCGGTCCTAGGGCACGTACATACCGCCCGTCACCCTCCTCACAAGCCCCACAAACCCACTAACTAATACAACTAACAGCCAAAGAAGAGGTAAGTCGTAACAAGGTAAGTGTACCGGAAGGTGCACTTAGCATATCAAGACGTAGCTACAACCCAAAGCATTCAGCTTACACCTGAAAGATATCTGTCACCTATCAGATCGTCTTGATAAGCCTACCCTAGCTCCACCAACCACAATCAAGAACCCACCACCTCACCCAACCAAAACATTCTCATCCAACCTAGTATAGGCGATAGAAAAGTGCAACTCGGACGCCATAGAAAAAGTACCGCAAGGGAAAGATGAAATAACAATGAAAACCAAGCACCACATAGCAAAGATAAACCCTTGTACCTCTTGCATCATGATTTAGCAAGAACAACCAGACAAAGCGAGCTTAAGCCTGCCACCCCGAAACCCAAGCGAGCTCGACATCACGGCCCGGATGGACTCAGCAGTTTTATAGGGATTGGTCCATGCACTAGGGGATGATCTCTCTCCCTCTGTGTGTGCATGTGGATGTATACATGTGATGGCATACTGAAAATGTGGGATCTGAGCATGACATGAATGGCATGGAATAAGGGGTGGATACTGTCCTGGGTTCAGCAGTAACAGTCATTTTTCTCCTTCTTGGTAGCTGGTGCAGTACTGTGTTTTTGACCTTTAGCCTGGGAACAGCGCTGGCAACACCGATGTTTTTAGTTACAGCTTAGAATGTTTTGGTCTGACCAAGGACTTTCTGAGCCTCATGCTCTGCCAGGGAGGAGGGGAAGCCGGGAGGAAGCAGAAACAGGGCACCTGACCCAAACTGACCAAAGAGGTATTCCATACCACAGCATGTCATGCCCAGGATGTAAAAACTGGGGGCAGTAACCCAGAAGAGTTAGTTCACAGCTTGGTCGTCGGGTGGTGAGCAGTTGTATCCTCTTCCCTTGTATTTCCCTGGCCATTATTATTACTGGTGGTAGCAGTAGTGATTTGTGTTGTACCTTAGTTATTGGACTGTTCTTATCTCAACTCGTGGGAGTTACATTCTTTTGATTCTTTTCCCTATTCCCCCCCCCCCCCGGAGTGGGGGGGAAGAAAGAGAGGGGAGAGAGTGAGCAAACAGCGTGATTTACGGCTTAAACCATGACATCTCCTTAAGTTCACCCAAACTCCTGGGACAGTTTTTCCACAACTGAAATTGTGGAGGGGGTGAGATTTTCTTCTTTTCTGTCACAGCTGCCAAGAGGTGCCTCGAGAGCATGAGGACTGTTTCTCTTGCAATTGTTTTGTCAGTTCCCCCTTCCCTAGTAAGTCATCCCAACTGCTTTTCTTCCCTACCTTCTAGTTTGTGACCGTAAGCCCCATTGTCCCAGCATCAGAGCAACCTGATGACGATGTGCTCTCCTGGAAGACAGGTGAAATTTCATGATCAGTGAGTCTAGTGTCTTGCAAGTCATTATTCTACACCTGGGTCGGAGGAATCCCAGGCACAGCTACCGGTTGGGCAGAGAAGAGATTCAGAGCAGCCCTCCAGAGAAGGACTTGGGGGTGTTGGTTGATGAGAAAATAAACATGAGCCAGCAGTGTGCACTTGCAGCCCAGAAAGCCAACTGTATCCTGGCTGCATCAAAATGAACACGACCAGCAGTTCGAAGGAGGTGATCCTGCCCCTCTACTCTGCTCTCGTGAGACCTCACTTGGAGTATTGTGTACAGTTCTGGTGTCCTCAACATAAAAAGGACACGGAACTGTAGGAACAAGTGCAGAGGAGGGCCACGAGGATGATCAGGGGACTGGAGCACCTCCCATATGAAGATAGGCTGAGACAGTTGGGGCTGTTCATCCTGGAGAACAGAAGGCTGCGTGAAGACCTCTTAGCAGCCTTCCAGTATCTGAAGGGTGGCTATAAGGATGCTGGAGAGGGACTGTTCATTAGGGACTGTAGTGATAGGACAAGGGGTAACGGATTAAAACTTAAACTGGGGAAGTTTAGATTGGATATAAGGAGGAAGTTCTTTACTGTGAGGGTGGTGAGGCACTGGAATGGGTTGCCCAAGGAAGTTGTGAAGGCGGTGCTCAAGGCCAGGATGGACAGAGCCTTGGGTGGCATGATATAGTGGAGGTGTCCCTGCCCATGGCAGGGGGTTTGGAACTAGATGATCTTAAGGTGCTTTCCAACCCTAACTATTCTATGATCCTACGATTCTATGATTTTCATGAAGTACATTGAAACAATAACCTTAGCCCAGGCCCCAAAGCCGATAAACACTAAAACAGAAAATACCGGCTGTAAGTAAGGTACGACATGCTGAAACTCTGAGATCAAGAGCAAGAACTCCGAGGGCCAATAAATCAGCATTGTGATGAGTGACTATTAATCCAAAGTAATGAATGCTTATCAGAATTACAATTAGATACACTCTGGTCAGATCTGTTGTTATCTCAACCCTTTGTGTCCCACGTTGGGTGCCACAAAGAACTGTCATGGTTTAAACCCAGCTGGTTAATCAGAACCACTCAGCCTCTTAGCTCAGTCCCCCCCTTCTTTCTCCCCCTGCTCCCAGATGGATGAGGAGGAGAATTGAAAGAATTTAACCCCCGCGGGTTGAGACAAGAACAGTCCAGTAACTAAGGTGCAATACAAAACCACTACTGCTCCCACCACCAATAGTAATAATGATTAAAGAAATAACAATGGGAGAGAATACAATTGCTCACCGCCCGCCAAATGATGCACAGCATGACCGGAGCAGCGATCTGGGCCTTCTGGGTAACTCCTCCCAGTTTATATACTGGGCATGATGTGCTGTAGTGTGGAATACCTCTTTGGCTAGTTTGGGTCTGGTGTCCTGTCTGTGCTTCCTCCCGGCTTCCCCTCCTCCCTGGCAGAGCATGAGACTCATCAAGTCCTTGGGCAGAGTGAACATTACTTAGCAACAACTGAAAACACTGGTGTTATCAGCGTTGTTCCCAGGCTGAAAGTCAAAAACACGTCACTGCACCAGCTACTAAGAAGGAGAAAAATGGCTGTTACTGCTGAACCTTTTCTACTCACCGTGTCAAAAGCTTTGGTAAGTGTCTTGGGTTCAGCAGTAGAAGTCATTTTTTTTTTCTCCTCGGTAGCTGGTGCAGCACTGTGTTTTTGACTTTCAGCCTGGGAACAGTGCTGATAACACCAGTGTTTTCAGTTGCTGCCTGGTAATGTTTTGGTCTGACCAAGGACTTGCTGAGTCTCATGCTCTGCCAGGGAGGAGGGGAAGCCGGGAGGAAGCAGAGACAGGACACCTGACCCAAACTGACCAAAGAGAGGTATTCCATACCACAGCACATCATGTCCAGGATGTAAAAATGGAGGGCAGAGACCCGGAAGGGTGGGGGTGCACTGTGGGGGGTGCACTGCTTTGTCGGGTTGGGATTGATGGTGAGGTACTGTATCCTTTCCTTGTATTTGCCTTGTCATTATTATTAGTAGTAGTAGTGGTAGCAGTAGTGATTTGTACTATACCTTAGTTACTAAACTGTTCTTATCTCAACCTGTGGGAGTTGCATTCTTTTGATTCTCCTCCCCATTCCCCTGGGACTGGGGGAAGAAAGAGTGGGGAGTGAGTGAGAGAGCGACTGTGTGAGTTTATAGAGGCTTAAACCACGACAGTAAGATCAACGAAAGTTACATAGAGTCCCTTGCTCTGTTCTCTACACTTCTCTTGCAGTTGTCTGAGAACAAATACCATGTCTGTGGTACTTCTATTTGCTCTGAAACCACATTGACTTTCAGGTAGAAGTTCTTCTGTGATAGCGGGTACTAATCTGTTCAATAGTATTCTTGCGAGGATTTTCCAGCAATGGAGAGGAAAGTTATACCTTGGTAGTTTGAGCAGTCTGACTTTGCACCTTTTTTCTTGTACAGGGTGATGATGATTGCATCACAGAGATCTGGTGGTAGTTCACCTTGTTCCCAACAGCGCACAACTAGCTCTTGAAATTTAGCATGGAGCGCTTGACCTCCATGCTTCCAGATTTCAGGTGGTATTCCATCGACCCCAGCTGCCTTGCCAGTTTTCACCTGCTGAATGGCCTTAAGAGTCTCTGTTGCGTTAAAGGGAGGGGGGAAGCTTACTGGCAGCTATCAGCCCGGGCAGCGTTCGCTATTTCGAACCTCACTGGGTCCAGTTTCACTGATAGTGCACCACACTGTCAGTCGAATCGTGCTCATGAACTCTCACGGCCACACTGAGAGATGGGGTCGCGTTCAGCGAGAGAATTACGATCGATTACCGAAACAGTGCAGTTTATTGATGCAACAGATACAGGTTCTTATGGATTGACGGTGATAGATACTGTCTGCAAAAGCACGTGCGAATAATGAATACAAGAATACAAGCGCTTGATAAAGTTAACACAGTATAGCTATAAAATATACAGATGACAGTAAAAGTAACTCTATAGAGATTCTAGGTTTTCCCGGGGAAGCACTGGATACAGTGCAAGTCTTACCCACAGGCGTCCCTATGGGGGGGGAAGAGAGGTCCAGCCTCGACCAGTCCCAGGAGTCGGTTGATGTTATCTTCCTCGACTCGTCCACGATGTTATCTTCCCCAATATCCCCCTCTCTCTTGGGTCATTTTATATTATTTTCACCTTGAAGGTGGAGCTTGAGTGACTCCAGTCATACATACTTTTATTACTATTGGTGCAAATCTCTCTTGCTTCACTTTTAAAGGTATATGACACCAAAAATTCAGAGTGCATGCTCAGTGGGAGGTGGTCTCTTTTTTTTGGGGGGGTCGCATTGGAGATGGGTGTGTATTTTAGCATGTAAATGCATTATAGTGACATTATAATGAAGCAAAGTTCACACTGAGGATGGCATTCTGTCAAAAGATGACAGGCTGCTGGCCCAGGGTAAGAAGTATGCAGCTTATTGGCTTTTGCGAGATCTCCACCTCACTCTACCACGCAGCTTATCAGCTTCTTGCACCATCTCATTCCCATCTTTTGCTGAAGTTAGGACAAAGCGTAACTGCGAGATCTCCACCTCACTCTACCCTTCATCTGTGTTGCCACGGGAACCGCTGTGGAGTGCACATTCCTGGCATACCAGGCGCGGCTGCATCTCGCCCTGAGAGGCCTTGAAAGTCCGTTTTTCCTTATGTGTGGACAATGCTACATTTCAAATATAAGTTTAATTCCTAATTATCCCATATTTCCTAATTATTCCACATAGTTGGGACTATATCCAATTTGGTTTTCACCGGTTATTGTGAGATGTGCTGAATTCCTGAGCCTTGGACTACACGGTTGACACTGAAGAGAGTTTGAAAGTGTTCAGACCATGGATTCAGGATGGAGATTTTATCTGTGAGAAGCTTTTGGCCATCTTTACTGAGTAGAGGACTTTGAACCTGATATGTGGGCCCATACACTGCTTTCAGAGTCTCATAGAATCCTCTGTGGTCACCCAAATCTGCACATAGTTGAGTTTTTTCTGCTAGGTTAAGCCACCACTTGTTCTGGATGTCACAAGTTTCTGTTGGAGTTTACTACATGCAAGGCGAAAGGCTGCTTTTCTTACATGACAGAATGGCTGAGCGAGGTGTGCTTGGTGAGCAGATATCTTCTTTGTCAACAATTCCTGGACTACTTGATTGTTTTCATCAAACCAGCCTTTGTTTTTCTTTGAGGAGAACCCTAAGGATACTTTGGAGGACTGCAAGATGCTATTTTTAATATGTTGCCAAAGCGCTTCAGGAGAAGAGTCTATGGGATGGTCTTCAAGCCTAGTTTGAAGGCTTGCCTGGAAACCGTCTCTCACTCCAGCTGTTTGAAGATTGTTAACTTTGAGCCTCCTCCTCGGAATGCCACCCCTCTTAGGTTTGGGCTTAAAGTGGAGGTTAAGTTTGCAACGCACAAGGCGATGGTCTGTTTGACATTCTGCACTAGGCATCACTCGGGTGTGACGGACATCACGAACATTTCTCTGCTGCACTAAGGCATAGTCAGTGAGGTGCCAGTGTTTCGACCGAGGATGCATCCAGGTTGTCTTCAGACTGTCTTTCTGATGGAAAATAGTGTTGGTGATGGTAAGCTGCACAAAATTCTAGCAAGAGGTGACTGTTGCCATTGCAGCTTCCAACACCATGCTTGCCTAATACTCCTTTCCAAGCTTCAAAGTTCTTACCTACTCAGGCACTGAAGTCACCAAGGACTATGATCTTATCATCTGCAGGAACCTTTTGAATGAGGTAGCATAGATCGGTGTAAAATTTGTCTTTTTCTGCAGGGTCAGCTTGCAAATTTGGGGCATATATGTTGAAGAGAACAACATATTGCTTGTTGTGTAGTGGGAGGCGTAAGGAGATAATGCGATCAGAATGACCTGTCAGCAAATTTTCAAGTTTAGAGGCAATGGAATTTTTCATCATGAAGCCAACTCCAGAAAGGTGGCTTCCAGTTTTGGATTTGCCTGACCAATAAAGTGTATAGCCAGCACCATGTTCTTTAAGGCTTCCTTCCTCATGAAGGCGAACTTCACTGAAAGCAGCAATGTCGATGTTAAGTTGTGACAGTTCGTGGGCAATTAGAGCAAAACGACACTCAGGACACCCACTATCAACTGCATCAAGCATGGTTCTGATGTTACAACATGCGAGTGTCAGTCTGGACACACCTTTGAAGGCAGGTGTATGCCTTTGTCTCTTTGTCTTTGGTTGACCGCAACAGAAGATGCCCGTTGGCCATGGCTAGCCAACCAGGTAGAGGGGGAGATGAGCTTTGATTAGGCCACCTTTTCTAGGCCTCTCTCCATGTAGAGCAAGCAGTGCTATCCTTGAAAAAGGCTGCTTGGTCATTCAGGATGTTGCTGAACAAGACTCTCATCTCCTGGGTCAATTTCGAGCGACCAATGTCCTGAACTGCCTGCATGCAGGGTTGGATCTGAGGCTTCCAGTGCACCTTTTCACCTGCCATTTTGTCCCTCACCTGTCGTTACAGGGCTTTACAAATGTGAGTAAACCCTTCGGGCCTGCACTGTGGATTTTTTAGGTGAGGCACAGTGTGGGCAGAACCGACCCCACCCTTTACACCTAAGGTTTATCTGCCAGGGCCTAGCGAGCTTGGACGGTGACAGCAAGGTCCTCAGGTCTTAGGTTTGGTTAGAGTATCCTTCTCTTAGATGGACGGTCTTACAGGGCTAAATGACCTCTATCTGCCTGGGTCTGAAATTAGAGTTGTCCTTCTCCTAGGATGGTTGCCTGAAAGCTAGTGAGCCCATCCTGCCCATGGACACACTTTGTCTGACCCTTCAGTTGAGACCTGTCTGGCTTGGGAAACCCTACTGGAGGCATGCGCCACCACCAGCATAGTTCTCAACCTCACAAGGGCACGCAAGCTCTTTCCCCATGACAAAGGGGTGTCCGTGAAAGAGAAAAGGGAAAATGCTACTTATTAAAATACAAAAAGCAGGTTCTGAACTCACACAAGGAGCAAGCCAGATGCAGAAGGAGGAAGCCCCAATTGACAGTCTTGCTGCATCCTAACAAGTTACAGCTCTGAATTGTTTGGACTGCCCCATGACTGCTTCCCATATTACTCCAGATTTATTAGCAATAGGAAGGTGTGTTTTGGCCCTATACATTAAGTAGTACCTTTGCATTTTCCTCATAATTTCTCAATTTCAGCAGTAGATTTTGTTTCTTCTAAGTTCTCTGATCAGATCCTGCCCAGCACTTGAGTCCATTAGGTTTCCTTTCATCTCCTCACCTCTTGGCAGATAGCCTCGGACTGTACAGAAACAAAGCATAGGCCATTTCAGCAAAGCTTTTCACGGCCTCCCCAAGACTTCTGTTTCAGTAAGAAGACACCCTTGCACCACCTCAGCAGCAGACACTAGTTCTGGTCTTCAGCTGAAAACCTGAGCACTGATTTACATCCTGACTCTGGGAGGCTCTGATTTTCCAGGTGAGCAGGACAAGAGAACTGCACATTCGAACAAAGGTAAATTTCAAACCTGTCTTTACCTGACCAGACAAGTGCAGAGCCCAGTCCTTCTGCCATAGGATTCCCACTGCAATCATTCTTTCAGGTGATTAGGCAAGTTTGCAATTATGCAAAATTAATAAAATGTGTACCAAGATTGTACCAGATTGGTACCAGATTTGACCAGCTGGTCAGAGGAGTTGTTGCTGTCTGGAAGTGACTTCAAATCACTGTCACTCAGCCAGTAAACAAGATTTACCCACACTAGTTTTCACCCAAATTCAGGGATACTTCACTTGAAGGGGTAAGGCCTGTTTCCCAGTAGCCCAGTGGAGCAGTTACGGAAACATCTCCAACTATCTGTGGAGAAAGACGAGCTGAGCAGATGAGACAAAAAATGCTTGCGTCATGGTTTAAGCCCAGCCAGTAACTCAGAACCACACAGCCACTCACTCACTCCCCCCCTTCTTCCTCCCCCCACTTCCAGTGGGATGGGGAGGAGAATTGAAAGAATTCGATTAGAACTCCCATGGGTTGATATAAGAACAGTCCAGTAACTAAGGTATAACACAAACCCACTACTGCTACCACCAATAATAATAATGATAAGGGGAATAACAAGGGAAGAGAATATAACTGCTCACCACCTGCTGACCAATACACAGCACGACCTGAGCAGCAATCTGGGCCTTTTGGGTAACTCCCCCCAGTTTATATACTGGGTATGACGTGCTGTGGTATGAAATACCCCTTTGGCTTGTTTGGTTCAGGTGTCCTGTCCCTGCTTCCTCCTGGCTTCCCCTCTGTGGGAGGTGAAGGCGATAGGATTTGCCCGATGAGCTTGAGCAACACTTTGAAAACAAGCTCTGAGGCCTTGATGCCGAACAAGCTTTGGGACGATAAGTTAGGATGTTGAAAGACAGGAAATATAACCAAACAAGCCTTGGGGTGATAAGCCAGGATGTTGATGTGACAAAGAATTTCAGTTGAAGTTCAGAGGACGTGGCAAGATGTGACACAAGAAGGTGGAACTGTCATTACGTGAACAGTGCGTGATCAGCATTGTGATTTGACTATTCTGCGCGTGTTTAACCTAGGGGATTTTCACAGATCCCAATGAGATTGAATGTGGCATGCTCGTCCATGTTGGGAAAGCACCGAACAAGGGGATAAAAGGGCTTGATTGTGATAAAGCTTTGTCTCAGTATCCTCACCAACCTGAGATCGTGTCACAATACGCCACAAATCACACCTTAAGTGGGGCTTGAAAATGACTAGCTGTCGATCCAGTGGCATAGCTCTGATGAACTACAGAACTGCACGCTGAGAGGAAGCGTATCCAGCGCGCTCAATTACCTATAGCAGGGTGAGGGTAAGTGGCTGAGAACAATGGGGACTGCTTTAACAAAAGAGCAAAGAAATGTTTTACAAGTCATTGATAATATTCTTAAGAAGTATGGGGAAAAGGTAGATGAGGGAGAATTGAAGTGTGCTCTTCTTTGGGCGTCAAAAGCTGACCCATCTATTAATTCCACTAATATCTAAATATTGCTAGCCACTTCCAACATAGGCTGTCCCCCAGCGTCGGAATGAGTGTGCATTTTTTGTCAGTATAAAAGCCCAAGCCTCATGTGATGCAGGAAGGCAGAACCTCATACCACCCAGGTCAACGTTGCCTCCACGGGGACATACGCTGAGGTTGAGCCTGCCGCCTTGCACTGTGATGATAATTCTCAGAGCTGGTTTCCTGATCGTCTTCACAGGGTCCTTGGGATTGGTAAGATAAACAAACATCAGAATTATCCTTTACTATATCCTTTACTATGTCTATATTTTCCTATATTAACAAAGGAGTTTGAGTTCTCTATTTTTCTCTCATTTTCTCTCACCTGGAATCCCTGAACTCTGGAACATAAATGGTGAGGAGGATGGGATTCCAGGTATGAGAGAGTGTGAGAGAAATAGTTGGGTATAAAGAATGAGTGGGGCCAGATAGTGGAGTACACCATTACCAGGTTATGCCACGCATTGAGAATGAAGACCTTAGGCCCACTGGAGGAGAGGATCTGGTTTGAGACCATCTTAAGAACTTCAACATTCACAAGTCCATGGGATCTGATGAAATCCATCCATGGGTCCTGAAGGAGCTGGCAAATGAAGTTGCTAAGCCACTGTCCATCATATTTGAAAACTCTTGGCAGTCAGGTGAAGTTCCCAATGACTGGAAAAAGGGCAATAAAACCCCAATTTTCAAGAAGGGGAAAATGGATGACCCAGGGGACTACAGACCAGTCAGTCTCACATCAGGGCCTGGCAAAATCTTGGAGCAGACTCTCCTGCAAAGCATGCTAAGGCACGTGAAAAACCAACAAGGTGTGTGGTGACAGCCACTAAAGGGAAATCCTGCCTGACCAATTTGGTGGCCTTCTATGATGGGGCTACGGAACTGATGGACAGGGGCAGAGCAGTTGATGTCATCTACCTGGACTCGTCCAAAGAGTTCAACACTGTCCCGCATGACATCCTTGTCTCTAAATTGGAGAGACATCGATTTGATAGATGGATCACTTGGAGGATAAAGAACTGGCTGGATGTCCGCACGCAAAGAGCTGTGGTCAAGGGCTCAATGTCTGGCTGGAGAACAGTAATGAGTGGTGTCCCTCAGGGATCGGAGTTCGGACCGGTCTTGTTTAACATCTTTATCAGTGACATAGACAGTGGGATTGAGTGCGCTCTCAGCAAGTTTGCCGATGACACCAAGCTGTGTGGTTTGGTTGATAAGTTGGAGGGAAGGAATGCCATCCAGAGGGACCTTGACATGCTTGTGAGGTGGGCTGATGCCAGTCTTACAAATTTTCACAGCTACAGGATGATCAGAGAAGAGATTCAGAGCAGCCCTCCAGAGAAGGACTTGGAGGTGCTGGTCGATGAGAAAATGAACATGAGGCGGCAGTGTGCGCTCGCAGCCCAGAAAGCCACCCGTATCCTGGCTACATCAAAAGGAGAGTGACCAGCAGCTTGAAGGAGGTGATCCTGCCCCTCTACTCTGCTCTTGTGAGACCTCACTTGGAGTAATGTGTTCAGTTCTGGTATCTTCAACATAAAAAGGAAATAGAACTGTTGGAACAAGTGCAGAGGAGGGCCACAAGGATGATCAGGGGACTGGAGCACCTCCCGTATGAAGACAGGCTGAAAAAGTTGGGGCTGTTCAGCCTGGAGAAGAGAAGGCTGCGTGGAGACATCCTAGCTATAAGGATGCTGGGGAGGGTCTGTTCATTAGGGACTGTGGTGAGAGGACAAGGGGTAATGGGTTTAAACTTAAACAGGGGAAGTTTAGATTGGATATGAGGAAGAAATTCTTCACTGTAAGGGTGGTGAGGCCCTGGAATGGGTTGTCCAGGGAAGTTGTGAATGCTTCATCCCTGGCGGCGTTCAAGGTGGGGTTGGACATAGCCTTGGATGGCATGGTTTAGTGGGAGGTGTCCCTGCCCATGGCAGGGGGGTTGGAACTCGATGATCTTGAGGTCCTTTCCAGCCCTAACTATTCTATGATTCTATGATTCTCTACATTCTAGTTTGTGACCGTCGGCCCCATCGTCCCAGCATCAGAGCAACCAGGTGATGATGTGCTCCCCTGGTTGATGGGTAAAATCTTTTCGCATATTCCGTAGCTCTGTTGAGATCCGGGGTTGAGAAGTCAACTCTTCTTCTTCTTCTTCTGATTCACGTAATAATAACTCCTGATCAGATGCTGTCCTGTGTACTAAGTGCATTGTTTCTTCATCTTTCTTGCCTCTTTTTTGCTTTTCCCTCTTTGTACAGGAGCAAGCGATATTGGTACAAATTGGTCCTCTGGTTTAGCTGCAGTGATTATTGCTGTGGTTGGAGTAGCTACAGTATCTGTTGCCAGGGTTTGGGTAGCTGTTGTACTTGTCGCTGGGGATAGCGTAGCTGCTGTGCTTTGAGTTGGAGTAGTTGCGCTGTCTGTTGTGGTCAGAGTTTGAGTAGCTGCTGTACTTGTCGCTGGGGTTGGTGTAGCTGCTGTGCTTGGAGTTGGACTAGCTGCGCTGACTGTTACTGTCAGAGTTTGAGTAGCTGCTGTACTTGCCACTGAGGTTGGTGTAGCTGCTGTATTCGGAGTTCGAGTAGCTGCATTGTCTGTTTCTTTGCCATCAGATTCAGACACATTTTTTTCCCTTTGAAGGTGCTGGATAGTGTTGAACAGGGCTTTGTAAGCATAGGCCAAATCCCAGCACGTTGCCATGATTTTTCTCTCTCTGGTATGACCAGGATGACAACATACCTCATTTAAGTGATTTATTAGTTTTTCCAGATTTTGCACTTCAGCAGTGGTGAAGTTCCAAAGCACTGGAGGGGCCCACTGGCCTAGATACTTGTCCATATTGTCCCACACACCCTGCCATTCATGACTATCCAGACACGGGGAAAATCTCCTGGTCCTCCTATACCGCCGCCTAACCCTAGACAAGACCCAAACCCGACTCTGCTTAACTTTCAAGATCAGATGAAGTGGTCAAGAGTAAAACACACTCTGTATGTGCGCCAACATGGCGATCCCCATCACAATCAGGAGGCAGTTCTCAAGGGTACCCAAAGGCCATTCAAAACCTTCTAAACTCTCAAATGATGCTGTAAATAGTCTGGTGGGGGGTGCTGGGAAGGTAAGGGAATGTCTTCTTCACAGGAGGAGGGGAAAAAAAATGTGTAATTGCTAAGCACTTCTATTATATTCCTCCCAAAGTATAGAGGTGATAAGCCCACTGGGAACACATAGCAGTCCAAATTCATAATCAATTACTCTCTTGTATTACAAGTCATTGCCATGAAGTACAGCAAAACAATAACCCTATCCCAGGCCCCCCAGCTGATAAACACTAAAACAGCAAATACCGGCTGTAAGTATGGTATGACATTCTGAAACTCCAAGATCAAGAGCAACAACTTTGAGAGCCAATAAAAAAGCATTGCGAGGAGTGACTATTAATCCAAAACAATAAATGCTTACCACAAATACGATTAGACACACTCTGGTCATATCTGTCTTTATATCAACCCTTTTTGCCCCACGTTGGGTTCCACAAAGAACTGTTGTGGTTTAAGCCCAGCCAGCAACCCAGAACCACACAGCCGCTCGATCACTCTCCCCCCTTCCTCCCCCTGCTCCCAGAGGGATGAAGAGGAGAATGGAAAGAATGTAACTCCCATGGGTTGAGATGAGAACAGTCCAGTAACTAAGGTATAACACAAAACCACTACTGCTACCACCAATAATAATGATAACGGAAATAACAAGGGGAGATAATACAATCGCTCACCTCCCGCCAAGTGATACCCAGCCTGACCCAAGCAGAGATCTAGCCCTTCCGGGTGACTGCCCCCTGTTTATATACTGGGCATGATGTGCTGTGGTATGGAATACCTCTTTGGCTAGTTTGGGTCAGGTGTCCTGTCTCTACTTCCTCCCAGCTTCCCCTCCTCCCTGGCAGAGCATGAGACTCAGAAAGTCCTTGGTCAGAGGAAGCATTACCTAGCAACAACTAAAAACATCGGTGTTAGCAGTGTTGTTTCCAGGCTGAAAGTCAAAACCACAGCACTGCACCAGCTACTATGAAGGAGAAAAATGACTGCTACTGCTGAACCTAGTACAGTCCCCTCTATCTGCCTGGTGGCAAAAGGTTGGGGTTCCTTAATTTCTTTCGCCTTGGGTTACTGGCTTGTTTCTCTTAGGGATGATAGAGTACAGCTCCACCAATCAATCTTCTCCTCAGATTCCCTTATACTCTTTAGCCTCTCCACTTCTTCCCATAGCTCTGCCACCATGCAGAGCCGATCATCTACTTGGTCCCATCTTGCACAGCTACCATCCAACATCAGTGACAGGCTCTGGCACTCGCTGTAGCCAGACACCTGGACAGCTACATGTTTTCAAGGGACCTCTGTCTGGGTCACCACATCCTTTCTGGCCAGCAGAGAGGACTTTGTTTTCTTTGCCTTCTGCTGAGAGGATACCATGCTTGAGCACCTTCTGGGTAACCACTGACTCTATTGCCTCTTAAGCTGTCCACGCTTCAACACCCTCCCCACTCAGACTTGTCTGCACAAACTGCCACACCTGTGCTCCCAGGGGGAGTAATTTATATGTTAGGTGAGTGGTGGTCGTAATTCCTGGCATCACCCCTATGAGTCGGCCGTTTGTATCAGCAGAGCTGCTGGCTCCTGGGCACGTCCTGGTAAGGACTTTGGGCTCGCTTTGTGGCTATTTAGATTCAGGAAAGAGACTCCTGGATACTACGTTTCCTACACTCCTGTGCTGAAGGAGTCCTCTCTGGAGCTACTCACCTAGGCAAATGACCATTGAAGGCCGCTGATGGCTGTTTGAATCTGCCACCCTCACTCCTGGCACTGAGAAGAAAAATAACTCTGTTCCAGCTGAAACCAGGACAGTATCCTGCCACCATCACTCCTGGTGCTGCCCCCTATCAGTCAGCTGCTCCCATCAGCAGAGCTGCTGGCTCCTGGGCAAGCCCTGGCTGGAATACCCTTTGGCTAGTTTGGGTCAGGTGTCCTGGCTATGCTCCCTCATGGCTTCTTGTGCCCCTCCTCACTGGCAGAGCATTAGAGACTGAAAGGTCCTTGATCAGGGTTAGTGCTACTTAGCAACAACTAAAACATCAGTGTTACCAGCATTATTCTCAAACTAAAGCCAAAATACAGCACTGTACCAGCTACTAGGAAAAAAAATAATTCTGTTCCAGCTGAAACCAGGACAGTGGGTACCTCCAATGTTTTGGAACTTCACCCCTGAACAAGTGTGGAATCTGGAAAAACTTGTAGAATATTTGGAAAAAAGTATGCTGTTGCCCTGCTATTCCAGAGAGGCACAAATCACTGCAACATGATGGGGTCTGGCCCAAGCCTACAAAGCTCTGCTCAACACTGTTAAGTATCCTCAAGAGGAAAAGAAGTTTTCTAGACCAGAAGGCAAAGCAACAGACACTGTGGCTACTCCAATCTTGGTAACAGACACTGCAGCTAAACCAAAGAACCAACCCATGCCATTATCAGTCACCTCTATGCACAAGAAAAATTGGACAAGAAAGGCAGCTCATTTAGTGAAGGAGGACAAAGCAGAGCCATCACAAGAACATGAGGAAGAGGCAGCACCAGAGGTAACATCTCAATCCCTATCCTTGACTGAGCTGTGCGATATGCAAAAAGATTTCAGCACATAATCACCTGGTATCTCCGATGCTGGGACAACGGGGACAACAGTTTCAAATTAGAGAAGCCAAGCAGCTGGGATCACTTGCTAGGCAAGGAGGAATTGACATGGCAATTGGGAGAGGGACACAAGACCTCAGCCTCTGGAGGGAACTCCTGTCAAGTGAAGGAAAGGTATTCCTTCAAGGAAGATGTTATATGTCGCCCAGGCAAGTAGACTGCAATAGAGAGGCATCCAGTACCTGAAGAAATTAGCCATTTTAGACATGATTTATTATAACTCAAACACTGAGCAGTCACCCACAGATCCACATGAATTCCAATGTACATGACCCATGTGGCACAAATTTGTACAGAGTGCGCAATAATAATATGGCAACTCATGAGTTGTAACGAGCTGGAGGGACAAAGCAGGACTGATGGTGGATGAAGTAACATAGAACCATAGAATACCAGATCTGAAGGGACATTAAGGATCATCTGGTCCAGGCTTTCTAGACAAAGCATGACCTAGATCTGTCAGATCTGGGAGTTTGAAGACTATCTCTCCCCTTCCCATTTCAGCTGTGAAAAAACTGTCCTGGAAATTTGTCATGGTTTAAGCCTCTACAACTCACGTAGTTTGCACACTCCCCCCTCTTTCTTCCCCCCGCTCCAGGAGGGATGGGAAGGAGAATCGAAATAATGCAACTCCCACAGGTTGAGATAAGAACAGTCCAGTAACTAAGGGATAACACAAATCACTACTGCTAACACCAATAATAATAATGACCAGGGAAATACAAGGGAAGAGGATACAACTGCTCACCACTCGACGACCAAGCCGTGAACTGAACTCTTCCAGGTTCCTGCCCCCAGTTTTTACACCCTGGGCATGACGTACTGTGATATGGAATATCTCTTTGGTCTATTTGGGTCAGGTATCCTGTTTCTGCTTCCTCCTGGCTTCCCCTCCTCCCTGGCAGAGCATAAGACTCAGAAAGTCCTTGGTCAGACCAAAACATTCTAAGCCGTAACTAAAAACACTGGTGATATCAGCACTGTTCCCAGGCTGAAAGTCAAAAACACAGTGCTGCACCAGCTACCAAGGAGGAGAAAAATGACTGCTACTGTGGAGACTAAGGCACAGACCCCGTTTCTGGTGATGAAACGAAATCCTTTATTATCTGATGGTCCAGGGTTGATATAGGCTTTCTGAAGTACCCACGTGTACGAGTGGCTAATACAATTGGTTTACTAGCACCACCCACGTGGGTCTCTTCACTTCTTCACTGGTGGATATCTTGCTCACTGGTTGCCTTGATTGGCTGCTTGCTTCTCGCTTCTCTCTTCCTTCTTATCTTGCCCACAATACTCCCAAAACTTTCCCATCAGCATTCCTCAGCTATCTCAAAGCTTTCCCAGGAGCTAGTCCAACTCAGAAATCCTTCACATTTACACCCACATCTCCCCCTTTTTGTTTTTCTAAAGACCTAACCTTCTTTAACATTTTATCCAGTACATCTTGCACACAATTTAGCATATAGGGAACAAGAAACCTAATACAAAGGAAAATATCAGTACAAGATCTTGCACAATACAAAGGAAAATATCAGTACAAGAAGTTTTACATTTCTACCATTCTACCCTTCTTGTAAGTAATACAGTAATAATGCTACTACTAGAGCAAGGTATCTCTACTAAACATTTATGAAATGGCTGTGTTACTAACTATGCTGAATTACAGAGTTGTTTGGCTCAGTGTTCTAGCTAAGTTCACCCATATGTCGAAGCTATTCCAGGGCATCCGTTGCATTGTCGACATCGATGTGCTGCTGATTACCCCTGGATTCTGCTTCCGTAACCGCAGGATGGTTCAAAACAGGCCGCAACAGCCGTGCGGGTATCCACCAAGGACCATGATCTGTGGAGACACAAGCATACCCTCGTCCCCAGGTTATTAGTGGATGCGGTCCTTCCCAGAGAAGCGTTTGTGGTGATTTTACCCAAACCTTTGGTTGACGAACCCCTATAGGATTAGGCAAAATTTTGCTGTGCGACAGGATATGTCTGGTAACAGCTACGGTCTCATTTCCCTCTCCAATCATCAAGAAATTTAATACATAAATTGCTTTATACAGTTGTGCCTGTGGCGATTCTCCTTTCATTACCCCTTTTTGTTTTTCTAATAACATATTTAGTGTTAGGTGGCATTGTTCAACAATGGTAGGGGGAGAGAGATAGTGCCTGGTTCGTGTCCTATTAATTCTGTTGTTCTCTGTCTGCCACGACACACTGTGTGTGCTATCTGTTCACAAATAGTAACTATGGTTTTGGAGAATTGGTATGGTAAAAAGATCCATTCTAGGACACGTAGTGGATCCTTTTCCCTTGAATCCCATTGACCTATTAATCCTTTGAGGGACCTAGGCCCTTGGATAACATACAGAGTAACTGGGAGCTGGTAATCTATCCTTGCAGCTTGTCGATTGGTTAAAGCCCTGTTAACTTGTTCAATAGCATACTCAGCCCCCGGAGTTAACTGTCGGGGTGAGCTGAGGGCAGGTTCTCCCTTCAGTAGTTCAAATAGAGGTCGAAGGGTATCGTCAGAGGATAGAACTGCTCACCACCCGACGACCAAGCTGTGAACTAAAACAAAAAACTCTTCCGGGTTCCGGCCCCCAGTTTTTTTTTACATCCTGGGCATGACGTGCTGTGGTATGGAATAACCTCTTTGATCAGTTTGGATCAGGTGTCCTGTCTCTGCTTCCCCCCGGCTTCCCCCCCTCCCTGGCAGAGCATGAGTCTCAGAAGGTCCTTGGTCAGACCAAAACATTCTAAGCCGTAACTATAAACATCGGTGTTATCAGTGCTGTTCCCAGGCCAAAAGTCGAAAACACAGCACTGCACCAGCTACTATGAAGGAGAAAAAATTGACTGCTGCTGCTGAACCCATGACAAGATGCCTTCTGCAGTTATATATTTCTAAACACTGTTGCCAATGCAATTTTGGTTTCCATTTGAGCAGAATGCAAACTTTCGGCTTAAAATGCCCAAATTAATTTGATATTTTCCCAGTATTTAGCCCAGATTCCAGAATGCAAAGAGAGTTAACAAGTCTCTCCCCCAGCACTGATGCCAATAATGCTGCTTGTGAGGCCTTTGGCATTAGAGATAGTCTTCAGTACTAGAGGTTGTCCTCACCAGCTTCGGGAGAGCCTTGGTAATGCAATGCTGCCTTCTGCTATTCCCTCTTCTTCCGAAGGGGCTGCTTCTGACAAAAGAATCATAGAATCATAGAATCATAGAATAGTTAGGGTTGGAAATGACCTTAAGATCATCTAGTTCCAACCCCCCTGCCATGGGCAGGGACACCTCCCACTAAACCATGCCATCCAAGGCTATGTCCAACCCCACCTTGAACGCCGCCAGGGATGAAGCATTCACAACTTCCCTGGGCAACCCAATCCAGTGCCTCACCACCCTTACAGTAAAGAATTTCTTCCTCAGATCCAATCTAAACTTCCCCTGTTTAAGTTTGAACCTGTTACCCCTTGTCCTCTCACCACAGTCCCTCATGAAGAGTCCCTCCCCAGCATCCCTATAGGCCCCCTTCAGGTATTGGAAGGCTGCTATGAGGTCTCCACACAGCCTTCTCTTCTGCAGGCTGAACAGCCCCAATTTTCTCAGCCTATCTTCATATGGGAGGTGCTCCAGAACAATGTAAAAGACTTAAAAAGTATCCTAAACTGTATCTTTATTACTTAATAGAGGGCAACCTTCAAGCCCTTGCCTTAACAGGGAAAGATGCTGGTTAGTACTGAAGATAACAGCTAACATGGCTTAAATAATTACAGTAAAGCATTAGAATGTATACAAACAAAAAGAGTGATTAGCCAGATGTATTCCTCGCCAGGAGGGAGCTATTCATCTTGCCTGTGGGAAGATGAGCGGCACTATGGATCTACCAAAACATATGAACCTTTATTCCATTTGCAGTCAATGTGAACAGAGCAAATACTGACAAAAAAATACATGAGCAAGCCACAGCCTCCTTTGAGAAAGCTTGTCTGGAAATGCTCACAGCATCAGTCTCTCTCTGATGAGACTTCAATTACACTATCTCCAGCATCTAATGGACAATTAAGTCTGATTTCACTCTGCAAATCACCTGAAAAACTCTTAATCATATTAAAGCACTACATTTCAGCCTGCAGAAGAGAAGGCTGTGTGGAGACCTCATAGCACCCTTCCAATACCTGAAGGGGGCCTATAGGGATGCTGGGGAGGGACTCTTCATTAGGGACTTGTTGCGTTAAAGAGTGTGGGGGGGAAAACAAACCCCTTGTTTTACTTTCGGATATGCTGCTATCGGTCCGACCATGTTCGCTTATATTGAACCTCTACTGGTCTGGGAGCCAATCCGACCGCGTTCGCTTATATCGAACCTCTAATGGTCTGGGTTTCAACCCGACCGCGTCCGCTTATATCGAACCTCTAATGGTCCGGGTTTCAACCCGACCGCGTCCGCTTATATCGAACCTCTAATGGTCCGGAGGCTAATCCGACCGCGTTCACTTATATCGAACCTCTAATGGTCTGGATTTACCGATAGTGACAATTAGATATCAAAACAGTATGACTTATTAACTAAATTTATTGGTGCAACAGGTACAGGTTCTTATGGATTGCCGGTGATAAATACTGTCTGCAAAAGCACGTGCATATAATAGTTACATGAATACAAGCGCTTGATAAAGTTGACACAGCTTAGCTCTAAAAGATACAGGTGACAAATAAGAATAACTCTATAGAGATTCTAAGTTTTTCCTAGGAAAGCACTGGATACAGTGCGAGTCTTACCCACAGGCGTCCCTATGGGGGGGGAAGAGAGGTCCAGCCCGTCGACCGGTCCCAGGAGTCGGTTGATGTTATCTTCCTTAACTCGTCCACGATGGTATCTTCCCTCAAATCCCCCTTTCTCTTGGGCTATTTTATATTATTTTTACCTTCAAGGTGGAGCTTGAGTGACTCTAGTCATACATACCTTTATTACCATTGGTGAAAATTTCTCTCGCCTCGATTTAAAGGTATATGAGACTAAAAATTCAGAGAGCATGCTCAGAGAGAGGTGGTCTTATTTCGGAGGGGGGTCGCACTGGAGAGGGGTGTGTATTTTAGTATTATAATGAAGCAAAGTTCACACTAAGGACGGTATTTTGTCAAAAGATGACAAGCCGCTGGCTCAGGGTGGCAAGTATGAAGCTTATCAGTTTCTTGTACCACCTAGTTCCCATTTTATCTGCTGAAGTTAGGACAGAGCATAACCGCGAAATCTCCACCTCGCTGTATCCTCCGCCTGCTACGGGAACCGCTGTGGAGTGCACATTCCTGGCATACCAGGTATGGCTGCATCTCGCCCTGAGAGGCCCTGAAAGTCCATTTTCTCTTATGTGTGGACAATGCTGCATTTTTAATATAGATTTAATTCCCAATTATCCCAAATTTCCTAATTATTCCACAGGACTGTAGTGAGAGGACAAGGGGTAACGGGTTCAAACTTAAACAGGGGAAGTTTAGATTGGATATGAGGAAGAAATTCTTTACTGTAAGGGTGGTGAGGCCCTGGAATGGGTTGCCCAGGGAAGTTGTGAATGCTTCATCCCTGGCAGCGTTCAAGGCCGGGTTGGACATAGCCTTGGATGGCATGGTTTAATGGGAGGTGTCCCTGCCCATGGCATGGGGGTTGGAACTCGATGATCTTATGGTCCTTTCCAACCCTGACTATTCTATGATTCCCTTCCAACACTTAAAGAACTTTGTCTGTACCTAAAAGGATTCGTACCCAATTTATAGTGCCAGTTAACTTCTGTACATCGTTTAGGGTGTTAACTTTGACATCAATCTTTAGCAGTTGAGGCACTACAGTCTGCTGGAGGATTTTCCATCCCAGGTATTTCCATGGGGGTTGCTGTTGTACCTTTTCAGGAGCAACAACTAACCCATGCTTTTCAAGGCAAGATTTAGTGCTGGAGGCAATTTCTGAAAGTTTCTGTGGTTCCTGACAGGCTAACAAAATGTCATCCATATAATGATAGCAAATAGCTGTTGGATATGTCTTTCTTACCTCTGATAATGCCTTAGCCACATATAACTGACATATTGTCAGACTGTTTTTCATACCCTGTGGTAATACAGTCCAGTGATAATGCTGTGCTGTTCCCTGATGGTTAACTGAGGGAACAGAAAAAGTAAACCTTGGAGCATCGTCAGGGTGTAGGGGAATAATGAAAAAACAATCTTTAAGGTCCATAATGACAATGTTCCAATTCTTTGGTATCATGGTTGGGGAAGGCAAACCTGGCTGTGTGGCTCCCATGTCCTCCATGACATTGTCAATTGCATGAAGGTCATGTAAAAGACGCCATTTCCCTGATTTTTTCTTAACTACAAATACTGGTGTGTTCCAGGGACTTGTGGTCGGAACCAAGTGTCCCAACTTCAATTGTTCTGTTACCAATTCTGTTAAGGCGTGGGTTTTTTCAAAATTTAGGGGCCATTGATCAACCCACACTGGTTTTTCTGTCAGCCACTTTAGTCTGATTGGAACATTCTCATCAATGAGCCCAGTTAAAAAGGCGATGTTGCTATCGAGACTCCCCACATGCTTAAGACATCCCTTCCCAAAAGGTTAAAAGGACAATTCACTATATACGGGCGGAGGTTCGCAGTACGCCCTTCAGGATCTATTATCTGGATAACCGATGCACTTTGACGTGATGTTGATATTCCTCCTATTCCTGTTAGATCCATTGCTGATGAAACTGTCTCCCAATTTGATGGCCAAAAGGAGGTGCCGATGACTGTAACATCTGCTCCGGTGTCCAGTAGGCCTTGAATTTTCATAGTGCTGAGTTTATGCTGGGGGTTTCGCACTTCACATTCGATGATTGGCCTCTGTTTTGTTAATGATTGTGTCCAAAAAGTGTGTGGCTTACCAGTAGACTCAAAGCCACCTGTTTCTCTGAGCATGTTTTCCTCCAAGGAGGCATTTACTGTACGTGCATGGAATAAGACGAGTTGGCATATACGTTCTCCCGGTGGGACTGTTATGGGTGGGGATGGGGTCCAGACCATTGCTTGTACTTGTCCTTCAAAATCAGCATCAATTACCGCAGGCAAAACAAAAAGACCCTGTAAGGTAACACTAGAATGTCTCAATAATAAGGCACCCAACGGACCTTTCAGTGCAAGCGGCACCTTTTGCACTTTGGTGTCTGTTATGTTTACTTCTGTTGCTGTGGGGACATCCACTCCGGCGCTTCCGGGGGTGGAGGAGAGGAGGAGTGCCAGACCCATGCCGTTAGCGAATTGGGATTGTGTGGGGCGGAGACTCCTTGTATCTGCGCGCGGCCCCGCGACGCGCTCCGCCTCCCGTTTCCCGAGACCGGAAGTAGTTGCCCGTCGGCGTGGTACTTTGATCGACATTGCTTAACATAGTGACTTCCCTTTTTGCAACATGGACAAAGGTTCAGGTCGCCATCTTGGCTTGCCTGAGGGCAGCAACACTTAAAGTGGCCGGGTTTGCCACACTTAAAACACAGCCGCTGTGCGGTTTGTAAAGCTGCGGCTGAATGCCCCCCTAAATTTTCATTAACGTGATCTATTGAGCCAATGCGATTACATGCTTCAATCATATCGATCAAAGTAGGATTTTTTAGCATACTCAACACTTTCTGACAGTCCGAGTTTGCATTCTCTATTGCAAGTTTCAGTAATAAGGCATCTTTAGCATCATCATCCTCTACTTGCTTATCAATAGTCGTTTCCAAACAATCTATAAATTGCATATACGGCTCGTCTTTTGCCTGTCTGATACCCGTGAATGCTTTTACGGATTTCCCAATATCTGGCACGTTAAGCATTGCCTTAAGCGCTAGTTCTGCCGACTGGCGTAAAATCTCTGGGGCCAGACGAGCCTGTAGCTGCGGCGTGTTAACAGGAGGATCCCCCATTTATTGCGGAATTCCGGCCCCTACGAGAGGGTCGCAGGGATTCCGACCAAGATTCCCAATCGCTGCTATATCGCATCGCTCCCGCCAATCTGACAAAAATATCGTTTTCTGGGTGGGGGTGAACAACATTTCGGCAATGGCTTTGATATCAAACAGAGTCATAAGGTCTCCCTGTAACGCAGTCTGTAAAAGGCTCCGAGTATATGGTGAGGCTAGCCCGTAGTGCATAACAGTCTTTCTCAGGTCTTTAATCAGTTCCCATCTTATCGGTTCCCACTCATTAGGTTGATTATTTCGCATTATTACAGGAAATGCTATATCAAAATGCTCCCCGTCTGCCGCAGCATCAACTTTCAATTTTTGCCAGCGTTTATGAGGGTCGTAATCTTCTCCACCCCAAGTGGCCACGGGGAGTACCGAATGGGGGGGGGGTGCGGTGGGGGGGTTTGCCGGCGGGGGGATCGCGGTGGGGGGGTTTTTCAGGAGGGTTGCGGTGGGGGGGTTTGTCAGGAGGGTTGCAGTGGGGGGGGGTCACTGCCAGGGGGGGCACTGTCGGGGGGGGCACGGTGGGGGGCGCGGTGCCATGTCTGTTAGTGGTGGCGCAGATGGCACCACCGGCTCCGGAGGGGCAGCGGCAGTCAGTTTGTTACGATAGTCAGCGACTGCGCCCCGCGATGGGCTCTGCAGCTTGCGAAGAGCCGCATAGAGTAAGTGCCATGTTGCTATCAGCAGAAAAACGCTTTCCTCCCCCCTGCCCGCAGCCTCCCAAAGAGTCTCTTTAGCCGAATCCCACTGCTCCAGCTGAAGCACCGTCTGAGAATCGAGATCGAATCCCCGCCCCCTTAAGCCATACAAGCAGGGCACGAATAAAGCCCTGTTGCTTTAAAATGTACTTTAGCAAAGAAACAATAGTCTTTTCTTCCACATACATCTGCGATCCCATCTTCCTGACCGCTCACCTTTTCCAAAGGTGCTTATTCTCCCGGGAGTACAGCTCTCTGGTCCGCTGTTTGACTCGTTCGGTCAGGTTCTCCACTGGGGCTCTTCATCCGCCTTTAAAGTCCCTGTTCGGGCGCCATTTGTGGAGACTAAGGCACAGACCCCATTTCTGGTGATGAAACGAAATCCTTTATTATCTGATGGTCCAGGGTTGATATAGGCTTTCTGAAGTACCCGCGTGTATGAGCGGCTAATACAATTGGTTCACTAGCACCACCCACGTGGGTCTCTTCACTTCTTCACTGGTGGATATCTTGCTCACTGGTTGCCTTGATTGGCTGCTTGCTTCTCGCTTCTCTCTTCCTTCTTATCTTGCCTACAATACTCCCAAAACTTTCCCATCAGCATTCCTCAGCTATCTCAAAGCTTTCCCAGGAGCTAGTCCAACTCAGAAATCCTTCACATTTACACCCACATGCTACTGCTGAACCCAGGACAAAATTCTATCAATTCAAAGAGGATATGTCCTGCTGCCCACTTGTACGGACCCACATCTCAACTATTGACAGTAAGTGCCCTGTTGTTCATGAGGGAGTATATAGAAGGTACACACCATGGGGTACCCTGTAATTTTATTTGCGGGACCATGGAGAGGACATGAGCAAGTGAAATGGAAAACCTACCTCGATCCTAGAGGCACAGGTATGTGAATTTCAAAGAAAACCAACCACAAATAAGGGTTATTCCAGGAGAGATTTTGCTCCAACCTCTGGTGGCCAGTTTCTCAAATGGAGAGGAAGAGCTCATTTTACTATGAAATCTATGGAAAGGAATTCTAATCCTTTTATACAAGAATTAAGTGGAGAATCTTATGGCCAGTATAAGAGGGGTCCTGCCTCCAGCCAGGTGGAGGAGAGGGACAACTAGATTTACTGAATTGGGTGGATTAGATGTCCTGGCACGTAAGACCCACAGGAGTATAAGGCTCTAGTAGACACCTGTGCACATTGTATCCTAATGCCAACAAGATATTAGAGGTCAGAACCGATTTGTAATTCTGGAGTGACAGGGGAATCCCAAGAACTAACTGTATTCAAAGCTGAAATCAGCCTGACAGAGGAGTGGCAAAAGCACACTACTGTGACTGGCCCAGAGTCTCCGTGAATCCTAGGCATGGACTACCTTAGCAGAGGGTATTTTAAGGACCCAAAAGGGTACCGGTGTGCTTTTGCTATAGCTGCCTTGGAAACAGAGGAAGTTAAGCAGCTCTCTACATTGCCTGGTCTCTCAGACAGAGAGTGAAGACTAACAGTAGACTACTGCGGCCTGAATGAAGTCACGCCAACATTGAGTGCTGCCATAACGAACTTGCTAGAACTTCAATATGAACTGAAGTCAAAGGCAGCCAAGTGGTATGAAACAGTTGCTATTCCTAAGGTATTTTTCTCAATTCCTTTGGCAGCAGAATGCAGGCCACAGTTTGCTTTTACTTGGAGGGGCATCCAGTACACATGGAATTGGCTGCCTGTCTTGGGTTCAGCAGTAGCAGTCATTTTTCTCCTTCTTAGTAGCTGGTGCAGTGCTGCATTTTTGACTTCCAGCCTGGGAAGTGAATATAAACTGGGGGCAGTTACCCGGAAGGGCTAGATCACTGCTCAGGTCGGGCTGGGTATCGGTCAGCGCGTGGTGAGCTATTGTATTCTCTTCCCACATACACCACTGGGAAAGCACATAATACATCTGCATCTCCCACCCATTTCATTTCTCCCTTTACAGCTGCCCATTTATCATGAGGATCTGGGAGATATAAATCAGGCTCCTTTTCCGGATCAATAGGCCCTGGGTCAAAAGGAGTATCCAGGTCAGCATCAGAAGTATCAGGTGGTAGAACCGCAGAAGCAGCAACAGCAGTATGATGAATCTGCACAGGCATCTCATAAATACGTTCTGGAGTTTCATTTGTATCAGCCATGTTAGCGTTATCAAGTGCAATTAAAAATTATCCTCCCGCAGGATTCAGGTGATCTGAGAGTACTGTAATTGATTCAGTTTGTGAAAGGTCATGATCTGCTACCCGTGGCTGAAGAGAGCGCAATGCAGCAAAAATGATGCACCAGGTAATTAAATAATCAGGATTAATATCATGGTCATCGAATTGTACAGTTTGTAACTGCTGTCCCACATGCTTCCAATCCCGCATTTCATAGGAATCTGTGAAAGGGTTGTCTTCATCCCTGTCCTCAGTCTTCGCAGCTGCGGCGGAGACCGGCGGAGGTTTGGGGGGGTGGGGGGGGGGCACTGGGCTCCACTATCTCATTTTTTGACTTCAGCATTTCTAAAATAGTTCTCCAAATGACTAACAATTTTTTTCGCAGTGTCATTGCCTTTTGTGGCTGTGTCCCACAATTTAAGTCCTGCACTATCCCACAAGAAGACCTCAATTACAGTGGACTCAACAATCTCTGGATAACGCGTCTTCAACCATTTCAACATTAACTTAGAGTCTGTCTCCTTAAAGGTTGCTCCCTTCTTCTTAAGAAGGACTGAAAACATCGGTAAAACGGAGGCTTCCTCCTTAGTGATATTACCCCCCCGTCATCCCCTTCCCGGCTGCTCACCTTTTCCAGGTGATTGTTTGTGTCCGGACCTCTTCGGTGCTCCCCCACCAGCCTCCTCACCTCTCCCAGGTGATAGGCTTGCACCCGGATGTCTTCGGTGCTCCCCCACAGGTCTCCCTTGAGTTCAGCCGAGCTAGGCCACTGGTCATCGACTCCAATGATTTAGCCTGTGTTCCTCCTGTTCGGGCGCCATTTGTGGCGTATCAAAGACAGATTCCAGTTCTGGTGATATCCGAAGACCTTTATTACACCTCTCGAATCCCTTTTCTAGTCTACTAAGCGCTAAGCAGTAATTTTCCACTCTTCTTACTTCCTTGTCATCATGATTCATCAAAACCACTAAGGGTTACAAATATTTACATTGTTTGGTCTGTTTTTGAGTTGCACATCCTGCTTTATCTTGCAAATTGCCTGCTTTGTTTTGCTAACTGATCTTGACCCTTCACTGTTCTCTTTAGGGTTCCCAAGGCTTAAGCCCAACCAGGGCAATAACACCTGGGTCCATTTTGTTAACTATTTCTGTCCCGTTACCCACACCCTGGAGTCGGGCCACTGAGGAACACCAGAACAACCAAGAGGAGGATAATAAAGCTGCTAAGCCTCTAAGCTGACCCCTGAGGGGTGCCACTTGTCACTGATCTCCTCTTGGACATTGAGTCATTGACCACAACTCTTTGAGTGCGACCATCCAGCCAATTCCTTACCCACCAAGTGGTCTATCCATTTAGAGTCAAGGATGTTGTGTGGGACAATGTCCAGTGTCTTGCACAAGTTCAGGTAGATGACATCAGTTGCTCCTCCATTATTCACCAAAGCCATAGCCCCATCGTAGAAGGCCACTAAATTTGTCAGGCAGGATTTCCCCTTAGTGAAGTACGTATGTTTCCAGCCATCCAGTGGTTGCTTCCACCATGGTAAGCACATGTCCTGGCTTAAGCCCAGCTGGTGACTCGGAACCACACAACCATTCTCTCACCACCCCCCTTCCCCCCTGCCTCCTCCAGGCAGGATAGGGAGGAGGATCGAAAGAATGTAAATCCCACAGGTTGAGATAAGAACTTTCCAGTAACTAAAGTTTTATATTAAACTGCTACTATTACAAATAATAAGGTAAATAACAAGCAGAGAGAATATAAAACTAAAAAGAGAAAGGAAAAAAACCCAATAAACACAAGAGATGCACGATACCACTGCTTACCACCCACCAAACTATATCCAGCCCGACCTGAGCAGTGATCTGGGCCTTCCAGGAGACTTCCCCCAGTTTATATACTGGGCATGAATTGCTGTGGTATGGAATACCCCTTTGGGTAGTTCGGGTCAGCTGTCCTGTCTCTGCTTCCTCACGGCTTCTTGTGCCCCTCCTCACTGGCAGAACATGAGAGGCTGAAAAGTCCTTTATCGGGGTAAGTATTACTTAGTAACAACTAAAACACTGGTGTGTTATCAGCATTGTTCTCAAACTAAAGCCAAAACACAGCACTGCACCAGTTACTAGGAAGGTGAAAAATAGCTTTTACAGCTGAACTCAGGACAGTACATTAGAAAGATATATTAAGAGAAGAAGGCAGCATTCTGCTGACAGGCAGGGTACTCAACAAAATGACCACACACTAGCTATATAACTTTCACATATTATTAAACAAGCACACTAAAGTGAATAAGCACACTAACACAAATCGGGTATATACTTCTATATAGTGAATAAGTACAATAAAGCAAATCAGAGATAAAGTACAAAGGAAAATTAGCAATGCATCAAAACATTACTGCATAGAGAGAATAGTAATTAAGAAGAAATACATAACCAATCCAGCCTTCTCTTCTCCAGGCTGAACAGCCCCAACTTTCTCAGCTTGTCTTCATATGGGAGGTGCTCCAGTCCCCTGATCATCCTCGTGGCACTCCTCTGGACTTGTTCCAACAGTTCCATGTCCTTCTTATGTTGAGGACACCAGAATTGTACACAATACTCCAAGTGAGGTCTCATGAAAGCAGAGTAGAGGGGCAGGATCACCTCCTTCAACCTGCTGGTCACACTCCTTTTGATGCAGCCCAGGATACGGTTGGCTTTCTGGGCTGCGAGCACACACTGAAGCCGGCTCATGTTAACTTTCTCATCAACCAGCACCCCCAAGTCCTTCTCCACAGGGCTGCTCTGAATTTCTTCTCTGGCCAATCTGTAGCTGTTCCTGGGATTGCCCAGACCCAGGTGTAGGACCTTGCACATTGTTGACCTTCATGAGGTTGACATTGGCCCACCTCTCAAGTGTGTCAAAGTCCCTCTGGATGGCATCCCTTCCCTCCAGTGTGTCAACGGAATCACACAGCTTAGTGTCATCAGCAAACTTGCCGAGGGCGCACTCAATCATAGAATCATAGAATAGTTAGGGTTGGAAAGTACCTTAAGATCATCTAGTTCCAACCCCCCTGCCATGGGCAGGGACACCTCACACTAAACCATGTCACCCAAGGCCTTGAACACCACCAGGGATGGAGCATTCACAACTTCCCTGGGCAATCCATTCCGGGGCCTCACCACCCTTACAGTAAAGAACTTCCTTCTTATATCCAATCTAAACTTCCCCTGTTTAAGTTTGAACCTGTTACCCCTTGTCCTCTCACTACAGTCCCTAATGAAGAGTCCCTCCCCAGCATCCTTACAGACACACTGCAGATACTGGAAGGCTGCTATGAGGTCTCCATGTAGCCTTCAATACCACAGTCCATCTCACCAAGAACGATGTTGAACAGAATCAGTCCCAGCACTGACCCCTGAGGGGCACCACTAGTTACTGCTTTCAAGGTGAACACAGCTGTTGACCACAACTCTGCATGTGGCCATCCAGCTGATTCTTTGACCACCTGGTGGTTCATCTGTCAAATTGATGTCTCTAAAGAGAATGGTTGTGTGGTTCGTAGTTACCAGCTGGGCTTAAGCCAGGACATGTGCTTACCATAGTGGAAGAAACCACCAGATGGCTGGAAACATACGCTGTGCCCCACACCGCTGCCTGGAACACTATCCTGGGCCTTGAGAAACAGATTCTGTGGTGACATGGCACCCCAGAGAGAACTGAGTCAGACAATGGGACTCATTTCCAGAACAAACTTACAGATGCTTGAGTGTGGGTGAAGGGATAGAAATAGTTAATGAAATGGATTCAGGCATTACTGCCCTGCTTGGCTTAAGCCCTGGGAACAGTGAAGAAAATACCAGATGCTACTGCCCTGGTCTGGCCTATGCCTTGGGAACTGTAAAGACAACAATGAAGGGTAAAGATGGTTAGCAAAACAAAGCAGAGAGTTTGCAAGATAAAGCAGGATGTGCATCTCAAAGACAGACCAAACAATGTGAATATTTGTAACCCTTAGTAGTTTTGCTAAATCGGGATGATAAAGGAGTGAGAGAGTGGAAAGTTACTGCTTAGCACTTAGTAGAATATAAAAGGGATGCAGGACGCAAAATAAATGATTTCGTTTGTAACCAGAAACGGGGTCCTGCCTTACTCTCCACAAATGGCACCCCAACATGGGGCTTAAAAGGCGGATGAAGAGCCCCGTGGAGAGCTGACCAAATTAGTCAGGCAGCGGACCAGAGAGCTGTCCTCTCGGTAAAATTCGCACCTCTTAAAAAGGTGAGCAGTCAGAATTATGGGTTCTCAGCTTTCAAAAGAAGAGAAAACAGTAGTTACTATGTAACCAGCATTAAAGGGTCTTTTGGCTACACGAACGTATCACCTGGGAGAGGTGAGGAGGCTGGTGGGGGAGCACCGAAGAGGTCCGGACACAATCACCTGGAAAAGGTGAGCAGTCAGGAACGGGACTATGGGAGGAATATTACTAAGGAGGAAGCCTCCGTTTTACCGATTTTTTCAGTCCTTCTTAAGAAGAAGGGAGCAACCTTTAAGGAGACAGACTCTAAGCTAATGTTGAAATGGCTGAAGACGCGTTATCCAGAGATTGTTGAGTCCACTGTAATTGAGGTCTTCTTGTGGGATAGTGCAGGAGTTAAATTGTGGGATGCAGCCACAAAAGGCAATGACACTGCGAAAAATTTGTTAGCCATTTGGAGAACTATTTTAGAAATGCTGAAGTCAAAAAATGAGATAGTGGAGCCCAGTGCCCCCCCACACACACCCCGCATGCCCCCCAGAACCTCTGCTAGTCGCCGCCGCAGCTGCAAAGACTGAGGATGGGGATGAAGACGATCCTTTTGACCTGGGCCCTGTTAATCCCGAGAAATAGCCTACTCTCAGATCACCTGAAACCTGCAGGAGGAAATGTTTTAATTGCTCTTGATAACGCTAAAACTCCAGAACACACTTATGAGGAGCCTGTGCACTTTCATCAGACTACTGTTGCTGCTCCTGCGGTTCTACCCCCTGATAATTCTGATGCTGACCTGGATAGTCCTTTTGACCCGGGGCCTGTTGATCAGGAAAAGGAGCCTGATTTATATCCCACAGATCCTCATGATAAATGGGCAGCTGTAAAGGGAGAAGCGAGATGGGTGGGGGATGCATATGTACTGTGTCCTTTCCCGGTGGTGTATGTGCCAGATCGAGACCAGTGGGAAGGTCTCTCGTATGCTCTTATCAAAGATATCAGGTGAACGGTGATATACAACTCATTTTATATAGTCTCTCTGCGATACTTATGTACTAGAGGTTGGCAAATATAAATATGTCCGTGTTTCTACCGACCCTTGCAGACCTTGATAGATACTGCTGGCCACTTCTTCTGATGTAGGCTGGCCCCCTGGGTTGGAATGAGTGTGCATTTTGGTCAATATAAAAGCCCAAACCTCATGCAATGTGGGGGAGGCAGAGCCTCCACGGGAATGCCCACTGAGGTTGAGCCTGCTGCCTCACACTGTGATGATGCTGCTCGGAGCTGGTTTCTTGATTGTCTTCACAGGGTCATTGCACCATGTTCTGTACGTGGGACCATGTAGTGGGAGTAATGATTGTCTGGATTTTGTGTTTCAAAAATTGTAGTTGCGTGGAGTGTGCTTCTGGGATTCCATGCGTACGTGTGTGTGTGCGTGTTGAGGGCAGACGGTGTCCTGTGTATTTTTTTGTCATCGTGTTCGTGTAAAAGTTTTTAATGGGTATCAGATTAACATTTTGGGCAAGAAAGGGTTAATGCAAAAGTGCACTTGCCTGTAGGTATTTATGGCTGCTGCTGAGCAGGCTGGTATTTGTAGCCCTGCAAAGCAGGGTGAGTGACTTGGGAGAAGGGAAAAAAAAAAAAAAGTTATTTGATAGAGCTTGGTAACCATGTTCAAAAGAAGCTGCCCTCCGATTTGGCTCCCAGTGCTCCACCAGTGGAACAGCCAGGATGGACACCGGAGCCATGGAGAGAAAAAAAAAAAACAAAAAAAACAAAAAAAAAAAAAAACAAACAACCAAAAAAAAAAAACCTCTTCATCTATTGAAGTATTGGGGCAGTTCATAGAGACACCACAAACAAAGCCTGAAGAGGCCTGCAATATGGGAGGAGCTTTGCTTAGTGTGTTTAAAGTAACCTTGGGGTGAATCCAAGACTTGGAGGAACAGACAGATTGATTGAAACAAGAACTGCTAACTGAAAAAGCGAGAGGGGTAGTGCAACCACAAGCTTTACCAGCTACCACCCAAGCAGCATCAGGGTGGCAGAAAAAAAAAAAAAAACAACAAAAAAGAGGGTAATGACACAGCAAATTCCTTCACCGTTAACACTGTGCAGTTTACTTCTGCAGCTGCTTCACATTCCTTTTTTTATCAGAATGCCTCTGCTTTAAGGAATCACTTTAACCTGTCTTCTTCTCAAGAACTGATAACCTGGGGGAGGGGGTATATTTGTGTCCTCCTACCCACAGGTCCATGGCAGCTGCCTGCAAATTTTGTCAAGCCTTGCCATGAGCTGGACAGACGAGTGGGAGAACCCAATGCTTCAGCTATAAGAGCAGACCGTGAATACCTCGAGCAGAATAAGAGAGAGGAAGAGAAAAATTAATGATTGCAAAACATCACTTGGGGGCAATTGAAAAGTAACAGCTTGAATATGTGTGCTTGTAAAGTAGCTGTGATAAATGTAAATAGTTAATTTGCTGATAAATTGTAATAAACTTGAATGATTAATTTGCCAGTTGACTTGGAGAGCAGTGTTGCAGGGCTGTGGGGTGGAGATGGCCCTTTTGCAGTGTTACAAGGCTGTGAAGTGGAGATAGCCCTTTTACAATGTTTGTGTTGTAATTCTGTGATGTGATAATGAGATTTAGTAGTTCCCCTAAAAACAGTGTCTCCCCTACATCTGATAGCTTTGTGTACTCCTCATCCGCGCATCTGGCTTGCTTATTGCTTGCCAACTTGCAGACATGGCTGGAGGCATTCGACCTGCTAAAGGTGAAAAGTGCAGCCTGAGGAAGACCACTTACTTCATCTTGAAGACCCCTGCCCACAAGAGGAAGACTTCTTACTTCATCTCGAATACCCCGTCCCACAATTATCGGAAGGCAGTGCGCAAGCGCCAAAAGAGGAAGGAGCTTATGATAATGAGTACCTGAACTAATTGTAATATCCCCGCTTGTGTAATAAATACCTGCTCGCTTAACCCACCCGGTGTGCATGTTGGTGGAGAGGAGACTCCCCACGCACCCAGTGCTGCTTTGCACCCATCACTGCTTTGCTTACTGCCTCTTTGTATTATTTTACAATAAATTACTTTATTTTTATAATTTGGGCCTTGATCATTTATAACAATTTGGTGACCCTGACGTGATCTCTAAGTGGTCTCCTGGATTGGGTCTCCCCGAGAGGCGCCCCACAGACTGTTACTGTGGCTCGGGAAGGATACTAATTGGGGCTGACCCTCAGAGATCAACAAACAAAGAGAGGCAATAAGCAAAGGAATTGAAGCTTCAAGATGGGGAAGGAAACTGCAGTATAAGTCACCCGTAATTCTGGTGCACGAGACCCGAACGACGACCCAGGAGAGGCATGCGACCACGGAGAGTCGTGAGTAGACCAAGAGAGAGTCATACTCCGTTCGGTGGGGTGGGATTCGGTTGCCTGTGAATGTGAGAGTGTGAATGAGATGGAGCAAAGTTCTGAAATGTGTCAGAACGAAAAGTCCGAGGTGAATCAGGGCAAAGCTCCGAAGCGAGTGCGGAGGTCTTCTAACCGCGGTTCTAATCTCCCGCGAGGGACTTGGCCTGTGAAGGACCGAAGTGATTCTTATAGGATTCGTGGGTGGGTGATAGGTCCTAAACCCCCTACAAGGTACTCTCACTGGCAACCAAGGGCTAGGGGAATTGCCACAAATTCCCGGACCAAGGCGGGGGGGGGAATTGCCACAAAATTCCCCCATTTTATTTTTTTTATTTTAGCCGATCGGATAATTAAATGGGTCAAAATAAAAGTCGAGCTTGTAATCAAGGGAAAGACTCCCAGGGAGGTTGTAAAAGTTGTAATAGACTGTAAAACCAGAAAAGAGTAAAAAAAAAAAAAAAAAAGGGGGTCAGAAAATAAGACCGGATGGGACTTTAACTCTGCTCGGCTGCAGGACCCGCTGAGGACAGGGCTCCCTAGGGCCCTTGGGAATTTTTCCTGGAGGGACCCTTCGACTCATTCGGTTCTCTGTGGGAGCAGACAAGGGCCATCTTCATAAAAGGTGCTCTTACAGCAATGATTTCAGTTTTGTGATTTTTAATACTGGTGACCGGATGCTATAACTGTGTTATTAGTTGTGAATTTTAGTCTCTGTCTCTGTCTCAAATGTTGTGTGGAGTGTGTCTGTGGGATCCCGCGTGCATGTGTGTGAATGTGAGATTGACAATGGGATATCAGCAGAGTGGAGAAATCTTGAAAGAGTCCTTTGGGGTACGTTTTAACACATTGGAAAGAACTGGGAGGGTCTCCTGGGGGCTCGGTGATTAGGAAAGCATTGGTGGAATATTGTGGCCAATGGTGGCCTTTATGTACTTTGGAATGTTAGGAAAGGTGGACTAAAGATGGAACTTTGAACTGTGATGCACTGTTGCAATTACTGTTGGTTTTGGGGTAGCAAGGAAGATGGGATGAGGTACTGTATGGAGATGTGTTTTTCACTTTGGGAAACCACCCGGAGTGATAGAGTGCGAAATTGGTATAGCTCCATTAGATTCCTTGATTTTGGCTTTGGAAAAGGACAGGGAAAAACTGAAGGTTAAGATGGAGAGAAGTTGTTCAGCTTGTGATATTGGAGAAAGATACTTAACGTTAAAAACAGTAATCAGGAAGGTAGGCTGGAAAATTTTAAATTAAAGCTAGGGAATAGAGAAAATAAAGTGGAATTTTTAGTGAATACAGGAGCAACTTATTTGGTGTTAAATCAAAAAAATATGAAAGGCATAAAAACCTCTGGATTTATTGAAGTATTGGAGCAGTTTGTAGAGATACCACAAACGGGGCCTGGGGAAGCCTGCAACACTGAACACAGGGGGAGTCCTACTTAGTGTGTTTAAGATAACCTGGGAATGAATCGAAGACTTGAAACACAAACTGCTAACTGATAAAGAGAGAGGGGTAGTGCAACCACAAGCTTTATCAGCCGCCACCCAAGCAGCATCAGGGTGGCAGAGAGAGAGAAAAAAAATGGGTAATGACCCATCAGACTCCTTGACTGTTAACACCGTGCAGTTTGCTTCTGCAACTGCCTACTTAACATTCTTTTTTTGCTTTAAGGAATCACTTTAACCTGTCTTACTTCTCAAGAACTGATAACCTGGGGGAGGGGGTATATTTGTGTCCTCCTACCTATAGGTCCATGGCGGCTGCCTGCAAAGTTTGTCAAGCCTTGCCATGAACTGGACAGATGAGTGAAAGAACCTGATACTTCAGCTATAGAAGCTGACCATGAATACCCCAAGCAGAATGAGACAGAGGAAGAGAAAGAAGAATGATTGCAAAACCTTACTTGGGGGCAACTGAAAAGTAACAGTTTGAATATGTGTGCTTGTGAAGTAATTATTATTAGGGGCTGTGATTTTGTGTCTAAAACCACCTATACTTAATAGTCAGTTGCTAATAAGAAATTACACCTTGTATTGTATGGATTTATCACTTATAAAACAGATGTTAGAGCATACAAATGCACAGCAGCTGCTAGAAAATGCTAAAGCAAAAGCTACATGAACAGACCCACTGGGGAACTAAGGCACTATGTGACCAATTTTTGAAATCTTATGGATGTATTGGCATTGTTGAAATAGCTAAACAAGTTACCAAAGGATGTCTGTTCTGTCAAAAAGTTAACAGGAAAGTGATGAGACAAGTACCTTGGAGTGAAGGAAGAATATTGATTATATAAATTGGCAGGAATTCCGCAGGTTTTTCCCTTGTGTTGTGAAGTAGAGACAGAGATACCTGAATTACCTAAAGTAGAAGATATCAATGAGATACCTTGTGTGAAACATCCTACATCTGGACATTTATGTTGGGTTGTTTGCCAATGTTTAGATTGTAATTGAAAATGGTCTTGTGTTTCATTTAGAAGACAGCCTTATTGTATGCAATGTCGAAATAACCCAATACCTACTAGGGAACAACAAGCTAAGACAGAGATCTGTAAACTGTTTTGTGGATGGGAGTTGTTAGTACCTGAAACTTGGGAAATCTATGAAACAGATTGGTATAAGGTTTTAAGAAAGTGTTCTATAAAATTTGCCTGGAAGCGGGACCAACAACGAAATAGGTGGAAATACCAGGGATTTTAAGGGTTGATTAGCACATTAGAATCTAGAATTTTATTTTGTAAGGCTCAGCTGTCTCTAGTAGGAACCCCCACTCTATAAAGACTTCCCATCTCTATAGAGTCCCTATACTCAAAATTGATAAGGGGATCAAGATTTGGCATAAAAAGCTCATGGTGGACGTTATGTCAGAAAGGAATTAAAACGCCAGAACCTCCTGAAGAATACCACTGCTGTCGAGAAGAGACAATACCTTGTTGCTCCCTCCAAAGGAGTAGACAAAGGAAGACAGAGAGGTACTATTGTGGAGCTATAATTTCTGGTAACCAAGTGATTAAACTAAATAAAAAATCCACAACATCTATAAAATGAGTAAAGTTCCAATTCTCTTGATCCTAATTTACTTTGAAGGAATATTCGGAAATCAGAATCATCAACCTTTCAAATGGACCCTTATGAGATGGGAAGACCAAATTATGATTGGTCAAAATATTATGGCTGGATCACCCAGTTTTTCTGTTCCACTTTGCCAGTTAGCACCTATACAACCATGTGTAAATCAAAAACCTTATTACTTTTGTCCAGCCTCTAATGCAGGAAGAGGATATTGTAATTATCCTAACGAATATTATTGTGCATATTGGGACTGTGTTACAATTGCTTCTCATTGGACCCCTTCACATAGAGATAAGTTCCTGACAAGGATGTGGGGACCCCCTGGATGTACACCTCCTCCAGGTAGCACAGTTCATGGCGCGGGCTTATGGGGAACCCATATAGACCCACGTCAACTTAGTAATTGTAAATATTTAATTCTCCAAGTTCTACAACCCGAGAACTCAGGATGGATAACGGGCAGAACTTAGGGAGTCCGGTACTGGGAATCTGGCCAAGACAGGGGAGGTCTAATTCTTATTAGAAAGGGAAATCTCCAACAAAAATCCCAGGCGATAGGCCCAAATAAGATATTAAAAGACAAATTAGGGAAAAAGAATTCAACTGATAAGAATAATATCATAAATGTACAAGAGAACAACACAACTTTAGAACTGGTTGAGATTAATCCTTTGTGGAAACTAATGCAAACTACATATCTGACTCTTAATAATACAAATCCAAATGCTACTTTAGGTTGTTGGTTGTGTTATGATGTAAGACCACCCTTATATGAAGGAATAGGACTGAATGTTACATTCAACCTAAGTAATGAGGCAAACCCTATACAGTGCAAATGGAATGAAAAAAGGATCGGACTAAACATGCAACATATTAGCAGGCATGGAACATGCATAGGAACGGTGCCCCCAATTAGGAATAACTTATGTGGCTCTAAGATACAAAAACTAGATAGAACCGAAAACAAATGGGCTATACCTACCGAAGGGGGATGGTGGATTTGTTCAAAGACGGGTTTGACCCCCTGCTTATCTCTAACAATATTTAATGAAAACAAAGAAGTTTGTATACAAATAATGGTAATACCCTGAATTTTATACCATTCAAAGGAAACCGTATTTGAACATTGGAGTAGTAATAATCATAGAATATATAAAAGAGAACCAATCATTGCTGTAACCTTAGCTTTACTTATTGATCTAGGAACAACTGGAACGGCTACAGGGGTAGCCTCCCTTGTACAACAAAATAAAGGCTTATCATCTTTAAGAGCAGCAGTTGATGAAGACCTAGAACAAATTGAAAAATCTATAACGTACTTAGAAAAATCTTTGACTTCCCTTTCTGAGGTCGTGTTACAAAATAGAAGGGGCTTAGACTTAGTATTCTTACAACCAGGGGGCTTATCCGTAGCTCTAGGGGAAGAATGCTGTTTTTACGCTGACTATTCGGGAGTGGTTCGAGAATCTATGACCAAATTACGTGAAGGAATTTTACAAAGAAAGAGAGAGAGAGGCTCAACAGAGCTGATTTGAATCATGGTTTAATCAATCACTGTGGTTAACTACTTTAATATCAACTGTAATTGGACCTGTGATGATGTTATTGTTAATTCTCACTTTTGGACCTTGTATCATGAATAAAATAATCACCTTTGTGAAAAGTAGAGTAGAAATCATTCAACTCATGATCCTAAGACAGCAATATGTAGATTTGACTAAACAAGACAACGATCAATCAGAGACAGAACTAGAAGATACAGCAATTCTATTTGATGCTAGAAAAGCACTTTTAAGATTAAATCAGCAAATTAGCAAACAAAAAGAAAAAGGGGGGAATTGTGATAAATGTAAACAGTTAATTTGCTGATAAATTGTAATAAACTTGAATGATTAATTTGCCAGTTGACTTGGAGAGCAGTGTTGCAGGGCTGTGGGGTGGAGATGGCCCTTTTGCAGTGTTACAAGGCTGTGAAGTGGAGATAGCCCTTTTACAATGTTTGTGTTGTAATTCTGTGATGTGATAATGAGATTTAGTAGTTCCCCTAAAAACAGTGTCTCCCCTACATCTGATAGCTTTGTGTACTCCTCATCCGCGCATCTGGCTTGCTTATTGCTTGCCAACTTGCAGACATGGCTGGAGGCATTCGACCTGCTAAAGGTGAAAAGTGCAGCCTGAGGAAGACCACTTACTTCATCTTGAAGACCCCTGCCCACAAGAGGAAGACTTCTTACTTCATCTCGAATACCCCGTCCCACAATTATCGGAAGGCAGTGCGCAAGCGCCAAAAGAGAAAGGAGCTTATGATAATGAGTACCTGAACTAATTGTAATATCCCCGCTTGTGTAATAAATACCTGCTCGCTTAACCCACCCGGTGTGCATGTTGGTGGAGAGGAGACTCCCCACGCACCCAGTGCTGCTTTGCACCCATCACTGCTTTGCTTACTGCCTCTTTGTATTATTTTACAATAAATTACTTTATTTTTATAATTTGGGCCTTGATCATTTATAACAGTAGCTATTATTAGAGGCTGTGATTTTGTGTATAAAACCACCTGTATTTACTAGCCAGTTGCTAATAAGAAACTGCACCTTGTATTGTATGGATTTGTCACTTGTAAAACAGATGTTAGAGCACGCAAATTTGCAGCAGCTGCTAGAACATGTGTCCTGGGTTCAGCAGCAGCAGTCATTTTTCTCCTTCTTGGTAGCTGGTGCAGCTCTGCGTTTTTGATTTTGGGCTTGGGAACAGCGCTGATAACACAAGTGTTTTCAGTTACTGCTTGGTAATGTTTAGGCTGGCCAAGGACTTTGTGAGTCTCATGCTCTGCCAGGGAGGAGGGGAAGCCGGGAGGAAGGAGAGACAGGACACCTGACCCAGACTAACCAAAGAGATTATTCCATACCACAGCATGTCATGTCCAGGATGTAGAAACGGAGAGGAGAGACCCGGAAGGGTGGGGGTGCAGTGCGTGGTCGGGCTTGATATTGGATGGTGAGAAATTGTATTCTTTTCTCTTGTATTTTCTCTTGTCATTATTATTGTTGGTGGTAGCAGCAGTGATTTGTGTTATACCTTAGTTACTAAACTGTTCTTATCTCAACCTGTGGGAGTTGCATTCTTTTGATTCTCCTTCCCATCCCTCCAGGAGCGGAGGGAAGAAAGAGTGGGGAGTGAGAGAGAGAGCGGCTGCATGAGTTTGAGGAGCTTAAACCATGACAAAATGCTAAAGCAAAAGAGAGATTCTAATATGATAGTAGTGTTATAAAGTAGGCAATGGAATAAATTAAGAGAGTGGGAGACCTCCACTGGTAGGAAATTTCTTTGAGTAGTCCCACGTTGCCGCTAGCATCTTCAACATGCTTCTGCATCCTGTAATAGTTATACTGCTAATGTAAATCTGTGGGTGCTTTGCCATGGTAGTGACTTGTTACTGGATGAGGCAGGTGAAACTGTGCATTGACAACGAGGTGCAAGGACTGAGGTTGGCCAAATGCCTCCTACCACAGTCAAGGGCAAGACTGGGTTGGCCACTGTGTTTGCCACCAAGAAGAACCTTTAGCTCCACTGTTGGCTGCAACCCAGCAGTTGTTGAGCGGTGGGGACACATGCCATGCCAGACCTTGATGTGAGGGATGGCCTCCCCTGTTATCAGAGAGCTATCCAGGAGAGAAGGGCAGACTAAGGAGCCTGTGGTTGGCAAATGCTGGAGATATGATCTAGTCCAAATCCCCTGCTCAAGTAGGGTCATTTAAAGCAGGTATTAGATATAAAACAAAAAAAAAACAAAAACAAAAAGAAATGCAAGGATTTTCTCCACACAAACAGTTAGCTAAAGCACAATTTGTACTAAATTCTTTAAATTTGTCTAGTTTTGATTCGCTTTTCGCAGTACAACTCTTGCAACATCTGACAGACGATTCCTTGCCCAAACCACCGGTTCTATGTAAAGACCTACATGATAATGAGTGGAAAGGACCAGAGCCATTGCTGACATGGGGTCTAGGATACGGCTTTGTACAGCTAGCGACAGGACCATTCTGGCTGCCAGCGAAACATACAGCCCCAGAACTCAAAACATAAAGAAATGACAATGACAGAAATGTTTGTAATATCTGTTCTATTACGTGTGACCATGGGTAATGGACAAGTATACTGGACACATTTGTTAAATCCCCCATTTTTCCGACCTGTTACATGGTGTGTAGGATTCACTGGTATGCCACATGTTATAAAGGTTCAAGTGACTTTAAATCAGACTAATTTTACTGAAATATTGCTGCCTGGAGTAGTGGGTGGTTATGTTAATTACACAGGTCAAGCAGTGACAGAGCAGACACACCAAATTGTAAAAAACATTCTAGTAAAACAAAAAGGGGGAATAATAGGGGAGACCCCAAATGCACGAATCAACAAAGTATTGTTTGTCTTAAATTTTTTATCATTATCCAGTTCTGATTTACACACGGGCATGAATGTCCCCCCAATGATTAGACATTTTTCTGCACTAACCCATGTAGGCCCAGATCCGATACCAGGGAAAGAACCTGTTATGGTAATGGTAAAGTCTTTTGAAAATCATAATTGGGAAGGTCCTTTTAGGTTACTAACTTGGGGAAGAGGCTATGCTTGTGTCTCTATAGAACAAGGACCCCAATGGATCCCCGCACCATGTACCCGTCCGTTTATACAAGCGATGGCTGCCAATGAAGACTGATGCCAATTCATTGTTGAAGTTACCCCATGGGAACTGTACAAAGTTAACCGGTCTCTTTTTGGAGAACCAGTCAACGGAGAGCGTATCCGTGCAGGAGTGTATTGCAACTGGACTTTCTAGCCACTAGTAATAGATTGGGAACATTTAAGCCCAGAAAGGGTACCACTGGACAACAGGTTGCTTTTAGATGTTGATTCCATGAGTCACACCTCACTACAGAACAGAACGACTGTTGAATTTTTATTGTTAGCTCAAGGCCATGGGTGTGAAGATTTTGATGGTATGTGCTGCGCGAATTTATCAGAACATCCATAAAAGCATTCCGGACTCAATAACAAGGACAGCGCACTGCCCCAGGGAGCGCGGCGAACAGGGTGGGCAAACAGGGCGGGTTCGAGGCAGTTTGCACGGGCAGGCAGTGGGGTGGTGATCAGGATAGTGAGCACTCGCCATATGAGCAAGGCTCGGTCTGGGAGCTCTGCTCTGGCTGCCCCGGAGGTGGCCAACGTTGGCACCCACACAGAGCTGATGAGAGGGGAGGATGCAGTGCAGAGTTCAGGGTGTAGAGAGCGCCTGCACTGCTCTCCAGAGGGGAGGGTGCGCAGTGGGCAGGGCTGCACTCTGTGCTCCCTGGTGGAGGTCCTCCTGCAGCAGGTGCCTGAGCTGCAGGAAGCTGTTACTAGGCTGAAAGGTGTCAGGGAAGCTGAGGGGAAGCAGTACTGCTTGCTCCGGGACCAGACTGTTCTGGGGCCTCGAGCATCTACTGTTGCTCATGCAGGAAAGGAGGCTGCTAACCCAGGAAGATGGGAAACAGTACCAGAAAAAAAAAAAAAAAAAAAACAACAAAAAAAAAGAGGAAGAGGGCAATTAAAAGCAAGGGGCTTCCTCCTACATCTGTTGTCCCCACCCAGAACCGCTTTGCTGTCCTGCAGGGGACTGATGAGCAACAGCGCTCTCACCCAGCGCAACCAGCTGATGCACCGGAAAAGAAGATCACTACTGGTGCCGCCCGGAAAAAGCGGCGGGCCGTAGTAGTAGGGGACTCCAATCTGAAAGGAAAAGAGGCACCCATCTGTCGGCCTGACCCAGGCTCAAGGGAGGTGTGTGGCCTACCAGGGGCTCGGATCAGGGATGTTGCCAAGCAGCTGCCTGCTCTAGTCGGCCCCACTGACTATTACCCACTTCTAGTAATCCATGTGGGTGCTGCTGATATAGATAGCAGTAGCCCGGACAACATAAAGAAGGACTACAGAGCTCTGGGAGAGGTGGTTAGGGGCTCTGGAGCTCAGATCGTCTTATCGTCAATTCTCCAGGATACAGGGCAGGACCTTGAAAAGGCTAGGAGGACTGGCCAGATTAATTAACGGTTAGAAGAGTGGTGCTATAGTTCAGGGGTTTGGGTACCTTGAACATGGGACTCAATTTAGTAGGCCAGGTCTACTGGAGGCCGGTGGAACTGGTCTGACAAAGAAGGGGAAGAGTGGATTTGGTAGGAGGCTTGCCAGACTGGTCAAGGATGCTTTAAACTAGATGTGTTGGGGGAGGGGGGCATCATTCCATCCCAACACACCCAGTCGGTTGGTAGCACCTACAGTAAGCGTTCGGAGCAATGTAGAGATATTCCAGCCACTCCAGCCAATGAGCCAGCTTCAATTGGATCTCGGCTCAAATGCCTCTATACAAATGCCCATAGTATGGGGAACAAACAAGAGGAATTAGAGATGTGTGCATGTCTACAGGGGTATGATATCATAGGCATCACAGAAACATGGTGGGATGGCTCCTATGACTGGTGTGTTGGAATGGAAGGTTAACGGCTCTTTAGGAAAGACAGGCCCGGTAGGCGGCGAGGGGGAGTTGCTATTTATGTTAGGGATAGGCTAGAGAGTATGGAACTCTGTCTGGGGACAGGTGAGCAGTCGACAGAGAGTTTGTGGGTCAGGGTTAAAGGGAGAACAGCGATGGGAGACATTATTGTGGGGATCTGTTACACACCGCCAGACCAAGGGGACGCGGTGGATGAAGCGCTCTACAGGCAGATAGGAGCAGCCTCATGCTCACAGGCCTTTGTTCTCATGGGAGACTTCAATCACCCTGATACCTGTTGGAGGGATGGTACGGCCCAGCAAAAGCAATCCAGAAGTTTCCTTGATTGTGTGGAAGACAACTTCCTTCTGCAAGTAATAGAGGAGCTGACAAGGAGAGGTGCCATGCTTGACCTCGTCCTCACCAACAGGGAAGGGCTGGTTGGGAATGTGATGCTCCAGGGCAGCCTTGATTGCAGCGATCATGAGATGGTTGAGTTTGAGATCCTCAGGACAGTGAGAAGAGCGTGCAGCAAGCTCACTGCCCTGGACTTCAAGAGAGCAGACTTTGGCCTCTTCAGGAACCTGCTCAGTAAGGTTCCATGGGATACAGCCCTAGAGGGCAGGGGGGCCCAAGACTGTTGGTTGATATTCAAGGATCACCTGCTGCAAGCTCAGGAGGGATGCATCCCAACTAGAAGGAAGTTCAGCAGGAGGGCCAGGAGACCTCCTTGGATGGATAAGGAGCTGCTGAGCAAAATTCTAAGGAAAAAAGAGGCTTATAAAAGGTGGAAGCAAGGTCAGGCAGCCTGGGAAGAATACAGGGATGTTGTCCGGGAAGCTAGGGACCAGGTTAGGAAAGCTAAGGCCCACTTAGAATTAAACTTGGCTAGGGATGTTAAGGATAACAGGAAGGGATTTTATAGGTACATTGCCAATAAAAGACAGGTTAGGGACACCGTGGGCCCTCTCCAGAAGCTATCAGGAGAACTGGCTACCCTGGATTTGGAGAAGGCTGAGGATCTTAATGACTTCTTTGCCTCAGTCTTCACCGGCAAATGCTCTGACCACACCACCCAAGTCTTGGAAGGCAGACGCGGGGACAGTGAGAATGAAGACCCTGGGCCAACTGTAGGAGAGGATCTTGTCCGGGACCACCTTAGGAACCTGAATGTATACAAGTCCATGGGACCTGATGAAATCCATTCACGGGTCCTGAAGGAGCTGGCAAATGAAGTTGCTAAGCCACTGTCCATCATATTTGAAAAATCATGGCAGTCAGGTGAAGTTCCTGATGACTGGAAAGAGGGAAATATAACCCCCATTTTCAAGAAGGGGAAAATGGATGAGCCGGGGAATTACAGACCAGTCAGTCTCACCTCTGTGGCTGGCAAAATCTTGGAGCGGATTCTCCTGGAAGGCATGCTGAGGCATGTGAAAACCAACAAGATGGTTCATGACAGCCAGCATGGCTTCACTAAGGGGAAATCCTGCCTGACCAATCTGGTGGCCTTCTATGAAGGGGCTACAGACCTGATGGAGAGGGGCAGAGCAGTTGATGTCATCTACCTGGACTTGTGCAAAGCATTCATCACTGTCTCACATGACATCCTTGTCTTAAGTTGGAGAGACATCAATTTGATAGGTGGACCACACTGTGGATAAAGAACTGGCTGGATGGCCGCACGAAGAGCTGTGCTCAATGGCTCAATGTCCAGCTGGAGACCAGTAACGAGTGGTGTCCCCCAGGGATCGGTGTTGGGACCGGTCTTGTTCAACATCTTTGTTGGTGACATGGACAGTGGGATTGAGAGTGCCCTCAGCAAGTTTGCCGATGACACCAAGCTGTGTGGTTCGGTTGATACATTGGAGGGAAGGAATGCCATCCAGAGGGACCTTGCTACGCTTGTGAGGTGTGCTGATGCCAACCTGATGAAGTTTAACCATGCCAAGTGCAAGGTCCTCCACCTGGGTCGGAGCAATGCCAGGCACAGCTGCAGATTGGGAAGAGAAGAGATTCAGAGCAGCCCTGCAGAGAAGGAGTTGGGGGTGTTGGTCGATGAAAAAATGAACATGAGCCGGCAGTGTGCACTTGCAGCCCAGAAAGCCAACCGTATCCTGGGCTGCATCAAAAGGAGCGTGACCAGCTGGTCTCAGGAGGTGATCCTGCCCCTCTACTCTGCTCGCGTGAGACCTCACTTGGAGTATTGTGTGCATTTCTGGTGTCCTCAACATAAAAAGGACATGGAACTGTTAGAACAAGTGCAGAGGAGGACCACGAGGATGATCAGGGGACTGGAGCACCTCCCTTATGAGGACAGGCTGAGAAAGTTGGGGCTGTTCAGCCTGGAGAAGAGAAGGCTGCGTGGAGACCTCATAGCAGCCTTTCAATACCTGAAGGGGGCCTATAGGGATGCTGGGGAGGGACTTTTCATGAGGGACTGTAGTGAGAGGACAAGGGGTAATGGGTTCAAACTTAAACAGGGGAAGTTTAGATTGGATATGAGGAAGAAATTCTTTACTGTAAGGTTGGTGAGGCCCTGGAATGGGTTGCCCAGGGAAATTGTAAATGCTTCATCCCTGGCGGTGTTCAAGGTGGGGTTGGACATAGCCTTGGGTGACATGGTTTAGTGTGAGGTGTCCCTGCCCATGGCAGGGGGGTTGGAACTCGATGATCTTAAGGTCCTTTCCAACCCTAACTATTCTATGAATCTATGATACAAAGTCCATGGGATGAGATGCATCCGTAGTTCCTGAGGGAACTGGCGGCTGAAGTTGCCAAGCTATTATCCATCAAATTTGAGAAGTCATGGCAGTCTGGTGAAGTTCCTGCTGACTGGAAAAGGGAAATACAACTCCCATACTTAAACAGGAAAAAAGGAAGACCCAGAGAACTACAGGGTAGGCAGTCTCACCGCAGTGCCTGGCAAAAAAATGGAGAAGATCCTACTGGAAACTATGCTCGGGCACATGAACAATAAGGGGGGGATAGTTGACAGCCAACATGTCTTCACTAAGGGGAAATCCTGCCTGACAAATTTAGTGGCCTTCTACGATGGGGCTATGGCTTTGGTGAATAATGGAGGAGCAACTGATGTCATCTACCTGAACTTGTGCAAGACACTGGACATTGTCCCACACAACATCCTTGACTCTAAATGGATAGACCACTTGGTGGGTAAGGAATTGGCTGGATGGTCGCACTCAAAGAGTTGTGGTCAATGACTCAATGTCCAAGAGGAGATCAGTGACAAGTGGCACCCCTCAGGGGTCAGCTTAGAGGCTTAGCAGCTTTATTATCCTCCTCTTGGTTGTTCTGGTGTTCCTCAGTGGCCCGACTCCAGGGTGTGGGTAACGGGACAGAAATAGTTAACAAAATGGACCCAGGTGTTATTGCCCTGGTTGGGCTTAAGCCTTGGGAACCTTAAAGAGAACAGTGAAGGGTCAAGATCAGTTAGCAAAACAAAGCAGGCAATTTGCAAGATAAAGCAGGATGTGCAACTCAAAAACAGACCAAGCAATGTAAATATTTATAGTCTTTGTAACCCTTAGTGGTTTTGATGAATCATGATGACAAGGAAGTAAGAAGAGTGGAAAATTACTGCTTAGCGCTTAGTAGACTAGAAAAGTTTCAGGTACTAACAACTCCCATCCACAAAACAGTTTACAGATCTCTGTCTTAGCTTGTTGTTCCCTAGTAGGTATTGGGTTATTTCGACATTGCATACAATAAGGCTGTCTTCTAAATGAAACACAAGACCATTTTCAATTACAATCTAAACATTGGCAAACAACCCAACATAAATGTCCAGATGTAGGATGTTTCACACAAGGTATCTCATTGATATCTTCTACTTTAGGTAATTCAGGTATCTCTGTCTCTACTTCACAACACAAGGGAAAAACCTGCGGAATTCCTGCCAATTTATATAATCAATATTCTTCCTTCACTCCAAGGTACTTGTCTCATCACTTTCCTGTTAACTTTTTGACAGAACAGACATCCTTTGGTAACTTGTTTAGCTATTTCAACAATGCCAATACATCCATAAGATTTCAAAAATTGGTCACATAGTGCCTTAGTTCCCCAGTGGGTCTGTTCATGTAGCTTTTGCTTTAGCATTTTCTAGCAGCTGCTGTGCATTTGTATGCTCTAACATCTGTTTTATAAGTGATAAATCCATACAATACAAGGTGTAATTTCTTATTAGCAACTGACTATTAAGTATAGGTGGTTTTAGACACAAAATCACAGCCCCTAATAATAATTACTTCACAAGCACACATATTCAAACTGTTACTTTTCAGTTGCCCCCAAGTAAGGTTTTGCAATCATTCTTCTTTCTCTTCCTCTGTCTCATTCTGCTTGGGGTATTCATGGTCAGCTTCTATAGCTGAAGTATCAGGTTCTTTCACTCATCTGTCCAGTTCATGGCAAGGCTTGACAAACTTTGCAGGCAGCCGCCATGGACCTATAGGTAGGAGGACACAAATATACCCCCTCCCCCAGGTTATCAGTTCTTGAGAAGTAAGACAGGTTAAAGTGATTCCTTAAAGCAAAAAAAGAATGTTAAGTAGGCAGTTGCAGAAGCAAACTGCACGGTGTTAACAGTCAAGGAGTCTGATGGGTCATTACCCATTTTTTTTCTCTCTCTCTGCCACCCTGATGCTGCTTGGGTGGCGGCTGATAAAGCTTGTGGTTGCACTACCCCTCTCTCTTTATCAGTTAGCAGTTTGTGTTTCAAGTCTTCGATTCATTCCCAGGTTATCTTAAACACACTAAGTAGGACTCCCCCTGTGTTCAGTGTTGCAGGCTTCCCCAGGCCCCGTTTGTGGTATCTCTACAAACTGCTCCAATACTTCAATAAATCCAGAGGTTTTTATGCCTTTCATATTTTTTTGATTTAACACCAAATAAGTTGCTCCTGTATTCACTAAAAATTCCACTTTATTTTCTCTATTCCCTAGCTTTAATTTAAAATTTTCCAGCCTACCTTCCTGATTACTGTTTTTAACGTTAAGTATCTTTCTCCAATATCACAAGCTGAACAACTTCTCTCCATCTTAACCTTCAGTTTTTCCCTGTCCTTTTCCAAAGCCAAAATCAAGGAATCTAATGGAGCTATACCAATTTCGCACTCTATCACTCCGGGTGGTTTCCCAAAGTGAAAAACACATCTCCATACAGTACCTCATCCCATCTTCCTTGCTACCCCAAAACCAACAGTAATTGCAACAGTGCATCACAGTTCAAAGTTCCATCTTTAGTCCACCTTTCCTAACATTCCAAAGTACATAAAGGCCACCATTGGCCACAATATTCCACCAATGCTTTCCTAATCACCGAGCCCCCAGGAGACCCTCCCAGTTCTTTCCAATGTGTTAAAACGTACCCCAAAGGACTCTTTCAAGATTTCTCCACTCTGCTGATATCCCATTGTCAATCTCACATTCACACACATGCACGCGGGATCCCACAGACACACTCCACACAACATTTGAGACAGAGACAGAGACTAAAATTCACAACTAATAACACAGTTATAGCATCCGGTCACCAGTATTAAAAATCACAAAACTGAAATCATTGCTGTAAGAGCACCTTTTATGAAGATGGCCCTTGTCTGCTCCCACAGAGAACCGAATGAGTCGAAGGGTCCCTCCAGGAAAAATTCCCAAGGGCCCTAGGGAGCCCTGTCCTCAGCGGGTCCTGCAGCCGAGCAGAGTTAAAGTCCCATCCGGTCTTATTTTCTGACCCCTTTTTTTTTTTTTTTTTTTACTCTTTTCTGGTTTTACAGTCTATTACAACTTTTACAACCTCCCTGGGAGTCTTTCCCTTGATTACAAGCTCGACTTTTATTTTGACCCATTTAATTATCCGATCGGCTAAAATAAAAAAAATAAAATGGGGGAATTTTGTGGCAATTCCCCCCCCCGCCTTGGTCCGGGAATTTGTGGCAATTCCCCTAGCCCTTGGTTGCCAGTGAGAGTACCTTGTAGGGGGTTTAGGACCTATCACCCACCCACGAATCCTATAAGAATCACTTCGGTCCTTCACAGGCCAAGTCCCTCGCGGGAGATTGGAACCGCGGTTAGAAGACCTCCGCACTCGCTTCGGAGCTTTGCCCTGATTCACCTCGGACTTTTCGTTCTGACACATTTCAGAACTTTGCTCCATCTCATTCACACTCTCACATTCACAGGCAACCGAATCCCACCCCACCGAACGGAGTATGACTCTCTCTTGGTCTACTCACGACTCTCCATGGTCGCATGCCTCTCCTGGGTCGTCGTTCGGGTCTCGTGCACCAGAATTACGGGTGACTTATACTGCAGTTTCCTTCCCCATCTTGAAGCTTCAATTCCTTTGCTTATTGCCTCTCTTTGTTTGTTGATCTCTGAGGGTCAGCCCCAATTAGTATCCTTCCCGAGCCACAGTAACAGTCTGTGGGGCGCCTCTCGGGGAGACCCAATCCAGGAGACCACTTAGAGATCACGTCAGGGTCACCAAATTGTTATAAATGATCAAGGCCCAAATTATAAAAATAAAGTAATTTATTGTAAAATAATACAAAGAGGCAGTAAGCAAAGCAGTGATGGGTGCAAAGCAGCACTGGGTGCGTGGGGAGTCTCCTCTCCACCAACATGCACACCGGGTGGGTTAAGCGAGCAGGTATTTATTACACAAGCGGGGATATTACAATTAGTTCAGGTACTCATTATCATAAGCTCCTTCCTCTTTTGGCGCTTGCGCACTGCCTTCCGATAATTGTGGGACGGGGTATTCGAGATGAAGTAAGAAGTCTTCCTCTTGTGGGCAGGGGTCTTCAAGATGAAGTAAGTGGTCTTCCTCAGGCTGCACTTTTCACCTTTAGCAGGTCGAATGCCTCCAGCCATGTCTGCAAGTTGGCAAGCAATAAGCAAGCCAGATGCGCGGATGAGGAGTACACAAAGCTATCAGATGTAGGGGAGACACTGTTTTTAGGGGAACTACTAAATCTCATTATCACATCACAGAATTACAACACAAACATTGTAAAAGGGCTATCTCCACTTCACAGCCTTGTAACACTGCAAAAGGGCCATCTCCACCCCACAGCCCTGCAACACTGCTCTCCAAGTCAACTGGCAAATTAATCATTCAAGTTTATTACAATTTATCAGCAAATTAACTATTTACATTTATCACAGCTACTTTACAAGCACACATATTCAAGCTGTTACTTTTCAATTGCCCCCAAGTGATGTTTTGCAATCATTAATTTTTCTCTTCCTCTCTCTTATTCTGCTCGAGGTATTCACAGTCTGCTCTTATAGCTGAAGCATTGGGTTCTCCCACTCGTCTGTCCAGCTCATGGCAAGGCTTGACAAAATTTGCAGGCAGCTGCCATGGACCTGTGGGTAGGAGGACACAAATATACCCCCTCCCCCAGGTTATCAGTTCTTGAGAAGAAGACAGGTTAAAGTGATTCCTTAAAGCAGAGGCATTCTGATAAAAAAAGGAATGTGAAGCAGCTGCAGAAGTAAACTGCACAGTGTTAACGGTGAAGGAATTTGCTGTGTCATTACCCTCTTTTTTGTTGTTTTTTTTTTTTTTCTGCCACCCTGATGCTGCTTGGGTGGTGGCTGGTAAAGCTTGTGGTTGCACTACCCCTCTCGCTTTTTCAGTTAGCAGTTCTTGTTTCAATCAATCTGTCTGTTCCTCCAAGTCTTGGATTCACCCCAAGGTTACTTTAAACACACTAAGCAAAGCTCCTCCCATATTGCAGGCCTCTTCAGGCTTTGTTTGTGGTGTCTCTATGAACTGCCCCAATACTTCAATAGATGAAGAGGTTTTTTTTTTTTGGTTGTTTGTTTTTTTTTTGTTTTGTTTTTTTTTTGTTTTTTTTTTTTTCTCTCCATGGCTCCGGTGTCCATCCTGGCTGTTCCACTGGTGGAGCACTGGGAGCCAAATCGGAGGGCAGCTTCTTTTGAACATGGTTACCAAGCTCTATCAAATAACTTTTTTTTTTTTTTCCCTTCTCCCAAGTCACTCACCCTGCTTTGCAGGGCTACAAATACCAGCCTGCTCAGCAGCAGCCATAAATACCTACAGGCAAGTGCACTTTTGCATTAACCCTTTCTTGCCCAAAATGTTAATCTGATACCCATTAAAAACTTTTACACGAACACGATGACAAAAAAATACACAGGACACCGTCTGCCCTCAACACGCACACACACACGTACGCATGGAATCCCAGAAGCACACTCCACGCAACTACAATTTTTGAAACACAAAATCCAGACAATCATTACTCCCACTACATGGTCCCACGTACAGAACATGGTGCAATGACCCTGTGAAGACAATCAAGAAACCAGCTCCGAGCAGCATCATCACAGTGTGAGGCAGCAGGCTCAACCTCAGTGGGCATTCCCGTGGAGGCTCTGCCTCCCCCACATTGCATGAGGTTTGGGCTTTTATATTGACCAAAATGCACACTCATTCCAACCCAGGGGGCCAGCCTACATCAGAAGAAGTGGCCAGCAGTATCTATCAAGGTCTGCAAGGGTCGGTAGAAACACGGACATATTTATATTTGCCAACCTCTAGTACATAAGTATCGCAGAGAGACTATATAAAATGAGTTGTATATCACCGTTCACCTGATATCTTTGATAAGAGCATACGAGAGACCTTCCCACTGGTCTCGATCTGGCACATACACCACCGGGAAAGGACACAGTACATATGCATCCCCCACCCATCTCGCTTCTCCCTTTACAGCTGCCCATTTATCATGAGGATCTGTGGGATATAAATCAGGCTCCTTTTCCTGATCAACAGGCCCCGGGTCAAAAGGACTATCCAGGTCAGCATCAGAATTATCAGGGGGTAGAACCGCAGGAGCAGCAACAGTAGTCTGATGAAAGTGCACAGGCTCCTCATAAGTGTGTTCTGGAGTTTTAGCGTTATCAAGAGCAATTAAAACATTTCCTCCTGCAGGTTTCAGGTGATCTGAGAGTAGGCTATTTCTCGGGATTAACAGGGCCCAGGTCAAAAGGATCGTCTTCATCCCCATCCTCAGTCTTTGCAGCTGCGGCGGCGACTAGCAGAGGTTCTGGGGGGCATGCGGGGTGTGTGTGGGGGGGCACTGGGCTCCACTATCTCATTTTTTGACTTCAGCATTTCTAAAATAGTTCTCCAAATGGCTAACAAATTTTTCGCAGTGTCATTGCCTTTTGTGGCTGCATCCCACAATTTAACTCCTGCACTATCCCACAAGAAGACCTCAATTACAGTGGACTCAACAATCTCTGGATAACGCGTCTTCAGCCATTTCAACATTAGCTTAGAGTCTGTCTCCTTAAAGGTTGCTCCCTTCTTCTTAAGAAGGACTGAAAAAATCGGTAAAACGGAGGCTTCCTCCTTAGTAATATTCCTCCCATAGTCCCGTTCCTGACTGCTCACCTTTTCCAGGTGATTGTGTCCGGACCTCTTCGGTGCTCCCCCACCAGCCTCCTCACCTCTCCCAGGTGATACGTTCGTGTAGCCAAAAGACCCTTTAATGCTGGTTACATAGTAACTACTGTTTTCTCTTCTTTTGAAAGCTGAGAACCCATAATTCTGACTGCTCACCTTTTTAAGAGGTGCGAATTTTACCGAGAGGACAGCTCTCTGGTCCGCTGCCTGACTAATTTGGTCAGCTCTCCACGGGGCTCTTCATCCGCCTTTTAAGCCCCATGTTGGGGTGCCATTTGTGGAGAGTAAGGCAGGACCCCGTTTCTGGTTACAAACGAAATCATTTATTTTGCGTCCTGCATCCCTTTTATATTCTACTAAGTGCTAAGCAGTAACTTTCCACTCTCTCACTCCTTTATCATCCCGATTTAGCAAAACTACTAAGGGTTACAAATATTCACATTGTTTGGTCTGTCTTTGAGATGCACATCCTGCTTTATCTTGCAAACTCTCTGCTTTGTTTTGCTAACCATCTTTACCCTTCATTGTTGTCTTTACAGTTCCCAAGGCATAGGCCAGACCAGGGCAGTAGCATCTGGTATTTTCTTCACTGTTCCCAGGGCTTAAGCCAAGCAGGGCAGTAATGCCTGAATCCATTTCATTAACTATTTCTATCCCTTCACCCACACTCAAGCATCTGTAAGTTTGTTCTGGAAATGAGTCCCATTGTCTGACTCAGTTCTCTCTGGGGTGCCATGTCACCACAGAATCTGTTTCTCAAGGCCCAGGATAGTGTTCCAGGCAGCGGTGTGGGGCACAGCGTATGTTTCCAGCCATCTGGTGGTTTCTTCCACTATGGTAAGCACATGTCCTGGCTTAAGCCCAGCTGGTAACTACGAACCACACAACCATTCTCTTTAGAGACATCAATTTGACAGATGAACCACCAGGTGGTCAAAGAATCAGCTGGATGGCCACATGCAGAGTTGTGGTCAACAGCTGTGTTCACCTTGAAAGCAGTAACTAGTGGTGCCCCTCAGGGGTCAGTGCTGGGACTGATTCTGTTCAACATCGTTCTTGGTGAGATGGACTGTGGTATTGAAGGCTACATGGAGACCTCATAGCAGCCTTCCAGTATCTGCAGTGTGTCTGTAAGGATGCTGGGGAGGGACTCTTCATTAGGGACTGTAGTGAGAGGACAAGGGGTAACAGGTTCAAACTTAAACAGGGGAAGTTTAGATTGGATATAAGAAGGAAGTTCTTTACTGTAAGGGTGGTGAGGCCCCGGAATGGATTGCCCAGGGAAGTTGTGAATGCTCCATCCCTGGTGGTGTTCAAGGCCTTGGGTGACATGGTTTAGTGTGAGGTGTCCCTGCCCATGGCAGGGGGGTTGGAACTAGATGATCTTAAGGTACTTTCCAACCCTAACTATTCTATGATTCTATGATTGAGTGCGCCCTCGGCAAGTTTGCTGATGACACTAAGCTGTGTGATTCCGTTGACACACTGGAGGGAAGGGATGCCATCCAGAGGGACTTTGACACACTTGAGAGGTGGGCCAATGTCAACCTCATGAAGGTCAACAATGTGCAAGGTCCTACACCTGGGTCTGGGCAATCCCAGGAACAGCTACAGATTGGCCAGAGAAGAAATTCAGAGCAGCCCTGTGGAGAAGGACTTGGGGGTGCTGGTTGATGAGAAAGTTAACATGAGCCGGCTTCAGTGTGTGCTCGCAGCCCAGAAAGCCAACCGTATCCTGGGCTGCATCAAAAGGAGTGTGACCAGCAGGTTGAAGGAGGTGATCCTGCCCCTCTACTCTGCTTTCATGAGACCTCACTTGGAGTATTGTGTACAATTCTGGTGTCCTCAACATAAGAAGGACATGGAACTGTTGGAACAAGTCCAGAGGAGTGCCACGAGGATGATCAGGGGACTGGAGCACCTCCCATATGAAGACAAGCTGAGAAAGTTGGGGCTGTTCAGCCTGGAGAAGAGAAGGCTGGATTGGTTATGTATTTCTTCTTAATTACTATTCTCTCTATGCAGTAATGTTTTGATGCATTGCTAATTTTCCTTTGTACTTTATCTCTGATTTGCTTTATTGTACTTATTCACTATATAGAAGTATATACCCGATTTGTGTTAGTGTGCTTATTCACTTTAGTGTGCTTGTTTAATAATATGTGAAAGTTATATAGCTAGTGTGTGGTCATTTTGTTGAGTACCCTGCCTGTCAGCAGAATGCTGCCTTCTTCTCTTAATATATCTTTCTAATGTACTGTCCTGAGTTCAGCTGTAAAAGCTATTTTTCACCTTCCTAGTAACTGGTGCAGTGCTGTGTTTTGGCTTTAGTTTGAGAACAATGCTGATAACACACCAGTGTTTTAGTTGTTACTAAGTAATACTTACCCCGATAAAGGACTTTTCAGCCTCTCATGTTCTGCCAGTGAGGAGGGGCACAAGAAGCCGTGAGGAAGCAGAGACAGGACAGCTGACCCGAACTACCCAAAGGGGTATTCCATACCACAGCAATTCATGCCCAGTATATAAACTGGGGGAAGTCTCCTGGAAGGCCCAGATCACTGCTCAGGTCGGGCTGGATATAGTTTGGTGGGTGGTAAGCAGTGGTATCGTGCATCTCTTGTGTTTATTGGGTTTTTTTCCTTTCTCTTTTTAGTTTTATATTCTCTCTGCTTGTTATTTACCTTATTATTTGTAATAGTAGCAGTTTAATATAAAACTTTAGTTACTGGAAAGTTCTTATCTCAACCTGTGGGATTTACATTCTTTCGATCCTCCTCCCTATCCTGCCTGGAGGAGGCAGGGGGGAAGGGGGGTGGTGAGAGAATGGTTGTGTGGTTCCGAGTCACCAGCTGGGCTTAAGCCAGGACATGTGCTTACCATGGTGGAAGCAACCACTGGATGGCTGGAAACATACGTACTTCACTAAGGGGAAATCCTGCCTGACAAATTTAGTGGCCTTCTACGATGGGGCTATGGCTTTGGTGAATAATGGAGGAGCAACTGATGTCATCTACCTGAACTTGTGCAAGACACTGGACATTGTCCCACACAACATCCTTGACTCTAAATGGATAGACCACTTGGTGGGTAAGGAATTGGCTGGATGGTCGCACTCAAAGAGTTGTGGTCAATGACTCAATGTCCAAGAGGAGATCAGTGACAAGTGGCACCCCTCAGGGGTCAGCTTAGAGGCTTAGCAGCTTTATTATCCTCCTCTTGGTTGTTCTGGTGTTCCTCAGTGGCCCGACTCCAGGGTGTGGGTAACGGGACAGAAATAGTTAACAAAATGGACCCAGGTGTTATTGCCCTGGTTGGGCTTAAGCCTTGGGAACCCTAAAGAGAACAGTGAAGGGTCAAGATCAGTTAGCAAAACAAAGCAGGCAATTTGCAAGATAAAGCAGGATGTGCAACTCAAAAACAGACCAAACAATGTAAATATTTGTAACCCTTAGTGGTTTTGATGAATCATGATGACAAGGAAGTAAGAAGAGTGGAAAATTACTGCTTAGCGCTTAGTAGACTAGAAAAGGGATTCGAGAGGTGTAATAAAGGTCTTCGGATATCACCAGAACTGGAGTCTGTCTTTGATACGCCACAGTACTCTGTCTTTGTTTAAGCCCAGCCAGTAACTCAGAACCAGGCAGTGGTTCTTCATACGGGCAAAGGGATGGGTTTCATTGCAGGGTACACACCCCCTTACTTTTCCACTTTTCCAGAACTGATGCTTTGTGGTTGAATTTGGGGTTGATCCTGTGTCTCCTAAAAACAGGATACCCCCTGGGGGTGCAGAGGGAAGCAAACAGCCCTTATCAATTGGAAGAAGATGGCACAGTTCAGCTTCCAGTTGATGGAGAAGCCAGATTGAGAATGTAATTATCCTAATGAATTTGCTATCACGGATACATCTCTTCTCTAGTAGATGAACAGTTTCAAAGCAGGCCACCAGCTTTTAGGCAGAGAGCAGAGGTTTGATCTTCTGGAGGGGCACATTAGCAAGGCACAGTGCAGAGAAGGACTTGGATCCCTGTTGGATCCTAACTCCCACCACTCCAGGCCTGCTCTGTCAGGAGTTCAGGGCTTGATGCAATTAACTGTGAAGCATTAGCTCTAAATATACAACAGGGAAGCCAGTTCTGCTCCAACACAGCAGGAGCAAGTGCTTTACCCTATGGATGAAGTTAGGGGCAAACTGGCAGGAGACCCAGAAACCAGCTTTTGCCCTGAGTTGTGAAGCTAAACGCAGGAGCTCCTTCCACTGTACTGACTTGTTGAAGGTGATTTTTTGGCACCACACTGTGTGTTCCCGGTGCATACCCTCAGTGCGTGGCCAGATCACTGCAACCCAGCTGCAGCAGACCCAGAGTTCAACTGGGAGAAAGAAAGCAAACATGTCAGTGAAAGAAGCCGAGTTCACCACCAGAGCAGCAGTTCTTTCTCCTTGCTAAAGAAAACACATCTCACTCTTTAATCTACTTGTGCTCCAGTACCCAAGTCATTCCCCAAAGAATTCCAAGCAAGAGGGAATGCGCTGGTGTCACATTCTCTGTCAACAGCTGTAAAGCAGATGCGCATCCAACCACCCTTTGGTGGTGATGCCAGATATTTCTTACCTAAATAGGAACACCAAGCCCTTCCTAAGAATTTTTTGGAAGAGGTTCTTAAGCATCTGCCTTTTGGCTCTCCGATCTGTTTGTGCTGGTTCTATGCTACCTGTTGGAAAGAAAGCAACAGTGCAAACACTCCTTCCCATCAGAAAATACCAACAGCAGGACTGACAACACTGCCACTGAGTGCTTTTTGGCATTGACAGCTGACTCAGAACAGTTGCTGGTGGCTGGGACAGATGGACTTCAGAGAGGGGAAAAAAAGGGAGAAGGAAATGGGAACTGCTCTGGAGAGTCAAAAAGCACGTTACCAAAACCTCACCACTGAATTGAAGGGAGATTTGGATGTATTGAGCTTGAAATGAGCCAGGGACTTGCTGGATCTCCCCACTGAGGAGTACATCACATGTTTTGGTTTCAACTTGAGAGGCTGGGGAAGAGCTCAACATCCAAATCCTTGTTTCCACGGGGAAGCTTGCATTGGAGGTAGGACAGGACACTGATATCAGCTGGAAGCCCCACTCTCCATCACTGACACCAGTCTAATTATGACTGGTATTTCCCTGATGAGCAGAGTCTTTACATGCTTTCAGTGCCTGGAGCTGGGTAAGCACTGAATGCTCCATGCTCCATTGGCTCCATGACAAGGATTTAAGACTATAAGAAAGAGTAAGGGCTGTTCTGGACAATATCACCCTAGGAGGAGGCAATCCCTGCTCTGCACCTCTTATTGGCTCACTAGCACCTTCCAGCCTAAACCATCCAGGTTAATTTTGCACCTCAGCATCTCAGCATCTCAGCATCTCATTAACTTCCTTTTGTGCTTGGTTTGTTCCCAAGTAGTCAGCTGGCACCAAGCACACCCTCATTGTCATGCTCCTATCCCACTGTCCAACACCAACCCTGCAGGCTTCAGTCCATGTTTCATTTCATGTGCTGCTCACAGCATAACCTTCACTTAGTCCATCAGAGTGGAACAAACTTCTTTATTCTCAACCCCACTCTCCTGCACTTAGGAACCCAAATTTGAAATAGCTGGAAATCACTACCAGGATGAGGCACTTGGATTTGGCCACAACCCTTTGGATTTAAATGCAGAGCAAACCCTGTCATCATTTGGTTTACTGGCCAGAGAAATGCTGTCAGGCAGAGTTGTGAAACGAGCGGGGTTTGTCTGGCTAAAGCAATACAAGAGTGTCTGTAGCTCACTCCAGCTTTTCTATCTCTCAGGCCAGATTCAACAGGACACTCAGCACTGAGTGCACTACCTTGCAGGCTAACTGTAAGGAAAAGGTGCTTTTAGTCTGTGCTTTTTCTCCTTCAAAGGGAGTATCCAGATCCAGAGTCAGCACTTGGAACACTCCATGATGCTCTGGGATCAGGCATCTCAGTTCCTCCTGCTGCAACCATTTCTGCCACAAACCACAGTAAACCAAGTGAACAACAGACCGTGGAGCACATGACAACCATCTCCTCGCTGCAGATGAGATGTGAAAGAAGATGTTAGAGTCATCTCCTCACTGCTCCATTCACTTCTTTTTGGTAAAGAGTGCCCACATCTCCCTTTCTTTCAGGCTCTCTAAGTTATCTGGAGAATTGCTTGATAAGCTGTTTGAGATACTCCAATACACTTGAGTCTGAACTGACCCAAAGCAGTGATTTGTGTGTCTGCACTGCCCTGTGTGCTTCAGTGATTACTTGCTGCTTGTCACCCTAACCCCACTCCATCCCCTTTCCTCCTCCTGCTGTCTGGGCAGAGAAGGGGGGAGGGCAATCCAAGCTCACCGGCTGCTGTCTCCCTCCTCACCCCCCTCCACTATTAATAGCCAGACACCAAATGAGCCCAAATTCATTCCTGAGAGGAATTAGCAAATGTTTCTGCAATTAAAACTGCAAACATCCATGAGGGGCCCCCGGAACAATAGGTGCCTGTGCCTGGTCCTGAATAGGCACCAGTGTCCTCCCTGCCTGCCTGCCGAGCCAGCACATTCCTGGCACCCTCATCCCTGGACCGGCTCCTTGCTGAGCTGGGCTTTGGGGGATGTTTTTATCCCCCAGCCTCTCTCCCTCCCTCCCCGCAGCACCGCTCTCCCGGGGCCGAGTCCTTGTCCCATCCCGTCCTGCCCCTGCGTCCTGACAGGGCTGGAGCAGCGCATCCCTCCTAGGACAAGGCTCGGGGCAGCGCATCCCTCCTTTCCTCCCTCCCGGGATAAGGCTCGGCAAACGGCATCCTTCCCTCCTTCCCTTCCTTCCTCCAGGGACAAGGCTTGGGACAGAGCATCCCTTCTTTCCTCCCTTCCTCCCTCCCCGGACAAGACTCGGGGCAGCACATCCCTCCCCTTTCCCTTCTTCCCTCCCGGGACAAGGCTCGGGCAGCGCATCCCTCCCCTTTCCCTTCTTCCCTCCCGGGACAAGGCTCGGGCAGCACATCCCTCCCCTTTCCCTTCTTCCCACCCGGGAAAAGGCTCGGGCAGCGCATCCGTCCCCTTTCCCTTCTTCCCTCCCAGGACAAGGCTTGGGCAGCGCATCCCTCCCCTTTCCCTTCTTCCCTCCCGGGAAGGAGCCGGGGCAGCGCATCCCCCCTTTCCCTTCCCATCCGTTCCCCGGGGCACTGCCGCTGTGGGTCCCCCGGTGCCGGTACCGGGGCAGCTCTGGTGCCCGGGACTCACCGAGCAGAGGCAGAAGCAGGATCCGCAGCTCCATGATGGGAGGGAAGGAGTGCATTGACATCAAGTACAGCAAAACAGAACCTTAGCTCAGGCCCCCCAGCTGATAAACACTGAAACAGAAATACTGGGGGCAAGTAAGTTAGACATGCTGAAACTCTGAGATCAAGAGCAACAACTTTGAGAGCCAATAAATCAACATTGTAATGAGTGACTATTACTCCGAAACAATGAATGCTTACCACAAATACAATTAGACACACTCCAGTCAGATCTGTCTTTATCTCAACCCTTCGTGCCCCATTTTGGGCGCCACAAAGAACTGTCATGGTTTAAGCCCAGCCAGTAACTCAGAACCATGCAGCTGTTCACTCACTCCCCCCCCTTTCTTCCTCCCCCTGCTCCCAGAGGGATGAAGAGGAGAATTGAGAGAATGTAACTCCCACTGGTTGAGATAAGAACAGTCCAGTAACTAAGGTATAACGCAAACTACTGCTGCTACCACCAATAATAATAATGCTAAGGGAAATAACAAGGGAAGAGAATACAACTGCTCACCACCCGCTGACCAATACCCAGCACGACATGAGCAGATATCTGGGCCTTCCAGGTAACTCCCCCTAGTTTATATACTGGGCATGACATGCTGTGGTATGGAATACCCCTTTGGCTAGTTTGGGTCAGGCGTCCTGTCTCTGCTTCCTCCTGGCTTCCCCTCCTCCCTGGCAGAGCATGAGACTCAAAGTCTTTGGTCAGAATAAGCATTACTTAGCAACAACTAAGAACATCAGCACTGTTCCCAGGCTGAAAGTCAAAAAACACAGCACTGCACCAGCTACTAAGAAGGAGTAAAAATGACTGCTATAGCTGAACCCAGGACACAGGGGTTCTGTTGGGGAGAGTTTCAAATTTTTCCCCGGTCCTCCTCAATCTTCATCTAAAGTACTTATTTTCTCTGCCTGTCCTGACATTGCACTACATCTCTGGTGTTTATTTTAATTCGGACGGCATTCTCTCTTCCAGTGCAGCCCATGGAGTCTGTTCACAAACCTTCTCATCTAATCCTTTCTTATCTCTCCTCCTGGGCCACTCTCCACTTTCCTGTTTTCTTGTGTGATAGCTGCAGCCAGCAATTTTTCTAAACATTCCAGTTTTACTCTGGAGCTTATCTTATGCCCCCACATATACAATAACAGATTCCTAGTTGAAGCCCGACACACTATAACCCACAATATACAATACAGCATTATATTCATAATTATATTAATTATATTAATATATATATTAATAATTGGGGACTCAAACCCCTTCCCCCCACCATTTGAACCATTTCAGGGAACTTGCACCAGGGCAATGGTGGTCCAATTGAGATAGGTCTCCCAGGCCACATTCATTACTTTCCCAAATCATATTGGTCCTCCCCCTTAAGCTTTTGTACCCTTTTCTTTATATCTTCCATGGATTGACCTTTTATTAAATGGCCTAATTCTCTCCTTTGTTCCTCTGATTCAGGATCAATAGTAGTATATTTATACATCACCTCTTTTAATCTTTCCACAGATCCAGAAGGTGTTTAATTTATATCTTGCTTTATTTCACATAGCTTAGACCAGCTCACTGCCTTGGAGACCACATTCTTAATACCAAATAAAATCCACCTCTGATATTGTTTCGAAGCTTGTCTGTCCTGGTCCCGATTAGGATCCCAGTTAGGATCAGTGGTAGGTACATGAAGATTCACTGTACCTGCCGATGTGCCTGCCATTATTTTTTGCTATACTGCAGTCCAACCCGTAAAAATAATCATACCCCTGCCAACACTCTCAAAAACATGATGCATAATTGCCAGCCACTTGTTTCCAAATATTCAAATCTATAGTGGTAAAGGAAGTCTTTATCGTGACTGGACCATCGTTGCCCACAGCTTGTCTTAAAGGTGCAATCAGTTTCCCCTTGCTTTCCTCTAGTTTGCCCTGCTGTAGGGCAAAATCCTTCAGCCCCCCCTCTAACATCTCCCTTTCTGGTGCCTGTGCCTGTGCCTGTGCTTGTGCTTGTGCTTGTGCTTGATTCTCATTGTCAGCACCTTTGGCCCTGTTATTCACAATACCCTTTCTCTGGAGGGCTACAATCAAATCCAAATCCTCCTCTGCATTCCTCAAGTGTTTAGTGCATAACTGTCTTATGCTGCACAAAGAGCAACAGCGTTTAAATGAATTTTACTATCTTTCTCCAAGGACAATACTAACAAGTCCTGGGGTGCAAGATTAAAACTACAATCCTTTTGCCATTCCAGATGATTTCTCAAAGTGAAAAACATTTCTGCATAAGTTACTTCATTCCACTTTCCTTCTCATCTCAAGAATAACATCAATTGTAACAAAGTATTATAATTAATTGTGCTGTTCACAGGCCACTTTTCCCCAAAATCCAGTCTGTACAATGGCCACAACTGATTACAGTATTTTAGCAAAGTCTCCCGAGTAACCAAACCACCCAGGGGTGCACCACTTTGTTTCAAAGTCTGAGTGACTGAGCCACCCAGGGGTTCACCAATTTGTTTCCAATGTTGCAAAATGCAACCCAGCAGGAATTTCTTCAAAGCCCCCTATGGAGGCAGTGGTCCTGACCTCCACCCAGATCCAGAGTGTTGTAAAATGCAACCCAGCAGGGACCTTTTCAGGTTTCCCCCTTTGGAGGCAGTGGTACCCATGATCCTGACCTCCACCAGATACCAGAGTCTGGACAACCAGAACCAGAATCAGACTACCTTTTACCCACTGCGCAGGGAGTCCCCTGCACCTGACGTGGAAAGGGACAAGAAATAATGCCTTTTTAAAGAAATTAAATCAGGGTCTTCCCGAGGTCTCGAGTCAGTCCAGGGAGCTGTGGCTCCTTTCAGGGAAACTCTCCCAACGTCAGCGTGAAGGTCACAGAGAATCCCCAGATCCACGGGAAACATGGCAGAGACTCCCAGTTCGGGCGCCAAATTGTTACCGTAAAAGTCGGTCAGAGAATCTCTCTAAGACTCAATTTGGAGTTTTAGAAAGCAGCATTCTTTATTGCAGCACTGGGCACATACGCAAATCGTTTCGCAAAGGTGAGTGCACCTGTTACTTGCCAGCAGCAGCTATATATTTAGTATACTTATGCATATTTACAGATTTCCACGAAAATATTTACATATTCATAAGCTAATTATAATATTTGAATCCTAATTAAGCATGTTCTTTCTTGCTGAGTGGGAGACTGGTGGTCGCCAATAGTCTTCCTCACTGTGTTTACTGAATTACCTCAGTGCTTGTGCATTCTCGCAAGGTCCTAGTGCTGAGTTGGCAGTTGGTATGTCCTTGCTTCTGTTCTGTTACAGTCTCGCTCTATGTTGGGTGCCACTCTGCTACCTTGAAGGCTGGCATCCTTGGTCTTATTTACTGTCTCATTAGTTATTATCAATCCTGTGATGTTCCTACCCCCGTCAGCAGAACATTCCTTTCTCTCTACGTGTAGGTAAGTTAGAACAGTTTGGTCTATTCTACTATGTTAAAGGCACACACTAAATTTTTAGTTTAAAATTTAATCCTACACTAATAGTAAAAATAATGTTAAGGGTAGTAACAAGCAGAGAGAATATAAAAATAAAACTAAAGCTTTATATTAAACTACTACTAATAATAATAATGATAAGGGAAATAACAAGGGGAGAGAATATTAAACTAAAAGGGGAACGAAAAAAAATGAACATAAGTGATGCACAATACAATTGCTCACCACCCACCATACAATACCCAGCCCAAACCGAGCAGCCATCTGGGCCTTCCACATAACTCCCGCCAGTTTATATATACTGGCATGATGTGCTGTGGTATGGAATACCCCTTTGGCTACTGAAAAGTCCTTGATCGGGGTAAGCATTACTGAGCAACAACTAAACCATCAGTGTGTTATCAACACTATACTCAGACTGAAGCCGAAACACAGCACTGCACCAGCCACTAGGAAGGAGAAAAGTAACTGTTACAGCCGAACCCATGTCCTGGGTTCAGCAGTAGCAGTCATTTTTCTCCTTCTTAGTAGCTGGTGCAGTGCTGTGGTTTTGACTTTCTGCCTCGGAACAACACTGATAACACCAGTGTTTTTAGTTGCTGCTAAGTAATATTTCTTCTGCCCAAGGACTTTCTGAGTCTCATGCTCTGCCAGGGAGGAGGGGAAGCCGGGAGGATGCAGAGACAGGACACCTGACCCAAACTAGCCAAAGGGGTATTCCATACCACAGCACGTCATGCCCAGTATATAAACTGGGGGCAGTTACCCAGAAGGGCTAGATCACTGCTCAGTCGGGCTGGGTATCGGTTGGCAGGTGGTGAGCGGTTGTATTCTCTTCCCTTGTTATTTCCCTTATCATTATTATTATTGGTGGTAGTAGTAGTGGTTTTGTGTTTTACCTTAGTTACTGGACTGTTCTTATCTCAACCAGTAGGATTTACATTTTTTCCAATTCTCCTCCCCATCCCTCCAGGAGTAGGGGGGAAGAAGGGGGGGTGTGTGAGCAAGCGGCTGTGTGCTTCTGAATTACCAGCTGGGCTTAAACCACAACAGTTCTTTGTGGTAACCAACTTGGGGCACAAAGGTTTGGGATAATGACAGATCTGACCAGAGTGTGTCTAATCATGTTTGTGAAAAGCATTATTTTTTTTGTATTAATAGTCACTCGTCACAATGTTCATTTATTTGCTCTCAGAGTTGTTGTGCTTGGAATTAGAGTTTCAGCATGTCGTACCTTACTCGCAGCCAGTATTTGCTGTTTTAGTGTTTATCAGCTGGGGAGCCTGGGCTAAGGTTATTTTTTCGCTGTACTTCATGATAATGACTTGTATTACAATAGACTCAGTGATCATGAAACTGGGCTGGCTTGCGTTCCCAGTGTCGTCAGCACCTCTATACTTTGGGAGGTATATAATGCAATTTTTTAGCAATTACACACCATTTTTTTCCTCCTCGGGGGGGGTGGTGTCAGCTTTTGAAGGAGATATTCCCTCAAACCCTCTGATCCTCCACCAGGCTATTTACAGCAGCATTTGAGAGTTCTGAAGTTTTTGAATGGCCTTTGAATACCCTTGAAACCTGCCTGCTGCTTTTGCTGTGGATTAGCATGTTGCCACACATACAGCATGTGTTTTACCCATGGCCATGCCAACTTGAGAATGCCCTATTTCGTCTGATCTCGAAAGTTAAGCAGGGTCAGGGTTGGGTCTTGTCTAGGGTTAAATGATGATAATAAGAGGACCACCAAGAGATTTTCCCTGAGGCTGGACAGTCATGAGTGGCAGGGTGTGTGAGATTGTATGGGCAAGCACCTGGGCCAGTGGGCCCCTCCAGTGCTTTGGAACTTCACCCCTGAAAAAGTGCAAAATCCAGAAAAATTAGCAGAACACTTAAATGAGGTATGCTGTCGTTCTGGCAATACAAGCGAGGGACAACTTCCTGCAACATGTTGGGGCTTAGTCTATGCCTAGAGTGTCTCTGGAAAAAGATGTCTCTGGATCTGATGGCAAAGCAAAAGACAATGCAGCTACTCAACCCCCAAGCACAGCAGCTACACCAACCCCAGCAACAGACACTGCACCCACTCCAACCTCAGTGACAGACACCACAGCCACTCCAAACACAGAGAAAGGCACTGCAGCCACTCCAACCCAGATGGCAGACACTGCAGCCACTCAAACCACAATGAAAGACACTGCAGCTGCTTCAACCCTAGTGGCAGACACTGCAGCCATTCCAACCACAGTGACAGACACTGCAGCTAATCCAAATGACCAATCCATGCCAATATCAATTGTCCCTGTAAGCAAGGGGAAAAGCAAACGAGCCACAAAAAGCAACTCTTGCAGTGAAGAAAGCTGTAAACACAATGCACTTACTACAGGGGATGGCATTTGAACAAATTATTAATACATGAATAAAAGGAAGAGGAAGAAGAAGAAGAAGAAGAGGTAACTTCTTGATCATAGACCTCAACCAAGCTGCAGAGTATATGAAAAGATTTCACCTGTCTTCCAGGGGAGCACATTGTCACCTGGTTGCTATGATGCTGGGACAATGGGGCTGATGGTCAAGAACTAGAAGGTCGGGAAGCCAAGCAGCTGGGATCACTTGCTAGGGAAGGAGGAACTGACAAAGAGATTGCAGAAGAGAAACAAGCCCTCAGCCTTTGGAGGTGGCTCTTGGCAGCTGTGAATGACAGGCTTCCCTACAGGGATGATGTTATGTGTCGCTCAGCCAAGTGCACCACGATAGAGAGGCATCCAGTTCCTGAGGGAATCAACCATTCTAGAAATGATCTATTATAGGCTGGATGCCGGGAATGCACCCATAGACCCAGATGAAGTCAAACGTAGATGACCCATGTGGCGGAATCTTACAAAGAGTGCACCATCATCATACGCCCATTCACTGTAATCAATGACCTGGAGGGAGGCAGCACCACCAAGAGGGGATGAAGTGAGTCATCAACTCCAAGACTTCGAAGACAATCTCACCAATTCCATCATTTCAGCTGTGGAAAAACTCCTGTCCCAGGAAGTCAAACAATTGAGAGACTATCCATCCAGCTCTCCACGTGTATAGAACCGCATCTCAGCTATTAGCAGAAGGTGCCCTGTTGCTCGAGAAGGAAGACATAGGAAGTGAATGCCACGGGCCACCCTATGGTTTTATCTGCTGGATCATGGGGAAGACATGAGAATGTGGGATGAAAACCTATCTCATTTTTAGAGGAATGGGTGCATGAATTGAACAGGAGACCAATCTTCAAGGACAATCCTTCCAAGAAAGCTGATGCTTCAGTCTTCGGTGAGCAGCTTCCCAGATGTAGTGGAAGAGATGATTTTAATCCAACTCTTGTGATAAGGACCACTAATCCTTTTCTACAAGATGTAAGTGGAGACTCTTATGATGCTATTAGAGGGGCCCTGCCTCCAGCCAGATGGAGGTAGGGGACAATTGGGTTTACTGGACTGTGTGGATCAGATGGCCTGGAACATCAGTCCCACAAAAATATAAGGCTCTAGTAGACACTGGAGCATAGTATAAGCTGATGCCAAAACTATCACAGGGTAGAACCCATTTATATTTCTGGAGTGACAGGAGGATCCTGAGAGTTCACTGGACTGGAGGCTGAAATCAGCCTGACTGGGAAGGAGTGGCAAAACCACCCCATGGTGACTAGTCCAGATGCTCCATGCATCCTTGGCATTGATTACCTCAGGAGAGGGTACTTCAAAGACCCAAAAGGGTACTGATGGGTGTTTGGTAATGCTACTTTGAAGACAGAAGAATTTGAGCAGCTGTCCACCTTGCCTGGTCTCTCAGAGGATCCTTCTGTTGTGGGGGTGCTGAAAGTGGAAGAACAAGTGCCAAACATGGCCACAACAGTGCACCGGCAGCAATATCACACCAACTGAGACTCCCTGATTCCCATCCATAAGCTGATCCGTAGACTGGAGAGCCAAGTAGTGATCAGTAGGATCTGCTCACCCTTTAATAGCTCCATATGGCCAATGCCAAAGTCCAACGGAGAGTAGAGATTAACAGTAGACTATCGTTGCCTGAACGAAGTCCCACCATCCTTGAGTGCTGCCGTACCGGACATGCTGGAACTTCAGTATGAACTGGAGTCAAAGGCAGCCAAGTGGTATGACACAGTTAATATTGACAATGCGTTTTTCTCAATTCCTCTGGCAGAAGAGTGCAGTCCACAGCTCGCTTTTACTTGGAGGGGCATCCAGTACACTTGGAACCAACTGCCCCAGGGGTGGAAACACAGCCCTACCATCTGCCACGGACTGACCCAGACTGCACTGGAACAGGGACAAGCTCCAGAACACCTGCAATACATTGATGACATTATCGTGTGGGGTGATACAGCAGCAGGAGTCTTTGAGAAAGAGAGGAAAATAATCCAAATCCTGCTGGGAGCCAGTTTTGCCATAAAATGCGGTAAGGTCAAGGGACCTGCACAGGAGATTGAATTTTTGGGAAAAAAAATGGCAAGATGGACATCGTCAGATCCCCACAGATGTGGTCAACAAGATAACAGCAATGTCTCCACCAACTAATAAGAAAGAAACATGTCCTGGGTTCAGCAGTAGCAGTCATTTTTCTCCTTCTTGGCAGCTGGTGCAGCACTGTGTTTTTGATTTTGGGCCTGGGAACAGAGCTGATAACACCAGTGTTTACAGTTACTGGTTAGAATGTTTAGGCTGGCCAAGGACTTTCTGAGTCTCATGTTCTGCCAGGGAGGAGGGGAAGCTGGGAGGAAGGAGAGACAGGACACCTGACCCAGACTAACTAAAGGGGTTATTCCATACCAGAGCACGTCATGTCCAGGATGTAAAAGATGGAGAGCAGAGACCCGGAAGGGTGGTGGGGGTACACGGTGGGGGGTGCACTGCTTTCTCGGGCTTGATATCGGGTGGTGAGCAATTGCATTCTTTTTCCTTGTATTTCTCGTCATTATTATTATTGGTGGTAGCAGTAGTGATTTGTGTTATACCTTAGTTACTAAACTGTTCTTATCTCAACCTGTGGGAGTTGCATTCTTTCAATTCTCCTTCCCATCCCTCCAGGAGCGGAGGGAAGAAAGAGTGGGGAGTGAGTGAGAGAGCGACTGTGTGAGTTTATAGACTTAAACCATGACAAAACACAAGCTGTCTTAGGTGATGTGGGGTTCTGCAGAATGCACATCCCAAATTACAGTCTGATTGTAAGCCCTCTCTATCACATGACCAGGAAGAATCATAGAATCATAGAATAGTTAGGGTTGGAAAGGACCTTAAGATCATTGAGTTCCAACCCCCCTGCCATGGGCAGGACACCTCACGCTAAACCATGCCATCCAAGGCTATGTCCAACCCAGCCTTGAACAGCGCCAGTGATGGAGCATTCACAACTTCCCTGGGCAACCCATTACAGGGCCTCACCACCCTGACAGTAAAGAATTTCTTCCTTATATCCAATCTAAACTGCCCTTGTTTAAGTTTGAACCTGTTACCCCTTGTCCTCTCACTACAGTCCCTAATGAAGAGTCCCTCCCCAGCATCCCTATAGACACCCTTCAGATATTGGAAGGCTGCTATGAGGTCTCCACGCAGCCTTCTCTTCTCCAGGCTGAACAGCCCCAACTTTCGCACCCTATCTTCACATGGGAGGTGCTCCAGTCCCCTGATCATCCTCGTGGCCCTCCTCGGGACTTGTTCCAACAGTTCCATGTCCTTTTTATGTTGAGGACACCAGAACTGTACACAATACTCCAAGTGAGGTCTCACAAGAGCAGAGTAGAGGGGCAGGATCACCTCCTTCAACTTGCTGGTCACGCTCCTTTTGATGCAGCCCAGGGTACGGTTGGCTTTCTGGGCTGCAAGCGCACAGTGCTGGCTCATGTTCATTTTCTCATCAACCCACACCCCCAAGTCCTTCTTCGCAGGCTGCTCTGAATCTCTTCTCTACCCATCCTGTAGCTGTGCCTGGGTTTGCTCCCACCCAAGTGTAGGACCTTGCACTTGTCATGGTTAAACTTCATCAGGTTGGCATCAGCCCACCTCACAAGCGTGTCAAGGTTCTTCTGGATGGCATTCCTTCCCTCCAATGTATCAACCGAACCACACAGCTTGGCGTCATCGGCAAACTTGCTGAGGGTACACTCAATCCCACTATCCATGCCACTCACAAAGATGTTGAACAAGACTGGTCCCAACACCAATCCCTGGGGGACACCACTCGTTACTGGTCTCCAGCTGGACATTGAGCCATTGACCACAACTCTTTGCGTGCGGCCATCCAGCCAGTTCTTTATCCACCGAGTGGTCCACCTATCAAATTGATGTCTCTCCAACTTAGGGGCAAGGATTTCATTGTTATTTCCTGTGGAGACATAAGGTACGGACCCCGTTTCTGGTTTGGAAACGAAATCATTTATTTTCCTGTCATGGTTTAACTTTTGACAAAGCAATTGCAAGAGAGAAATGGTCCCTCAGCTTTTGGAGGCAGCTCTTGGCAGCTATGAAAGATAGGTTTCCATCCAAGGACGATGCTATGAGTCGTTCGACCAAGGGGACTACTCTAGAAAAGGGCATCCAGTCTCTGAGGGAATCAGCCATTGTAGAGATGATCTATAATATCAAGCCAAATAATGGGGATATACCCATAGATCCATATGAAATCGAATGTACACGACCCATGTGGCGGAAGTTTACACGGAATGCACCCTCATCATATGCCCACTCATTGGCAACAGTAACCTGGAATGACATGATACCACCAACAGTGGATAAAAGGATTCATAAACTCCGAGCGTTCGAAGACAATCTCACCCCTTCCATCATTTCAGCTGTGGAAAAACTTTCCCAGGACATTCCCAAAGGTCGAGGGTTGATAGAGGCTGTACGAAGTGCCCACGTGCATGAGCGGCTAATACAATTGGTTAGCTATCACCGTCCATGTGCGTATTTTCGTTTCCTCATTGGTTGATATCTTGCTCACTGGTTGCCTTGATTGGTTGCCTGCTTCTCGCTGTTGTCCCCTCATTGGATACTGGTTCCTTGCTTCTTTCTTCCTTCTTATCTTGTCGAACTTGCCCTGCAATACTCCTCTACGGTCTCAAAACTTTCCAACAACATTCCTCTGCTATCTCAAAGCTCCCCCAGCAGCTAGTCTAGCTCAGAAATCATTCACGTCAATGTCCTTTACACCCACATCTCCCCCTTTTTGTTTTTCTAAAGACATAACTTTCTTTAACATATTATCCAATATATCTAGCACACAATTTAGCAGACGGGGATCAAGAAACCTAATACAAAGGGAAATATCAGTACAAGAAGTAAAGTTTTACATTTCTACTGTTTTATCCCTCTTGTAAGTGATACAGTGATGATGCTACTATTAGACCAAGGTATCTCTACTAAACATGTATGAAATGGCTGTGCTGCTAACTATGCTGAGTTACAGAGAGTTGTTTGGCTCAGTGTTCTAGCTAAGTTCACCCATATGTTGGAGTTATTACAGGGCATCAGTTGCATTGTCGACATCGACGTGTTGGTGATTACCCCTGGATTCTGCGTCCGTAACTGCAGGATGGTCCAAAACAGGCCATGCAGGTATCCACCAAGGACCATGATCTGTGGAGACACAAGCATACCCTCGTCCCCAAGTTATCAGTGGATGCGGTCCTTCCCAGCGAAGCGTTTGTGGTGATTTTACCCAAACCTTTGGCTGATGAGTCCCTATGGGATTAGGCAAAATTTGGCTGTGCGACAGGATATGTCTGGTAACGGCTACGGTCTCATTTCCCTCTCCAATCATCAAGAAGTTTAATATATAAATTGCTTTATATAATCGTGCCTGTGGTGATTCTCCCTTCATTCCCCCTTTTTGATTTTCTAATAACATTTTTAGTGTTTGGTGACATCGTTCAACAATGGCTTGTCCTTGTGGTGAGTGTGGAATCCCTGTCTTGTGTTTTATCCCCCAAGTGTTTAGAAATATTTGAATTATCTTACTATTACAGGCAGGGCCATTGTCCGTTTTTATTTGTATTGGAACACCTAGAGCTGCGAAGGCACCACACCAATGATGAATAGCATCATGGGCCTTTTCACCTGTTTCACTGTGGCCCAGACCATGTGTGAAAATGCATCGATGGAAACGTGAACATACTTTTGTCTCCCAAACTCAGGGATGTGAGTGACATCACTTTGCCATAGTTGTAAGGCACTGGTGCCACGAGGGTTTACTCCAGTATGTGGGTGTGTTGCAAATGATTGACAGTCAGGGCATGTTTGTACTATTGTACGTGCTTCTGACCAAGAGAGAGAAAACTGTTTTCTGAGTGATCTCACTGATTGGTAATAAAAGTCATGTGATAATCTAGCCTGTTCTAACTGATTTGGTAGAGGAGTTGCTACTACAGGAGCCGTTAACCTATCAGCTCTTCGATTTCCCTCTATAATAAAACCAGGCAAATCTATATGGCTACAAATATGCAGAACATAATAAGGCATCATGCGTTCATCTAATAGCATTTTTAACATTTTTAAATAATAGAATAAAGTAGGATTGGCAACTTCCTTCAGCCATGAATTTTCGATTCTAATAATAACTCCAGCAACATAATTTGAATCAGTGACGAGGTTCAATGCTCGGTGACGGTGTTGAAATGCAAACACTACTGCAGCTAATTCTACAATTTGTGCTAATCCCTGAACTTTTTGTTCTTCATGATGCCATTCGCTATTCTCAAACCAAACTGTAATTGCTCTGCCTGTTTTACCTGAGCCGTCTGTAAAATAGGTCAGACCTTTTGCAGGGTTATGTTGACATTTTGAAACTGATTTTATCTCTATTTGTGTTGTCAGGGAGAATAGCTTATGTGGTGGGTGGTGTGGAGTAACTTGTCCACCAAAATTTGTCACTGCTATTTGTAGTTCTGTGATATTCTGAAAAGCCAACTGAAAATATATCTTGGTGAAGGGGAGATAAATAGCGTCTGGCTCGTGTACTGTTAATTCTGTCATTCTCTGCTCGCCACGACACACTATATGTGCTATTTGTTCACAAATAGTAACTATTTTTTTGGAGAATTGGTATGGTAAAAAGATCCATTCTAAGACACGTAGTGGATCCTTTTCCCTTGCATCCCATTGACCTATTAATCCTTTGAGGGACCTAGGCCCTTGGATAACATACAGAGTAACTGGGAGCTGGTAATCTATCCTTGCAGCTTGTCGATTGGTTAAAGCCCTGTTAACTTGTTCAGTAGTGTACTCAGCCTCCGGAGTTAACTGTCGGGGTGAGTTGAGGGCAGGTTCTCCCTTCAGTAGTTCAAATAGAGGTTGAAAGGTATCATTGTCTATACCTAGAAGGATTCGTACCCAATTTATAGTGCCAGTTAATTTCTGTACATTGTTTAGGGTGTTAACTTTGACATCAATCTTTAGCAGTTGAGGCACTACAGTCTGCTGGAGGATTTTCCATCCCAGATATTTCCATGGGGGTTGCTGTTGTACCTTTTCAGGAGCAATAACTAACCCATGCTTTTCAAGGCAAGATTTAGTGCTGGAGGCAATTTCTGAAAGTTTCTGTGGTTCCTGACAGGCTAACAAAATGTCATCCATATAATGATAGCAAATAGCTGTTGGATATGTCTTTCTTACCTCTGATAATGCCTTAGCCACATATAACTGACATATTGTCAGACTGTTTTTCATACCCTGTGGTAATACAGTCCAATGATAACGCTGTGCTGTTCCCTGATGGTTAACCGAGGGAACAGAAAAAGTAAACCTTGGAGCATCGTCAGGGTGTAGGGGAATAGTGAAAAAACAATCTTTAAGGTCCATAATGACAATGTTCCAATTCTTTGGTATCATGGTTGGGGAAGGCAAACCTGGCTGTGTGGCTCCCATGTCCTCCATGACATTGTCAATTGCACGAAGGTCATGTAAAAGACGCCATTTCCCTGATTTTTTCTTAACTACAAATACTGGCGTGTTCCAGGGACTTGTGGTCGGAACCAAGTGTCCCAACTTCAATTGTTCTGTTACCAATTCTGTTAAGGCGTGGGTTTTTTCAAAATTTAGGGGCCATTGATCAACCCACACTGGTTTTTCTGTCAGCCACTTTAGTCTGATTGGAACATTCTCATCAATGAGCCCAGTTAAAAAGGCGATGTTGCTATCGAGACTCCCCACATGCTTAAGACATCCCTTCCCAAAAGGTTAAAAGGACAATTCACTATATACGGGCGGAGGTTCGCAGTACACCCTTCAGGATCTATTATCTGGATAACCGATGCACTTTGACGTGATGTTGATGTTCCTCCTATTCCTGTTAGATCAGTTGCTGATGAAATTGTCTCCCAATTTGATGGCCAAAAGGAGGTGCCGATGACTGTAACATCTGCTCCGGTGTCCAGTAGGCCTTGAAGTTTCATAGTGCTGGGTTTATGCTGTGGGTTTCACACTTCACATTCGATGATTGGCCTCTGTTTTGTTAATGATTGTGTCCAAAAAATGTGTGGCTTACCAGTAGACCCAAAGCCACCTGTTCCTCTGAGCATGTTTTCCTCCAAGGAGGCATTTACTGTACGTGCATGGAATAAGACGAGTTGGCATATATGTTCTCCCGGTGGGACTGTTATGGGTGGGGATGGGGTCCAGACCATTGCTTGTACTTGTCCTTCAAAATCGGCATCAATTACCGCAGGCAAAACAAAAAGACCCTGTCAGGTGACACTAGAGCGGCCCAGTAATAAAGTGCTAAATCCATTACCCAACAGACCTTTCAGTGTAAGCGGCACCTTTTGCACTTTGGTGTCCGCTATCTTTAATTCTGTTGCTGTGGGGACATCCACTCTGGCACTTCCGGGGGTGAAGGAACGGAGGTGTGCCATATCCATCTCGTTGGTGAATTGGGATTGTGTAGGGTGGAGACTTCTTGTCCCTTCTGTTTCCCAAAACCAGAATTAGTTCCTCGTTGACGTTGCACTTTGAACGGCAGTGCTTAAGATAGTGACGCCCCTTTTTGCAATGTGGACAAGGATTCAGGATGCCATCTACACTTGCTTGAGGGCAGTAACGCTTAAAGTGGCCGGGTTTGCCACACCTAAAACACAGCCGCTGTGTGGTTTGCAGAGCTGAGGCTAAATGCCCCACTAGATTTTCGTTAACGTGGTCTATTGAGCCAATACAGTTATATGCGTCAATCATATCGATCAAAGTAGGATTTTTTAGCATTCGCAACCCCTTTTGACAGTCTGGGTTTGCATTCTCTATTGCTAGTTTCAATAATAAGGCATCTTTGCCAGCATCATTCTCCTCTTGCTTATCGACAGCCGTCTGCAAACGATCTATGAATTGCATATACGGCTCGTCTTTTCCCTGTCTGATGCCCATGAACGCCTTTACGGATTTCCTGATATCCGGCACTTTAAGCAGTGCCTTAAGCACTAGTTCTGTCGTCTGGCGTAAAATCTCTGGGGCTAGCCGAGCCTGTAGCTGCGGTGTGTTAACAGGAGGATCCCCTATTAATTGCGGGAGTGCAGCCCCCAAGAGAGGTTCCCCCGAATTCTGGCCGAGATTACCAATCACTGCTATATAGCATTGCTCCCGCCAATATGACAAAAATACCCCTTTCTGGGTGGGGGTGAGCAGCAATTCGGCAAGGGCTTTGATATCAAACGGAGTCATAAGGTCACCCTGTAACGCAGTCTGTAAAAGTCTCCTAGTATATGGCGAGGCTAGCCCGTACCGCATAACAGTCTTTCTCAGTTCTTTAATCAGTTCCCATCTCATCGGTTCCCACTCATTAGGTTGATTATTTCGTATTATTACAGGAAATGCCATCTCAAAATGCTCCCCATCCGCTGCAGCTTGATTTTGCAATTTTTGCTAGCGTTTACGAGGGTCGTAATCATCTTCTCCATCCCCAACAGCTACAGGGAGTACCGAATGGTGGGGGGGGTTGCGGTGGGGGGGGTCGCGGTGGGGGGGGTCGGTGCCATGTCCTCTAGTGGTGGCGCAGATGGCACCACCGGCGCCGGATTGGCAGTGTCAGTTGGCTCCTTACGATGGTTAGCGACTGGGTCCTGCAGCTTGCTAAGAGCCTCATAGAGTAAGCACCATGTCATTAACAGCGGAAAAATGATCTCATCCCCTCTGGACTCAGCCTCACAAAGAGTCTCTTTAGCCGAGTCCCACTGCTCCAGCTGAAGCGTCGTCGTCTGAGAATCGACAGTGAATCCCCACCCCTTAAGCCATGCAAGTAGGGCATGAATAGCCTTTTCATTGTATGTAATGCCCTGCTGCATTAGAATGTACATTAGCTAAGAAACAATAGTCTTTTCTTCCGAAGACATCTGTGATCCCTCACCTTTTTCAGAGGTGCGTATTCTCCTGGGAGGACAGCTCTCTGGTCCACTGTCTAACTTGTTCAGTCAGCTTCTCCACCGGGGCTCTTCATCCACCTCTAAAGTCCCTGTTCAGGCGCCATTTGTGGAGACGTAAGGCACGGACCCTGTTTCTGGTTAGGAAACAAAATCATTTATTTCCTGAAGGTCCAGGGTTGATATAGGCTATATGAAGTGCCCGCGTGCATGAGCGGCTAATACAATTGGTTAGCTATCACTGTCCACACGGGTATTTTCGCTTCTTCATTGGTTGATATCTTGCTCACTGGTTGCCTTGATTGGATGCCTGCTTCTCGCTGTTGTCCCCTCATTGAATACTGGTTCCTCGCTTCTTTCTTCCTTATCTTGCCAAACTTGCCCTGCAATACTCCTCTACGGTCTCAGAACTTTCCCAGCAACATTCCTCTGCTATCTCAAAGCTCTCCCAGCAGCTTTGTCTAGCTCAGAAATCCTTCACATCAAGGTCCTTTACACCCACAATTTCCCTTATTATTAGTGGTGGTAGCAGTAGTAGTTTTGTATTGTACTTTAGTTACTGGACTGCTCTTATCTCAACTCTTTGATTCTCCTACCCATCCCTCCAGGAGCTGGGGGGGGGGGGAGTGGGGGGAAAAAGTCATCAGCCTGGGGCAATGTACAGTTGTAATTTTCACCCTAACAGGTTAGACGTACACCACTGTGCTGTTTCCATATGAGAACAGCTGGAAAGTTGACAGTTGCGTGACACTGACCCCCTCCACCCACCATTAAAAGCAGTTTAGTGTGTTGTTACAAAGCTGGATTTCCATTTGTGCAGCTGAGTCACCTGGACCACATATGGTAGGGTACAGCTTGTGTACAGCCTGATGAAGCTGGCATCAACAAGGTCTGTCTAGACTTAGGTCCCATCTGAATGCCTGGACAGAAACCTGCCCCCACCAGCACTGTGTTCTCTGGTCACTCTGCACCATCACTTATAACAGACAAAGGAAAAATCCCAAAATCCTGTTCTGTTCTGGTGCTTCTTTAGGAATGCCAAGATACAATGACTCATGTACTTCACAAACTTCATCGTTTTTTTGTCTCTATAAACCAAAGCCAAGCAGTTTTCCTCTGGATTCACTGTCAAAAGTTAGAAGACATGAAAGCAAGGGAGGAAATGAGCTTCAAAACACTGGCTTTGATATCATTTTGAGGAAGAAACAAACAAAAACATTTCAAAAGCTAGTCAAAACAAAGGTCTGGTGTTAGAAAATGAACTGTGCCACTATTTTCATCTGAATACCCCTCAACCTGAAGCATTCATTATACAGTAAACAAGTAGTATGACTGCTCAGCACTGTCACTGGTGCTGATAATGAATGTGACCCCAAGGAGCAGCACTTCCTGGGAAAGCATCATCTCTGCTACAAGACTTGTGCCCATCAGAGCCTTCCCAAGTGTCACCAGGTGCAGGTGGTTTAGGTACCTGCGACGTCTGAGTCTTCAGCTTTATGGCGAACACCAGTGTCCTGGGTTCAGCAGCAGCAGTCATCTTTCTCCTTCTGAGTAGCTGGTGCAGTGCTGTGAAAACTTGCTCACTCGCTCGTTCACTCCCCACACTTCCCCCCTCCACCGCTCCCAGAGGGATGGGGAGGAGAATCGAAAGAATGTAACTCCCAAGGGTTGAGATAAGAATTCTCAGGAAGGTGAGGTCATTTTGGGGCTTGATGTCTCGCACGGGGCTCCTTGCCTTCATGATGAAGCTGTGCATGAGGCCTGCATACTGAATTGTTGTGGAGTTGTCCATAGTACTTTTAATGGAAATACCTTCCGAGTTCACAACAGTGATTCCCGGCAATCTCTTTTGGCTCTGAATTCGCTTCAGTGTTTCTTCCACCTCAGCCATCTTGAGCCACAGACCGCTGCCCCTTGTACCAGCAGGCCAACTAGGCAAGTATGGAAGGGTTGATAAGCTGTACGTATTGAAGTACAAAAAGTCATTTGATTCAGTGTCCTGGCTAAGGTCACCCAAATGTTAGTGCTGTTCCATGGCGTCAGTGAGGGTGGATGCATATTTCTGCTTGTTGGAGTCGGGATCCAAAACAGGATGCACACACTGAGCAGGAATCCAGCGGGGGCCTCCAGCTGTAGAAATGCAAGCATACCCTCTTCCCCAAGTTAGTAGCTCTTGAGGACCATGCCATTTTCTCATGACTAAATCCCTTACCATTACTTTAATTCCACAGCCCACCCCGTCTGTGATTACTAAAGAATTGGAATGCCGAAGGATAGGCGGTGTCTGGATGTCATCAGAAGTCTGCAAAAAATTCAACACATATGTGACTTTGGCCAATCGTGCCTCAGGTGCATTCCCCCTTTTTGTTTTTGAAGAAAATGTTTGAGCATACCATGGGCTCGTTCTACAATGCCTTGACCTGTTGGAGAATGGGGGACACCAGTAACATGAGAAACTCCCCAAGCTTGCAAAAAGGACGCAACCCTCATCGACACATAAGCAGGGCCATTGTCTGTTTTTATCTACTATGGAACCCGTAAGGTTGCAAAAGCACGCTGGCAATGGTGAATGACATCCTGGGCAGATTCACCAGGATGAGTGGTGGCCACAAGAGCAGAAGAAAATGTATCTATGGAAACATGCACATATTTCTGCCTGCCAAATTCAGCAACATGTGTAACATCTGTTTGCCAGAACTGTAGTGCTTGTAAAACCCAAGGATTAGTGCCAAAATAGGCAGGAATATGCTGGCCTTGACAGTCAGGGCAGGCAGCAAAAATGGCATGTGCTTCACTACTGGAAATGTTAAACTGTCGCTTTAGAGCATGAAAGCCTTGGTGGAAAAACTGATGAGATGCTTGCTCTTGTTGTTTTATATTGGGAACAGGTCCAAGGGCGACTGCTGACACCAGTGAAACTGCCTTGGCATTACCTTCTATGATAAAACCTGTGAGAGTGGTGTGACTCTTAATATGCATAATATAGAATCATAGAATAGAATCATAGAATAGTTAGGGTTGGAAAGGACCTTAAGATCATCTAGTTCCAAACCCCCTGCCATGGGCAGGGACACCTCACACTAAACCATGCCATCCAAGTCTATGTCCAACCCCACCTTGAACGCCGCCAGGGATGAAGCATTCACAACTTCCCTGGGCAGCCCATTACAGGGCCTCACCACCCTTACAGTAAAGAATTTCTTCCTCAGATCCAATCTAAACTTCCCCTGTTTAAGTTTGAACCCATTACCCCTTGTAATACAGTCCCTAATGAAAAGTCCCTCCCCAGCACCCATATAGGCCCCCTTCAGGTATTGGAAGGCTGCTATGAGGTCTCCACGCAGCCTTCTCTTCTCCAGGCTGAACAGCCCCAATTTTCTCAGCCTGTCTTCATACGGGAGGTGCTCAGTCCCCTGATCATCCTCGTGGCCCTCCTCTGCACTTGTTCCAACAGTTCCATGTCCTTTTTATGTTGAGGACACCAGAAATGCACACAATACTCCAAGTGAGGTCTCACGAGAGCAGAGTAGAGGGGCAGGGTCACCTCCCTCGACCTGCTGGTCATGCTCCTTTTGATGCAGCCCAGGATACGGTTGGCTTTCTGGGCTGCAAGAGCACACTGCTGGCTCATGTTCATTTTCTCATCAACCAACACCCCCAAGTCCTTCTCCGCAGGGCTGCTCTGAATCTCTTCTCTGCTCAACCTGTAGCTGTGCCTGGGACTGCTCTGACCCAGGTGGAGGACCTTGCACTTGGCATGGTTAAACTTCATCAGGTTGGCATCAGCACACCTCACAAGCCTGTCAAGGTCCCTCTGGATGGCATTCCTTCCCTCCAATGTATCAACCGAACCACACAGCTTGGTGTCATCGGCAAACTTGCTGAGGGTACACTCAATCCCACTATCCATGCCACTCACAAAGATGTTGAACAAGACCGGTCCCAACACCGATCCCTGGGGGACACCACTCGTTACTGGTCTCCAGCTGGACATTGAGCCACTGAGCACAACTCTTTGCGTGCGGCCATCCAGCCAGTTCTTTATCCACCGAGTGGTCCACCTATCAAAATGATGTCTCTCCAACTTAGAGACAAGGATGTCATGTGAGACAGTGCCCAACACTTTGCACAAGTCCAGGTAGATGACATCAACTGCTCTGCCCCTGTCCATCAGTTCCGTGGCCCCTTCATAGAAGGCCACCAAAATGGTCAGACAGGATTTCCTCTTAGTGAAGCCATGCTGGCTGTCATGAACCATCTTGTTGGTTTTCACATGCCTCAGCATGCCTTCCAGGAGAATCCGCTCCAAGATTTTGCCAGGCACAGAGGTGAGACTGACTGGTCTGTAATTCCCTGGGTCATCCATTTTCCCCTTCTTGAAAATGGGGGTTATATTTCCCTTTTTCCAGTCATCGGGAACTTCACCTGACTGCCATGATTTTTCAAATATGATGGACAGTGGCTTAGCAACTTCATTTGCCAGCTCCTTCAGGACCCGTGAATGGATTTCATCCGGTCCCATGGACTTGTATACATTCAGGTTCCTAAGGTGGTCCCGAACAAGATCCTCTCCCACAGTGGGCCCAGGGTCTTCATTCTCACTGTCCCTGCGTCTGCCTTCCAAGACTTGGGTGGTGTGGTCAGAGCATTTGCCGGTGAAGACTGAGGCAAAGAAGTCATTAAGAACCTCAGCCTTCTCCAAATCCAGGGTAGCCAGTTCTCCCGATAGCTTCTGGAGAGGACCCACGTTGTCCCTAACCTGTCTTTTATTTGCAATGTACCTATAAAATCCCTTCCTGTTATCCTTAACATCCCTAGCCAAGTTTAATTCTTAGTGGGCCTTAGCTTTCCTAACCTGGTCCCTAGCTTCCCGGACAACATCCCTGTATTCTTCCCAGGTCGCCTGACCTTGTTTCCACCTTTTATAAGCCTCTTTTTTCCTTAGAATTTTGCTCAGCAGGTCCTTATCCATCCAAGGAGGTCTCCTGGCCCTCCTGCTAAACTGCCTTCTAGTTGGGATGCATCCCTCCTGAGCTTGCAGCAGGTGAGCCTTGAATATCAACCAACAGTCTTAGGCCTCCCTGCCCTCTAGGGCTGTATCCCATGGAACCTTACTGAGCAGGTTCCTGAAGAGGCCAAAGTCTGCTCTCTTGAAGTCCAGGGCAGTGAGCTTGCTGCATGCTCTTCTCACTGTCCCACCAGGGCAGCCAGGGCAGAGCTCCCAGACCAAGTACAAATGTCTCCGGTTTTGTATTGTTAACCACATACATTTCAGGATCTCAAACAATTTTTCATTGGGCACTTTTCCCAAAACTGCTTTGTCTAAGTATTGTACTAACCCGGCCACGTAAGTAGAGTCAGTAACAGTGTTACCTGGACCAAGAAAATGTTGAAATACCATCACTATTGCTCTAAGTTCCACCACCTGTGGCGATCCTTCCTGATCAGTGCTGCCAGTGTGAATTTTCTTTCCACACAATAACAGCTTTTCCGGTTTTCCCTGAGCCACCTGTAAACACTATTGGCTCTTCCACTGGATGGCTCTCTGATAACAGGGGAGGCCATCCCTCACATCAAGGCCTGGCATGGCATGTGTCCCCACTGCTCAACAAATGCTGGGCTGCAGCCAACAGTGGAGCTAAAGGTTCTTCTTGGTGGCAAACGCAGAGGCCAACCCAGTCTTGCCCTTGACTGTGGTAGGAGGCATTTGGCCAACCTCAGTCCTTGCACCTCGTTGTCAATGCACAATTTCACCTGCTTCATCCAGTAACAAGTTGCTACTATGGCAAAGCACACACAGATTTGTTGGAATGTTTCTTGTTGAGAGTGAACATGTGAGCAATCCAGCCTCTGACTTAGCCTCACTCGAGTAGTGAGCGGAGGGCTTCATAGGCTACTGAAAGGGTTAACAAAGGATGCCTACTTGCCGACATGAAGAGGAGGTTGCCTTGGGGAGGCACTGAGCAGGCTTACCACAAAGGCACTGAGCACCGCAATCAGGTTACGACAAAGGCACTGATCAGGATGTCAGCGCCAGATCGGGTTACCACAAAGCAAACTTTGCTTGCAAAACAGGAGCCTGTTGCTATGGACGTTTCATATGTTAACCAATCAGATGTTATCGACTGTTCCAGTACTTTGTAACTTTTCTATAAAAAGTGGTGCTTGTGTTTAATAAATTGTCAACGTTTGATCACATTGGTCGTTGCTGTGTTGTCCATGTTCTCCTGCCGCAAGTGGCGCCTGAACAGGGACCCTCTTGTCATCGCTTTCCGGGGCTTTGAAGACGGCTGGAATAGGAGGGTAGCGGGAAAGCCGACCGGAGATCCTTGCTGCCCCGGCAAGAAGAAGAAGCAGCAAGAAGTGAATCCTTGCTGCCCCGGCAAGAAGTGGAGCCTTGCTGAGCTGAAAGAGGCTGGAAGCGCGCTGTGACGGAATCTCACCCTGATCAGGTGAGCGGTCGGGGAGGAGATGGGGTCTACACTCTCAAAGGAAGAAGAGGCAGTAGTTAAGCTCCTCAAACATATCCTTTCTAAGAGAGGGATTAAATATGAAGAGGACACCCTGAGGGGGTTGTTACAGTGGAGTAAAGATGAAGGGTTACTAGATGGTGTAGGCACTGCTCTTGAACTCTATACTTGGGAGGCCAAAGGGGTGCAGCTATGGGACACTGTTAGTGATGGCGGCAAGGCTGGAGAGGAAGCACAGAAGTGTTCCACATTATGGAAGCTTATTTGTGAGACTTTATGGACAATGAAATAAGAGCGAGCTGCAGTAGCGTCTGCCGCAAGTGCTCTTTCACCTCCTATACCCCAGCGCGAAAATGAGCCTTTAGCGCTGCCTGCTGCTGGGAATCCCTTTGAGCACCGTCTTGCTGCCCTGGGGCCTCGGAAATTAATTAAAACTGCAAAGAGTGCCTTTCACAACCCACCGCAAGACAAAGGAAAGAATGAAAAGAGGAGTAAAGATGCTATCGGAGCTATCAGTAGTAACGCTGAAAAAGAACAGGCTGGCCAGCAGGACGCAGATTGCTGCCAGCCAAGGGAACCTGTTTGTCTTTCCCTTTCATCGTCTGAATCCTCCCTTAAAACTTCTGTTGCAACCACCCCGGGGAGAAAAACCCCCAGAGAGCCCAAGGAGGACGATCAGACGAAAGTTTTGTTACAGGAGGTAATAGAGAAGCTGAATACTTTGGGGCCAAAAGATGGGTCTAATCCAGGTTATACTTTGCCTGTAGAGACAGGTGGCACCTCATACCCGACGTCAAACCTTTTTAACCTTTTGCCACAGGATTCACAGAGGGTTTCTCGAAGATGGAAGGGGGTGATTAGAGATGCTATAGTAGAAGGTAACTTTATCCCCCAAGCATATCCTGTATCAGTCACTGCTGAGGGTGTAAATCAATGGGAAGCAATTGACTGGAAACTTTTAGAGAAAGCCCGTGCGGCAGTTACTCAGTACAGACTGCATTCTAACCTAACACGTCAAATTGTCAATTACATATTTTCTTCTGACTTACCGATTCCCCATGATTCCTTACAAGTGGCCGGGGTTTTATTAACCCCTTCTCAGAAGCTTATTTTTGAACGCAATTGGCAATGCCTTTGCGATGCAGAGCAGGCTAAGCCCAGACAGCAAGGAGATCCCCTTTATGGAGTTCAGTCACAAATGCTTATGGGTTCGGGGCCCTGGTCTCAGGTTGACTTGCAAGTGAATTTTACAAATGAAGTATTGTGTTTGTCGCGCGATTTAGCACTACAAGCTTTGTTTTCTGTTCCAGATGGATCAACACAATTTGGTTTTACTAATATTCGGCAGGGACCTACTGAATCTTTTTCGCAATTTATAGATAGATTATATTCAGCCATTGAGAAACATCCCGATTTAGATTTGCCAACCAAAGAACGATTATTTAAGATGTTAGCTTTTGTTGCTGCTGCATTAAAGGAAGCTGTGTCTCCCTTTTTAAAACGACCAGTGAAAGAATTTTTTCTTTTGTAAACGTTGTTATAATTGTGGAAAGGGGGGACACTTCCAAGCTCAATGCCAAGCTCCTAGAAAACAAAACTGGTGTGGCTGCATCTTGCCCTGAGAGGCCCTGAAAGTCCGTTTTTCCCTTATGTGTGGACAATGCTGCATTTTGAATATAAATTTAATTCCTAATTATCCCACATTTCCTATTTATTCCACACTCCTTCACAGGTTGACCACCCGAGGAGGGGAAAAAAGATGTGCAATTGTTAAGCACTTCTATTATATACCTCCAAAAGTATAGAGGTGGTGACCACACTGGGAACAAAAGCCGGGTCAGTTTCATGATCAATGATTCTATTGTATTACAAGTCATTGCCATAAAGTACAGTGAAACAAGAACCTTAGCCCAAGGCCCCCTGCCGATAAACACTAACACAGCAAATACTGGCTGTAAGTAAGGTACGACATGCCGAAATTGTGAGATCAAGAGCAACAACTTTGAGAGCCAATAAATCAGCATTGTGACGAGTGACTATTAATCTGAAACAATGAATGCTAATCACAAATACGATTAGACACACTCTGATCAGATCTGTTGTTATCTCAAACCTTCATGCCCCACCTTGGGCACCAAAAAGAACCGTCGTGATTTAAGCCCAGCCGTAACTCAGAAAAACCACGCAGTCCCTCTCTCACTCCCCCCCCTCGTTCCTCCCCCCCGCTCCCAGAGGGATGGGGAGGAGAATCAAAAGAATGTAACTCCCATGGGTTGAGAAAAGAACAGTCCAGTTACTAAGGTATAACGCAATACTACTGCTGCTACCACCAATAATAATAATTATAAGGGAAATAACAAAGGAAGAGAATACAACTGTTCACCACCTGCCAACTGATACCCAGCCCAACTGAAGCAGTGATCTAGCCCTTTCAGGTAACTGCCCCCAGTTTATATACTGGGCATGATGTGCTGTGGTATGGAATACCTCTTTGGCTAGTTTGGGTCAGGTGTCCTGTCTCTGCTTCCTCCTGGCTTCCCCTCCTCCCTGGCAGAGCATGAGACTCAGAAAGTCCTTGGTCAGAGTAAACGTTACTTAGCAACAAATAAAAGCATTGGTGTTATTAGCGTTGTTCCCAGGCTGAAAGTCAAAAACACAGCACTGCACCAGCTACTGAGAAAAATGACTGCTGCTGCTGAACCCAGGACACTTTTTACTAGAGATGGGCCATTTAAGGTTGCTTGGCTCCTTGTTCCTCACCTGTGGCACGGTTTTGCCTTAGCAGATATGCAAAGGATTTCAGTATCATTACCAGTATGTGCCAGGTGGTTTCAGCTGGTCCATGCTGGGCTCAGCTGGTCCAAAATGCTCATGTTTAGATTTTTGCAATCACCACTAACTAGCAATCAACCTCAAGTGCCTAGACATGCCTGAAGTAGCTTTCGAAAACCCTGGGCTTTGTGAATTGGAGGCACAGTGGTAACTGTGATGAGAAAAGGGGAAAAGGGGACAGCTGTAGCGGGTATTCTGCTCACCTGACCCCTCACTGTGCCCAGAGCCACTGCACAGTGAGAGGAAAGGCTGGGGAGACACAGCCCTTCCCTCTGTCCAAGCATCACATCCTGGTTCCAGCAGGAAGGGTCAAAGCAAATCCCAAGGCTATAATCCCAAATCTTTGTGTAAGGACTACTGAAACCAGGGCTTATGCAGAAGCGAGGACTAGGATAAAGTCTGCAGAACCCTTCTATGTTGGAGAAAGCAGGGAGATTCTGGCTGTTGTAGCACTGCTGCGAATTCATAGAGTCATAGAATCATAGAATAGTAAGGGTTGGAAAGGACCTTAAGATCATCTAGTTCCAAACCCCCTACCATGGGCAGGGACACCTCCACTATATCATGCCACCCAAGGCTCTGTCCAATCTGGCCTTGAACACCTCAAGGGATGGAGCATTTACAATTTCCCTGGGTAACCCATTCCAGTGCCTCACCACCCTCACAGTGAAGAATTTCTTCCTCATATCCAATCTAAACTTCCCCTGTTTAAGTTTGAACCTGTTACCCCTTGTCCTATCACTACAGTCCCTAATGAAGAGTCCCTCCCCAGCATCCCTATAGGCCCCCTTCAGATACTGGAAGGCTGCTATGAGGTCTCCACGCAGCTTTCTCTTCTCCAGGCTGAACAGCCCCAACTTTCGCAACCTATCTTCATATGGGAGGTGCTCTAGTCCTCTGATCATCCTCGTGGCCCTCCTCTGGACTTGTTCCAACCCTAACTATTCTATGATTCTATGATTCTGGTGCTTACATGTTATTGTTAAAACTTTACCTTTTAAGTGTCGTAGTTGTAATGTATATTTTTACACTTTGCCTTGCTGAAGATAAGGCATTTTATAGTTACTTTTTAGGGGCCATACAGTAGCCATTTTAGTCAGAGTTTTGGTGAAAGCTATCCTACTGTCTTCAAATTCAGCAAAGTTGGATTTGGAATTTCTGACTTAAGGGGCTGTTGTGGTTCAAGCCCAGCTAGTAACTCAGAACCACACAGCTGCTCGCTCACTCCCCCCCTTTTTCTTCCCCCCACTCCCAGAGGGATGGGGAGGAGAATGGAAAGAATGTAACTCTCACGGGTTGAGATAAGAACAGTCCAGTAACTAAGGTATAATGCAAAACTACTACTGCTACCACTGATAAAAATAATGATAATGGGAATAACAACGATTGAGAGAATACAATTGCTCACCACCCACGGACCGATACCCAGCCCAACCTGAGCAGCGATCTGGGCCTTCCGGGTAACTCCCCCCAGTTAATATACTGGGCATGACGCACTGTGATATGGAATACCCCTTTGGCTGATCTAGGTCAGGTGTCCTGTCTCTGCTGCCTCCTGGCTTCCCCTCCTCCCTGTCAGAGAGACTGAGAAAGTCTTTGGTTGGAGTAAATATTACTTAGCAACAACTCAAAGCATTGGTGTTATCAGCATTGTTCCCAGGCTGAAAGTCAAAAACACAGCACTGCGCCAGCTACTAAGGAGGAGAAAAAAATTACTGCTACTGCTGAACCCAGGGCAGGGGCCTTGAGTGAATTTGAAACTCCCTGCCTGGAAGCACATCAGATCTTACCTGTGAAAGTCGGTGCGGGGGATATGGAACAACGCAACACTGATCAATGTGATCAAACGCTGAACAATTTATTGCGCGCGAGCGCTCTTTATATAGAAGGGTTACAGAACAATAGAATACGTGATAATCTTTGATTGGTTAACTTCACAGCTAAGTGTTAGTAACAGTTTAATGATTGGTCACAGTTTAAGATGTCTAAAAATATCTATAGCAGCAGGCAAGCAGAGTCTTATTTTATTTTTGCAAATGTGGTCTTTGTCTCCTGACAAGCAGTTCTTGCTGATCTTGCTTCGTGACATTCTGCTCAGGGTCTTTTGCAAGCTAGCTTCCTCTTTCCGCCAGCTTTGCAAGCTAGCTTCCTCTTTCCATCAGCACACACTCTTCCTCTGCGGTTTGCAGAGCTTTGCAAAACCTTTTGCCCATTGTCCAAGTGAATCTGAGTCAAAGGCTGGATTGCTCACATGTCCGTTAAGTGAGAGAAATGCTTCTACAAGTCGGTAAATGCGATAAACCATAACTTCAGCTTTCATCGTTATTTATTTTGAAAGGCTTGGTGGTGAAGTTAATCCAGGAGAAGATGAGGTGGAAGGGCTCAAACGCTTAGTGACAGTGGTCTATTTTCGTTTGTTATGTTATGGTATTCAAGGATCACCTACTACAAGCTCAGGAATGTTGCATCCCAAATAAAAGGAAGAACTGGCTGGATGGCTGCACACAAAGAGCTGTGGTCAATGGCTCAATGTTCAGCTGGAGACCAGTAACGAGTGGTTTCTCTCAGGGATCGGTGTTGGGACCGGTCTTGTTCAACATCTTTGTGGGTGACATGGACAGTGGGATTGAGTGCATCCTCAGCAAGTTTGACGATGACACCAAGCTGTGTGGTTCGGTTGATATGCTGGAGGGAAGGAATGCCATCCAGAGGGACCTTGACATGCTTGTGAGGTGGGCTGATGCCAACCTGATGAAGTTTAACCATGACAAGTGCAAGGTCCTACATCTGGGTCGGAGCAATCCCAGGCACAGCTACAGGTTGAGCAGAGAAGAGATTCAGAGCAGCCCTTCAGGGAAGGAACTGGGGGTGTTGGTTGATGAGAAAATGAACATGAGCCGGCACTGTGCACTTGCAGCCCAGAAAGCCAACCGTATCCTGGGCTGCATCAAAAGGAGTGTGACCAGCAGGTCGAGGGAGGTGATCCTGCCCCTCTACTCTGCTCTCGTGAGACCTCACTTGGAGTATTGTGCGCAGTTCTGGTGTCCTCAACATAAAAAGGACATGGAACTGTTGGAACAAGTCCAGAGGAGTGCCACGAGGGTGATCAGGGGACTGGAGCACCTCCCATATGAAGATAGGGTGTGAAAGTTGGGGCTGTTCAGCTTGGAGAAGAGAAAGCTGCGTAGACACCTCCTAACAGCCTTCCAGTATCTGAAGGGGGGCTATAAGGATGATGGAGATGGACTTTTCATTAGGGACTGTAGTGATAGGACAAGGGGTAACAGGTTCAAACTTAAACAGGGGAGGTTTAGATTGGATATAAGGAGGAAGTTCTTTGCTCTGAGGGTGGTGAGGCCCTGGAATGGGTTGCTGTCATGGGTTCAGCAGCAGCATTCATTTTTTCTCCTTCATAGTAGCTGGTGCAGAGCTGTTTTTTCAACTTTCAGCCTGGGAACAGCACTGATAACGCCGATGTTTATAGTTACTGCTTAGAACGTTTTGGTCTGGCCAAGGGCTTTCTGAGTCTCATACTCTACCGACTGAGGAGGGGAAGCCGGGAGGAAGGAGAGACAGGACACCTGACCCAAACAGTCCAAAGAGAGGTATTCCATACCACAGCACGTCATGTCCAGGATGGAGAAAACGGAGAGCAGAGACCCGGAAGGGTGGTGGGGGTGCACGGTGGGGGTGCGCTGTTTGGTCGGGCTGGGGACTAGTGGTGAACAGTTGTATTCTCTTCCCTTGTATTTTCTCTTGTCATTATTATTATTGGGGGTAGCAATAGTGGTTTGTGTTATACCTTAGTTACTAAACTGTTCTTATCTCAACCTGTGGGAGTTGCATTCTTTTGATTCTCCTTCCCATTCCCCCGGGACTGGGGGAAGAAAGAGTGGGGAGTGAGTGAGAGAGCGACTGCGTGAGTTTATAGATGCTTAAACCATGACAGTTGCCCAGGGAAGTTGTGAATGCTCCATCCCTGGTGGTGTTCAAGGCCAGATTGGACTGAGCCTTGGGTGGCATGGTTTAGTGGGAGGTGTCCTGCCCATGGTAGGGAGGTTGGAACTCGATGATCTTAAGGTCCTTTCCAACCCTAACTATTCTATGATTCTGTTCTAATTTAGTTGAGAAGAATTAGCTCTGCTATTGAGTGTGTCCGTATGTCACCCCTGGAGTATAGAAGGTTGGCCTTGGCAGCTGAAACACAGCAAAACAGTTGCTGATAATGGGGGGAATGTGACTCTCACTCGTATTTTCATGTCTATGAAGCTCTGTAATGAGTTGAAATATTAATTAGTTCTTGGGCAACCTTAATGGCAATGCTAATGTGGGATTGGCTGTTAAAAATTATGCTTCCTGCTCTACCATATAGCTGTCTTATTAAAAAATGCACTTTTGTTGTGTCAGATGGAGGCTTATCAAGCACAGAAACAAAACATTTGCGTATTCATTCCAAAATATCACTTGGTGAGGAATTTTCACTTCCTTTTAATTTTAGGTTCAACTTTATTTGCAACTAAGGTCCTGTATACCTGAAGAGTCTGAGAGAAGCAGCTGGCTTTGTGAGCACAGCTTTAAAATACAGAGAAAAGGACGCGTGACACAAGGTGGTTTTTTATTTCATTTTTTTCCTGAAGGCTACTAAACTTTCCATAGTATGAATAGGGAAGTGAATCACAACTGTTTAGGCAATGGGATGGCAATGTGTTATCTGTGTTTTTATCAGTTTTCATTGTGATACCTTTTTTTTTTTTGGTACAACATTAAACAAGATGGTTAAGACTGCCTTCGGTTTGTAGTTTTCTTTCTTTCTTTTTTTGCTTTAGTTTTCTCCTAATTTTAAGTACATACTTTAAACTTTATTACTTCAGGAGTGCAGAAGATCTTGGAAACAAGAGGAGGACCTAAACATTCAGGGACTATTCAGATGAGCTGATCTGCATCCCTGAGCAGGGAATTAGTCCGAGGAAGAAATTAAACAGTAAAAATAGGTGCAATATATTTTTGAGTTTTAACTTACAAAGCAGAATTGTTGTTTTGAGGGAGTATGAGTATTTAAAGGCAGGTATAGCCTTTCTTCAAAGCTTGCCAGAACTGTTATGGAAGCATTATTGCTTGAACAGGTCTTAGAGGAGATGAAACACATATCTTCTCCCACTGCGCCTCCTTAAGAAAATAACAACCCAGCAAACTGTTGGACTGGTCTGAGAGCCAGTTAAAATACTGGGAGTGAAATTAATTTTATGTATTTTTCTATAGCTACAAACAGAATTTGGGTGATGTTGAGATGTTTTACTGATACCATATGCAAGTGGCTCCACATTATGCCGAGGTGTCAGACCAGTGTGCTGTGTCATCCTGGAAGAGGTGCCCAGACCTCTGCTATTTCTCAACATTTCAGTCTGAGGTTGCAAAAACCAACCTTTATAGTTTTGTTTTTTTTACCATGCTTGGCTAAATATCAATTCCAGGTGGATGTGTCACTTCCTAATGCCTCCAGCCTTCGACAGTTTTGCTTAATAACTCTTTAAAAGCCTTGTTTCCAAATTCTGCCTCAGGTCAGAAGATGCACTGTTGCTTGTATGCTGTCCTCTTTTACAGAGGCATCGTTGGAGAGCACATGCTGCCAAGAAGATTGAAACTTGCCACGGGGCTTGGTTCTGTTGCCAGTAGTGCTGATAAGCCATGTACAGAACAATTGGAAGAGCTTGGTGCTTCAGTCAAATTGAAGCAGTGCAGTACAGGATTGATACTAGAAAAAAATACTGCAATATGTAGTGGTGGGACTGTTCAGTCTTATGGATGGAACATCCAACCTAGATGTATGGTTAGCAGAATATATGGTTTCTTAGGCTGCTGCCACATGGGGAAAATAAAGCTAGCAGGGGAGTGTAGAACACAACAGCTCTTGCATGGAGCAGGGAGGAAGGGAAGGTGGAGGTTTGGAAGTCAGATGCTATGAGAATGTGAGAAACGCGCTGTAATAAACACATAAATGTATTGGCTTTCGCAAATCATAGGTGTTGCTATGTGGATATAACTGTATGAGATCGCAATAACAGAAACAAAGCTCACTAAAGACACAAGATTAGACAAGTTGAAAATGGCCAGAACTCTTGAGCAAAATGGAGTTGCATAGCAAAAGAACTTGCAAAGGTAAAAGAAAAAAAAAAGGGGGGGGGGCTTGATATGAGAAAAGCTAGTGCCTGGAAAACATAGGGTTAAAGTACTTTTAGCTTAACTTAGGTCGAAGATAAAGAACAATATTTGTTTTGTAAGTCTGTGGAATTTAGTGGCCCCATTAAACATGAGTGAATTATTTCACACCATCCTTATCAGTTAGTTTAGAGACAGTGCCTCCCGAACATCTGCTAGCTTGGGATACTCCTTGTCTGCCTGTCCTGTTTTGCTTGCAATAAATTTTGTATGAAGGTCACACTGTTCTAAATCTTTACCAGCTGTCAGAAAAATTACAGATATGGCTGGTTTCAGCTAGTTTTGCAATTACTGGGACATCCAACTGTGCCAAAGGTGCAAAGTACACCGTGAGGAAGAAAGCTTACTTCATTCTCAAGACCCCTGCCCACAGTCACCGGAAAGCAGTGCACAGACGCCAAGAGGAGGAGACTTATGATAATAAGTTCCTGGAGCTAGTTATAATATTCCCCACCTATACGTGGGAATTATGAATATGCATATGGCTAATGCAATAGTGAAAGTATATAAACCTGTAACAAACACTAATCAGCGTGCCCCTGGCTATGGTCACATGCCCAGTGCTGTTGCTTTTGCTTTATTGACTTTGTCCCTAAATAAAACCATGTTATCTCTATTAGTGGAGTGAGTTCATATTTCACACCTGGCATTAGTATGATTCTTGGCTCACTAATTTCCATAGTTTAAATAAAGGCTCATCAAAGGGATATCAGAAACCCAGCAGAGCTGCTGCTGTTGAGCTGTGCCTCAGTTGAAGGTTGTGTTAGTTGGACATCTCCTTTACAACATACATGCTTGACTGAGGCACTGAGTTTTGAATATACCAAACACTTTCAGCCTGTTGAAGCTTTGTCTCAGGCCCTTAAATTAAGAGCCCTGGAAAAGTTTACTGAATGTCCTTTAGAAATGACAGGGTGAGGCTGCTTCATCATCACCCCTCCCCCTTTCAGTATTCTGTGTAGATCAAAAGTTAATTACAAGTGTCTTTGTCAGATGTGAGAAGCAGTTTTCCCAGGCCTGTGTATTATGTTCCTTGCTGCTTTGCTTTAAAGCAGTTTCTCAAGCAGGATTGAAGCAATGTTGTTACAGGAGGGGTAATGCTTCTAATCCTTCTAGACAATGTCTGAATCTTGTTCCTGTAGCAACAGATTCAAACTGGAGTTTTCTGATCTGTCCTGTGTTAAACAAAATGAGCACCTCTGGAATCTATAAGTTTTGTCCCCATTTTTCCTTGGTGCTAAAATTTGCTAATCTATATAAAACAATTTATCATGAAGAGGTAGGTTAGTTTGTTGGCTATACCAGTGTATCAAAATAACCATGTCAGTATTTCTAGAAAAGAAAGTTAAGTGACTTATTAGACACTGTATGTGTCTTGGAATCAGGTAGGCTTAAATTTCACCCCCCTCAAAAAAAGACAACCAATACTGTTCTGTGAACAATAGCAGGTTTTGTTAGACTCTTTCATTCTCCTTCTATCCCTTTCTTTCCTTCTAAATAGGGCAAAAGTATTTGTTGGTGATCGCTTGCTTTCTTTCCAGGTACTAGTGAACACTGCCTGCTGTTTTCTGATGTTGGTGGCTGAGTTCATCCAGTGTATGATGTTTGGTCCTCTCCATGTCAGTGAGAGTCAGGTAAGACTGCAATGTGTTGTCCCAGATATTGTGTTTCATTATTTATTGGTGTTTGACAGGTGTCTGTACATTTTTGTATGGAATTGCTGAAAGTACACATGAAAAGTAAATTTCAGGACCACAAAAAGTTAAATCTTGCCATCTGGCTAACTAGTATATCCACAGCAACAAGCTTCCAGTTTATTTCTTGTCTTGGTTTCAGCAGTAACAGTTATTTTTTTAGTCCTTCCTAGTAGCTGGTGCAGTGCTGTGTTTTGGCTTCAGTCTGGGAACAGTGCTGATAACACACTCCCACACTGAAGCTGGGAGGAAGCAGAGACAGGACAACTGACCCAAACAAGCTAAAGGGGCATTCCATACCACGGCACATCACGCCCAGTGTGTAAACTGGGGGAAGTTACCTGGAAGTGCAGATCGCTGCTCGGGTCAGGCTGGGTATCGGTCGGTGGGTGGTGAGCAGTTGTATTGTGCATCACTTGGGTTTATTGTTTGTTTGGTTTTTTTTCCCCCCCCTTTTAGCTTTATATTCTCTCCCCTTGTTATTTCCCTTATAATTATTATTGTTTCTAGCATTAGTTTTATATTACACTTCAGTTATTGGACTGTTCTTATCTCAACCCATGGGTTTTACATTCTTTTGATTCTCCTCCCCATCCTGCCTGGAGGGAAGGAAGGGGGACGTGTGTGAATGAATGGCTGCGTGGTTCTGAGTTACTGGCTGGGCTTAAACCAGGACATTTCTGAAGGGAACTTTTCCACTGTTCCTGCTGTGTTTTTTAAGCCCAACTTGAAACTCCTGCTTCCTTAATGAACTTTGTCAAATTTTCTTACAAGTGCAGAATTTCAGAATATTTATAACATGGGTTCTGCTCTACTTGGTTTGTGCTTGGTAGTGTTTCTCCACTGCGTTTCATAATCAGTTATCAGCACTGGCAGTCCAAGTTCCCTCTTGTACCTTGTTTTGTGCCTTGATTGCTGGAGAAGTGTTTTCTGTCCTCATATGTTGAGTGGATGGTTTATCTGCCCTCAGGTTTAAGAGGGAGTAGGCAGGCATATGCCCAGAGAAAGGAGTTAAGCAGGGCTGAAAATTCGGGTGGTTTAGTCTTGCTCTTGGGCTAGGTGAAAATGTTTTAAAAAATTTAGTGTTGAACCCCAGGCTTTTTAAAAACAGGATCCTCCAAACAATGAAAGTAGCAGCAGCAGTTTGAATAGGATCTGTATATTTTTTTAAAAGGAAAGTCAAAGACATAAGTTGCTCTATAAATGCAGTAGCAGTGGTTTGAAGTGTGTTCATATATTTTAATTAAAAGTGTGTAAATGCAGTTCTTCAGGAGAAATCAGGCCGTGATGATTTTTGACATGCAGAAGTGAGGCACATAAAGTTTCACTAATAACCATGGGTCTCTCAAAGCCTGTTGTATTTGTAATTCACAAATAAAGACTCTGAGTGAAGCCTATTAAAAGCAAGGCACTATCAAACTGCATTGGGCCAGATCTACTTTCCAGTCTGCGTTGAATGCAAGGATGTGGAATTTTAACCAGTGATAATTTCCAGTTTGTTCTCTACCCTCTTAAAAACTGAAGAGAAAAGCAGGAACAGTGTGGATCCATTTGTATTTGAGCAGTGGAAGTATGCTTCCGTTTTCCATGTAAAGGAAAGCTGGTTGTTAATATTGGAGAGCCAAAAATGTTGAAATTGTGAAGGAATTCTGGGCCTGTCTTAACTAAACTCCTGGTGATTTTGTCATGTTTAACAAAGCATTTTATTTTATGAATGCTTTTATCCCCAAAGAGCTGGCTCGCTATCTGCTGCTTGGGACCATTGTATTGTTTCTTTCATACTGTATGTGCGTGGGAATAGGTTTTTTCTTCATTGCTCATTCATCTCATTCTCCACTGCAGGCATTGCGCTTTTTAAGAACAGACTTTGTCATCTTCTCTTAATAATCTGTACTTTTGACTGGTTCTTGGAAGCAAGGTGCTAGGCTATTTGGGCGTCTTGTATAACTAACCGTGGCAGTTCTCCTAGCTGAGAGGACTTTGTGTTCACAGCCCAGTAGCTGTGTTGCTTGGGCATGGAGAATCAAACTTGGTTTGTGCTAAGCTAAAGGTAATAAATACTATTCAAGAAATGTGTGCAGCAGGCTTTTGCTAACATACTGTTGCATTTCTACTTCCATCATGGTTTTTTCCTTTCTCTTTTTTTTCTCTCCTTCTCTCCCCTGCATGTAGAATCATACAATCAACTAGGTTGGAAAAGACCTTGAGGATCATCAAGTCCAACCTTTACCCCAGCACTGTCAAGGCCACCACTAAACCATGTCACTAAGGGCCTCATCTACACATTTTTTGAACACTTCCAGGGACAGTGATTCCACCACTTCCCTGGGAAGCCTGTTCCAATACCTGATCACCCTCTCACACAGTGAAGAAATTTCTCCTAATATCCAATCTAAACCTACCCTGGCGCAGCTCATGGGTTGTCAGTGCCCTCGCTTCAGTAACCAAATGTCTTTCCTTTACAGCATCTCAAGGATAAATTCTGGAATTTCATTTTCTACAAGTTCATCTTCATTTTTGGCGTGCTGAATGTTCAGACATTGGAAGAAGTGGTGATGTGGTGCCTCTGGTTCTTTGGACTTGTGTTTCTTCCTCTTATAGTTCAGCTCTGCAAGGATCGCTTTGAATATGTTAGTTTTGATTGAGGGCTGTTTTTTGGGACATGCAAATTCAGTTTCTAGTTCGAGCAATGCCTTTTGATCATTTACAAACAGATTATTTAGACCTTTTCCCTACCCTGTGGTGCTGAATGTGTGTACCTTCCAGTAGCTTCAAATACTTGCTTTAAAGTGCATGTGAACTGTATTCCTTCAGTTTTCCCATGAGACAAATGGAGCTGAAGAGACTTTTTTTTTTCTTTGATAAATTGTTCCTTCTATGTGCCCTGTAATTACTATTACATAACTCTGTGAGATGTCTTCATAGCTCTCCTGAGCAGAGAAATCTTGATAGCAGAACATCCCTTAGGTTGGTGCCCTCTAGGATTGGTCTATGAAGCCTGTTTCTGCGCTCAGGTTTCAAGCTCGGTTGCATCTACCAAATATTGTCTTTATACAGTGCAACTTTCTCCATAAGCTACAACCCAGTTTCTGTTAATACCAAGAATAAATTCAGTAGAGATGCAGAAATTGAAGACCGGGCAAGGAAGAAGGAACTGGAATGTTAACAGAAACATCTTTTAATGTCTGTAATGGACATGTGTTTTCCTCAGCTTCTCTGTCCTGCAATGAAAGTTTGAACTAAGTTGAATCCATGAATTTCCTTTTGGTAGCTCTATGCTTTGTATTTCATTTTTTTGTTTAAATTAATATTCAATAAGGGCTGTTACTTCACAAGAAGAAGCTAAGCACTAAGCTTGAAACTAGATTGGTTGGGGTTCAGAAAATGGAGACAGAAGCAAACAAGGCAGTTCAGAAAGCTGTGAAAGAACAAAGCTCATGTGGAAAAAACCCCTTGCTATATTCCTTCTGCATTCAAAGCATGTACTGTAATTCTTGGACAAATGGTACTTGTGTGATCTGCCTTGAAGACTTGGGGGGATGTGGCACTGAACCAGATATAAAGGAGGAAGAAAAGTAATTTAAAAACAAAACATGGGAGTCAGCTTCATAAATTGGACCAGAGGGAAGCTTTGGGCAACTCCTTTCCTTGTCCTGTTATTCCCTTTCCTGACCTGAAAATAAAGGGGTGGGCCACCTAAATACTTTGCCTCTTGGGTTGTCTTTGATTTCAACAACCTAGGTGTAGCCTACTGTTAAGGCAGCTTAGAGAATTAATATGCTATACACGCTATTGAATGAGATAACTATTTTAAGCAGACTCTCTCCAGCAGTCTCTAGCTGCAGGTTAAATTTTTTGGGGAGATGTCTCCTTCTTACAGAGGAAGATGACATTGTAAGAGCTAGAGGCTGGAAGATAAAGCTAGACAAATTCGGATGAAAATTTGACAGAACAATTCTTTTCATTTCTCAAAGACTATATATTAAGGTTGGGTATCTTTCTAAAATGCATGTTCATGCTAAGCAAATGCTGTACATTTGGTGCAGAAACTACTGTGTGAGAAAGTGCCTGTGGTTTTCTTGCATAGGTGATCTAAACACTAGATCAGATAATCATAATGGTCCCTTCTGGCTTTAAAAGCCTGGTGACTGTAAATGACAGTGAAACAGATGAAGCTTAGGGATGGTGTGTGATTTTAGCTTTATTCTGCATCATCTATTACTACACTGTGTGGTTGAGATTGTGAAATCGGTTTTATTCTAGAAAGCAAAAGATTTTCCTGGATGAGGACTTGTTTGGTGAGGTGACTATGGAAGGCAGGGTGCATGAAGTACTACTTTAAACATGCTCTGTGTTTATGTGTGGATGATTTCTTGTTAGAGAATAGACATATGCCTGCTCTGAATGAAAGCAACTACATGCAGCTGGCCATGTAGCAGGGGTAACTCCTGGTTACCTCTGTGCAGCTGGCCGTGGAAAAGAAGTAACTCCCGGATAGCTAATGAATCAAGAATGCAGGCCTGGAAGATAAGAAGGAACTAAGATAAGGAGGTTGCTAAATTGGACTGTAAATCTTGCTTGCTTACAGAAACCACACTTTAGGTTCTCACAAAACTTATTAACCAATAGTATGCCTGTTGCTAAGAATGTGTAACCAATCGTAGAAAAGCATGTAGTGCTAGAGATGTAAGCCTAAAGTATATAAACAGTAGCTTCACAAATAATAAAAGTTGCTTGCTGCTTGAACTCTCTACCTTTCTTTCTTTAATGTGGCTGCTTGGCTGTCCCAACTAACTATGCAGCCACATTTGTGTATTTGTGTTGCAGCTTTCCTTCTCTCCTACCACACCCATGAGCAGCCACATCAGAGTCGCGACCCTGCTTGTAGCCATGCTCCTGTCCTGTTGCGGATTAGCAGTCATCTGTGGTTTTATCGGCTACACCCATGGCATGCACACGTTAGCTTTCATGGCAGCAGAGGTGAGACTTCCTTCATATGTGTCGTGGCTTCTGCTTTGCTTTTCACCCCTTACTTGGGGGTATTTTGGCATGCAGTGGGTTTTTTTTTTTAGTGTCTTGCAAGGAAGAAACTCCGAAGATGCAAACAAGCCTTTCCCTGTTTTAGAGTAGTTGCCAGGTCTATATGCTTTCTCTAGAGTTTAAGCCTTCAAAAAAATCTTTGTCTGAAGGAGAGAATGAGAGGATAAATCTGTAAGATGATGTTGAAACCAAATGGAAGCCTATGAGAAAATAATGGTTGTGCTTCATGAACGTTGCAAGAAGGGTTAGTTGAAATAGCTGCTAGAGAGGGAGAGAGTGTGCATGAAAGTGTAACATGCACCTCATCCTGTTCCTTTGAGGTTGTATTTCCTATTTAATTTTTCCCCAAAAAGAATGAGACTATGTTTGTGCCAAGAGTAGTGTCTCAGCTGAGTGTATGTGTTTGTGCACTCCCGAATGCTTAACAGCATGGAGTAAACAATATGCTTGTGGAACGAGCATTAATATGTTTTTGATGTTACAGTGCACTCTGCTTGAGGGAGTGATAATATTCAGCAACGGGGAGGTAATCAGTATAATTGCGTGTTAGTCGTGTTAGCATATCCTTAGTTCAGATAACAAGTAGCATGTGCGGCTTGTTTTTCTTCTATCTTGAATTCATACTTGGAGTTAGTCAGCTGATAGTAGGCTAGTATGATGCTGGTCACACAACAGTTCAGTTATTTCATATGTCAGTTTACTTTTCCCTAAATAAGAGAATATGCAAGGCCAGATTTGTAATTACACAGTGGAAGGATATTGAAGATTGGTCAGTGTCTCTAAAAGGTGGGGTCTTGGTGGTGGGTGTGTCTCTTATCTTGATGTGGCAGAAGGATGCATCAGATGTGTGCTAGCATGGTGTAGGTTTATCAGGGAGTGTTGTATTGCCCAAGCTTTGCCTCGTTGGTGCTGTGGTGGTGTATGTGTTTTGGGTTGCAGGATGTGGCCCAGCTATTCATTTTAGTGGGAGCTGTTCTGTCCAGTCATGAACAAAGGAGTAGCTCAGTCAGCATAAGTGTGTGGTGCTCAGCTAAGTTGTGGATCTTCACATCTCGCTGTGCTGCTGGAAAGGGTCTCCTATCCTTGCTTGCAGCTGCTGACGTTTGAGGATGTTCCTGAGCTGAGGCTTATACAAGCTTGTTGGGTTTGATAGACTCAGATGGACTCTGGAAAGCTGTCTGATTGTTTATTGAACTCATTTATACTTTGGCCTCTGCAATATCCAAAGGCAGCAAATTCTACCTTTAACATGGCTTTGTGTACATGAAAGAGCTCTTTTAGTTGTTCTGAATCTTCTGTCTGATAATGTCCTTGGCTGTCATCTAATACATTTACAGTGAAAAACTGCAAAGAATCATTCCTTTTTTACTCTTCTTCATACCATTTGTGATTTTTATAGACCTTTCTCCTGTTCCCCTTCTGACTTCTCTTCCAAGAAAAAGAATTTTAGTCTGTTTAATCTTTCCTCATACGAATGTGTCTAATATCTTGCCCTTTCATGAACATTTTAAATATGCCTTATATGGATTGGGCAACCATGAGTAGTTTCCTTGATTTTAATACCCAGCAGTGATGGAAGTGGAACAAAACATTTAGGTTTCTTTCTGTAGAGGTACTAGCAGTGACACCTCATGGCAGTCCTCAAGCTCTCAGCAAAAAGCGTTAAATCTTGCAGACTTTTAGTCTTCCTGGTGGTGACTTGTATGATGCTGTTTGGGAGGGACCCTGCCAAGTGTATTTTGCTAATGTAACTTAATATAATTAAATACACACTAAGCTATTTATCTCTCTCCTGACTGCAAACGTTGATTTAGCTTGATGCCTCAGGATTTTCAATAAAGCAATATAGATGTTTTTCTCAGGTGTTAGTTAGGCTTCCCCTTGTTCTGGATTGTTTGTCAGCATTTTTTTTTTCTGCAAAGGCTAGATGTGAAATGTGCAAACACCCAGAGAAGGTTGAATGAAGACAGTCTGTAATTTTAAGTAAACATTGAGCTTTTTAGTCTTAATATATGGTATTTGAGAATTATAGTATAGCAAGTAGCGTGCAGTCTGTCTGTCTTTGCACCTTTTTTATTGTAAGAAGGAATTACTCTGTTCCTTTAGCAGCCATCCTCTGATCCTGTTTCATACATCTCAGTTAAGACCGTATGATAGTGATATTCTAATCTTAGAATTGCACCTTGCACATATTTTCCTGCAAGGCTTCTCATGCCACATCCATTATCCCAGGGTTTGAGTGCCTTCCAGTCATGTGCTAATCTGTGTGACTAGTATCTAGGAATGCTTGGCTGATGGGGGAAGGAACATCACGGGACTGATAACAACTAAGGAGACAGTAAATAAGACCAAGGATGCCAGCCTTCAAGATAGCAGAGTGGCGCCCAACGTGGAGCGAGACTGGAACAGAACAGAAGCAAGGATATCTCAATTGCTAACTCAGCACTCAACCTTGCAAGCATGCTCAAGCACAGAGTTCATTCAGTAAACACAGTGAAGAAGACTGTTGGCGACCCCCGGCGACCCCCAGAGACCCCCACTCAGCAAGAAAGCACATGCTTAATTAGGATGCAAATATTCTAATTAGTTCCTGGACATTCTGTATGTATGCATGAGTATGCTAAATATCTAACTGCTGCTGGCAAATAACAGGAGTGCTCACCTTCGTGAAACGATTTGCATGTGTGCCTAGCGCTGCTATAAAGAACACCTGCTTTCTAAAATGCCAAATTGAGCCTTAGCTTCTCCGACCAACTTTTACGGTAACAATTTGGCACCTGAACAGGGGCAAATATTATAATTAGTTCACATAAAACTCATGAATATGTAAATAATTTCTTGGAAAATCTGTAAATATGCATGAGTATGCTAAATATCTAGCTGCTGCCAGCAAGGAATGGGCACGCTCGCCTTTGTGAAACAATTCGCATGTGCACCCAGTGCTGCAATAAAGAATGCCTACTTTCTAAAACTCCAAATTGAGTCTTAAGAGAGTTTCTCTGGCTGACTTACGGTAACATTGCCAATTACACTTCCCCTCCCCGGAAGTCCAACCTATGGAGGACACGTCCTCCTGCGCATTCCCCTACCCCGGCAGTCTATTTACAGTAGCATTTGAGAATTTTATAGATTTTGAATATCCTTTGATATGCTGCATATGTTTTGCCTATGGCCATACCACTGTGGCAGTGCCTGATCTCATCTGATATCAGAAGCCAAGCAGGGTCAGGCTCGGGTCTGAGGTTAGCCAACTATCTATGAATACCACCTGGAGATCTTCCCCAAGGCTGGACAGTCACGAGTGGCAGGGTGCGTGGGATAGTATGGCCAAGTACCTAGGCCAGTGGGCCCCTCCAGTGCTTTGGAACTTCACCCCTGAACAAGCGCGAAATCCGGAAAATTTAGCAGAACGCTTAGACAAGGTGTGCTGTCGTCCTGGCAATACCAGAGACGGACAAATCACCACAATGAGCTGGGGCTGGGCTTACGCCTGGAGAGCCCTGCTCAACACTATCCAGTTCACTCAAGGGGAAAAAGATGTCTCTCAATCTGATAGCAAAGCAGTAGACACTGCAACCGCTCCAACCCGAGTGAAAGACACTGTCAGTTCCCCCTATGAGCAAGAGGAGATGCAAACAAAAAGCATGAAAAGCAACTTGTGTAGTGAAGGAAGATGAAGGGGCGACACCTGAACCAGAGGAATTAGTAAAAGAAACAGAGGAAGAGTTAACTTCTTGATCCCTGTCCTGGACTGAGCTGCAGAACATGCAAAAAGATCTCGGCAGTCTTCCCGGTGAGCACATCATCACCTGGATGCTCAGATGCTGGGAAAATGGGGCTGATGGTCAAGAACTAGAGGGTAGGGAAGACAAGCAGCTGGGATCACTTGCTCGGGAAGAGGGAATTGGCAAAGTGATTGTGAAAGAGAAATGAATCCTCAAGACTCTGGAGAAGGCTCTTGGCAGCTATGAAGGAAAGGTGTCCCTACGAGGACGATGTTATATGTTACCCAGGCAAGTGGACCACGATAGAGAAAGGCCTCCAGTACCTGGGGGAATCAGCCATTATAGAGATGATCTATCTTAAGTCGGACTCCAGGAGTACACTCGTAGGTCCAGATGAAGTCAAATGTACATGACCCATGTGGCAGAAATGTACACGGTGTGTGCCATCATCATGTGCCAACTCATTGGTATCAATGAGCTGGAGGGATGTAGCGGCTCCAACAATGGATGAAGTGAGTTATCAGCTCCAAGGATTTTAAGACAATTTTGCCCCTTCTGTCATTTCAGTTGTGGAAAAACTCCTGTGCCAGGAGTTTAAGCAATTGAGAGACGATCTTCCTCCCTATGTGTACAGACCCGCATCTCAGCTATTAACAGAAGGCTCCCTGTTGCTTGAGAGGCAAGATATAGGAGGTACATGCCACAGGTCACCCTAAGGCTTTACCTGCGGGATCACGGAGAAGACATGAGAAAGTGGGATGGAAAACCTACCTCAGTTCTTGAGGAATGGGTGTGTGAATTGAAGAGGAAAACAATGGTCAAGGATGATCTTTCCATGAAAGTTGCTGCTCCAGTCTTCTGTGAGCAGTTTCCCAGATGGAGTAGAAGAGCTGATTTTACTCTGACTCCTATGAATCCTAACACCTTTGTACAAGACATAAGTGAAGAATCTTATGATCGCTGTTAGAGGGGCCCTGCCTCCAGCCAGGTGGAGGAGAGGGGCAGTCAGTTTTACTAGACTCTGTGCATCAGATGGCCTGGCACATCAGTTGCACAGGAGTATAGGGCTCTAGCAGATACTGGTGCACAGTGTACCTTATGCCATCAAGCTATCAAGGGGTAGAACCCACTTGTATTTCTGGAGTGATGGGCGGTTCCCAAGGGCTGACTTTACTGGAGGCTGAAATCAGCCTGACTGGGAAGGAGTGGCAAAAGTACCCCTTGGTGACTGGTCCAGAGGCTCTGTCCTGGGTTCAGCAGCAGCAGTCATTTTTCTCCTTCTCAGTAGCTGGTGCAGCGCTGTGTTTTTGATTTTGGGCCTGGGAACAGAGCTGATAACACCAGTGTTTTCAATTACTGCTTGGTGATGTTTAGGCTGGCCAAGGACTTTGTGAGTCTCATGCTCTGCTAGGGAGGAGGGGAAGCCGGGAGGAAGGAAAGACAAGACACCTGACCCAGACTAACCAAAGAGGTTATTCCATACCACAGCATGTCATGTCCAGGATGGAGAAAACGGAGAGCAGAGACCCGGAAGGGTGGTGGGGGTGCACGGTGGGGTTGCACTGTTTGGTCGGGCTGGGGACTGGTGGTGAGCAGTTGTATTCTCTTTCCTTGTATTTGCCTTGTCATTGTTATTATTGGTGGTAGCAGTAGTGGTTTGTGTTATACCTTAGTTACTAAACTGTTCTTATCTCAACCTGTGGGAGTTGCATTCTTTCGATTCTCCTTCCCATCCCTTCAGGAGCGGAGGGAAGAAAGAGGGGGAAGTGAGTGAGTGAGCAAAACTGCGTGGCTGAGAAGCTTAAACCACGACAGGCTCCATGCATCCTCGGCATAGACTATCTCAGGAGAGGGTATTTCAAAGACCCAAAAGGGTACTGATAGGCTTTTGGTATAGCTACCTTGGGGATGGAGGAAATGAAGCACCTGTCCACGTTGCCTGGTCTCTCAGAGGATCCTTCTGTTGTGGGGTTGCTGAAGGTCAAAGAACAGCAAATGCCAATCGCGACCACAACAGTGCACCAGTGGCAATATGGCACCAACCAAGGTTACCTGATTCCCGTTCATAAGCTGATCCATAGATTGATGAGCCAAGGAGTGATCAGTAGGACCTGCTCGCCCTTTAATAGCCCCATATGGCCAGTGCAATAATCTAATGGAGAGTGGAGACAGTAGGCTATTGTGGCCTGAATGAAGTCACACCACCACTGAGTGCTGCCATAACGGACATGCTAGAACTTCATTGTGGACTGGAGTCAAAGACAGCCAAGTGGGATGCCATAATTGATATTGCCAATGCATTTTTCTCATTTCCTTTGGCAGCAGAGTACAGATCACAGTTTTCTTTTACTTGGAGGTTCATCCAGTACACTTGGAACTGACTGCCCCAGGGGTGGAAACACAGCCCTGCAATCTGCCATGGACTGATCCAGACTGCACTGGAACAGGGGCAAGCTCCAGAATACTTGCAATACATTGATGACATTATTAGGCATTTCTTAGGCATTGTGGGTTTTTGGAGGATGTACATTGTGGAAGCATTTCTTTCAGTTAACGGAGATGTGAGCAATCCAGCCTTTGATTTAGCTGATTTCGTGCTATGAGCAAAGGGCTTTGTGAAATGTTGTGGTTTGATGAGGAAACTGAGGATGAGTGTGTGCTAACATAAAGAGGAAGCGTGAAGAGGAAGTCAGCTTGCAAGAGAGTCTGAACAGGATGTCACGAAGCAAGATCAGCAAGAGCTACTCGCCGTTAAAGCAAACCACAAGTTGCAAAATGAGGAGAGATTTCGCTTGCCTGGCACTATGGACATTTATAGACATTTTAAAAATATGACCAATCAGTAAGCCGTTGCTAATATGTAGTTAAGCTGAATTAACCAATCAAGTATGATAGAGTGTTATAGTGTTCTGAAGTTTTCTTATAAAAAAGGCGTTTGTGCACAATAAAGTGTTCAGCGTTTGATCACATTGATCAGTGTTGCGTTGTTCCATATCCCCCACAAGTGGCGCCCGAACAGGGACCCTCAGATCTGCCTCCTGAGAGCTGCTTCGGTGGTGAAGATCAGCGCAGACCTGACGGGTGGGAAGCCGACCGAAAAGGAGCCGGCAGCAGCCCTGCCGATGTAGAAGAAGGACGCGTGTGCCGCAGAAGAGAAGTGTCTCTGCGAAAAAGGGTCCACTCCAATAAAGGCAAGTGGCGGTCGGGGAGGAATGGGGGCAGCTCAAACTAAAGAGGAAGCAGCTGTCCTTAATCTCCTCCAACACGTCCTCTCAAAGAGAGGGATTAAATATGAAGAAAATGTTCTTAAAGGGCTACTCCAATGGAGTAAAGAAAAGGGGCTATTTAGCGGGATTGGAACGGCATTTGAAATATCCACATGGGAGGCAATTGGCATTCAGATTTGGGACACTATATCTCGTGGGGGGAAGGCAGTGCATGAAGTCCAAAAATATTCCACGCTGTGGAGGCTTATCCGAGAGACTTTGCAGGACATGAAATTAGAAAAGGCTGCAGCTGCTTCGGAGGCTAAAGCCTTATCTCCGGTAACACCCTCCGTGCCTCCACCGCCGCCTCTCCCCCCGCCCGAGCCTCTAGCCCTGCCTGCCTCCCAATTACCCGCAGAGCCCCCAATGAACAGCAAAAAGATCCCCGATCGAAATCCCTTTGATCATTATACCAGGGGGAGAACTCACCCAAAAATTGCAAAGACAATTAAGAGGGGTTTTCAATCTATGCCCAGTAAGGAAAAATTGGAATCTGATGTTGTTGCTGATCCTAACGATGTTGAACCTTGCTGCGAGGTGAAAGCACCCACAGGATATAGGTCTGGTGCGTCAGAATATTCCCTTGCCTCCACTCCAGACCGTTCCCCTATTAACTCTGATGTTTCTACCCCAGAAGAAGCAGAACAACCAAAGGACTTAAATGACTCAACAAAAGAAGTATTGCAGGAAGTCATAGAGAAGCTTATGGCAGTGACCCAGAAAGAAGGAGTGGGACCAATCGTATCCAAGGGAGCTAGTGCCTCTCCTGCTCCCGTGGTTTCGGCGCTGGTTCCCTTACCAAACCCATTTAATTCCTCTATTCAAGGTTCTAGTGGTGTGTCAAAAAGGTGGAAAGGGGTTATTAGAGATGCTATTCTAGAAGGGGATTTTATTCCGCAAGCCTTTCCTGTGTCTATTACACCACAGGGTGTTAACCAGTGGGAAGCGATTGATTGGAAACTATTGGAAAAGGCTCGAGCAGCAGTAACTCAATACGGGTTACACTCTCAATTGTCTCGACAAATTATAACATATATCTTACATTCAGATCTTCCAGTCCCCCATGATATTAACCAAGTAGCCAGTATCATACTAACACCATCGCAAAAATTAATTTTTGACTGTAACTGGCAGAGATTGTGTGACCTTGAACAGGCCAAACCTAGACAACAAGGAGACCCCCTTGTTGGAGTTCAATCAGATATGTTAAGGGGGGTGGGGCAATGGGCACATGTTGATCATCAAGCAAACCTCAAAAATGAAGTATTGCAGTTATCTCGAGATTTAGCGTTACAAGCTTTGTTTTCTGTTTCGGATGGCTCCACTCAACTTGGTTTTACCAGCATTAAACAGGGCCCTACAGAGCCATTCTCACAGTTTGTAGACAGATTATATTCTGCAATCGAGAAACATCCTGATATAGACATTCCTACAAAGGAGAGACTTTTTAAAATGCTTGCTTTTGAAAATGCCAGCAGCAAAACAAAACAAAGTTTAGCTACCTTGCCCTGTGGAGCAGAAGTAGCTGATATGATTGAGCTGGCTAATCGTGCAACACAGAAAGAAAGTGCCACTTTTGTAGCGGTAGCTGTAAAAGAGGCAGTTTCTCCTTTCCTTGACAAATTTAAAAGGAAATGTTATAATTGTGGTAAAGAAGGGCATATTCAAACTCAATGCCGCCTTCCCAGAAGAAATAATATCAGATGGTGTAAAGTGTGTAAGATGAATTCCCACTACACCCAAGATTGTAGACGGGCGGGAAACCAGAAACCGAGCGCGACTGCTCCACGCGCTATGACAAAAGTAAGGGGGGCATGGGTGAATCAAAATCGGGGGGATGCCTCTTGGGGGGATGCCTCTCGGGGGGATGCCTCGACACCGTTCGCTCCTCCACTACAGGGAGTGCCGGAGTGGACTTGGAAACAGCAGTAGAAACAACTTTACAAGATTATTCTGTCTATATTATAGACAGTAACATGAAAGGCCCTTTGGGATATGGGCTTAGTGCCTTATTATTTGGGAGATCTTCAACATCCCGACAAGGAATTTTTGTTTTACCAGGAGTTATAGACGCAGATTATTGTGGGATAATTAAGATCATGGTTTATACAATAACTCCGCCTGTTCTTATTCCTCAAGGTAGTCGAATTGCTCAACTTATTCCATTTCAGTCCTGTGTTCCACAAAGGGGAGACTCGAATCGAGGTGAAGGTGGATTCGGTTCCACAGGAGTACCGCAAGTATTCCTTTCACTTGACTTCGCTAAGATTAAACCTGAATGTGTTGTTACCTTAAAAACTAAAATTGGAGAACAAAAATCTATAAAAATGTTAATTGATACTGGTGCTGATGTCACAATCATTTCAAAAGAGCACTGGCCTTCACAATGGCCTGTCATACCTGCTCTAACAGGAATTTCTGGGATCGGAGGAACCCAGTCCACCTTAATCAGCCGTGATCCGATACGTTTCCTTTTTCCAGATGGTGCTAGTGTAACCACAAAACCATATGTCATGAATGTTCCTGTCACATTAGTAGGGCGAGATATTCTTAGCCAGATGCACACTAAATTAGTGACACAGCCTTTTCTGTGGCGGCCATTGCAGAGCAACCAATACTCAAACTAACTTGGAAAACCTCAGATCCTGTTTGGGTGGATCAATGGCCGCTCAAGGAAGATCGGCTGCAAAAAATTCAGGAATTGGTACAAGAGCAATTAGACGCTAAGCACCTTGTTCCATCTAATAGCCCATGGAATACTCCAATTTTCACTATCCCAAAAAGGAGTGGAAAATGGAGGCTACTACATGATTTGCGAGCAATCAATAATGTCATGGAGGACATGGGGTCCTTGCAGCCTGGACTACCATCACCCACAATGTTACCTGAAAATTGGGAAATCTTGATTATTGACTTAAAAGACTGTTTCTTTTCCATTCCACTGCACCCACAAGACGCAGAAAAATTTGCCTTTTCTGTACCATCCATAAACAACTCAGAACCAGCTCAAAGATATCATTGGATAGTGTTACCCCAGGGTATGAAAAATTCTCCTACTATTTGCCAACACTTTGTAGCTTGGGCATTGAACCCTTTTAGACAGAAATTTCCCCAACTTATTGTTTACCATTATATGGATGACATATTAATATGCGGTGAACAGCTAAACAAAGATGAAATTTTAAGGTGTCTAAAGCTGGATTTGGAATCTCAAGGTTTGCAAATTGCCCCAGAAAAGGTGCAAAAATCTTCACCATGGAAATACTTGGGATGGGTTATTTCCCACAGTGCTATTCAGCCCCCAAAATTGAAAATCTCTACTGAAATAAAAACATTAAACGATGTCCAAAAATTGGTCGGAGATATCCAATGGGTTAGAAATATCTCCGGCATTACTAGTGATGATCTGAAGCCGTTAGTCCAGTTACTGGATACTTCTACAAAAACTAATGAGGCTCGCACATTGGGTCCTGTGCAGGAAAAAGCACTGTGAATTATTATGGATAAGATCTATAACAACCATGCTCAGCGAATTGTGTTAACACTTCCAGTTACACTCATGATCATAAATTCGGACAACCAGTGTTTGTATCCCTTTGCCATAATCACACAGTGGGATAACACTGCATCTGCCAATCTTAGAATCTTAGAGTGGATTTTTTCTCCGATAACACCACGAAAAACGATTGTCACAAAACCCGAGATCTTATCACAGCTAATCATGAAAGGCAGAAACAGAATCATTGATATTACTGGCAGAGAACCCTACCGAATTATTTTGCCATTGGTTCAGGAATATTTAGAATGGTTAATGCGAGTTTCTCTTCCATTCCAAAGCGCACTGACCCAGTATGATGGAGAAATCAGTAACATCTACCCTCCTTATAGGCTATTGCCCTTGCTGCGCAATCAGCATTTTGAAACATTCCCAAAACGATCTGAAACGCCAGTTACAGGTATCACAGTTTTTACAGATGCAGGAAAGAGATCCCGCTTGGCAGCCTGTGTCTGGCAACATGAGCAACAATGGCAAAAACATTTAATTCCTGGAATTCCAGATGATTCTTTACAGACTTTAGAACTCCAAGCTGTTATTTGGGCCTTTGAAAACTGGAATAATTCACCCCTCAATGTTGTTTCTGATTCTTTATATATAGTAGGTATTATTCATAGAATCGAAGGCTCTATCCTAAAAGAAATTAATAACAACTGGTTATATAGCCTTTTGCTAAAATTGCTACGACTCTTGCAGATTCGAACTCATCCCTATTTTATCACACATATTCGCAGTCATCAATTCACACATGGTCTCTCAATTGGAAACAACCAAGCAGATCTTTTAGTTTCTCCTGCCTGGGCTGGGCCACCTGTTAACAGCTTTGCCCAAGCCCGAGAATCTCACTCATTTTTCCACCAATCAGCAAAAATGCTTGCTAGACAACTTGCCATTCCTGTTACAGATGCTCAGGGAATAGTAAAATCCTGTCCTTCCTGTCAAAAAATTGGTTTTGGCCTCGGACTAGGCGTTAATCCTAGAGGCTTACAACCACTTCAATTATGGCAAATGGATGTTACACATTTTTCTGAATTTGGTCGACAAAAATTTATTCATGTCTGTATTGACACCTTTTCTATGGCATTATGGGCAACTGCTCAAACAGGAGAAGCAGCAAAGCATGTTCGTCGTCATTTGTATATGTGCTTTGCCGTTTTGTGAGTTCCAAAATCTCTCAAAACTGATAATGGTCCTGCTTATGTCTCTCGATCCATGGCTCATTTTTATGGTATTTGGGGAATTAAACATATCACAGGTATTGCTCATTCCCCAACCGGTCAAGCTATTGTTGAACGTGCTTATCAAATCCTTAAAAACCTCCTCTTATAACAAAAGGGGGGAGAAGCACTCCCTCCTGCAGAAAGATTGGCAAAGGCAATATATGTGGCTAATTATTTGCGATTAACAGGAGACAGAACTGACCCACCTATGGTCATTCATAGCTTGGCAATGCAATCAGGATTATCAGAAAAACCTAACCAAAAAATTTTGGTACAGTATAAAGACTTGATCACGGGTCAATGGAAAGGACCTGCAGAGGTTAAGCTAACAGGAAGAGGTTATATGTGTTTGCTTACAGATCAAGGCATCCGGTGGATACCGGCTCGTTGGATACGGCCCTGGCGAGATTCAGCAGAAAATATCTCGTCTGCACCGGAAGATGTCAGTGATGATTAAGAACCTGTTAGTGGTTAAACTGTTAATTTTGCTGTTTGTATATAGTTCTGTATCTTTGTTACATGAAATCAATCCTAGGAAAAATTTGTGGGGGACATGGGCCAATGAGAGTGGGGTGTCAGAATTTTGTCTTGCTATGGCATCAGCTACAGATCCTTTTCAAACATGCCTAATAGGAATACCTGGATATAATGAAAACAGCTTTAAGGCATTTTCAACCAACAACTGCAGTAAATCAACAACTGTTGCAGATTGCTCAGCAAAATTAATATCTGGATTGATTCGAACACTCCCTTGGGATCCACAAGAATTAAATTTAATGGCATCACAAGCAATTGGGAATAGCTCACAAAACTGGACACAGACCTGCATAATGTTTGGATCTAAATATGCAGGCTGGCCATATCCAATAAACCTACCAGATGTTTCGCCCAAAAATAGTGCCTATTGGTATGCTGGCGAATATTGCGGGGTAAACGATACAGATGGAAAGGCAACAGCCTTTAAGGCATACGGAGCTACTCACCAGCCTGGATCAGTGTCCCTCCTTTGGAATAACAAATCTGCCAACGCCCTACCACCAGATGTCTTTTTAATCTGTGGGGATAGGGCATGGCAAGGAATACCAAAAGACATTGTTGGAGGGCCATGCTATTTGGGCTCACTGACTATTTTTGCACCAAAATTTACAGAATTGCGAAATCTTAGTCATATTTTCTGCTCTAAATCAAAGCGATCAATAGGGCTCACCCCTGATTGTAATGACAATGTTCAATTACTTAGCAGAGCTGCTCGTGTAGCTCTGTCGTTTGTCCCTGGAGCAGCTGCAGGAAATGCCTTAAAAACAGTAGCCCAGTTAGCTTGTTGGGCAGAAAAGCAGGCTACCACAACTACTGCCGTTCTCAAAGAGTTATTAATGGATCAAAATAGCCTCCAGCATTCCTTGCTACAAAACCGCGCAGCCATCGACTTTTTGCTGTTGGCACAGGGTCATGGCCGTAAGGACTTTGAAGGTATGTGTTGTGTGAACCTGTCTGATCATAGTGAGAGCATTCACAAACAATTGACCTACCTAAAAGAACACTCTCAGAAAATTCAACAAAATGTAAATCCATTAAATGACTGGCTCCATAACACCTTTTCAAGATGGGGAATAGGGACTTGGATTCAAAATTGGATAATTATTGCTTTGAAAGTTTTAGGCATTGTATTATTGATTTTGCTTGTATGTACCATTGTATTTGCTATATTAAAGAAACTTGTAAAAAAAATGCTAAATCAAATCTGGATTGCTCAAAAACAAGAAGAGGGTATTGTGGAAGCATTTCTTTCAGTTAATGGAGATGTGAGCAATCCAGCCTTTGATTTAGCTGATTTCGTGCTACGAGCAAAGGGCTTTGTGAAATGTTGTGGTTTGATGAGGAAACAGAGGACGAGTGTGTGCTAACATAAAGAGGAAGCGTGAAGAGGAAGTCAGCTTGCAAGAGAGTCTGAACAGGATGTCACGAAGCAAGATCAGCAAGAGCTGCTCGCCGTTAAAGCAAACCACAAGTTGCAAAACGAGGAGAGATTTCGCTTGCCTGGCACTATGGACATTTATAGACATTTTAAAAATATGACCAATCAGTAAGCCGTTGCTAATACGTAGTTAAGCTGAACTAACCAATCAAGTATGATAGAGTGTTATAGTGTTCTGAAGTTTTCTTATAAAAAAGGCGTTTGTGCACAATAAAGTGTTCAGCGTTTGATCACATTGATCAGTGTTGCGTTGTTCCATATCCCCCGCAGTGCATCCCAAATTATTGTCTGGCTGTAAGCCCTCTCTATCAATTGACCTGGAATAAGAATGATTTCAGATGGGGCCCTGAGCAATGACAAGTCTTCGTGAAAATGAAACAGGAGATAGTTCATGCAGTAACTCTTGGGCCTGTCTGGACATGGCAAGATGTGAAAAGTTTGCTCTACATCGCAGCCAGGGAGAATGGTCCTACTTGGAGCCTCTGGCAGAAAGCTCCAGGGGAGATTCGAGGTCGACCCCTTGGCTTTTGGAGTCAGGAATACAGAGGATCTAAGGCCAGCTAAACCACAACTGAAAAAGAGATGTTGGCAGCCTATGAAGGGCTTTGAGCTGCTTCACAAGTGACTGGCACTGAAGCACAATTCCTCCTGGTACCCCTGTTGCCCGTGTTGGGCTGGATATTCAAAGGCAGGGTCTCCTCTACACATCATGTAACTGATGCTCCATGGATAAAGCAGGCCATGCTACACAACAAGCTCGAATAGGAAATCCCACTTCTCCAGAAATTCTGGAAGTCATCATGGACTGGCCAGAGGGCAAAGATTTTGGAATGTCACAGGAGGAGGAGGTGATGTGTGCTGAAGAAGCCTCACTGTATAATCAACTGTCAGAAAGTGAGAAGCAATATGCCTTGCTTACTGATGGGTCCTGCCTTATTGTGGGAAAGCATCGGAGATGGAAGGCAGCTGTATGGAGTCCCCTATAACAAGTTGCTGAAGGAGAAGGCGATTCGAGTCAGTTTGCAGAGGTGAAAGCCATCCAGCTGGCTTTAGACATTGCTGAATGAGTGTCCTGGGTTCAGCTCTAACAGTTATTTTTCTCCTTCTAAGTAGCTGGTGCAGTGCTATATTTTTTCTTTAGTCTGAGAACAATGCTGATAACACACCAACGGTTTAGTTCTTTCTAAGTAATGTTTACCCTGATATAGGACTTTTCAGACTCTCATGTTTTGCCATTGAGGAGAGGCACAAGAAGCTGGGAGGAAGCTGTGATAGGACACCTGACCCAAACTAGCCATATACATGTTCCGTACTACAGCACATCATGGCCAGTGTATAAACTGGGGGGAGTTACCGGCTGGGCTTAAGCCACGTCAGCTTTTTACAGGTGGAAAAAAATCATTCAAACCAACTGCTTTATTGTTATATTTGGAAGTTTGTGGTTTTGATACTTCTTCTGTATTGCTTTTAATACTTTTGATGAAGGCATGCCATCAGACCAGTTTTACAGAAATGGTTTCAGTTGCTCATTCTAAATCCCCTGCATCTTGGTGTCAATTGGCCTCTGTTAACTACAGGGTAGGCTCTGAAGGATTTGTCCTATATCCTGCCACTGAAAGAAAATGGGACAATGAGAGGACAGGGCACTGTGGGACTGATGGATTAGATAGAGGTTATGTGCACATGTTTATTACATGATAAGAGCCAATGGAGATGTGGTTAGGTATTCTGGAAACAGTTCTGATATACTCAGGCTTTTTTCTCTGTACTTAGCCTAGACATGTAAGTATGATTAAAGAGAAAAGTGGAAGAAATTATTTTGAAGTGCTTACATGGTTCTTCCTCAAATTCCTGATACTATTTAGTTCTTCGATTTTTTCTTGAGTGGTGGGATGAGGAGAGGTAGTTGATGGGATTGTGGTCTTGACACTAAGTGGTAAGAACTGAAAAAGATAATGCATCCTGTCTAGTGGGGGGGAAAAAACGAGACTTAGCAGTGATGGTAGTGCTCTGAGAGCACTGTGTGCTTGAGGACAATTTCTTCCATATTTATTTATAAGCTTCATGTTTGTCACAGGTATATTGTGCACACAGTTGTCTATAGTGACCGTTGTTTTACGGGAACTATTTATTACACTGCAATAAAGGGATTTTGTGTTTTAGCCCTTTAGCCCCTGCCTCTGGACCACTGTCCCTGCTGGAATGTTGTTAACATAATTTTTTTAATTTCCTTTTGCCCCTCTTCTGCAGTTTCTACTTGTGACAGTCAGAACTGCTTATGTGATTTTTACGGTGAGTAGCTGATGTTTTGCAGGATGGTCGCTGAAGAAGGTAGTGCCTATAGCACGTTGATTTAAGAGGTGTATGTATTTATCTTGTTAATTTGCAAAAGCACATTTGGCAATGGGCAAAGGTGGTTAACTTTAGCCTGTGCTATTTTTAAGCATGAATTCTGCAGTGCATGGATAGCTTTAGTGAGTGCTAACAGCTTGAAGCATGGATTAAAATGAATTGGTGCTGCTGTATGAGAGTTGATGCATGTTACTTAATGTCATCCTACTGGGTAATCTCTAGAACTTTTGCTTCAAAAGAGTAGCATGCCTGTATATCTGTAATGCATGTGTGTGTGCAAATGTAGGACATGACATGTAGAGCAGAACCTCTTAGTCCAGGTCACTGCTAGCATTTTGGGTCTGTCACCAAACTGTAAAGCCTCACCTGGGAAATACCTCACATACTGAAAAGTGTGGGTCTGTAGTTACTATAATCCCTTTTTTGGTACATGCAGAAATTTTTAGCAAATTATATATCTTAGTCAGTTGGTGGTATCTGTAATGCCAGTGTGGGCACTGCTTTTTGCCTTTTTAAAATGTTGCTGTTTGAAGCCAGTAACATTAAAATGTCCTTCAGGAACATGCAGAGAGCGGGCACTGGGCTTAGGAGGGGTAAAGAATTCATATCATAGAATCATAGAATCATAGAATAGTAAGGGTTGGAAAGGACCTCAAGATCATCGAGTTCCAACCCCCCTGCCAGAAGCTGTTTGTAAAATGGATAAAAGTTTGAATGTTAGAGATGCTATTTAATAAAAAGACAGAATAATGTTAAATTCCCTGCTCTTGCAGGTATGTCATTCACCTCTGGGATCTCAACCATGAAGGAATGTGGGAGGGCAAAGGCACATATGTCTACTACACTGACTTTTTCATGGAGCTAATCTTGCTTTCACTGGACTTGATGCATCATATTCATATGCTGGTATGGAATACTAGACATAAAGTTGAGCAAATAGACTGGCCTTAAAATAAAGGGTACTTGGGTATACATATTTGATATATTCTTTTGCTTTGCTTATTTTAGGAACCAAATATTAAAGAGAAGTTATTTAAATAAGAGGAAAACGTAGGGGATTCTGGCATTCTTTCTTCCTGTGTAATTGGAGTCCTCACAAATAACTTTGTTATGGAGTGTTAACTACTGTGTAATTACCTTTTTAATAGGTGTTTAATTAGCTTTGCTATTGAGTAATGCCAGTCTGAATTATTTTTCTTGGCAGCAGGGGACATTAAACTGAATGGGACTGAATACAGTTTCTCCTTATTATAAATGCTGTGGTGCTTAAGTTGTATCTGAAGACATAATGAGTGGTAATATCTGTGAACACAGAATCACAGAATGGTTTGGGTTGGAAAGGACCTTAAAGCTCATCTAGTTCCAACCCCCTGCAATGGGCAGGGACACCTTCCACTAGACCAGGTTGCTCCAAGCCCTGTCCAACCTGGCCATGTGTGGTTAGTCTGAATGTCTTGGTGAAAGAAAAATTCTTTAGTGCTGGTTTCTTGATTTCTTTTCCTCTTATGACCTGGTGCAGCCTCTTGTGGTAGTTTCTAATTGCCCTTCTGTTTTTTCCCAAGCTGTTTGGCAATATCTGTCTGCCAATGGCAAGCCTGGTGATTTTCATGCAGCTACGTTACCTGTTTCATGAAGTTAAATGAAGAATTCAGCGGCACAAGAACTACCTGCATGTGGTTGGAAACATGGAAGCTAGGTGAGCCTTTTTTTTGCCCTGGGATCTTAATGTGGATCTTGAAGAGAGGATCCTGATGAAGCAGTTGGGATTCTTTTACATTCCTTTCATACATGATGGCATGGTATAAGCTAGAGAGATGTGATCTTGCAAATCCAGCTCTAAAGTCTTTACACTTAGAATATGTTTTTACCCATTTTATTTGTTACTGGGGACACACTTTCTAGTTTTAGCAGATACATAGGATTGACTTTTATAACAGCAGTATTAGTGGCAACGTATTAATGGCAACAAGTGAACTCTCCAGTCCAGTATTTCTCTCCTGTATTCTCTTGTATACTACCCTGGTGGGGTGACATAAAGCTCTGCCGAGCTCTGCCTGTTTCAGTTGTCAGATATTGGCTTTGACTGTGATAGAAATAAATGCTCTTAATTTCATTAGGCCATAATATTCAGATACTACCTGAAATAAAAATATTAATTAAAATCTGCTCAGTTTTAAGTACTTATTTATTAAACCTGAAGCCAACTCTAAACAGACTCTATACTTGTAGGGGAGCTGAGAGCACTTTGGAATTACTTTAGTCCATCCCCCTGTAGTGACGCAATATAGAGTGACTGAGTGGCCTGCTAAAACCTAGTATTGTGGCAGATACCACTGCATCTCTGATGCCATGTATTCATAACTCAGCTATGTCCTTAATAATTGTACTGGGTTTAGCTGTAGCAGTCATTTTTCTCCTTCTTAGTAGCTGATGCAGTGCTGTGTTTTCAACTTTAGGCCGAGAACAACGCTGATAACACACTGATGTTTTTAGTTGTTGCTAAGTAATGTTTACTCCTATTAAGGACTTTTCAGTCTCTCATGCTCTGCACGGGAAGCCAGGATGGAGCACAGACAGGCCACCTGACCCAAACTAGCTAAAGGGGTGCTCCATACCACGGCACGTCATGCCCAGTATATTAACTGGTGGGAATTGCCCGGAAGGCCAGATGGCTACTTGGGTCAGGCTGGGTATCGGTCAGTGGGTAGTGAGCAATTGAATTCTCTCCCCTTTTTATTTCCCTTGTCATTATTATTGGTGGTGGTAGTAGTAGTGGTTTTGTATTATATCTTAGTTACTGGACTGTTCTTATCTCAACCTGTAAGAGTTGCATTCTTTTGATTCTCCTCCCCATCCCTCTGGGAGCGGGGGGGGGGGGGGGAGGAAGAAGGCGGGGGGGGGAGTGAGAGAGTGGCTGCATTGTTCTGAGTTACTGGCTGGGCTTAAACCAGGACAGTTCCTTGTGGTGCCCAACATGGGGCACGAAGGGTTGAGATAAGGACAGATCTGACCGGAGTGTGTCTAATCGTATTTGTGATAAGCATTCATTGTTTCAGTTTAATAGTCACTCGTCACAAGGTTGATTTATTTGCTCTCAGAGTTCTTGCGCTTGATCTCAGTATCTGCATGTCATACCTTGCTTGCAGCCAGTATTTGCTGTTTTAACATTTATTGGCTTTGGGGCCTTGGGCTAAGGTTCTCGTTTAGCTGTACTTCATGGTAATGTCTTGTAATACAAATAGACTCACTGATCATAAAACTGGTCTGGCATGCATTCTTAGTGTGGTCATCACCTCTATACTATGGGAGGCATGTAATGGGAATATTTAACAAGTGCACATCTTTCTTTTTCCTTCCCTTGGTGGAGTCAACCTATGGAGGAGATATTCCCTCACGATCTCTGCTCCCCCACAATGCTATTTACAGTAGGAGTATATTTTGGAAAAGTTAAAGATCTTGACTGAATATCCTTTCAATGCCCTTGAAAGCATCCTGCTCCTTTTGTTGGGAACCAACTTGTTGCTGCATATGCTTTCTATGTTTTGCCTACAGTGTGACTACACTGAGAATGCCCGATCTTGTCCGATCTCAGAAAATAAGCAGGATCCAGCTCAGGTCTTGTCTAAGGTTAAACGACTATTTAAGAATACCACCAAGAGGTCTTCCCCAAGGCTGGACAGTCATGAGTGGCATGCTGTGGGGGACAGTATGGGAAAGTATCTAGGCTAGTGGGCCCCTCCAGTGCTTTGGAAGCATCTGAGATGGAAGGCAGATGTGTGAAGTCACCTATGACAAGTTGCAGAAACTGCTGAAGGAGAGGGTGAATCGAGTCAGTTTGCTGAGGTGAAAGCCATTCAGCTGGCCTTGGAAATCGCTGAACAAGAAAAATGGCTAGTACTTTATATTGACTCATGGATGGTGGCAAATGCCCTGTGGGGGTGGTTACAGCAAAGGAAGCAGAGCAACTGGCAATGCAGAGGTAAACCCATCTGGGCTGCTGCACTGCATCACGATATCACTGCCTGGGTGCTGAACCTGGTGGTGAAGGTACACCACATAAATGCTCATGTACCCAAGAGTCAGGCCACTGAGGAACACCAGAACAACCAACAAGTGGATAAAGCTGCTAAGATTGAAGTGGCTCATATGGACTTAGGTTGCCAACATAAGGGTGAATTATTTTTAGCCCGATGGGCCCATGACACCTCAGGCCATCAAGGCAGAGATGCAACATATAGATGGGCTCATGATCAAGGGGTGGACTTAACAGTGGACACTATTGCAGTTAAGCAATCCAAGTAGTTAAAGACTTTCTGGTATGGAGGGTGATGGCTGAAGTAAAAATATGGGGAGTGGGGGGAGGGAGAAGGGGGGGAGCGAGTGAGCAACTGCATGGTTCTGAGTTACTGGCTTGGCTTAAACCACGATGATAATTTTAAGAGCAACAGGGAGTTTTATTCTTTCTGTATGTTGCTGTAACATTTTCCCTGTGGACTTCCATGGGTTTGACTAGCTCTGATGCCTGCTGCTGTAGTCCCAATAGAGAAAGAAGACTGAATTCTCTAGAAATTCCTGAGGGTTTTTTTGTGAGAAGTCCTTTAGTGTCTGTGATATCAGGTTATGAGCTGCATAATAAAGTTTATCCATAAAGCTTTGTTTCTTTTCAGTATGATGCAGCCACTAAACCCCTTAAGCTGCTCACAAAGCTATTTGAGTTGCAGGTGCCTCAGACTTCTTGTCTGAGTCACTTGATGTTTTTTTGTCATTCTGATTTTTCTCGAAGAACCACATTCTAGCTGCTTTTTGAAGCTGCTAATGACAGTGGGCTTCCTGCCTTTGTGTAGTTCTTCTTCAGGCATATTCCACACCAGCAATACTGTGAAACATTATTATATAATTCATCTCTATATTGTCTGTGTTTGGGTGCTGCGTAGTAGCTACTTGCATGGTGCTGTGTTGTTTTTTGTTTTTTTTTGGGGGTGGGGGGGTTAGTGTTTGTTTGTGGGGTTTGGTTTTTTTTTTAGGAAAAAAAAAAAGATTAAAGAGAAATGGGGTTTGGCAAAATTTGAGGCCAGAATTAGTCAGACCATAAATGCTTATGACCCCAAGAAGACTTCTTAATGGGTACAGCTATTAAAACTCATTTAGAAAACTGACATAAGCCAAATCTAGACAGATTATAACTTGAGGTTCTCAACCTCATCATACTTCTTGGAAGATACTAAGTCAAAGCTTTCTGCACTTGGGATATATGTGGAGGTGTGCAAAAATATGTGCCTGTCAGAAAGCTGATGCAGTGCTGTGTTTTCAACTTTAGCCTGAGAACAATGCTGATAACACACCAATGTTTTTAGTTGTTGCTAAGTAATGTTTACTTCAATCAAGGACTTTTCAGTCTCATGCTCTGCCAGTGAGGAGGGTCACAGGAAGCCAGGAAGAAGCAGAGACAGGACACCTGACCCAAACTAGCTAAAGGGGTATTCCATATCACAGCACATCATGCCCAGTATAGAAACCGGTGGGAATTACCTGGAAGGCCCAGATGGCTGCTTGGATCAGGCTGGGTATCAGTTGGCAGGCGGCGAGCAATTGTATTCTCTCCCCTTGTTATTTCCCTTATCATTACTATTATTGGTGGTGGTAGTAGTAGTAGTTTTGTGTTATACCTTAGTTACTGGACTGTTCTTATCTCAACCTGTGGGAGTTACGTTCTTGCGATTCTTCTCCCCATCCCTCCAGGAGCAGGGGGAGGAAGGGGGGGGGGGGGAATGAGCGAGCGGCTGCATGGTTCTGAGTTACCAGCTGGGCTTAAACCATGACAGCATGTCTGAAAGTTACAGCAGGATGACAAGTAATGAACCATCAGCAAAGCTGTGCATGTTTACTGCCCGGATCATCTTGGTCTGCTTCTAATAACAAAGCACAAGTCATGTTCACATGAGTTGTTTCCATGTTTGAATTGTTTCACCTGGTACATTCTTCCCCCCCCCCCCCAACTAAGAGTATGCATCTTGTCAACAAATGGGTAGGTAGTGTTGAGTTATGGGATTTCAGTTACATGTCTGTACCCTGCCTTGCTGTGTAACTGCTTGGTAAAACACGCTTTTCCCCCTTACTTTATCCATGAGGGTGTGTTGATTTTTCGGGTGAGGAAGAAAAATTTGAGTTAGATCCTTAAGTAACTTTCAGATACCAGCTTCTAAGAGAGAACAGGGAATATTTTTATATAGTGCATTCTTGCATGGTGATGAGGCCCCAAGGACAGTTGTGGAAGCCAGGTCTGATTAAATGATTTCATGGGGTGATGAGTCCATCTGGGCTGTAAAGGAGGTTGACCAAATTAGTTGAAGAGGCCACTGAGAAGCTGGTAGTTAGAACTGGGAGGCTTTTGGCCAAAGGATCTCTATATACTGTGTCTTACACTCAGTGGGTAGTGAATAGTAGCAGGTGCTTGTGGAGACAGTGTGCTGTTCTAGATGTGCTTTTCTTAAATCTTCTTTAGCAGTGCTTACATTTTCATACTTGTGCTTAAAAATGAAAGGAGATATAGGGATTGAATTGGGAATTTCTGAAGTTCCATGTGATTGATATGTGTGGTCCGTATTGTCTCTGTTCTACCATATGAGCAAGTTACTTTCTGCAAATAGCTTTTTACTTTTCTGGTAACTGTCAAACCAGAGGTTATAATGTGTGTGCTAATTTGTTGTCATTTGTGACAATCCTTGCCATAAATATTTATCTGTGTTCTAAGAAGTCTCTAATTAGATAATGTGCCTCTGTAGCAGACTCCTCTTCCAATGCTACTGAATCATATGAATATTTAATCACCTACTGAGCACTTGAGAAGCCCAAGGTCTTCAGAGTTGTTTTCTCTGTATCTAAAAGGATGCTTCTGTGTTTTTTTCTGAAGCTTAAGTTACACTTACCTCCTTTGTGCACTTAGGGAGGGAACCTGTTACAGCATATGACTTCATTGAATCATAGAATAGTTAGGGTTGGAAAGGACCTTAAGATCATTGAGTTCCAACCCCCCTGCCATGGGCAGGGACACCTCACACTAAACCACAGCACCCAAGGCTCTGTCCAGCCTGGCCTTGAACACTGCCAGCGATGGAGCATTCACAACTTCCCTAGGCAACCCATTCCAGTGCCTCACCACCCTTACAGTAAAGAAATTCTTCCTCATATCCAATCTAAACTTCCCCTGTTTAAGTTTGAACCCGTTACCCCTTGTCCTATCACTATAGTCCCTAAAGAAGAGTCCCTCCCCAGCATCCCCACAGGCCCCCATGTGCATATAAAACCAGATGTAATTAACAACCTTATTTATAACCGAAGAATGGTTTCTCTCCTCATAAAAGCCTGGTGATTTTGCCAACAGGCTAAACATTGTGTTCATTCTCAATTACATGGCATTCTTTTTCATGCCCATTTATTTGGAGTAGAAGAGATGATGACAGGGAAGATACACATTGCTGAGATGAACTCTGTGCCTAAGTATTAAGGAAGTTTAATGGGAGTGGGTGTCTTAATTTTTTAGACTTTGTTAAAACCCTTTCCTTTATCTTTTAGAAAGCTGTCAGTTTCAAGAGAGTTGTTTCTCTGAAGTGCTGCCATCCTTGACCTGTTGTTAGTCATCCTTCCACTGAGATGCTGCAGGCAACCAAGCCCTCCTGCCCGTGTGGTACAAAATGGGTATGACCATAGCTGGCTTACTACAAGCCTTTAGGGCTTGGTGCTGATGCAGCCTGACAGGGATTTGTGCCTCTTCCAGCATCTTGGTGGTTGAGCTGTTGAGGAGCACCAGCTTGTGTCACTCTGCATGTTTCGCGGGTGACCTTTTGAGTACAACTCTAGCAGAGGTTTGAGTTTGCAATGTGCAGAGTAGTTTTGTTGTGGTGATGAAGTTGGACAGCATCAGCAGTGCTAACATGCTGGCTGTGTTGATGACCAAGATGGTAGATTTTTACTGTAGTGCTTTGGTTCTGGGAAACCCATCATTGTAATTTCTGAACACTGCATATCCTTCCATGTCCATGTAAATATGATGGAGAACACTATGGCAATGTGTCTATAGGCTACAGCTTCAGGAACTGTATGGAGTGTTCATATCCTGGACTTTGTATAGTCCTGCAATTAGGAATTTTTCCTTGCTCTGTCAGCCTAAACCTGTGATCTTGTGCCTTTACTCTATTTGCAAATACACAATTTGGGAAACAGGTTTATTTGACCTTTTTGCATGTCTTCAAGATCAGGCTGGATGTAGTTCTGGGCAACCTGATCTAGTTCAAGATGTCTCTGCTCATTGAAGGGGGGTTGGACTAGATGACCTTTGAAGGTCCCTTCCAACCCAAACTAGTCTGTGATTCTATAAGAAATCTGGATAAGGACTTTTGACAAGGGCATGTAGTGACAGGACAAGGGGGATAGCTTTAAACTGATAGAGGGGAGAAATAGATTGGACATTAGGAATAAATTCTTTACTATGAGGGTGGTGAGACCCTGGCATAGGTTGCCCAGAGAAGCTGTGGCTGCCCCATCCCTGGCAGTGTTCAAGGCCAGGTTGGATGGGGCTTGGAGCAACCTGGTCTAGTGGAAGGTGTCCCTGTCCATGGCAGGGGGTTGGAACTAGATGAGCTTTAAAGGTCCCTTCTAACTCTAACCATTCTATGATTCTCTACCTTTCTAAACTGTTTTGAGAGCTTCTGCTGGAACAAAATCCACCCTGTAAGTGTGAAGTATGTGTTGTAATATAGAGATGTGTTCAGTTCTCTGAAATTCAGTTCTTTCATACTGAAAATTAGGTTTAACTCACCAACAAATACCACGATTTGGTCATTTCAGTGTGAATCAAAAAGTAAGCACAGCTCTGAGTGTTTAAACCTGCATTTGAAACACTTCTCACTTTCTGCAAGACAGCAAATGTTCAGAATTAAGTAAGCATTGTAATGGCACAGCACTCATTAATAAATCTGTTTAGAGAGTTCCTGTGAGTGACAGGATAGAAATAGTTAACGAAATGGATCCAGGCCTTATCACCCTGGTCTGGCTTAAGTCCTGGGAACAGCAAAGAAAACACCAGGTGTTAATGCCCTGGTCAGGCCTAAGCCTTGGGAACTGTAAAGACAACAATGAAGGGTAAAGATTGGTTAGCAAAACAAAGCAGACAGTTTGCAAGATAAAGCAGGATGTGCATCTCAAAGACAGGCCAAACAATGTGAATATTTGTAACCCTTAGTAGTTTTGCTAAATCGGGATGATAAAGGAGTGGAAAGTTACTGCTTAGCACTTAGACTATAAAAGGGATGCTAGACTCGAAATAAAGGTCTTCAGATTTCACCAGAACTGGAGTCCGTCTTTGATATGCCACAAGTTCCCAGAGTGGTACTTACTTTGGTGGTGATTTGGGTATTGATAGTATTGAAAAGATATTTGAAAAACTTTGGGGGTGCCATTGCCATATCACACTGTCAGAACCACTATGAAAATGTGTTAGTGTGTATTAAATACTTGTCCAGCTTAATTTTGTCCCTTTTCAGTCAGAGATGGTGAGAAAAGAGAAATTCTTTGTTCCACCTTCCAGGCAAAACTTTCTTGTTCTGAGCTAGAAGGGCAACAAACTCAGAGTGTTTTAAGTTTGTAATAAAACTGCATGCTTGTTTATAAAAAGTGAACACTTGAGTATTTTCAGCTGAAAGAAATGAGAAACCTATACCAGAGCCATCAGGGGCTCATCACATTGAGACAAGGAGGCACCAACCGTAATCAGTTCTAAGTAACATTAAGTCTGGTGGCTTCGTAGTGGAAAATAACTGAGACGCTTGAAGGTAATTGACTTAGTTTTAGGTCCTTAGAACCTTAGTACAAAAATGTAGAAAAACAGCATCTGGGGATGGGGAGTATCCGGGACCAGCAGATATCCAGGATGGGAGCAGTGAAACTATCTGCTCAATAGAAGGACAGGATGATTGCTATGTCTGTAATGTTAATTAAGCTGAAGCTCCAAAGACTGCCAGCGGGTATGAATATTGTAAACGGCTCTCAAAGACCACCATCACCTTTTGTATACATATGGGAAACTTTCTGGAAAATGATGCAATTCATGTGTAGCCTCATGAATATGTATGTATGCCCAGTGACTGTATAAGGATGGCCTGTGTAGCAATATGACAGACACGCTTGGAGGAGCTATCCGCCGTGTCTCCCGGCGCCGCAGTAAAGAATACCTGCTTGTCAACTTGAAAACTTTGTTGGCGAGTTTGTTCCTGGAGTTTTCTCCGAATCAATGTGTACCTCGCAAATTATCTCTGAGCAGTCCATGCGTTGATGTTCTGTTCAGAATCTGCTGCAGCTGCTTGATGTACTTGCGATGCTGGTGTCTTAGAAAAACGCTGCAAGCTCACCATATTATTACTGTTTTCCTGTCAGCTCATGCCTGAGGTCCTGGCTGGAACAAGATACATCTTGCCCCATCTGCAGAATGTCTCTTAATATCACTGACGGCCATTACGTGAGGGAGGATCACCAAAGGGAAAATCTGGATGAGAACCTGGGCCTCGTGGCAGTAGCAGAAGGCAGACCATGCTTGAACCAACATAATCACATCTTCCACTTTGATGGTGAGTTAAGCAGATTTGACATGTGGTGCTGCAAATAATGAAGGGAACAGCATTCTGTAGAAGGGCATTCTGTCCATGCTTCAGTTGAAACTCAAACCATGCTTCTGCATATGTTTATCAAACATGTATATCCTATGGTTCTTTTGCAAGAGCTCAGATATGTGTCTCTGAGGTTGTCTAGTGCTGCAGAGTTTTCTTCAAAGATTTTGTTCAAGTGTTCCCTTTTTCTTGATGTGTTGTGCTTAGCAGCTTTAATACTGGCATTTATTCATTGACTGCCATATTGATGAGCAGCATGGGAATTTCATGTGTCTTATTCTGTTACCAAGTAGCAGTTAATCAGTGACAGTCAAAGAGGAAAAAAAACCTCTGTGGTGCAGTCTTAAAGTTGATCTTTCCCTTATCCCCTAGCTAATGGGAGGTTGTCAAAAGTTCATTTGCCACTCAGTTTACAAGAAACTTGCAATGCTTGGTTAGCTGCAGAAGCTTATTCTTAGAAGGAATCATGTAACCAGAACAGGGTTGTTTTTTTTTTCAGTGGTATGTTATAAATACTCTCAAAGCAAACCTCATGAAGTTCAACAAGGCCAAGTGCAAGGTCCTGCACCTGGGCCGAGTCAATCCCAAGCACAAACACAGGCTGGGCAGAGACTGAGTGGAGAGAAGCCCTGAGAAGGACTTGGAGGTGTTGGTTGATGAGAAACTCTCCATGACCTGGAAGTGTGCACTTGCATCCCAGAAAAAACCCTGTATGCTAGGTTGCATCCCCAGCAGCATAAACAGCAGGTTGAGGGAGGGGATTCTCCCCCCTCTACTGTGCTCTGGGGAGACACCCCACCCCCCAACCCCTGTGCCGTCCTGTGTCCAGCTCTGGGAACAACAACAGAAGAGGAACATGGAGCTATTGGAGTGAGTCCAGAGGAGGCCACAGAGATACTCCAAAGGCTGGAGCACCTCTGCTCTGGAGACAGGCTGAGAGAGCTGGGCTTGTTCAGCCTGGAGAAGAGAAGGCTTCAGGGAGACTTTTATAATAATAAGTCTTCCAGTAGCTAAAGGGTGTCTACAAGAAATCTGGAGAAGGACTTTTGACAAGGGCATGTAGTGATAGGACAAGGGGGGATGGTTTTAAGCTGAAAGAGAGTAGATTTAGATTAGACATTAGGAAGAAATTCTTCCCTGTGAGGGTGGTGAGACGCTGGCACAGATTGCCCAGAGAAGCTGTGGCTGCCCCATCCCTGGCAGTGTTCAAGGCCAGGTTGGATGGGGCTTAGAGCAACCTGGTCTAGTGGAAGGTGTCCCTGTCCATGGCAGGGGGTTGGAACTAGATGAGCTTTAAGGCCCTTTCCAACCCGAACCATTCTGTGATTGTATGATTCTATGTTGTTGGGATGCTGCAAATTTACATAGTGACCCATTCTTCTGTGCTGTTTTTGCAGTCTTTGAAAACTGTGGAAGGACAGTAATGGGCAGGGAAGGGACAGACATTTCTAGGTGTGCTGAGACTGGCAGATAGCTTCTTGCATGGCTCTCACTTCTGGGGTGCTTTAGGTCTGCAAAGAACATTTAGATTTAGGCCACCACTGTTTTTTTGATAGCTGACCTCCCCAGTGCATTCCTGTGGCTTGGAGACCTGCAAAATTACTGTGGAGATGGAAGGAGAAGTGGCAGAGCAAACCCTGTGTTTATTTAAATGGAAACACAGAAGGAGGGGAGATCCAGCCCCGTGCCCTGCTCTGTTGAGCCTAAGCACACAATTGCAGCAGTCACTTTTTGTTCAGTTACTGTGTCCCTTTGTAGTGGTATTTTCTCAGTGACACCAGCCACATGTAGCTGACCCATTTTGGGACCAGATTCAGCCTGTTTAGAAGTTGGCATTTTTTTTTATAGTAAAATTGCTAGTTATTCATGTATTCCAGAACTGAATTTGGTTCTGGCTTATTTTGATATTCCCTTTAATGGGAACATTAAAACAAAAAAAGAAGGATGTGTTGTTTCCTTGATCCTCTTCTGTCCCTCAGATTAGTAAGCCACTATGATGTGTCTGAAGAGAGCATTGGCAGTTACTGATTTACTCTAGCCATCTCCATGTTTAGGAGACCTTAGGGACAGATTGCACTGCAGAACTTCCCTTGTGGAAATATGAAGACTTATGTTAAATACATGTAGAAGTACTTTGCCTGCTGAGAACTTCATATTCTTGCTTGACTTTCTTAGTGATTTCTTGCTCTTAGGCTCTTGGATTGCCAGCTGGCTGCCCAGTTTTCCAGAAGTGATGCACACAACAAACATCCTTGGTAACACACAAGCCAGCAACTCCCAGCTTAATGCTATGGTAAGATTGCTTTAGTTTGCACCTCAGCCTTCCTATTTGGGGGGGGGGGAGGGTGTGTGTGTGTGTACATTTAGATGGAGAACATAAGGGGAAGGAAGTCAGAACAGTGTTTAGATGCTACATGAAAGCTGGGGGGTTTTGAGTTAGAGAAGCTTTATTTTAGTGAATTTAGGGCTATATTTTGGGTCAAATATGCAAACATAAAAGAACAGGTAAGTTCTGGAGGTAAGTAAATGAGAGAGAAAAATGACGTGTACTTTCTGAACAAACTTATTTTCCTCAGCTTGCCTAGTGCAACTTTAGCTTTTTTTCAGTACTTCACTCACAACTTGCAGTAACAAAGGATGTGAGTCTGTAACCATGGGATTTAGCTGTTATTTAAGTGGTAACTGATCAAACCCATTCTATAGCTATTGATTTATTTATTTTTTTGTATTTATTTTTAATAGTACTAAGCTCAAAGATAACTGTTTCTGTTTGATTGTCTTGTCAGTGTGAGACAGGGCTCTCTGTAGTACAGTGAACTCTTGCTGATTCATGATGATAGGAGTGTTGAGCATCAAATCCCATGTTTGTTGATGTCATACTCTAATGTAGTACAAAAAGAGAAGGGTGTGGCCTCATGAAATACACTTGGTTTGTTTAGTTTGAGAACTGCTGTTTCCTTTGAATTCTTAAAGCTAGTGTGTACTATAGCATGTTACTAAATGTTCAGGGAGGTATTTCATGAAAGTGACAAGATCTGACTGCGAGATCTCTCCTGTAACCTTCACCACTGTTTAAGCCTCAACAGAATAAGGCCACAAGTTTTAGGGGCTTGAGGCAGGGTGTCCTGGGAGCAGTAAGGTGCTGGCAGATGATTTCCTAGGTAAATATGCAGGAACTCTATCTAACGTTAGCTTAGCTTTTCTTTTACTGGACACAGTGACACAAATGGGGCTTTATTAAGGATGAGTGTCCTGGGTTCATCTGTAACAGTTATTTTTCTCCTTAGGAGCTGGTGCAGTGCTGGGTTTTCAACTTTAGTCTGTGAACAATGCTGATAACACTCTGATGTTTTCAGTTGTTGCCAAGTAATGCTTACCCCGATCAAGGACTTTTCAATCTCTCATGCTCTGCCACTGAGGAGGGGCATGGGAAGCCGGGAGGGAGCAGAGACAGGACACCTGGCCCAAACTAGCCAAAAGGGTATTCTATACCACAGCGCATCATGCCCAGCACATAAACTGAGGGTAGTTAACCGGAAGGGCAGATCACTGCTTGGATCAGGCTGGGTATCATTTGGCAGGTGGTGAACAATTGTATTGTCCATCACTTTGGTTTATTGTTTTTTTTTTCTTTTAACCCTTTTAGTTTTCAATTCTATCCCCTTGTTTATTTTCCCTTATCATCATTATTATTAGTGATAGTAGTAGTAGCTTTGTATGGTACCTTAGTTATTGGACTATTCTTACCTCAGCCCATGGGATTCGCATTCCTTTGATTCTCCTCCCCATCCCTCTGGGAGCAGGGGGAGAGAAAAAGGGAGAGAAGTGAGCAAGTGGCTGTGTGGTTCTGAGTTACCGGCTGGGTTTAAACCACAACGGTCCTTTGTGGCACCCAGCGTGGAGCACAAAGGGTTGAGAAGACACACTCTGGTCAGATCTGTTGTTTAATCGTATTTGTGATAAGCATTCATTGCTTCGGATTAATAATCACTCATCACGATGTTGATGTATTTGCTCTCAGAGTAGTTGTGCTTGCTCTCAGAGTTTCGGCATGTTTTCATCATTTCCTTTGGAAAGGACCTTAAGATCATCTAGTTCCAACCCCCCTGCCATGGGCAGGGACGCCTCACACTAAACCGTGCCACTCAAGGCTCAGTCCAATCTGGCCTTGAACGCTGCCAGGGATGGAGCATTCACAACTTCCCTGGAGAGGAATCTAAATCTAAACTTCCCCTGTTTAAGTTTGAACCTGTTACCCCTTGTCCTATCACTACAGTCCCTAATGAATAGTCAGTCCATCCCCAGCTTCCCTATAGCCCCCCTTCAGATACTGGAAGGCTGCTATGAGGTCTCCACGCAGCCTTCTCTTCTCCAGGCTGGACAGCCCCAATTTTCTCAGCCTATCTTCATACAGCAGTTGCTCCAGTCCCCTGATAACCCTCGTGGCCCTCCTCTGGACTTGTTCCAACAGTTCCATGTCCTTTTTATGGTGAGGACACCAGACCTGTACACAATACTCCAAGTGAGGTCTCACGAGAGCAACCTTACTTTCAGCCACTATTTGCTGTTTGAGTGTTTATTGGCTTTGGGGACTGGGCTAAGCTGCTCGTTTTGCTGTACTTTATGGTAATAGCTTGTAATATAATAGAATCATTGATCATGATATTGATCTATTATGTGTTCTCAGGGTGGCCATCACCTCTATACTTTATAACTACTATACTTTATAATGCTCTATAATTTTTTAGCAATTAGACGTCATCTTTCTTTTTTGTTGTATTTTGTTTTGTTGTGTTGTGTGGGTGTTTTTTTTGTTGGTTTTTATTTGTTTGTTTTTTTTTTTTTTTATTTTGTTTTTCCCCCTTCAGTCAGACGGTCAACCTATGAAGAGGACATTGCCTCACCCCCTCTGCTCCCCCACCAGGCTATTTACAGCAGCATTTAAGAATTCTAAAGGTTTTGAATATCCTTTGGATACCCTTGAATCCTGCCTGCTGCTTTTGCTGGGAATCAGCATGTTGCCACAAATACTGCATGTGTTTTAACCATGGCTGTACCACCTGGAGAATGCCCTATTTCGTCTGATCTCAAAAGTCAAGCAGGGTTGGGCTCAGGTCTTGTCTAAGGTTAAATGACGATCTAAGGGGACCACCAAGAGATTTTCCCTGAGGCTGGACAGTCATGAATGGCAGGGTGTGTGGGATAGTATGGGCAAGTACCTAGAACAATGGGCCCCTCCAGTGCTTTGGAACTTCACCCCTGAACAAGTGTGAAATCCAGAAAAATTAGAGGAACACTTAGACAAGGTCTGCTGTTGTCCTGGCATTACCAGAGAGGGACAACTTGCCGCAATGTGCTGGGGCTTGGCCTACACCTGCAGAGCCCTGCTTTGTTCTCTCAATATGATGGCAAAGCAATAGACATTGCAACCACTCCAACTACAGTGAAAGACACTGCAGCTAAACCCAAGGACCAATCTGTGCCAATATTGTTTGCCCCTGTAAGCAAAGGGAAAAGCAAACAAGAGGCACAAAGAGCAACCCGTGCAGTGAAGAAAGATGAAGACCCAAAACACTTACTACAGGGAACAGCATGTGATCGAGAGTTATTAATGCGTGAATCAGAGGAAGAGGAAGAAGAAGAGGTGACTTCTTGACCCTGGACCTTGACCACGCTGCAGAATATGTGAAAAGATATCACCCGTCTTCCAGAGGAGCACATTGTCACACGGTTACTCCAATGCTAGGACAACAGTTACGAGCTAAAGGGTAAGGACCCCAAGCAGCTGGGATCACTTGCTAGGGAAGGGGGAATTGACAAAGTGATTGTGAAAGAGAAAGGACCCCTCAGCCTCTGGAGGTGGCTCTTGGCAGCTGTGAAGGAAAGGTATCCCTACAAGGATGATATGTCACCCAGGCAAGTGGACCATGATAGAGAGAAGCATTCAGTCCCTGAGGGAAATAGCCGTTCTAGAGATGATCTATTGTAGGCCTGATCTCTGGGGATGCACCCGTAGACCCAAATGAAGTCAAATGTACATGACGCATGTGGCAGAATCTTACACAGAGTGTACCATCATGCCCATTCATTGCAATCAGTGACATGGAGTGTGGCAGCACCACCAACAGGGGTTGAAGTGAGTCATAAACTCCGAGAGTTTGAAGATAATCTCACCCCTTCCATCATTTCAGATGTGGAAAAACTGTCCCAGGAGGTCAAACAATCGAGAGACAATGTATCCAGCTCTCCATGTTTATGGAACCGCATCTCAGCTATTAGCAGAAGGTGCCCTGTTGCTCGAGAGGGAGGATACAGGAGGTACACGCCACAGGCCACCATATGGTTTTACCTGCGGGATCATGGAGAAGACATGAGAAAGTGGGATGGAAAACCTACCTCAGCTCTGGAGGAATGTGTACATGAATTGAAGAGGAAAACAACGGTCAAGGATGGTCCTCCCATGAAAGTTGCTGCTTCAGTCTTCGGTGAGCAGTTTCCCAGATGGAGTAGAAGAGTTGATTTTACTCTGAATCCTATGAATTCTAATGCCTTTGTACAAAATGTGAGGAATCTTATGATCACTATTAGATGGACCATGCCTCCAGGCAGGTGGAGGAGAGGGGTAGTTGGTTTTCCTGGATTGTGTGCATCAGATGGCCTGAAACATCAGTCCTACAGGAGTATAGGGCTCTAGCAGATACTGGTGCACAGCGTACCCTGATGCCATCAAGCTATCAAATGGTAGAACACACTTGTATTTCTGGAGTGACAAGAGGATCCCAAGAGTTGACTGTACTGGAGGCCTAAATGGAAAGGAGTGGCAAAAGCACCCTATTGTGACTGGTCCAGATGCTCCATGCATCCTTGGCATAGACTGCCTCAGGAGAGGGTAATTCAAAGACCCAAAAGGGTACCGATGCGTTTCTGGTATAGCTGCCTTGGAGACAGAGGAAATGAAGCAGCTGTCCACGCTGCCTTTTCTTAGAGGATCCTTCTGCTGTGGGGTTGCTGAAGATCAAAGAACAGCAAGTGCCAGTCATGACCAAAACAGTGCCCCGGCGGCAATATCGCACCAACCAAGACTCCCTGATTCCCATCCATAAGCTGATTGTAGACTGGAGAACCAGTGATCAGAAGGACAGAATTACCCTTTAATAGCTCATTATGGCCAGTGCAAAAGTCTAAAGGTGAGTGGACACTAAAAATTGGGATGCCACAATTGATATTGCCAATGCATTTTTCTCAATTCCGTTGGCAGCAGAGTGCAGGCCACAGTTCGCTTTTACTTGGAGGGTCATCCAGTACACTTGGAATCGACTGCCCCAGAGGTGGAAAAACAGCCCTACCATCTGCCATGGACTGATCCAGACTGCACTGGAACAGGGGCAAGCTCCAGAACACCTGAAATACATTAATGACATTATCGTGTGGGGCAGTACAGAGGACGAAGTTTTTGAGAAAAGTAGGAAAATAATCCAAATCCTTCTAAAGGCTGGTTTTCCTATAACACAGAGTAAGGTCAAGGGACCTGCATAGGAGATACAGGTTTTGGGAATTAAATGGCAAGATGGACATCACCAGATCCCTACAGATGTGATCAATAAGATAAGAGCAATGGCTCCACCAACTAATAAGAAAGAAACAAAAGCTTTCTTAAGTGTTGTAGGTTTTGGATAATATACATACCAAATTACAGTCTGATTGCAAGCCCTCTCTATCATGTGACCCGGAAGAAGAATGACTTCAAATGGGGCCCTGAGAAACAACAAGCCTTTGACCAAAATAAACAAGAGATATTTCATGCAGTAGCCCATGGACCAGCCTGGACCGGGCCAGATGTAAAATATGTACTCTACACTGCAGACGGGGAGAATGGTCCTACCTGGAGCCTCTGGCAGAAAGCTCCAGGGGAGACTCGAGGTCAGCCTCTCGGCTTTTGGAGTTGGGGATACAGAGGGTGCAGGGGTGGCTATACTTCAGCTGAAAAAGAGACACTGGCAGCCTATGAAGGGGTTCAAGCTGCTTCGGAAGTGATTGACACTGAAGCACAGCTCCTCCTGGCACCCCGGTTGCCCGTGCTTGGCTGGGTGTTCAAAGGCGGGGTCTCCTCTACACATCATGCAATCGATGCTACATGGAGTTAGTGGGCTGCACTAATCACACAACGAGCTCAAATAGGAAATCCCGCTCATCCAGGAATTTTGAAAGTCATCATGGACTGGCCAGAGGGCAAGGATTTTTGAATGTCACAGGTGGAGGAGGAGGTAATGCGTGCTGAAGAGGCCCCCCACATAATGAACTATCAGAAAGTGAAAAACAGTATGCCTTATTTACTGATGGGTCCTGCCGTATTGTGGGAAAGCGTCAGAGATGGAAGGCAGCTGTATGGAGTCCTCGACAACAAGTTGCAGAAACTGTTGAAGGAAGGGGCGAATTGAGTCAGTTTGCAGAGGTGAAAGCCATCCAGCTGGCCTTGGACACAGCTGAATGAGAAAAATGGCCAGTATTTGATCTCTATGCTGACTCATGGATGGAGGCAAATGCCCTGTGGGGGTGGTTGCAGCAGTGGAAGCAGATTAACTGTGAATGCAGAGGTAAAACCATCTGGGCTGCTGCACTGTGGCAAGATATTGCTGCTCATGTGCAGAACCTGGTGGTGAAGGTACTCCATGTAGATGCTCATGTACCCAAGAGTCGGGCCACTGAGGAACACCAGAACAAAGATTTTTGATGAGAAACTTAACATGAGGCGGCAGTGTGCACTTGCAGCCCAGAAAGCCAACCGTATCCTGGGCTGCATCAAAAGGAGTATGACCAGCAGGTCAAAGGAGGTGATCCTGCCCCTCTACTCTGCTCTCGTGAGACCTCACTTGGAGTATTGTGTACAGTTCTGGTGTCCTCAACATAAAAAGGACATAGAACTGTTGGAACATGTCCAGAGGAGGGCCACGAGGATGATCAGGGGACTGGAGCACCTCCTGTATGAAGATAGGCTGAGAAAGTTGGGGCTGTTCAGCCTGGAGAATAGAAGGCTGCGTGAAGACCTCATAGCAGCCTTCCAATACCTGAAGGGGGCCTATAGGGATGCTGGGGAGGGACACTTCATTAGGGACTGTAGTGATGGGACAAGGAGTAATGTTTTAAATCTTAAACAGGGGAAGTTTAGATTGGATATAAGGAAGAAGTTCTTTACTGTAAGGGTGGCGAGGCACTGGAATGGGTTGCTGTCATGGTGAACAGTCCAATAATTTAGGTATCATAGAGATCTACTGCTACTACCACTAATAATAATAATGATAAGGGAAATAACAGGGGGAGATAATATAAAACTAAAAGGGGAAAAGGAAAAGAAAACAATAAACCCAAGTGACGCCTGATAAAATTGCTCACTTTCTGCCGCCCGATACCCAGCCTGGCCCAAGAAGCGATCTGCCCTTCTGGGCAACTCCCTCTAGTTTATATACTGGGCATGATATGCTGTGTGTCGTGGTTTAAGCCTCTAAAATTCACACAGTCGCTCTCTCACTCACTCCCCCCTCTTTCTTCCCCCAGTCCCAGGGGGATGGGGTGGAGAATCAAAAGAATGCAGCTCCCACAGGTTGAGATAAGAACAGTTTAGTAACTAAGGTATAACACAAACCACTACTGCTACCACCAATAATAATAATGACAAGGCAGATACAAGAAAAGAATACAACTGCTCACCACTCAGCCCGACCAAGCAGTGCACCCCCACCCTTCCGAGTCTCTGCTCCCCGTTTTTACATCCTGGACATGACGTGCTGTGGTATGGAATAACCTCTTTGGTTAGTTTGGGTCAGGTGTCCTTCCTCTGCTTCCTCCCGGCTTCCTCTCCTCCCTGGCAGAGCATAAGACTCAGAAAGTCCTTGGTCAGACCAAAACATTACCAAGCAGTAACTGAAAATACTGGTGTTATCAGTGCAGTTCCCAGGCCCCAAATCAAAAACACAGACCTGCACCAGCTACCAAGAAGGAGAAAAATGACTGCTACTGCTGAACCCATAACACTGTGATATGGAATACCCCTTTGGCTAGTTTGGGTCAGATATCCTGTCTCTGCTTCTTCCTGGCTTCTTGTGCCCCTCCTCAGTGGCAGAGCATGAGAGGCTGAGAAGCCCATGATCGGAGTAACCATTACTTAGCAACAACTAATAGGGTAACTAATTTGGTTCGAGACCATCTTAAGAACCTGTACGTGCACAAGTTCATGGGACCTGATGAAATCCATCTGTGGGTCCTAAAAGAGCTGGCAAATGAAGTTGCTAAGCCACTGTCCATCATATTTGAAAAATCATTTCAGTCAGTTGAAGTTCCTAAAGACTGGAAAAGGGAAATATAAACCCCGTTTTCTTGAAGGGGAAAATGGATGAGCCAGGAAACTACAGGCCAGTCAGTCTCACCTCTGCGCCTGGCAAAATCTTGGAGCGGATTCTCCTGGAAGGCATGCTAAGGCACATGAAAACCAACGAGGTGCTTGGTGACAGCCAGTATGGCTTCACTAAGGGGAAATCCTGCCTGACCAATCTGGTGGCCGTCTGTGATGGGGCTATGGAACTGTTGGATAGGGGCAAAGCAGTTGATGTCATCTACATGGACTTGTGCAAAGCATTTGACACTGTCCTGCATGACATCCTTGTCTCTAAATTGGAGAGACATCAATTTGATAGATGGACCACTCGGTGGATAAAGAACTGTTGACGCAGAAGTCCCGGACACAGCATAAACGACCAATATGATCAAGCTGTGCCAAGTTTATTGTGCAGATAGCTCAGTATATATAGGCATTCTACTTGTCTATCATTAACACACACAACTCTGATTGGATACATGCATTGTTCACACGACTAAATACAGAATAGGATTTGCTCAGACCCTCTGTCCACGCGCATAATGATCTCCACCTACATTCTACTTGGTGTCCTGCTTAATATATGATTAGTTAATATCTCTCAGCTAAGTGTTAGTAACAGCTTAACGATTGGTCAACTATTACAGCACATGTTTCAAAGTTACAGTTATCAGTTCCTCCTTTGCATATCTCTCTCAGTAGCTTTCCATGCCAACTTTCTCAAGGCTTCTGCATGTACACGAACTTTAGTAACCCTCAGGTGAGGCCTCACTGCCTGTGGGTTACTACCTTACAATTGTCAAGCAGTTGTCTGGATTGCTCACATGCCCATTCACAGCCAAATAGCTCTCCACAAAGAATGGGGTGGATGGCCACATGCAAAGAGTTGTGCTCAATGCCTCAATGTCCAGCTGGAGACCAGTGGTGTCAGGGATCGGTGGTGGGACCGGTCTTGTTCAACACCTTTGTCGGTGACATGGACAGTGGGATTGAGTGCGCCCTCAGCAAGTTTGCCAATGACACCAAGCTGTGTGGTTCGGCTGATATGCTGGAGGGAAGGAATGCCATCCGGAGGGACCTTAACACGCTTGTGAGGTGGGCTGATGCCAACCTTATGAAGTTTAACCATGACAAGTGCAAGGTCCTACACCTCGGATGGAGCAATTCCAGGCACAGCTACAGGTTGGGCAGAGAAGAGATACAGAGCAGCCCTGTGGAGAAGGACTTGGGGATGTTGGTTGATGAGAAAATGAACATGAGCCGGCAGTGTGCGCTTGCAGCCCAGAAAGCCAACCGTATCCTGGGCTGTATCAAGAGGAGCATGACCAGCAGGTGGATGCAGGTGCTCCTGCCCCTCTACTCTGCTCTCGTGAGACCTCACTTGGAGTATTGTGTACAGTTCTGGTGTCCTCAACATAAAAAGGACATAGAACTGTTGGAACAAGACCAGAGGAGGGCCACGAGGATGGTCAGGGGACTGGAGCACCTCCCATATGAAGATAGGCTGAGAAAGTTGGGGCTGTTGAGACAAGGGGGGCACAAAATCACAACATGAAGCATATAAACCTGTAGAATCAGTTTTAAGTAATTTAAGTTTGATGGCTTTGTAACAGTAGTAATGGAAAATTACTGAGGTGCATGATACACTGAAAAACTAGAGTACAGCTAGAGAACATACTGAGAATTCTTGTACAAGATAAATCATTGTAGTTCACGTAGTTTTAGGCCCTATGAGCTTAGTACAAACTGCATGTAAGAAAAACAGGCTAGAAGAACAGGACGTAAGGATAAGGAGTATCTGGGAATATCAGGGGTCCAGGATGGGCTGCTGTTAAACTAACTGATAAGTAGAAGGACAGGATGATTGTTATGGCTGTGGTGTTAACGAACCAATTAAGCTGGTATAAACATCTACTTCGGGTGCTTCAAAGGGTGCCAGAAGTGATGAAGATTGTTGGAAGAAGTAAACGACCCTCAGAGACCACCACCACATTTTTGTACTCATGCGGGGAACTTTCTGGAAAATGATTTAATCCATACGTAACCTCATGAATAAGCATGTATGCCCTGCGGCTATATAAGGACGGAGCTATCCCCCACATCTCCCAGCGTCACAATAAAGAATACCTGCTTGTCAACTTGAAAACTTTGTTGGCCGGTTTGTTCCTGGAGTTTTCTCCGAATCACTGTTCAGCCTGGAGAAGAGAAGGCTGCGTGGAGACCTCATAGCAGCCTTCCAGTATCTGAAGGGGGCCTATAAGGATGCTGGGGAAGGACTCTTCATTAGGGACTGTAGTGAGAGGACAAGGGGTAATGTGTTAAAACTTAAACAGGGGAAGTTTAGATTGGATATAAGGAAGAAGTTCTTTACTGTTAGGGTGGTGAGGCACTGGAATGGGCTGCCCAAGGAAGTTGTGAATGCTTCATCCCTGGCGGTGTTCAAGGCCAGGTTGGACAGAACCTTGGGTGACGTCGTCTGGTGTGAGGTGTCCCTGCCCATGGCAGGGGGGTTGGAACTCGATGATCTTAAGGTCCTTTCCAACCCTAACTATTCTATGATTTTATGATTCTACACTGAGAACAATGGGTGGTGGGACTTTCGAACATTGGGATATACATTTTGCAAAAGCCACCTGGTTAGTCAACACTAGAGGATCTGCCAACAGGGCTGGCCCAGCCCAGTCAAGACTTTTACTTTCTATAGAAGGGGATAAAGCCCCTCTAGTGCACATAAAAAATATATGGGGGAAGATAATCGGGTTATTCCTGCCACAGGCAAATACAAGTCCATCCGTGAGATTGCTTTTGCTCAAGGACCTGGGTGCACATGGTAGGTTATGTGGGAGGATGGGGAAGTCTGGCGCGTGCCTCGAGCGGATTTGATTTTGGGTGAGAATAACAAATGAATTGACTTGTATGATGTTAGTTGTTATATCATACTGTATGCCATTACTACTGTGGTTGCTATATGCCATATCAACAGTATTACACTAAGAATCACCCAGATCAATGAAGAACAAATTTTGCTGGAATCGGAACTGCCTTTAGCATGCAAGAATCCAACAGCACACAACACCCTCCTGCCTTGAAGGACTGTTATGACTGATGGAGCGACAAGTTGTACATTAACTCAACGGTCATTTTAGAGGAATGACCTATAGATTAAGGGCATGATATCTGTGTGTATATATCAAAAACAGGAAAGGTGGTGGTGATTAATTGGGATGTACTGGAAGGTGTGGGACCTGGGCATGACATAGATGGCATAGAATATGGTGTGGATATTGTCCTGGTTTCAGGTGGGATAGAGTTAATTTTCTTTCTAGTAGTTGGTAGAGTGCTGTGTTTAGGATTTAGGATGAGAATTATGTTGGTAGCACACATATGTTTTCGTTATTGCTTAGTGCTTCCACTCAGACAAGGACTGTTCATGCTGCCCTACCAGCAAGGAGGCGGGGGGGGGGGGCATAAGACGACATAAGAAGTCATAAGGGGACACCTTATGACATCCTTCTGCAAGTAATAGAGGAGCCGACAAGGAGAGGTGCCATGCTTGACCTCGTCCTCACCAACAGGGAAGGGCTGGTTGGGAATGTGACGCTCCAGGGCAGCCTTGATTGCAGCGATCATGAGATGGTTGAGTTTGAGATCCTCAGGACAGTGAGAAGAGCGTGCAGCAAGCTCACTGCCCTGGACTTCAAGAGAGCAGACTTTGGCCTCTTCAGGAACCTGCTCAGTAAGGTTCCATGGGATACAGCCCTAGAGGGCAGGGGGGCCCAAGACTGTTGGTTGATATTCAAGGATCACCTGCTGCAAGCTCAGGAGGGATGCATCCCAACTAGAAGGAAGTTCATCAGGAGGGCCAGGAGACCTCCTTGGATGGATAAGGAGCTGCTGAGCAAAATTCGAAGGAAAAAAGAGGCTTATAAAAGGTGGAAGCAAGGTCAGGCGGCCTGGGAAGAATACAGGGATGTTGTCCGGGAAGCTAGGGACCAGGTTAGGGAAGCTAAGGCCCACTTAGAATTAAACTTGGCTAGGGATGTTAAGGATAACAGGAAGGGATTTTATAGGTACATTGCCAATAAAAGACAGGTTAGAGACACCGTGGGCCCTCTCCAGAAGCTATCGGGAGAACTGGCTACCCCGGATTTGGAGAAGGCTGAGGTTCTTAATGACTTCTTTGCCTCAGTCTTTACCGGCAAATGCTCTGACCACACCACCCAAGTCTTGGAAGGCAGACGCGGGGACGGTGAGGGTGGGGACCCTGGGCCCACTGTGGGGGAGGATCTTGTTCGGGACCACCTTAGGAACCTGAATGTATACAAGTCCATGGGACCGGATGAAATCCATCTGTGGGTCCTAAAAGAGCTGGCAAATGAAGTTGCTAAGCCACTGTCCATCATATTTGAAAAATCATGGCAGTCAGGTGAAGTTCCCGACGACTGGAAAAAGGGAAATATAACCCCCATTTTTAAGAAGGGGAAACTGGATGAGCCAGGGAATTACAGACCAGTCAGTCTCACCTCTGTGCCTGGCAAAATCTTGGAGCGGATTCTCCTGGAAGGCATGCTGAGGCACATGAAAACCAACAAGGTGCTTGGTGACAGCCAGCATGGCTTCACTAAGGGGAAATCCTGCCTGACCAATCTGGTGACCTTCTATGAAGGGGCTACGGAACTGATGGACAGGGGCAGAGCAGTTGATGTCATCTACCTGGACTTGTGTAAAACCTTTGACACTGTCTCACATGACATCCTTCTCTCTAAGTTGGAGAGACATCAATTTGATAGGTGGACCACTCGGTGGATAAAGAACTGGCTGGATGGCCGCACGCAAAGAGTAGTGCTCAGTGGCTCAATGTCCAGCTGGAGACCAGTAACGAGTGGTGTCCCCCAGGGATCGGTGTTGGGACCGGTCTTGTTCAACATCTTTGTGGGTGACATGGACAGTGGGATTGGGTGTGCCCTCAGCAAGTTTGCCGATGACACCAAGCTGTGTGGTTCGGTTGATACATTGGAGGGAAGGAATGCCATCCAGAGGGACCTTGACACGCTTGTGAGGTGTGCTGATGCCAACCTGATGAAGTTTAACCATGCCAAGTGCAAGGTCCTCCACCTGGGTCGGAGCAATGCCAGGCACAGCTACAGGTTGGGCGGGGAGGAGATTCAGAGCAGCCCTGCGGAGAAGGACTTGGGGGTGTGGGTTGATGAAAAAATGAACATGAGCCGGCAGTGTGCGCTTGCAGCCCAGAAGGCCAACCGTATCCTGGGCTGCATCAAAAGGAGCGTGACCAGCAGGTCGAGGGAGGTGACCCTGCCCCTTTACTCTGCTCTCGTGAGACCTCACTTGGAGTATTGTGTACAGTTCTGGTGTCCTCAACATAAAAAGGACATGGAACTGTTAGAACAAGTGCAGAGGAGGGCCACGAGGATGATCAGGGGACTGGAGCACCTCTCATATGAAGATAGGCTGAGAAAATTGGGGCTGTTCAGCCTGGAGAAGAGAAGGCTGCGTGGAGACCTCATAGCAGCCTTCCAATACCTGAAGGGGGCCTATAGGGATGCTGGGGAGGGACTCTTCATTAGGGACTGTGGTGAGAGGACAAGGGGTAATGGGTTTAAACTTAAACAGGGGAGGTTTAGATTGGATATGAGGAAGAAATTCTTTACTGTGAGGGTGGTGGGGCCCTGGAATGGGTTGCCCAGGGAGGTTGTGGATGCTTCATCCCTGGCGGCGTTCAAGGTGGGGTTGGACATAGCCTTGGATGGCATGGTTTAGTGGGAGGTGTCCCTGCCCATGGCAGGGGGGTTGGAACTCGATGATCTTGAGGTCCTTTCCAACCCTTACTATTCTATGATTCTATGATTCTATGATTCTGCTGTTCTTTCTATAACTTGAAAGCACATCTTCCGAGGAGGAAAAAGAAAAGCCCACAGATAATTATTTACAGGAGCTACATACTGAAGTCTTACTTCAGTTGCCTGACAGTGTTAATTCTGGTGTGAAATGCACAGAAGGGTTGCCACCAACCTGACCTGGTACAGAACCAAATGCACTTACCTGTCTGTCCTGGGTTCAGATATAGCAGTCATTTTTCTCCTTCTTAGTAGCTGGTGCAGTGCTGTGCTATGGACTTTCAGCCTGGGAACAATGCTGATAACACCGATGGTTTTAGTTTTTGCTAAGTAATGTTTACTCCGACCAAGGACTTTCTGAGTCTCATGCTCTGCCAGGGCGGAGGGGAAGCCAGGAGGAAGCAGACAGGATGCCTGACCCAGACGAGCCAAAGAGGTATTTCATACCACAGCATGTCATGCCCAGTATATAAACTGAGGGGAGTTACCCAAAAGGGCTAGATTGCTGCTCAGGTCGGGATGGGTATCGATCAGCAGGTGGTGAGCAGTTGTATTCCCTTCCCTTGTTATTTCCCTTATCATTATTATTATTGGTGGTAGCAGTAGTAGTTTTGTATTATACCTTAGTTACTGGACTGTTCTTATCTCAACCTGTGGGAATTACATTCTTTTGATTCTCCTCCCCATCCCTCTGGGAGCGGGGGGAGGAAGGAGGGGAGTGAGCAAGTGTCTGCGTGGTTCTGAGTTACCGGCTGAGCTTAAACCACGACACTATCTATGCATCATCTAATTGTGCTTTTTGCTCATTTTTATGCCAAATTACCTGGGTGACAGTTTCAGTATCCTCCTGATCAGTAATGTGCTGTTCCAGAGAACTGTTCAATGCAAGTCTAATGCTATCTGCAGTCTGAAATGCAAACATCATGGGTTTAATATACTGCATGAAATGGCAAAACAAAAACATGTTCTTTGAACACATTCAAACTCTGCCCTCTGCAGCATTCAATATTGTTAACAGAAATATTGTCCCCGGGCTGCTTTACTGAAATCTGCTGTCACTAATTAAGAACAAGTCATCATTTTGCCAACTACTTTCTTTGCAGAAAACCCTTCTAAGTGGTACGATTCGATTATCTGTCAGCAGAAAAATCAACTAGAAATGTTCTAAAGGCTCTGCAGAAAGAGCCGCCAAGAAGAGCTAGTTTAACTGAGCAAATATTTGTGTCTAGTCTAGCAAGAACATTTTCAGTAATTTTGGTACACAATAATATACTGCATTTGCAGAGATTTAAACAAAGAAAAACAAATCCTGAGGGGTTTTTTTACTAGAATTTGGCAGTATATAATGTGTTTGAGACTGTATAGGGAAGCACTTGATGAATCCTACAATCCAGTCACATCACTCAGGGGCAAGCTAAAGTGCATGGGTAACAGACTGACTTTATTTCATAAAGAAATACCCTGTTGTTGAGGTTTAATATCAAGCAGAAACTAAACCCCACATAGCCCCTCGCTCAGTCCCCCCAGTGGGATGGGGGAGAGAATTAGAAGGATAAAAGTAAGAGAACTCATGCATTGAGATAAGACAGCTTAATAACTTAAATAGAATACGCCACCACCAATGATAATGAATTGCAATGAAAAGGAAAACAACAAAAAGAGAGAAATAACACCCAAGAAAACTAAGCAATGCAAACGAAAAATGACTACTTCCTACCTGTTGACCCATGCCCAGCCAGTTCCCAAGCAGCAGCCACCAGACAGCTTTTCCCTAGTTTATATGCTAAGTATATCATCACATGGCATGGAATATCCCTTGGGTCAGTTGGGATCAATTATCCTGGCTGTGTCATAGAATCATAGAATCATAGAATAGTAAGGCTTGGAAAGGACCTTAAGATCATCTAGTTCCAACCCCCCTGCCATGGGCAGGGACACCTCCCACTAAACCATGCCATCCAAGGCTATGTCCAACCCCACCTTGAACGCCGCCAGGGATGAAGCATCCACAACCTCCCTGGGCAACCCATTCCAGGGCCCCACCACCCTCACAGTAAAGAATTTCTTCCTCATATCCAATCTAAACCTCTCCTGTTTAAGTTTAAACCCATTACCCCTTGTCCTCTCACCACAGTCCCTAATGAAGAGTCCCTCCCCAGCATCCCTATAGGCCCCCTTCAGGTATTGGAAGGCTGCTATGAGGTCTCCACGCAGCCTTCTCTTCTCCAGGCTGAACAGCCCCAATTTTCTCAGCCTATCTTCATATGAGAGGTGCTCCAGTCCCCTGATCATCCTCGTGGCCCTCCTCTGCACTTGTTCTAACAGTTCCATGTCCTTTTTATGTTGAGGACACCAGAACTGTACACAATACTCCAAGTGAGGTCTCACGAGAGCAGAGTAAAGGGGCAGGGTCACCTCCCTCGACCTGCTGGTCACGCTCCTTTTGATGCAGCCCAGAATACGGTTGGCTTTCTGGGCTGCAAGTGCACACTGCCGGCTCATGTTCATTTTTTCATCAACCCACACCCCCAAGTCCTTCTCCGCAGGGCTGCTCTGAATCTCCTCCCCGCCCAACCTGTAGCTGTGCCTGGCATTGCTCCGACCCAGGTGGAGGACTTTGCACTTAGCATGGTTAAACTTCATTAGGTTGGCATCAGCCCACCTCACAAGCGTGTCAAGGTCCCTCTGGACGGCATTCCTTCCCTCCAATGTATCAACCGAACCACACAGCTTGGTGTCATCGGCAAACTTGCTGAGGGCGCACTCAATCCCACTGTCCATGTCACCCACAAAGATGTTGAACAAGACCGGTCCCAACACCGATCCCTGGGGGACACCACTCGTTACTGGTCTCCAGCTGGACGTTGAGCCACTGAGCACTACTCTTTGCGTGCGGCCATCCAGCCAGTTCTTTATCCACCGAGTGGTCCACCTATCAAATTGATGTCTCTCCAACTTAGAGAGAAGGATGTCATGTGAGACAGTGTCAAAGGCTTTACACAAGTCCAGGTAGATGACATCAACTGCTCTGCCCCTGTCCATCAGTTCCGTAGCCCCTTCATAGAAGGAAAAACAAACCGAAGCCTCTGCAGCTGCAGCTTCGTGCGGGAGACGCTGCAAAACCCGTCAGGACCCGTTCTCTCTTTCGCACCATTCGCCACCCGGCCTCCCACTGCGGTGGGGGAGGGGGTGGGGAGAGAAGCGAAAACCACTGCTCCCTCCGGGGACCGAACCCGCGACCATCCCGCTGTTAGCGCCACGCTCCAGATCATGTCTCTGTTCACATCTCATCAGCCCCATGCCCATCTGTGAATATGAAGAGCAGGATGCTTTGCTCTTCCCCTTCCCACTCTGTATGTCTCCAGACACTTCCCTTAAAATGAGTAGCATGTCTCTTCTGGGTATAAGAATTCTTTTGTATTCAGGAGGATGCACTTAGAGACATGAAGGGCTTTGGTGTGAATGGAGTGGGATACAAACAGGAGAAAGAGATAACGGCCTTTTTACACATAAAGCACAATCGTGGGTTTTGCTGCTATTCACCAAAGGCTTTATTAAGCAGCATGTGCTAGCTAAAATGTGGCAGGGAGAAAAAAAATAGCCTGTGAGTAGAATAAGGTCTCGGTCTACTTATGTTTTCCCTGACTGTAGTAGCAAAATCATGAGGGTTTCTGTTTTATAAGCCTCTTTCCACTGGCTTAGAGTGAATATGTGAGATGGGTGACCTCTTGTCTCTTTGGCCTTTAATAGCCAACCTGTCACTCACCTGAAATAGAATGGTGGCAATTCCCTCCCTTGTTAGCAAGTTGCAAAACAGAAGAACCTGCCATTTGGTTTACTACTGCAGCTGAGGCTGAAGAAGAGGTGGTGGGGTTTGGTACGGCTGTTTGATAAGAGCCTGGAGTAGGAGTCTCAGAACTGCAGGAATGAAAATCTTGAGCTGGATCTAACAACTTCTTAGTAACTTTTAGCGTTAATTTGAAGATCTTGGTAGCATTTCCCCTGTTCTTCAGTAAAGAGTAAAACCTCTCTTTTTACAAATGGTATCTAACTAGTTTCCCTTAACTTGGTACTGGCTTCAAATCCTGCTTTGAATGATTGTGTTGCTGCTCACCTTTCTTCCTTGCCTGCTTGGCACTACTTGTGTCGTCTCTGTCCTTCCTTCTACAGAACTTGAAAAACCCAAGTGGTGTTCATACATCTCATTGAGCATGTGTTCAAGTGACACCTTCTTGCTTTGAATCACAACTAAGCACTTCACTCAAACAATGTGTTCTAGTTGGAGTGAATGGCAATTTGGATGGAAAATGTATTTTTGTTTTGTAGAAAAGCAGAGTGATAGCCTGGAGATTCATGAACAGTTGTGACTTACCTGCAGCTGAGTGGGGCTGCTGGTGGCTGGAGAGGGGATGAACTGGTGGCCTCCACACAGCTTCTCCTAGGTGGATATTTACTGTGCTAAATGGGATTCATAGGCAAAGACTGAAGTGAGAGACTGAGACTGCATGCACTGAGAGAAACCTGCTGCTGGGTAGAGTCATGGAAGCTCCAGTTGCTGTTGTCCTCTCCTGCCTCATAAATGCTTTGTGGATAGCCACAGAGATCTACCTAGGAGTCAAGCTTGCTTACCTCCTTGCTATGGCTGGTATTTCTGTTGTGGGGAGACGACTTGAGAACCCAGGGTTGTCCTTCGTCTGGGAAACTTCTGTCACTTCTGTGTCTCTTTGATTCTGATTTCCATTTTTAACTGATCACCTAGCATATTGTAGATGTTCTCTTTCTTCTTGCTAGAAGAATATGTTGGTGTAATCAGTCAAACTCTTATATGTGTGGGAAGCTCTAGTAGCAAACAAACTACTTCAGCAGGTTGACCTTGATTTTTAAAAAGTTTTTTTGAAATGCAGGCAGGAAAGGTGTTGTGGTTTAGGCCCAGCTGGTAACTCAGAACCACACAGCTGCTTGCTCACTCCCCTCCTTCTTCCCTTCTCCCTGCTCCCGGAGGGATGGGGAGAAGAATCGAAAGAATGTAAATCCCATGGGTTGAGATAAGAATAGTCCAATAACTAAGGTATCATACAAAGCTACTACTACTACCACTGGTAATAATAATGATAAGGGAAATAACAGGGGGAGAGAATATAAAGCTAAAAGGGAAAAAGGAAAAGAAAACAATAAACAAAAGTGATGCACAATACAATTGCTCAATACCACACTTAGTAACATACTGTTTCACTGCAGAGTTGATCTGATTGTGTATGACAGGATGTGATCAGGATATGCTGTTCCACCTCTGCTAGTTCACCAGTGTCATCATTCAGCAGCTCAGTTTTCACATTGGTCAGCTGTCAGGGGTGAAGATGTGCTGCTGTGTGCAGGTCTTCCAGCTCCTTCTATTGATACCATGCCTGGGACAGTGGCCAGCCTTGCTCCAGCAATACAAATACCCAATAATTTGGGTGCTGCAGAACTTGGTGAACCAAAGCCTCATAAATTCCTGTCTCAAGCACACATCCTCTTTGCAAATACATTTGTTATTCTTCCCTTATTATATGGATTTCTGCCTTTTCAACTGTTTACTGTTGCATTGCTCCTCAAGTCAGCTGCAGAACATATTTTAAATGCCCCATTTTCAGAAAGCATTAATTATGAGTGATTAATGTTTGTCTTTGAGATTACTTTCAAAAATGGCATAAAAGATACAGTGTTTTAGAATGCAGGCTCTTTGAACATATTTTGAAATAGCTTTGTTCTGTATTTTGGCTGGGGTTTTCAAAGGAGCCCAAGGGAATTGGGTACAGCAGGTGAGAGTCTAGTTCTTTCCAGTGCCTCAGAAAATGACAGTTCTGTGTAGCTTGTTGATTTAATGCAAAGAAGCCCTGTTAGCAAATTTTGCCGAGACTTATGTTTTTTTTTCCTTTTCTCTTAGACTGAGAGAGTGCCACTGGAACTCAGCTCCAGACTGGAAGAAACAGTGGAATTCAGTGAAATGGAAGCAGAGTCTAGTGAAGCAGAAGATTTTGAGGCCAGGGAAAGTCACTTCTCAAAGCCAGCCAATGAAAGGCAGTGTATGCTGGTTCAGCGGAAGGAGGACTTGTTACAGCGAGCTCGAAAGTATGTTCCTTCCTAAAACTCCAGCCTGACTACTCAGTTATAGTCCCCCAGATTGGGGTTCTGTCATGGTTTAAGTCCAGTCAGCCACACAGCTTGCTCACTCACTCCCCCTCCCTTCTTCCCCCTGCTCCCAGAGGGATGGGGAGGAGAATCAAAAGAATGTAACTCCCACGGGTTGGGATAAGAACAGTCCAGTAACTAAGGTATAACACAAACCACTACTGCTACCACCAATAATAATAATGATAAGGGAAATAACAAGGGAAGAGAATACAACAGCTCACCACCCGCCAACCGATACCCAGCCCGACCGAGCAGTGATCTAACCCTTCCAGGTAACTGCCCCCAGTTTATATACTGGGCATGACGTGCTGTGGTATGGAATACCTCTTTGGCTAGTTTGGGTCAGGTGTCCTGTCTTTGCTTCCTCCTGGCTACCCTCCTCCCTGGCAGAGCATGAGACTCAGAAAGTCCTTGGTCAGAGTAAACATTACTTAGCAACAACTAAAAACATTAGTGTTATCAGCACTGTTCCCAGGCCAAAAGTCAAAACCACAGCACTGCACCAGCTACTAAGAAGGAGAAAAATTACTGCTACTGCTGAACCCAGGACAGGTTCAAATGGATTATGACCACTGAGAGCCTGGGTTGATGAAGAAAGTAGCAAGAGGAGTGAATATATCAGCTACAGCAGGCTCAGGGTGCTATTTAAGTTGACCGTTATTGATAAACCCAACTCTGAAGCAGTGTCATGTGTCCCAACATGTACACAGCTTCCTTAGTGGTTGATTCAAAGCTCTTTGAAATCAGAGGATGATTTCTCCAGCTTGGATGGGCTTTAGTCTGAGTCTGTAGTAAGAGAGAATTAATTGTGCTGTGTCCTCTAGTAATCTTTAGCTTGTCTCCTGGCATAGGTGTCAGCCCTTGCTGCCTGTGCTGTTCCAGATGAAATGACTCTCAGGCACCACTCTCCAAATACAGAGCAAGTATCTTAAGCACAAAGCAGCTGAGAGTGGCTACTTCCTAAAGCACACCAGAGGAACTCATGACCAGCAAGTCAACACTGCTGAAGTGAGACTGACCAACCCGAACAGTTTCTTTTAGCCCAACTGCTAATAAGTGTTATAGGTAGAATGAAACTTTCTTTACATGTGTTCCATTCATGTTGATGAACTTTACTAGCATCCAGTTGCTGATTAAAGAGTAGGAAAAGCACTTCAGTCATGTAGAGGAAACTTCTTATTTGTAATCAGTGTTGTCCCTTCCTTTGCATTGTAGAGAGATTCCTGAAAGGGGCTACAAAAACTACATGATGTGTCCTTTGCATCAGCAGGCTACCTCTGCTTGTTGAGTTTTTTCCACACTCAAATGCCTACAGATAAACTGTGGGTATGATACCTTTTACAGTTTGTCTGTAAATAGGCTTGCTCTTAGAATAAGTTTTCCTTGATCTTTGAAAAAAAAGTGGGTTTGATTTCCTGGTTTACTGGTTCCCTTCCTGCACTGAAGAGCTGTGGAACTGTGAACTGCTGTGTTACGTCACCAAGTGTAAGAATTCCTTGGGATGGTAACTCTGGCAGCTGCTTCCTTGTATTTTTGCCTTACCTTACACTTTGCAGCCCTAGTGCTCATTCTGTCAAAAGCTTACTCATCATCATCAGGGAGTGACTTCTTGTGGTAGAATCATAGAATAGTTTGGGTTGGAAGGAACCTTCAAAGGTCATCTAGTCCAATCCCCTGCAATGAGCAGGGGCATTTTCACTAGATCAGGCTGCCCAGAACCACATCCAGCTTGGCCTTGAATGTCATCAGGGATGGTGCATCCATCACCTTTCTGGGCAACCTGGGCCAGTGCTTTACCAACCTCACTGTAAAAAATTTCTTCTTCACGTCCAGCCTGAATCTCTCTTAGTTTGAAACCATCCCCCCTCGTCCTGTTGCAACAAGCCCTGCTAAAAAGTCTCTCCCCATCTTTCTTACAGGCCCCTTTTAAGAACTAAAAGGCCTCAATAAGGTCTCCCTGGAGTCTTCTCCAGGCTGAACAACTCCAACTCTCTCAGCCTTTCCTCATAGGAGAGGTGCTTCATCCCTCTGATCATTTTTGTGGCCCTTCTCTGGACCCTCTCCAACAGGTCCATGTCTTTCCTATACTGAGTACTCCAGAGCTGGACACAGTACTCTGGGTAGGGTCTCACCAGAGCCGAAGGGCAGGATCACCTCCCTTGACCTGCTGGCCATGCTCCTTTGGATGCAGCCCACTGTCCCGACCTTTAGAACTGGCTCCTTTCCACAGGCATGAGAATCTTGCACAAAAACTAAAAGCTTCTGCCAGCTCTGCAAAGTCTCCCATAGGTTTTACAGGATTTTTTTTGTTTGTTTGTTTTTGTTATGTAGCATGTGTGCACTTTTATCCAGGTATTTTCCTGCTTTCAGCATGCTTTGCAACACTCCCTTGGTGGATGTACCAGCAAAGTACTGTCCAGAGCCAGAGGTGGGCTCTGCTCATCCATCTTTTTCCTCTTGCAGGCATTATTTCAACAAGACCTTGGAGGAGGAGCTAAACACAGGGAAGCCCTGTCCTCTTCCCCAAGGAGCCTCAGCCAATGCTGTTGTCCTGAGCCACAGGACACTGGCTGCTGAGCGGAGGCCTCAGATGCAGCACAACTCATAGCACTGTCACCCTCCTCCCTCCACCTTGTCAGCAATGTTGAATAAAGAATTAAACACACCTCCCAACTTCCCTGCGCTTTCTGTACCAGCAGGACAGTGTCTCTTCAGAGCTCATCCAGCTGAGCTGCCTCTCTGCTGTGTAAAGCATGTGGACTGATAATGTTTGGACAGCTGACAAATTAACCTCTTTTTCTGTAAGATTCTCTAGGTGACATTAATCCCCTCCACGAACAAAAGTCAGTTTCTAAACCACAGGTGGGATTTCTGCAGCTGGCATGAGGCATTATGCTGGCTGCACGGCAGAGGCTGGGGGAAGAGTGCTCTGATTTAGCAGCTGTGGGAACAGATTGATATAAGGGAGAGTTACTCCAAGAGGGAAGAAAGCTTTAGAAACCTGGAGCAAACCCTGTGTTAGGTGAGCAGGCACCTGCTCTGCAGACCCTGAGGGGTGTTAGGTAGTCCAGCTTGAAAGTAGTGTTGCTGGAAAGTCAGTTCTTAGACCAGGTGGATGTTGTCTAGCTACAGAACACAGGAAAAGCTGGATTCACGAGTTGTGCAGCTGAGCAGCGATTCACCAGCATTAAGTTGTTGAGTGTTACTGGGCCCTTTTGCATCAGCAGCATCTGGCTTTGTCACTGCCCAGGGCTGAGCTGTTCTCCTCTGCCCATGGCCAAAACAACCGAGACACAGGGGAATGAAGAAGAGAGGGTGTGAGGTGATGTTACAGCCCTTGTGGTTCAGTGTTACCATCCACCAAGGGGGTATGATAGAACAACCTGCCTGCTCTGCACTCCAGAGCCACACAGATGGGCTGGTCTGGAGACAGCTCTGGTATCTTGCTTTTTATTTCAGTTTAAACCCCACAACTCAGTGAGTTTATTTAGGCCTGGAGGGACTGTGGCTGGCTGCAGCTGAGCTGCCAACCTCTGGTTGTCCTTAAGGACTGTGCCCTGAGATCCACGTGGAGCTGCTGATGCTAGCTTTTTACAGCTGAGTTTTCAGTTTCTGAAAAGTGAATTCTGGTATCACTGTCCTTTAGAAGGAGCCCAATATTATCTAGAAGTGTTGTTAATTATTTTTGCTGCTGGATTTTTAGGACATTTGCAGGTGAATTTAGTGCAAGGAGTTGCATCGGTGTTTAGGGAACTAATTAATTTCAATAAAATTCTTTGAGAAGCCTTACTTTGTGATGCTATTAGATTTTTGGAGACCTTCGGTTTTGCTCAGAGCACTGCTGTTTTAGTTTTATTGTTAATAAAAAACCTCACACAAATAAAATCTTGGTCAGTGTTGGAAACTGTTTGGAAATTTCTGGGGTGTGACGTGTTCTGTTCCTGTCGTGTGTTTGGGTTGTAAACACAGCGCTTGCACTTTGGTCCTTTTGCTTCCCCCTTTGGGAAGCTGGGTCTACTGGATGCTGATGGGGCCAGTCTGACAAAGAAGGGGAAGAGCTGCATTGGTCAGAGACTTGCCAGACTGGTCAAGGCAGCTTTAAACTAGATCTGTTGGGGGAGGGAGGCACCAATCCATCCCAACACTCCTAGTCAGATGCCAGGACCTCTAATGAGTTCTCAGAGTGATGCAAAGCTACTTCAGCCACACCAGCCAATGAGTCGGCTTTATTTGGAGCTCAGCTCATATGCCTCTACACAAATGCCTGTAGTATGGGGAATAAACAAGAGGAATTAGAGATATGTACATGTCTATGGCGATATGATTTTATTGGAATCACAGAAACATGGTGGGATGGCTCCTATGACTGGAGTGTTGGAATGGAAGGTCACAGGCTTTTTAAGAAAGACAATTCAGGCAGATGGGGAAGGGGTGTAGCTGTTTATGTCAACGATAGGCTGGAGCACATGGAACTGTGTGACTGGGGATGGGTGATGAGCCAACAGAGAGCTCGTGGGTCAGGGTCAAAGGGAGAGCTGTGTTGGGGGACATTACTGTGGGGGTCTGCTACAGGCCACCTGATCAGGAGAACTGTGTGGATGAAGCTCTCTATAGACAGATAGGAGCAGCCTCACGCTCACAGGCCCTTGTCCTCATGGTGGTCTTCAACCACCCTGATATCTGTTGGAGGGATGGTACAGCCCGGCACAAGCAATCCAGTAGGTTCCTTAATTGTGTGGAAGACAACTTCCTCTTGCAAGCAATAGAGGAGCTGACAAGGAGATGGGCCATGCTTGACCTCGTCCTCACCAACAGGGAGGGGCTGGTAGGGAATGTGATGCTCCAAGGCAGTGATTGTGAGATGGCAGAGTTCGAGATGCTCAGGGCAGTGAGAAAGGCACACAGCAAGCTCACTGCCCTGGACTTCAAGAGAGCAGATTTTGGCCCCTTCAGGAACCTGCTCAGTAAGGTTCCATGGGATAAAGCCCTAGAGGGCAGGGGGGCTCAGGAATGCTGGTTGATATTCAAGGATCACTTGCTCCAAGCTCAGGAGTGTTGCTTCCCATCAAGAAGGCCAGGAGGCCTCCATGGATGGATAACGAACTTCTGAGAAAACTTAGAAGGATAAAAAAAGCTTATAGAAGGTGGAAGTGAGGACAGGCAGCCTGGAAAGAATACAGGGATGTTGCCTGGGTAGCTAAGGATCAGGTCAGAAAAGCTAATGCCCAGATAGAATGGAGTCTGGCCAGGGATGTCAAAGATAAAAGGAAAGGCTTATATAGGTATGTTTCTAACAAAAGACAAACTAGGGATAATGTGGGTCTTCTCCAGAAGGAAACAGGAAAGCTAGCTACCCTGGATTTGGAGAAGGCTGAGGTTCTCAATTACTTCTTTGCCTCGGTCTTCACCGGCAAGTGCTCAGATCATGCTGCTCAAGTCTTGGAAGGCAGATGCAGGGGACTGGGAGAATGAAGACATTAGGCCCACTGTAGGAGAGGATCAGGTTCAAGATCATCTTAGGAACCTCAATGTTCACAAGTACATGGGACCTGATGAAATCCATCTGCAGGTCCTGAAGGAGCTGGCGAATGAAGTTGATTAGCCACTATCCATCATATTTGAAAAATAATGGCAGTGAGGTGAAGTTCCTGACTACTGGTGTCCTGGGTTCAGAAGTAGCAGTCATTTGTCTCCTTAGTAGCCGGTGCAGTGCTGTGTTTTTGACTTTTGGCCTGGGAACAGCACTGATAACACTGATGTTTTTAGCTGCTGCTATAAATGTTTAGTCTGATCAAGGACTTTCTGAGCTTCATGATCTACCAGGGAGAAGGGGAAGCCAGGAGGAAGCAGAGACAGGACACCTGACCCAAACTAGCCAAAGAGGTATTCCATACCACAGCACGTCATGTCCAGTATACAAACTGGGGGCAGTCACCCGGAAGGGCTAGATCACTGCTCAGGTCAAGCTGGGTATCAGTAGGCGGGTGGTGAGCTGTTGTATTCTCTTCCCTTGTTATTTCCCTTATCATTATTATTATTGGTGGTAGCAGTAGTAGTTTTGTATTATACTTTAGTTACTGGACTGTTCTTATCCCAACCCGTGGGAGTTACATTCTTTTTGATTCTCCTCATGCTGTGATGACGTGCTGTGATATGGAATTCCTCTTTGATTAGTTTGGCTCAGGCATCCTGTCTCTGCTTTCTCCTGGCTTCCCCTCCTCCCTGGCAGAGCATGAGATTCAGAAAGTCCTTGGTCAGACTAAACATTACTAAGCAGTAACTGAAAACATCGGTGTTATCAGCGCTGTTCCCAGGCCCCAAATCAAAACCACAGCACTGCACCAGCTACTAAGAAGGAGAAAAAAGACTGCTACTGATGAACCCAGGGCACCGATCCATGTGGCAGAAATTTACACGGAATGCACCATCATCATATGCCCATTCATTGGCAACAGTAACCTGGAATGACATAATACCACCAACAGCGGATGAAATGATTCATAAACTCCAAGAGTTCGAAGACAATCTCACCCCTTCCATCATTTCAGCTGTGGAAAAACAAACAATTGAGAGACGGTCTATCCGATCTATGCAGCTCCTCACGTGTACCAGCCCATGTCTCAGCTATTAACAAAAGGCATCCTACTGCTTGAGAGAGAAGATACAGAAGGTATACACCACAGGTCACCCTATGGTTTTACCTGTGGGATCACAGAGAAGACATGATGAAGTGGGATGGAAAACCTGCCTCAGTTTTGGAGGAACGGGTGTGTGAATTGAAGAGGAGAACAGAGGTCAAGGATGATCATCCCATGAAAGCTGTGGCTTCAGTCTCTGGGGAGCAGGTTCCCAGATGGAGTGGAAGAGCTGATTTTATTCCAGCTCCTGTGATAAAGACTAATCCCTGTCAGCAAGACCTAAGTGTCCAATGTGATGACTATTAGAGGGGCCCTGCCTCCAGCCAGGTGGAGGTAGGGTCAATCAGATTTACTGGACTGTGTGGATCAAATGGCCTGGCACATCAGTCCCACAAAAATATAAGGCTCTAGTAGATACTGGTGCACAGTGTACCCTGATGCCATCAAGCTGTCAAGGGGTGGAATCAATTTCTATTTCTGGAGTGACAGGAGGATCCCAAGAGTTGACTGGACTAGAGGCTGAAATCAGCCTGACTGGGAGGAAGTGGCAAAAGCACCCCACTGTAACTGGACCAGAGGCTCCATGCATCCTTGGCATAGACTACCTCAGGAAATTGAGCAGCTGTCCACCTTGCCTGGTCTCTCAGAGGATCCTTCTGTTGTGGGGTTGCTGAAGGTGGAAGAACAAGTGCCAATCATGACCACAGCAGTGCACCGGCGGCAATATCACACCAACCAAGACTCCCTGATTCCCATCCATAAGCTGATCCGTAGACTGGAGAGCCAAGGAGTGATCGGTAGGACCCGCTCACCTTTTAATAGCCCCATATGGCCAGTGAGAAAGTCTAACGGAGAGTAGAGACTAATGACAGACTATCGTGGCCTGAATGAAATCACATCACCGCTGAGTGCTGCCGTACCGGACATGCTAGAACTTCAATATGAACTGGAGTCAAAGGCAGCCAAGTGGTATGCCATAACTGATATTGCCAATGCATTTTTCTCAATTCCTTTGGCAGCAGAGTGCAGGCCACAGTTCGCTTTTACTTGGAGGGACGTCCAGTACACTTGGAACCAACTGCCCCAGGGGTGGAAACACAGCCCTGTCATTTGCCATGCACTGATCCAGAATGCCCTGGAACGGGGGCAAGCTCCAGAATACCGGTAATACATTGATGATATTATTGTGTGGGGTGATATAGCAGAAGAAGTCTTTGAGAAAGGGAGGAAAATAATCCAAATTCTGCTGGGAGCCAGTTTTGGCATAAAACGGAGTAAGGTCAAGGGACCTGCTCAGGAGATTAAATTTTTGGGAATAAAATGGCAAGATTGATGTCACCAGAATCCCACAGATGGGATCAACAAGATGACAGCAATGTCTCCACCATCTAATAAGAAAGGAACACAAGCTTTTTTGTGTGGTGTGGGGTTCTAGAGAATGCACATCCCAAATTACAGTTTGATTGTAAGCCCTCTCTATCATGTGACCCGGAAGAAGAATGCTTTTAAATGGGGCCTTGAGCAACAACAGGCCTTTGAGCAAATTAAACGAGAGAGAGTTCATGCAGTAGCCCTTGGACAAGTCTGGACCAGGCCAAATGTGAAAAATGTACTCTACACGGGAGCCGGGGAGAATGGTCCTGCCTGGAGCCTCTGGCAGAAAGCTCCAGGGGAGACTCGAGGTCGACCCCTCAGCTTTTTACAAAGCCCTCCCCCTTTTAAAAAGGATCTGAGGCCAGCTATACCCCAACTGAAAAAGAGATACTGGCAGCCTATGAAGGGGTTCGAGCTGCTTCGGAAGTAATTGGCACTGAAGCACAACCTTTCCTGGCACCTCGGTTGCCCGTGCTTGGCTGGGTGTTCAAAGGCAGGGTCTCCTCTACGCATCATGCAACCAATGCTACATGGAGTTAGTGGGCTGCACTAATTACACAATGAGCTCGAATAGGAAATACCACTTGTCCAGGAATTTTGGAAGCCATCATGGACTGGCCAGAGGGCAAGGATTTTTGAATGTCACTGGTGGAGGAGGAGGTAATGCGTGCTGAAGAGGCCCCCCACATAATGAACTATCAGAAAGTGAAAAACAGTATGCCTTATTTACTGATGGGTCCTGCCGTATTGTGGGAAAGCGTCAGAGATGGAAGGCAGCTGTATGGAGTCCTCGACAACAAGTTGCAGAAACTGCTGAAGGAGAGGTTGAATCGAGTCAGTTTGCAGAGGTGAAAGCCATCCAGCTGGCCTTGGACATTGCTGAATGAGAAAAGGGGCCAGTATTTGATCTCTATGCTGACTCATGGATGGTGGCAAATACCCTGTGGGGGTGGTTGCAGCAATGGAAGCAGAGCAACTGGCAACGCAGAGGTAAAACATCTGGGCTGCTGCACTGTGGCAAGATATCGCTGCCCGAGTGCAGAACCTTGTGGTGAAGGTACTCCATGTAGATGCTCATGTACCCAAGAGTTGGGCCACTGAGGAACACCAGAACAACCAACAGGTGGATAAAGCTGCTAAGATTGTAGTGGCTCAGATGGACTTAGATTGGCAACATAAGGGTGAATTATTTTTGGCCCGGATGGACCAGATGGACTCCGCAGCTTTATGGGGATTGGTCCATGCACTAAAGAATGATCTCTGTGTATATGTGTGTGTGTGTGTATGTTTATATATGTATATATATGAGATAATAGTGATGGAATATTGAAAATGTGGATCTTAGCATGACGTGAATGGTATGGAATAAGGGGTGGATACTGTCCTGAGTTCAGCAGTAGCAGTCATTTTTCTCCTTCTTAGTAGCTGGTGCAGTGCTGTGTTTTTGACTGTTGGCCTTGGAGCAGCGCTGATAACACTGATGTTTTTAGCTGCTGCTTAGAATGTTTAGTCTGACCAAGGACTTTCTGAGTCTCTTGCTCTGCCAGGGAGGAGGGGAAGCCGGGAGGAAGCAGACAAAGGACACCTGACCCAAACGGACCAGAGAGATATTCCATAACACAGTGCGTCATGCCCATTATATAAACTGGGGGCAGTAACCCGGAAGAGGGAGTTCATTGCTCTTTCGGGCTGGGTATCTGTCAGTGGGTGGTGAGCGGTTGTATCCTCTTCCCTTGTTATTTCCCTTATTATTATTATTATTATTATTGGTGGTAGCAGTAGTGGTTTTGTGTTATACCTTAGTTACTGGACTGTTCTTATCTCAACCTGTGGGAGTTACATTCTTTTGATTCTTCTCCCCATCCCTCTGTGAGCGGGCTGAGGAAGGGGGGTGTGTGAGCTAACAACATCGTGGCAGATTTACAGCTGTGCTTAAACCACGACAACTGGAAAAAGGGTAATATTACTCCCCCTTTCAACAAGGGGAAAATGGAAGACCCAGGAAACTACAGACCAGTCAGTCTTACCTCTGTGTCTGGCGGGATCATGGAGCAGATTCTCCTAGAAACCATGCTGAGGCACATGAAAAACAACTAAGTGGTTGGTGACAGCCAACATGGCAAATCCTGCCTGACCAATTTGATGGCCTTCTATGAGGGGCTACAAAACTAATGGGTAGAGGCGAAGTAGTCAATAACATATACCTGGAGTTGTGCAAAGCGTTCAACACTGTCCTGCATGACATCCTTGTCTCTAAATTGGAAATACATCAACTTGTTAGATGTACCTCCCGGTGGGTAAAGTTTTCGGTGGATGGCCGCACACAGAGAGTTTCAGCCAACAGCTCAATGTCCAACTGCAGACTGGTGTAATGGACAGGAACCTAGCTGAGAGTTGATTCCCTCTCATGTCTGTGAGTCATAACAAAGTATGTTTTTTGTGAAAGTGTATTTGGTAGAGTTTTTATGTTTATATTCATCTAGACTTTTTGTCAGAAAGAGGCAGGAACCCGTAGGTGTGCAGCTGTTCTATGACGTTCTTACTTGGCCACACCGGGGTGCCTGGCCAACGCTCTCGGCATGGATAACAAGGGTGTAAAAGGAGGTCCCTCTTGTAGCCCAATCTGAAGCTTCACCTATGGGTGGACACATCATGTAGGAACTTTTCCAATTACCTGAGACTCCCGGTATCAGCTGCAGTGGGGCTTCCCATCTTGAAGTGTGTGCCTGGGTGGTGACTCGGTGGTGCTTCATAGAATAGTTAGGGCTGGAAAGGACCTTAAGATCATCTGGTTTCAACCCCCCTGCCATGGGCAGGGACACCTCACACTAAACCATGTCACCCAAGGCTCTGTCCAACCTGGCCTTGAACACCACCTGCGATGGAGCATTCACAACTTCCCTGGGCAACCCATTCCAGTCCCTCATCACCCTCACAGTAAAGAATTTCCTCCTTATATCCAATCTAAACTTCCCCTGTTTAAGTTTGAACCCGTTACCCCTTGTCCTATCACCACAGTCCCTAAAGAAGAGTCCCTAGGGGTAAGAGGCTGGTTTGTGCAGAGCAGCCCATGGACCAGTGGTGGCCTCCTGGCTGGCTCTGCTTCTCTGGAAAGGGAGGTCATCTAAAGAGAGGCCTGACTGATTTCCTCGTTGCCAACATGAGCTACTTCTGTTTATCTTTGAACAGCAGAACCTTGGAGAAACCTGGCTGGGCAGGAAATGCTGCGCGTTGGAGCATCTTTTCTAACCATCCTCACTTTCTGCAGGCAGTGGGTGATGTTTGATGGAGGACCCAGTGCAAAGCTGGGCTGGAAGGTCCTGGTTGCTGGGTAACCTTCCCTATGACTTCTTCACCATGGGATTTGGAAGTGTTGAGAGAGGATGGCAAGTGCCAGGCTGGGCCATGGGGCAGCTGGGTCTCCAGTCATGGACTTCATGCTGGTGTGCACAGCAGCTAGGGGACCCACAATGGTGGGAAATGCAGAAAGAAAGTGTCCTGGGTTCAGCTGTAACAGTTATTTTTCTCCTTCCTAGTAGCTGGTGCAGTGCTGTGTTTCAGCTTTAGTCTGAGAACAGCACTGTAACACACCGGTGCTTGAGTTGTTGCTAAGTAATGCTTACTCCGATCAAGGACTTTTCAGTCTCATGCTCTGCCAGTGAGGAAGGGCACAAGAAGCTGGGAGGAAGCAGAGACAGGACACCTGACCCAAACTAGCCAAAGGTGTATTCCATACCACAGCACGTCATGCCCAGTATATAAACTGAGGTGAGTTACTCAGAAGGGCAGATCGCTGCTCAGGTCAGGCTGGGTATTGGTTGGCAGGTGGTGAGCAACTGCATTGTGCATCACTTGTGTTTATTGTTTTTTTTTTTCCCTTTCCCCCTTTAGTTTTATATTCTCTCCCCTTGTTATTTCCCTTATCATTATTATTTTTATTGGTGGTAGTAGTAGTGAGTTTGTGTTATACCTTAGTTACTGGACTGTTCTGATCTCAACCTGTGGGAGTTACGTTCTTGCGATTCTCCTCCCCATCCCTCCAGGATTGGGGAGGAAGAAGGGTGGGAGTGAGTGAGCGGCTGCATGGTTCTGAGTTACCAGCTGGGCCTAAACCATGACAGTCCGTTTTGGTACCCAACATGGGGCTTGAAGGGTTGAGATAATGACAGATCTGACCGGAGTATGTCTAATCGTATTTGTGATAAGCATTCATTGTTTCAGATTAATAGTCACTCGTCACAAGGTTGATTTATTTGCTCTCAGAGTTGCGCTTGGTCTCAGAGTTTCAGCGTTGTACCTTACTTACAGCTAGTATTTGCTGTTTTAGTGTTTATCAGCTGTGGGATCTGGGCTAAGGTTCTTGTTTTGCGGTACTTTATGATAATGACTTGTAACACAATAGATTCACTGATCATGAAACTGGTCTGGCATGCATTCTCAGCATAGTGATCACCTCTATACTTTGGGAGGCATATAATGGAATTTTTTAGCGATTGCACATTTTATTTTTCCTCCTTGGGGGTCAACCTATGAAGGAGACATTCCCTCACACTCCCACCAGGTTATTTACAGCAGCATTTGAGAATTCTAAAGGTTTTGGATGTCCTTTGGATACCCTTGAGACCTGCCTGCTGCTTTTGCTGTGAATCAGCATGTTTCCACAAATACTGTATGTGTTTTATCCATGGCCATACCACCTTGAGAACACCCTATTTAATTTGATCTCAAAAGTTAAGCAGGGTTGGGCTTGTGTCTTGTCTAGGGTTAAATGATGATCTAAGAGGAGGACCACCAAGAGATTTTCCCCAAGTTTGGACAGTCATGAATGGCAGGGTGTGTGGGATAGTATGGGCAAGTGTGTCCCTCCAGTGCTTTGGAACTTCACCCCTGAATAAATGCAAAATCTGGAAAAGCTAATAAAACACTTAAACAAGGTGTGCTCGTAGAGGAGTATTGCAGGGAAAGTTCGGCAAGATAAGAAGGAAGAAAGAAGCAAGGAACCAGTATCCAATGAGGGGACAACAGTGAGCAGCAGGCATCCAATCAAGGCAACCAGTGAGCAAGATATCAACCAATGAAGAAGCGAAAATACCCACGTGGACGGTGATAGCTAACTAATTGTATTAGCCGCTCATACACACGGGTACTTCGTATAGCCTATATCAACCCTGGACCTTCGGGAAATAAACAATTTCATTTCCTAACCAGAAACAGGGTCCATGCCTTACTCTCCACACGTATAAGCAAGGGGAAAAGCAAATGAGAGGCACGAAGAGCAACTCGCGCAGTGAAGAAAGATGAAGACCCGATATGTGTAGTACAGGGGATGACATCTGAATGAGAGTTATTAATACAGGAATCAGAGGAAGAGGAAGAAGAAGAGGTAACTTCTCAATCCCGGACCTCGACCGAGCTGCAGAATATACGAAAAGATTTCAACCATCTTCCAGGGAGCACATTGTCACCTGGTTGCTCCGATGCTCGACAATGGTGCTGAACTAGAAGGTAAGGAACCCAAGCAGCTGGAATCACTTGTTAGGGAAAGGGAAATCTACAAAGCTGTAGTGAAACAGAAGCGACCCCTCAGCCTTTGGAGGCAGCTCTTGGTAGCTGTGAAAGAAAGGTATCCATGACAGAAAACCAAACCTAAACTGCAGGAAGACCCCAAATTGTGGGGAAAAAAATTCTCCCAAACCAACCCCAAATTTCTCCTGCAGCAGGGACTAAAAATCTCAGCTTTCTTGGACAGCCCTTCTCTATATCTTAAGGGGAAAAACTCACATGCTGGGGGGGTTTCTGATGTTGCCACAAACCAAAGGCCTTGCCCTGGTGGATACCTCTGCAGTCCCAAAGGAATAAAAGTATTTTCTTGCATGGGGAGGTTTTTTGGGGGGGATTTTTGCTCCTAGTGCTGCTCTGAAGCAACTTGAGCCATCTGGAAGGGCTTCTATGCTCCCCCTTCCACCCAGCTCAGCTAAGCCCCTCCTGCCTGTGCTACCAGCCGCAAATATCCTCAAAACTGTGAGTTTTAGTCTTTTTTTTTTTCTCTTTTTTTTTCTCTTGGGAAGGGGGAGGAAAGAAGCAGGCGGAGGTGCAGGGGGAGAGCCCAGGGTACAGACAAACATTCTCTTTATTGAGCTACACATGAAACTTTCCATTAGTCAGAGAAAGAGATCGGCAGTGTGTAATATATCACAGAAACCTCACTGATTGGTAATAGAAAGGCTTAGAAAGACCTAGCACTTTATATATATATATATCATATTCTTTTATTTTTAGTTTCCTCTTTATGGATTAATTTTCTTCTGAACAGCTGAGGCTGCTCTCCTTTAGCAAAGGTAACTCATAAAAGTAGAGCTGTGAAGACATCTGGTTACTAATCAAAGTAGAAATAACAAAGGGTTGGTCATGAAAATGGTGGCTTCAATGTAAACATTACATTTGTTTTCTGGGGTTTCTTGGGGTTTTTAAATGATTTTTTGTGGGTTTGTGTGGTTTTTTTAATTTTTAAATAATTTTCATTCTTGCTTTATTTTAAGTTTGCTTTTTAAGATATTTTTTACTTTTTGGTTTTTTTTTTTTTTTACTTTTTTTGGAGCACAAACATCCCCACATGAGAGAGAAAAAACACCATCCATTAAAAGGGAGAGAGGATGGGGGTGATGGGGGGGGGAGAAAAAGGCAGCACAAAAGAGCATCCGCTGGAAGAGTTAGAAATTAATTAAAAAACACCAAAAAATTTGTATATATACCCTAAATGAAAAAAAAAAAAAAACCAACAACAACAAAACAAACAAAATAAAAGCTAAAATAAACTCGATGTCTGTGTGACCCACCCCAATGCCCTGCTGGGGCCGATCTGGCTGAGCTGAGCTTTCGGGTACCAACCTGCAGAGCCAGTGGGGAATTGTTAAACCAGGAGGGAGGGAAAATGGGAGGAAAAACCCACCAGCCCCTGGCTAGTGAGGGCTTTGCCCTAAAGTGGGGTGGGGAGTCCAAAAAATCTATGCTAAAAAACCCCAAACCCCAGGAAGGGACCTGGGATGGCAAGACTGGGAACAGGCCTTGTTGCTGTTGTTGTTTCCCTTTGACATTTGGCCAGGGGGGAGTTTTCAGGTTTTTCCCCTAATTTTTAAAGACAAAAATGTATATTTTAGGTTCTGGAGGCTGGGGATGCTGGTGGGGCTTGGGGGCAGGTGGGAGCAGCCCTGCGCTGGGAAGAGAAATAATTAATCATAATAATGAAATTAAAAAGCTAACCCACAATGATTAATTATAATAATAGTAACATAAAAATAAACCCCCACGGTCAAATAGGTGCTGGGAGAAGCAGCATCCCCCCTGCACATGAGCACTAGCACAGCCCCCCCTTTTTGCCATGGGGGTGATCCCAGCACTGTCCCTCTGCCCCACAGCTCTGGGAGTGGGGCCTGGCAGAGCCCCCTGCATCCCCAGGGCTGACCCCAGGATGCAGCAAGGGGCTCTTAGACCAACTAAAAAGGTGGGTGTGGATTTTATATCTCTGTATACATGTATATATAATTTTTCCTTACGCCTTTTTATTTACCAACTTGCACAATCACAATTTGTTTTTCTCTCATTCGATCTGTTTTGTTTTCATTTTGTTTCACTTATTTTTTTCCCGCACATGCATGTGTGTGTGTGGTTGCATTGTTTTTTTTGTTATTGTTATTATTATTAATCTTTATTTTCATGTTTCTTTTCTCTGCTGGCACCGGGGCCGCTGCCACCCTAGAAGTCGCTTTGCACTGGGGGGGGGGGTCAGTACAAGCCGCAGCCCCGCAGGTTGTTAGCAATGATGATGTCAGTGACGGCATCAAATACCACCTGGATGTTGTTTGTGTCTGTGGCACATGTCATGTGGCAGTAAATCTCCTTGTTGGGGGAGCGGTTTTTGCTTTCAAATTGTGCTTGGATGTAGGCAGCCGCATCCTCATAGGTATTGGGACCTGCAGGCAGAGGTGGGGGGACAGAGTAGGGGGGGTCAGGGCCTTGGATCACCACCCTCTGGCCATGCATCCAGCCCCTTGCTGCTTGCAAAGTGCTTTATTTCTAACAAAAACAGGCAAACCCTATTTATTTTCATTTTTTCACCCCCTAGGAGGGTCCATTTACCCCTTTTCCTGCTCCATCTCTCTCATCCCCCCTCACCAACTACCCTTTTCCACTTCATCTGGCCCCATTTCCCCCTCTTTTTCCCCAAATCACAGAGCACCTGGGCTCCATTGGGACTCCTCCCTCCCCAGCTGTGGCTGCTTTGTCCTCTCCGTCCACTCCCTGTTTTCTCCCTGGGGAAAGGCAGCAGTTCCAGTGGTGTGTGTCTGGGTTGTTTCCCAGGGATGCTCTTTTGGCATCACTGCTGCTCTGGCATAGCCATCAAGTCCCTGTGGTGCATCTTAATGGAGTGCATGTGGAAGAAAGGCTGGGGGAGGCTGGGTGGCCACTCCAACTTTGCCTGTGGTTGGTGTCTGGGCCCCCTTAGTGGGGGTGAGCCCCTCTGGGTGCTGTTGGGGGAGGTCTCATCTGGGTATTGGAATGGGGGAGGTTGGGATGGTGGTGAGGCAGGAGCTGCATGGGGATGTGCTGCTGTCTGTTCCTGTAAGGCTGGAGAGGGGCAAGATGTTGGAGCTGGAAGATGTGCATTGTTGTATTAAGCTGCTTAGGGCAGTGAGAGCAGCTGTGCCCAGCCCCTTGCGGGAAGCCACGAAGCCTGAATGACACCCCTGAAATCACCTTTGGAAGGGCTGCTGTTATCTGGAGACTTATTTTTCTTTTCTGGCTTGCCACTTCCCCTTCTTACCGATGTGGGAGGTGGCCAAAGGACGGGGGAGGTGGCCTGATGCCACCAGGGTAGCTGGGATGTGCTGTACAATTTTGTGTGGGATAGTTTGGGGTGTCCTGCCAGGTGCTGTGGAAAAAAGTGCTGCTGCTTCTATGATGGAGAAGCCTCAAAACCTCTGGTGGAAATGCTGGTGCACTTCTGCTGTAGGGGAATGGGGGCTGTCCTGCTGGGGACCCCCCTGTCCCCCAGGTCTGGCATCCAGGCAGAGGGTGTGCTCTGGGTGAAGTAGTTCAGAGACACCTCAGTATCTGTAGGGGGTGCTGGAGCCTCTGAATCTGAGCTGATTTTTCCTTCCCCTTGGAGAATTTGGAAGCAATATCTGTTCTTGCCCCATTTTCTCGGGTTTTGTTCTTTTCCCCAAGCCACATTAGTTTTGCTTCAAAATGTGTGATTCTCTTGTGGTTTCAGACATCTGCTGTAACGAGGCTCTTTCCTTCCCCAGCTGTGCCCTGTACAAAGGCACTCCTGGGAGGATGCAGCTTGGAGGACCATGTCTCTTGGCTCCTCTAGCAGGACCTCCTCAGGAGACATCAGCAAACAGGATGGCTTAATTGGTGGGCAGTCAGGTCTTGCCAAGGCTTCACCTTTCTACAGCTACCTGTGGCCAGGGTCCTTAAAGCTCATCTTGACCCTCTGTCCCATCAGCTGGTTGTGCACTTTTGCCACAAGAACTGACCAAATGCAGGACACAACCCCACCCCATGAGTGGGGTGCTGGAGCCCCACTGCAGCTCTTGAAGGTGGGCAGTGCTTTTGCCCCCCATAATGGTGTCCTGTCCCCTCTGCCCCTGTACCCACCTCTGGGTTGAGTCGTAGCCCCCAACCCCGGTGGCACGGTAGTGGTGTCACACTGGGCTGTGCCAGCCCTGGCACATACCTGTGTATTCAGGGAAGCAGATGGTCAGAGGTGATTTCTTGATCTTCTCAGAAAATAGGTCTTTCTTGTTGAGGAAGAGAATGATGGAGGTATCAATGAAGAATTTGTTGTTACAGATGGAGTCGAAGAGCATGAGAGATTCATGCATGCGGTTCTGCAATGGAGAGCATGGAGGGAAGAGAGGGGAGAGAAAGACAAAGAGAGAGTTAGAGGAGAAGATAACATCTTTCTGAATTGAAATGGTTAGAAAGCAAAGAAAATCTGTGAAATAAGACAGTGATAAGTGTGAGATGGTTACAAAGGTAGAGAAAACAGGGTACTGCTGTCCTGTTGGGTTGGAGGACAAGGCAGGTGTGGAGGTTGGGGTTGATCCCTGTGGGGCTGCTCAAGCAGAGCTGACACCTGAAGTTTCAAGGAAGAGCAGAAAAAAGTCACTTGCTCATCAGCTGCCTCACTGGAATGTGGAAGAGGCCTGTGTCTCTGCAGGGGCTGGGCACCCCTGAAGCATCACTTGCAGAGCCTAAAGAAAGGCTGGACAGCCAGCAGCCAGGATAGGGACTGGGATGAGAGGGAGTTCTGGCCACCTTGGGGTGGTCCTATGGACCTGCTTGGAAGGGAACTTGTGCCAAGTGGTGCTGTGATGGTGAGACTGGTGCCGAGGGGTTGCCCAGAGGATGGGGCAGGTCCTGTCCCAGCTGGCCCCTTCTGCCCCTGGAAACATCTTCAGCCCCTCTTTGAAAGTACCACAGTGGTGGCCAGGTGGCTGCTAAGAAACCAGGCTGTGAGCTGCTCCAGGGGGATGTTCAGCATGGAAGAGTTTTAGTAGAAGCATAGAGGCAAATCTCTAAAAATTGTATTTTTAAGAAATTGTCATTTCACATGTAGACAAAAGCATTTTCCTGCCATGCTACAGAAGTTGTTACCAGAAAGAAGGGGAGAATGGACAGAAGGACAAGAGGAGGAGGAGAGGTTGTCCTGTGCTGAATCAGCTGTTGCAGGGACTCATCAAGTATTTTCATGCTTCACTCAAGCTGCTGTGGGGGCTCTTTGCAGACACGTGTACCCATTGCCAGTGTGGCAGCGCTGCTGGACAGGACAGGTGCAGCTCTCTAGGAGCTCTCACATTTTCTCCATCATTAACTTGTTCTTAAACTAAACAGGAAGCCTTTCCCTGCTACTCCAGGGAGAACATCAGGAGCCATTTCAGGCAGTCTGTGTACCACCTCTATTGCACATATCCACCTAGTTCACTACTCGAACATGCAAAGCTTCCAGTGCAGAACCAGGGTTTAGTGAAGTCTGAAGGTGCTGAATCCACTGTGCCCCTCTCCACAACCTTTCTTGGGGTCCCTTGCATGGAGCAGAGGGCAACAAGGGTGCTCAGCAGCCAGTGGGAAACCCACCTGCAGCAAACACACACACACACACCCCACCCTACCCCCCGAGCCCCTTCTTGGAGGTGCACCAAAGGGGGAGGGGGTGGTGGGGGCCTTGGATTTGCCAAAGATTTGGGAAAACACACATGTTTCCTAATGAAATGATGACCCAGTTACACATTTTGGAGTTTTCCATGAATGTTTTATTAGCGAGTCATTTTATTAGCTACACTTCAACTGTAGCTTTTGCATGCGAAATTTAGCAGATGTCTGATTTCATCTTGAAAGGCTTTGAGATTACACTGGTGGTTCCTTGACAAAGAGCAGCAAGGGATGACAAGCAGCCACTTCCCAAAGCTTAAGGACTTTGTTTTATCTCTGTCTTTTAAAAATAAAGAAATAAAAAGCCTTGATCAGGGAGAAAACAAACTGCTGCAGAACAACGTGGCTCTTCTTGACCTGTGGCTGTTGCAAAAATGCCGGGTCTTGAGATTTTTCATGGGAGGTATCCTAGTGGGTTTTTTTTTCTGTGCTGTTTTGTTGTTTTTTTTTTTTTTTTTTTTTTTTCCTTGTTCATCCCACATTGTATATTTAAATAAGGGACTGATGCTGTTGGAGGAGCAGCATGTGCCCAGGGAAATGAAAATCCGCAGTGTAGGGAAAATAGTCCTGGTGACTTGAAAAGGAGGTTTCCAGTGTAGAAGGTTTAGGGAGGATAGCATCCTGGAGGCAATTTATAAAAATGCCCTATACGAGTTTAAAAAGAGGAAATCCTTTTCCTCTTGGCCATCAGTTTTTCTCAGGGCTGGTCTTTAATTCTGATCTGCAGGATGGGTCCAGCTGAAGTTACATCACTGGAAATTGTTGAAGCCAACAGGAATCATAGTTAATTTTCCTTTGCTGAGGTTTATTGACATTTTTCCTCTTGATTTCTTCAAGTTATTTGCTTCTACTTTGTGCCCCAAATAATGGGAGATCATGAATGGTCTGATGCAGATACATGGGGCAAGGGGCTGCAGGAGGGGAAGGGTAATTTCAAGAAGCCAAGGAACAAAGAGAAACCATGGTAAAGTTGTTCTACTTAAAAACAAAGGGAAAAAAAACAACCAAATACATAAAATTTAATATCTTTTGGTCATATCCTTTTCAAATTCTTAATTTCCAGGCGAATGAGGCTGTGGCAGACAACTGACGTGTGTGTGTGCATGGAGCAGATATAGGGTAAATAACAGGCTTGAGATGCTGAACACAAGGGAGACACAATAAAACCACTCACACTAGAAAAGAGCTGGCACTTTATTAAGGTTTTGTAACTAATAAATACATTATGGACAGCCAATAAATTATTACAGTAACTAATGCTCTATTAAACCCATAGACAGTCACTCTTCATACAAAATTACAGTTAATACTGTTTGTTAATAATAATAATAACATAATACTACTAATAATAACATAATACTGATGTTAATACTGGGCTATCAAACATGCAGGAAAAATGTTTCAGCAAAAGGAAAACAGTGGTAGCCTCCGGTGATCCTTTGGTAAGAAATGTGGTGGGGAGCGGGGAGCCCAGAGGCAGGGTGATAGTCACTTCTCCCCTGTTGAGCCGAAGGGGGGAAAGAGAGGTGGGGAGGTAGGACTGAAGATGTTAAATTAGGGACTGGGCTATTTAATGGGGCAATGGCTGGTCTTTAAATGCCCCTATTTGAGTGCCACCAGGTTGCTTCAGCATCGGCAAGGATGGTGAGACTCAGGCAATGCTGAAAATCGTGTTGTTACTATCATCTCTTCTCCCCACCTGGAACAGGGGGTTTAGTCCTCAAGCCACTTGCCTGCGCTACAGGACAGTCAGGATTTGGAATCAACATTATTTTCTAAGGCACTGGGTGGGAGAGGGGCTGGGGCAGTGAGTGTTGGGCTGGCTCCCAGCCCTCCTCCCCAGGTGTCTCTCTTTCCCATGCCTGTCCATGGATAACCTGGCTGCCCTTTCTGAGAGATGGAGATGTTTTTGCCTGATCTCCAGTCCAGCTCCCTTCCCTCTCCCTGCATGGTGCCAGCTGAGAGGCTTTGGTCCTCCTCCTCTTATTAACACATCAATGTTTAAGGCTCACACTTGTTCATGTTTGCTAGCTAGCTTTTGCAGCACAAATAAGGATCTCACAGGCTGCTGGTTTGGTCCTGTGAGAAGTCCCTTTCTATAATCACCTTCTCAGTGTAACGTCTTATATAGGTCATGTACCTTTATCTGCCAGCATCAGTTATCTTGTGTCATTGCAGGAGCTCAGAAATTATAATGGACACTCAAGTCTTGGGGTGCTTGGGGAGAGTGTTTCTGTCTGCTTTCTCTTCCAGGGTGGTGGAAGCAAAGACCCTGGTCTGCTCTTTTGTGCCACCTGAGCCACATCTCTACTTTCTTGTGTGTGTTGGGGATGCAAGTGTGTGATTGGTATGGGTGGTTCAAGATGATGCTTAGTAGCACCATCTCCATTGACCTTGATGCCTCTGGCGTCAGACTGTAATGAGTGTTTTAAGTCTCCTTGGAAATGGTGGTGGAGTTTTTTTGGTTGTAAGCCTGAAGACAAACCTGGCCCATGACAAAGACACAAACACACTAGTACTAAGCTTCTCTAATTGACTTGACAAACAGCCTTGTTCCCAGGATTTCAACAACTCTCCCTGGCTACAGAAGCTTTTTTGGCCACAAAATGCTCAGACACACTGCACAGGCTAACAGGCAGGGTTGATCCCTTTTACAGCATCAACTGCAAAATGCCCTGTGGGTGATGTCTGTCACCTGTAGCTGAACCCTGTGCCTTGTCAAGCAGCAACTGGGCACAAGGGGATGTTTTGGCAAAAGGAGACCTTCTGTGTCTCATCCTGACCTCCTGGGGTTGCATTCCTGGCCTGAGAACAAAGCCTGTTCCCTTGCAGGCAAGCACTGGGCTCATGCCACGATAGACTAAAATCACCAGATACATTTCAATGTACATTACAGTATAGACTGTTCTCATTAATACTTGTAGCATTCTGTAAAACAAAATCACACCTGCTGAGGAGGCTCTCTGCTGAGGGACAGGCTAGTTGGCCAGCCAGGAAAGCTGAAGGCAAGAAGCTAATTCTCATACAAAACTCCTGAGAGAGATTTAGTTGGTGGTATTTCTGTGAGGACATGCGCAGGCTTTGTGTTCAGTGTTCCTTTGGTTTATGGTGGTACAGCAGTGTGCTGGCACTAAATGGAGCTGGGACCTGGGAAAACAAGTCATGCAGGTGAGATGTGGCCTCAAGAACAGAGGGGCTCCTGGCTTTGCTGGCTGGCCATCTCTCTGTGGGAGCTGATGCCACCGGAGGTATTTTAAGGCTGAGATGGTGAAGAGAGGCTGTACTCAGTTGTGCTGAGAAGGGGAGGCAGAGACCTGGTGTTACTACTGTTAGTGTCCAGCAGAGCAGCAGTGGGCCCTCACTGTACAACACTAAAGAGTTTTATCACTTAATGCTATTTAGGGGGTTACTAACACAGCTGCCAACCATACTGGCTGTGAGCTGGTTACAGGGTAAGCGCCACTTTGTTTTCCTCTGCAAGCCACCCCTGAGCCCCAGAGTGCTCCTGCTCACCTCCCTGGCTGGGGTTTTGTCCCAGATGTCCCATGAACAGTGTCCTGGCAGAGACCAATCTGACAGGGACTCTCTTCCAGCTCCCTTCTCTTCCTGCTCTCCCTGCTGCCTCAACCTGCCTCATCTCCCTTCTGCAACTTCTTTCCAAAACCAAAAAAGAGATGCTGCATATCTGCAGGAGCATCGGTTATGCTGGAATCACTTAGACTGGGAGGTGCTCTGGGAAAGGTCCCTGGATCCCCATCTGGCATCACTGTGCTTGGGGTCCCCATCAGGACACCATCCCTGGAGCATCCTTGCTGCCTATACTCCGGGAGTCCAAGCCCAGCTGCCACTGCCCTGCTCAGCCCAGCAGCTTTGTGGCATCCACCAAAGCTCCTCAGAAATGGGTTACTGAAACCACTAGACATATTTTAACATTAATTTAGAAACATTTGAGGTAAAACTGTTACTGGTAGCAAATGCTTTTAGGCAAGGCTTAGTAGGTTTTGTTACTGTGTCCTTCTTACTCAGACACCAGCAGAACTCGATGTAGCTGTTTCACTTGTTCAAGCAGCTGTCTGGATAAAAGGAGAATATACAAATCCAAGCTGTGATGGCTGCATTCAATACTGATCCCTCCAGCTTTGGGGTAGGAATTGGAGCCATAAGGTACCCTCAGAATGATCATATTGTGTCTAGCACTTCCCAAAGGAATAGTGTTAAAAAAAAAAATATCTAAATAACCAGAATAAAAAATATCCATTAATTTCGGGGGGGGGGGGAAGTTTAGGTTACAAACTACACTGTTGCTGACCAGTATTTTAAGGCTTTGATTTTTTTCTTTTTTTTTTAAGAACTGAAGTATTTTTGGCTTTTGGCAGTTGAAATGCACTTTGTGGGCAATGTGTTAGCTCCCTCTACAGCACTGTGAATGGGGAAGGAGGAGTAGAGCAAGGCAATAAGGGAATGAACCAAAACTAAACCAAATCAAAGTAAAACGGGGCTGGGGAAAGTTGAACTTGCTGCAAAGTTTTCTGGGATGGAAGGAGGGATTTATGGACTTCTTCCTCATCATCCTCTGAGGAGGAAAAAGGAGAAAGAGAAAGGATCTGTCTGCAGGACCGAAGGATGCTCCTGGTGGGTGCAAGGGAAGAAGGGAAGGAGGAGGGTGCTTTAGTAGAGTCCACAGCCCCGCAGGTTGTTGGCAATGATGACATCTGTGACGGCATTGAAGACAAACTGGATGTTGTTGGTGTTGGTGGCACAGGTGATGTGTGTGTAGATCTCCTTGTTAGGGGACTTGTTCTTGCTCTCGTACTGAGCCTGGATGTAAGCCACTGCCTCTGTGAAAGAGTTTGGGCCTATAAGAGAGCCAAGGAAAAAGAGCTGGTGAAATCAATCCCATAACCCTAAATTTGTAGGGTGCCTGGAAACACCCCACTGTAGGGATATGAGGAGCTCATAGGGGGCTGCTGCAACTCAGCCACCCCATCTCCATCTCAGGGATTCAGCCAGTATTGCTGCAAGGGAGGAGATGCTCTTCAACTGCCAGCTCAGCTGTACTTTTATTCTGGATTGCTGTTTATACTCTATAGAGATGAAACAGATGAGGAAACTGAGTGTTAAGCAGTCAGTGATGGAAAAACCAGCAGAAATTCCACGTCATGATGACAAAAAAGAGAAGAAAGCTTCCAGGAATGCAGGAAGTGCTTGACCTGGTGAAAAGGCTTAGCGTTTTTTCTTTTTTTAGACATTATTATTAAAGTTTCAGCTTTTGATGGAAGAGCTAAAATGTCTGTGAATTGAGGGCAGTGTTGGTAACCGTGCCCTCCTTTCCCTGAGGCATTAAGAGAAAAGGACATTAAAAGATCCAGCCTCTGTTACAGGGCAAAGTGGGATCTTGGATCCCTCGCCCTATGTGATGCTTTACTGATGGGAAATGTTATCTGCCAGAGAGAAGCTTACCTGGTATCATGGTTTAAGCCCAGCCGGTAACTCAGAACTGTGCAGCCGCTAGCTCACTTCTCTACAGTTGCACAGTGTAACCTGATGCCATCAAGCTATCAAGGGGTAGAACCCACTTGTATTTCTGGAGTGACAGGAGGATCCCAAGAGTTGACTGTACTGGAGGCTGAAATCAGCCTAACTGGGAAGGAGTGGCAAAAGCACCCTATTATGACTGATCCAGACGCTCCATGCATCCATGGCATAGACTATCACAGGAGAGGGTACTTCAAAGACCCAAAAGGGTACCGATGGGCTTTTTGTATAGATGCTTTGGAGATAAAAGAAATTGAGCAGCTGTCCACCTTGCCTGGTCTCTCAGAGGATCCTTCTGTTGTGGGGGTGCTGGAGGTCGAAGAACAAGTACCAATCATGACCACAAAAGTGCCCGGCAGCAATTTTGCACCAACTGAGACTCTCTGATTCCCATCCATAAGCTGATCCATAGACTGGAGAGTCAAGGAGTGATCAGCAGGGCCTGCTCACCCATTAATAGCCCCATATGGCCAGTACTTTATACTGACTCATGGATGGTGGCAAATGCCCTGTGGGGGTGGTTACAGCAATGGAAGCAGAGCAACTGGCAACGCAGAGGTAAACCCATCTGGGCTGCTGCACTGTGGCAAGATATCACTGCTCCAGTGTAGAACCTAGTGGTGAAGGTACGCCACATAGATTCTCATGTACCAAAGAGTCGGGCCGTTGAGGAACACCAGAACAACCAAGAGGTGGATAAAGCTGCTAAGATTGAAGTGGCTCAGATGGATTTTGATTAGCAGCATAAGGGTGAATTATTTTTAGCCTGGTGGGCCCATGACACTTCAGGCCACCAAGGCAGAGATGCACCATACAGACGGGCTCGTGATAGAAGGGTGGACTTAACAATGGACACTATTGCTCAGATTATTGACAAATGTGAAACGTGCTGCAATTAAGTAAGCCGAGCAGTTAAAGCCTCTTTGGTATGGAGGACGATGGCAGAAGTACAGCCAGCATGGCTTGGTGACAGCCAGCATGGCTTCACTAAGGGGAAATCCTGCCTGACCAATTTCGTGGCCTTCTATGATGGGGCTACGGAACTGATGGACAGGGGTAAAGCAGTTGACGTCATCTACCTGGACTTGTGCAAAGAGTTCGACACTGTCCCACACGACATCCTTCTCTCTAAATTGAAGAGACATCAATTTGATAGATGGACCACTCGGTGGATAAAGAACTGGCTGGATGGCTGCACGCAAAGAGTTGTGGTCAATGGCTCAATGTCCAGCTGGAGACCAGTAACGAGTGGTGTCCCTCAGGGATCGGTGTTGGGACCGGTCTTGTTCAACATCTTTGTGGGTGACATGGACAGTGGGATTGAGGGCGCCCTCAGCAAGTTTGGCAATGACACCAAGCTGTGTGGTTCGGTTGACATGCTGGAGGGAAGGAATGCCATCCAGAGGGACCTAGACACGCTTGTGAGGTGGGCTGATGCCAGCCTTATGAAGTTTAACCATGCTAAGTGCAAGGTCCTCCACCTGGGTCGGAGCAATGCCAGGCACAGCTACAGGTTGAGCAGAGAAGAGATTCAGAGCAGCCCTCCAGAGAAGGACTTGGGGGTGTTGGTTGATGAGAAACTTAACATGAGGCAGCAGTGTGTGCTCGCAGCCCAGAAAGCCAACCGTATCCTGGGCTGCATCAAAAGGAGCACGACCAGCAGGTTGAAGGAGGTGGTCCTGCCCCTCTACTCTGCTCTCATGAGACCTCACTTGGAGTATTGTGTGCAGTTCTGGTGTCCTCAACATAAAAAGGACATGGAACTGTTGGAACAAGTCCAGAGGAGGGCCACGAGGATGATCAGGGGACTGGAGCACCTCCCATATGAAGATAGGCTGAGAAAGTTGGAGCTGTTCAGCCTGGAGAAGAGAAGGCTGCGTGGAGACCTCATAGTATCTGAAGGGGGCCTATAGGGATGCTGGAGATGGACTCTTCATTAGGGACTGTACGGGTAACAGGTTCAAACTTAAACAGGGGAAGTTTAGATTGGATATAAGGAAGAAATTCTTTACTGTGAGGGTGGCGAGGCACTGGAATGGGTTGCCCAAGGAAGTTGTGAATGCTCCATCCCTGGTGGTGTTCAAGGCCAGATTGTACAGAGCCTTGGGTGGCATGGTTTAGTGGGAGGTTTCCCTGACCATGGCAGGGGGGTTGGAACTCAATGATCTTAAGGTCCTTTCCAACCCTAACTATTCTATGATTCTATGATTCTGTGTACAAGTATGGGGAAGCCCGGCAGATTAATTGTATCACACTATCCTGGGCCTCATGAAACAAGTCTTGTGGCAACACGGCACGCCAGAAAAAATCCAGTCAGACAATCGGATTAATTTCTGGAACAACCTTATAGACACTTGGGCCAAAGAGCATGGCACTGAGTGGGTATATCACATCCCCTATCATGCACCAGCCTTTGGGAAAATCAAACAGTACAATGGACTGTTAAAAACTACACTGAGAGCAATGGGTGGTGGGACTTTCAAACATTGGGATACACATTTAGGAAAAGCCATATGGTTGGTCAACACTAGGGGATCTGCCAGTAGGGCTGGCCCAGCCCAATCAAAAAGCAATGGTATATTTGAAAAAAAATGAGAGCTGAGCATGATATGAATGGTATGGAATAAGTGGTGGATACTGTCCTGGGTTCAGCTGTAACAGTTATTTTCCTCCTTCTTTGTAGATGATGCAGTGCTGTGTTTTCAGCTTTCGGCCTGAGAGCAGTGCTGATAACACACCAATGTTTTTAGTTGTTGCTAAGTAATGTTTACTCCAATCAAGAACCTTTTCCGTCCCATGTTCCGCAAATGAGGAAGGGCATAAGAAGCTGTGAGGAAGCAGAGACAGGACACCTCACCCAAACTAGCCAAAGGGGTTTTCCATACCACAGCACGTCCTGCCCGGTATATAAACTCTTGGGAGTTACCCGGAAGGGAGAGATTGCTGCTAAGGTCAGGCTGGGTATCAGTCGGCGGGTGGTGAGCAATTGTATTGTGCAATCACTTGTTTTTATTGTTTTCTTTTCCTTTTCCCCTTTTAGTTTTATATTCTCTCCCCTTGTTATTTCCCTTATCATTATCATTATTGGTGGTGGTAGTAGTAGTCTTGTATTATACCTTAGTTACTGAACTGTTCTTTCGATTCTCCTCCCCATTCCTCTGGGAGCTGGGGGGGGGGGGAGAAGAAGGGGGAAGTAAGCGAGTGGCTGCATGACTCTGAGTTACCGGCTGGGCTTAAACCACAACACTTTGGCTTGAGATTTGGTGGGGTTGAAGGCAGCAAGTGGGAAATCCCTTGTACTTACTTACATGTACATATGCTACTAGTTGAAGACACAAGCTTATGAAGACCATGAGACTTAAGAATATCCTTGAAGTAAGAGAAGCAAAATGTTTTCTGGGAGGAGTTTCTTGCATGAAGACCTGTGTAAAAAATTTGGTAACAGCTCCACATGCTGTGCACAGCCAGGAGGGTGTTTGATGAAATGTAAGTTGGTTGTTCAAAAGGTATGAGGATTTAGATGCTGGATTCCTTCTGTGAGAGCAGGGAATCACTAATGCCATCTTGGTTTAAAACACACGCTGGATTCTGCTGCTGCTTCCTTAAATATTGTGGATTAGTTAAATGCATGAGTGAATTAAGGGGATGGAAAGAGTGCTCCAGCATGCAGCAAGTAAATTTGTGGATGCATTCTTCTAATAATTCTCTGTCAGCAGAACTAATTGACATCAGAAACATCATTTTATTAAAAGCATTTTGTGGAACCTACTTGTGATGTAGAAGGTCCGCTCATTTGATTTATAGGCTTTCATCAAATAATTCTTTTTAACTCCAGGGCAACTTTCTAATAATGCTGCTTTTTCACAAGGCCACAATTGTTTCACCCTTGAGCTGCGGTCAGCAAAGCAGGGATGAGTAAGCTTAAGTGCATGCTTGGATCTGAAGTCTGGGCTTAATGGCATTGCTGAATGCCTGGGGATGAGATATTCTTCACCTATGATTTAGATCCCAGTTGGATCCATAGAAGGACTTTCAGCCTTTAGACTTCCAGCCCTCTCTGATGGCGCGAGAGACAAGAGATCTGTGGAAGGTCCCTGGCATTATGATACCTCCCAGCTTCCCGAACAGCACCTCAAAGGAATTCAAGCATCTTTGGGGTACTCTAAGATTTGGGAGGACTGGTTTGGTTCACTTGCAGCTGAAGTGATCCAGAAACAAGCTATATTTGTTTTCCTTTGTGTAGTCAGCTGAGAGCTTAGCTACGTGCATATGAGGGTCTGCCTCCCGCACTGAATTACTCTTGGGCTAGGATAGCTTGAGAAGGAAAAGATATCTAAAACAACATTCCTTCTTGTTCTAGTATCTGCTATCAGGTATATGTAAGAATATTATTTCAGAGTGGGGTTACTGGGAGACTTCAGTTGATGATCCACAAAACGCGACCAGGAAGGAGTGAAAGGTGCAGGTTTTCTTTATGGAGAAAAGGGAAAAAGGAAGATGGCATGATAATAATCTTCTGATATACAGAAGTGCTGCTAGAAAGAGGATGGTGATGAGCTTCTCTACAAGCCATCCAAAAAGATCTAATCTAATTTGCAACCAGAAAAATTTGGGTTTGGCATTATTGTGAGCTTTCAACTGTAAAGACTGTGAAATTTCCATTATTAGATCTTTTTAAACAAACACGTCAGGACCATGTTGGCTCTGTCTGGACCAAGCAGGTGAGTAAATGGCTGAAATGTGGTGGTAGTGACAAACACCCAAACTTTCCCCAGAGAGGAAGCCTGCAGGTGTTCTTCTGAATTCAGATGAAGTCATCCAACTCCATTGCCATAGACCATTCAGCCCAGAGCAGCAGTGATGGATTGCTTTTGCCTATTCACAATGAAAAATCAAATGCACAGAGGTAGGAAGCTCTGGTTAATAATTTGTTGGCCTGCCCAGAAGTGTAACACTCTTAGTACTCCCAGTTCACAGCTCCATTTCCTGACAAAGAGATCTACTTCTCTGTAAGCTTGATTCATTTGGATGTCTCTGGTGAGCTTAAATAATTCATGACAATAAAAGTTTATTTTTATGCTGTCTCAGAATCATAATGAGGGTTTGTGGAAGCTGGCAAGATGCAGCTGCAGCCTTTGCATGGATGATGTATTCTTATCGTTAGCAGGTCAGAGGCCAGGCAGCCAGCAGAAGCAAGGTCTTCTCACACACTCCTGTGTTGCAGAGCGCCTGTTCTGATCTCCAAGTATGAGGCCTCTTTTTCCCCAGCCAAGCTCGGGGCATGGCCTGCTATGGCTCTTCACTACCTGCCCTGTGGGCAGAGGCATTGGTGGCCAATGCACAGGAGAATCAAGCGTCTTGTTTTCTATCTGCATTTAACTGTGTTTCCGTGTCAAGATGCTTGATGTCAGCAAGCCTGAGAGTGAAACTGGGGACCTCCTAAACTAACATGATAAAAATGTACAGCTTTAACTGAAGTGGCCGAGCTGTGAAACCCACTGTCTGAATGTTGGGAGGGCTGATCCTGCAGCCCTTTGGTGCCTGGCAGAGGGTTCCAGTGGCCGGGAACCACAGAGGGATCCAGAGATCAAACACCCTGCTTAGTGACAGTGGCCTTTTGGCAGCAAAGAACTTGGGTTTGAGTCATCATCATGCTTTCAGTAGACCGCTAAACATGGTAGGAGTGATCCTATGGCATTTATTGAAATAAAACTTGCAGTGAAGCAAATGGGAGCTCTAGCTATGCATCTTTAGGCTGTGATACACAACAGTATCAGTCTGGATGGGAAATGCTCCACGATCCCTTTGCTATGCACTCCTGTACATCCACCTTTCTCGTTACCTGTATACTCAGGAAAGCAGATAGTTAGTGGAGATTTCTTAATTTTCTCCTCAAATATGTCCTTCTTGTTTAGAAAGAGGATGGTAGATGTGTCTGTGAACCATTTGTTGTTGCAGATGCTGTCAAAAAGCTTCAGTGATTCATGCATGCGGTTCTGCAATAGAAAGGAGAGATCACATCAGGCCAAAGATAGTGACTCGGGGATGTTCAACATGTAGGGAAATCTGAAACAACTAAATTAAGGAGAAAAAAAAAGAAAGCAAAGCTACAATATACATAATAACTTGATGCATACATACAGCTCAACATATACATACACAGATGCAATCCCTATAACATTTGACTTACAGTTACTTAAGGGCATTTAACTATACAGAGCTGTTCTGATTTTACATAGTATATAATTTACAGGATCCCAGCTCATAGAAATCATCATGCACCATGCATGGATGGGGAGTTATTTTTGCCCTTTGATCAGATTTATGTGTTGGTATAATTCATGCAGATTTTGTATGATGTTTTCATTAACTTCTTAAACATGTTTTTTCACTATCTATCTTGAGTGTGTGTGGCATACAACTGGTTGGATATATTAACCAAGGACTGATAGATCCTTGAATTAGAGTTGGAAGCAGACATCAGAGTGACATAATTTTGGAAATGACCTTGCCGTGACCTTTGCCAGGTTTTGTTATTTTGTTTAGTGTTTTTGTGCTTTTTACTTTTTCCATCTTTTTTAGTTCTCTTGGAAGATGGCTCAACAGGAAGTGTCTCAGTGAGAGCAAAAAAAGTGAAAAAGGAAGAAGAAATAATATAAAAGGGAAAAACATAATGTAGGGCATCTAAGAGCAACCAGACTAGAAGTCAGGCAGCTACCACTGATGTTAGCTCATGCCTCTACAAGAACATCAGCTACTCGCCAGCAGAAGAGCCACACATTCAAATGCATGCACAGCGAGAAGTCAGCTTTTTAGTTATAGGTCATGGAAAAAAAGACACAGGAAATGGGAGAGAGATGAGGAACGGAAAAAACAGACCAGTTAGAGAGTTGCAAAGTCCGCCATATGTTTTTATGGTGGTGGAAAGAGCTCATGGCAAAGTCAACCAAGTGTCATGTTCCCTGTTGCTTTCAACTCTGTTTTTCTTTTATTTTTGCTGGTTTTTCTCAGTTCAAGACAAGCTTCATACCTGCCAATTTGGTTGGTCTCTCAAATGCTCATTTTTTGGCCTTTGTTTGGCTAGATAAGGTCAGACGGCTGAGGAAAGGCTGTGAAGGTGCCGAGGCTGGCGATGTTGGGCGCGCAAGGCCGATGCCGGAGCACGCACGCCGGTCACGTGGCCATCTCTCAGCCGGGAGCCAGGGAGTGGAGAGAGCAGGCATGGTGAGGATGAAGCACACCCAAGAGTCAGGGGGTTATCAAAGGCAAAGCATGGTACAGAGCAGACCGGCTCCTCGGCTTTTCCCAGTGGCATCTCCTTTGGACAGCACTCCCCAAACCCGCTAGTGCACATATGAGACTGATTACAGCAACCACCAGAGAGATGCTGGAGAGGACAGGGTGGCATGGCCTTGTTGATGGAGGTTTTTTTGGGGTGGATGGAGCATGTTTTCCCTCACTGGATTTGGACATTTGGGATGCTGCAGGGGACAGACGGTGGTTTTCACACCTCTCCCACTCTGTTTCATGCCTGCACCGGCAGCATGGTTGAGCCCAGCACTGTATTGATTAACACTTTCCTTTTCAATGATATACTTTAGCTGCTGCTGAATGTGTTAGGTAAATGTGGCTCTGTGGTTGAAGGAAACATCTGATCTGACCCAGAGCGAAACAGGACACGTGCGATTTGCTGTACCGTACACCACACGCTTTGCTACCAGGCTTGAAATGACCAAGCATCTCCCCACTGACACACAGGGAAGATGTGATCATGTACAAATGGAAAAAATCAGTTACTTATTTGGTCTCAGTTGCAAGGTGCTGCTTATCTGGATCATCCCATGTCTGTGTGTTGGTTTTTGCTAACCCATTTTGTACTGGCTGGTGTGAGAGCCCCAGAGCAATGCTGCTCTTTCCTACTTGTGGTGTCAGAATTGTAACCATGTAGGAACATGCAAAAGTTTTGTACAGGAGATCTTTGGCTACTCAAAGCCCTTGGGAAGAGAGAAAAAAGTGAAGGGCGATCAGTGGAACAGACAGCAAATGCAATTAACTGTTTTTTAAGCAGGGTCCCTCACAGAACATTTTAAATCACATTTTTATCATGCTTTCTGATTTAAAATAGAAGCATGGAGAAACACATGAACACTGCTCATGGGTTAAACCATAGCTCATGTGCAGCAGCCATCATCCTGGAGGTCACCATACTTACCACACTGCACCCCACCAGCCCTGCACCAGGCTGCACAGCCTGCTTCCCAACTGCTGGGAAGCACCACAGGTGACATTTGATTCCTTCTATAGGTGTTTATAGGAGACCTTCAACAGCTCAAGCAGACCCTGGCTGAGAGCAAGGATAGGGAAACAGTCTCTGGGTACCACATGTAAAAGGACAGGCTGCTGCTAAAGGAGAAGTGAGAAGCCCTCAAATAATCCCCCTCCTACTAATAAATCCAAAGTGAAAGACCCTTTTAGTCACCTAAAACTTCCCCAAGGCCCCTCTCAGGAGCACATATGCTGCTGTGATGGAGCAGATATCCCTGCTCTGCTAGGAGGCATTAAAAATTACACTTCTCATAGTTTGATATGAAGTGATATAAATTATTTCACCTGCTTTTGGGCCCATTATTCTGCTTTTCCCTACTTTATGTTGGGTCTATCATTAAGGGAAGGGCTCTTGAAACACTGGCTTCTTAATGTCATTTCCTACTTCAAAATCAGTATTTTAAATCCTTACGCCTACAAATATCCCCAAAGGAAAGCAGCCCCACCAGCAACATTACAGAGGACTAACCATTAAAAGCCCAGTTAACTTTTCCTGTGCAGAAAAAGAATTGCTTATCACCGAGTTCAGATGTCACTGCACAATCATGTTCCCATCGCTGATGTGAAGGTCAGATAGCTTTCTGCTGAGTGTAAGGGAGAAAGGATGCTGCAGTCAAGACTCTGCCCAGGCAGAAACACACTCATAAACCCCATCTTTTTTTCACCAGAGCATGGGAGGAGATCTGGTTATTTGTGCCACACACAGTTGATTCAATCTTTTTTGTTCTCCTTGGTGATTAGTGCTAACTAGCATGTGAACTATAAGGGCATTGATGGCTATCCTAAGCACAGAAACTCCATATCCCCCCTCCTGCTTATATTGCCTAAGATGCCCAAGCCACTTTCACTGGCTTTGTCACTCCTAAGGCAATTTCCAAGTGCTGTAATTCAATTTTCCTTGCTCAGTGACAGTGGAGAGAGCACACAAACCAGGTCATGCAATGAAATATTAACCAACAGACCAAGGGTCACTATCACAGCACCTTCAACCTATCCCATGCTCAGCAATGGGGACACGAACAATACTTGCATGTCTTGGCTAGATGTGGATGACCTAAATAGCTCAGTTTCAGAGGCATAAATGTGCAGCATGAACATCTCCCTCTCTTGCCATGACTCCTTTGAATTTGCAAGGAAAAAAACAAAGAGGATAGTCCCAGTTCCTGTGATAGGACCCATGCCATTGCTGTCTTTTTTAAAATTCCATTAGGAATTTCAGTTAGAAGGAACAATGCAAATCTACCCTTGTTAATTGTCTTCTCCAGTTTTACTGATTATGACTGCTGTCCCTCTCTCCTCCCAGATTACAGGTCTGAGGCTTTTCTTCCTGTAATCTCAGCTTACAAAACATGAAGATAAGTAAGTCACAAATGAGACAAAATAGCTTTGTTATGCAAAGACATAGTCCATGGAGTTGTTCAGGAGAGGAACTTTGTCAACAGGGAGGAAACAGAATGCTTGGGGGTTCAGCTGGGAGAGGATCAGAGCCTGGGGGTTTTCCACCTGTGCTGGGGATATAATAGGGCAGATAAGATCCAACCCCATCATTTTTCCTGTTTGGATTGGACTTGCTCAGGGTTGTTTATCTGGGTTAGGTAGGGGCGTCCTGCAGGCGCAGTGGTGTTGATGCTGAATCTTTTCCCTGTTTGCACCGAGTGTGTAAGTGAACAGCAGCTGCCTCTGCCTTCCTGTTGCTCAGCATCCCCAGAAAAGCTTTTTGAAAAGGGATTGAAATAGCAAGCAAATGTCAGTGCTATGCCAAAGCAGTGCAAGTCTGCTTTCCTGGTGCAAAAGGAAAGTTGGAGATGTATAAATCCCAGTTTTCTGCATCAGGGCGCTTCAGGGGGGAGGCTGAGCTGGCACCCTGCCTGTCATCGGAGTGGTGCTGGGTGACAAACAGTCACTGGCAGAATTCAGCTTCCCCAGGAGAGATGCTGTAACCTCCACCTCAGAGGAGCTGAGTTCAGGTTGACATTTAAAAATGGCATTGGCATTCAGGCCCTTCCATCTTGTGTTCTGTGGCTTTGAATCACAGCTCTGGCACCCAAAGGTGACCAGTATTAAAGTCTACTTTTGACTTCACTGCTTGGGTATCACAGCCCAAGTTATACCTACCGTTCACCTTGCTCCCTGCTCATATCACAGCTTAGCTCTCTGCCTCCTGGGTCTGCCCTCTCTCTGTGCATTCTTCTTTATCTCCTGTGTGTGTTTCTCCTGCTCAGCTGCAGAGCTCTACGGCATTGAGCTAATGGCTGGGTTTTCCAGATCATGTCAGGAGATTTTAGTTCCTTCCCAGTAAATCCCACAGGACTGAACATCCCTGAGCATATCAGGGCCAGGGTCAGAGGGAGGTGACAACTGAGGATTATAAATAAATGGACATAAGAGGATGCAGGGTGTCTCAGTCAGCCTGGGGTCATGATGTTAATATCAGCATGAATTCTGGGTTCAATACAACCCAAACAACCAGGTGACTTCATCAGTTTACTAGAGCTCATAAACCTGGCTCAAAGAGCCTAGAAACCACAGCCCCCCCTTCCCCCAGCCTTTTTGGGACAAGGCAACTGATACCTAACAGCAATCTTTCCCTCAGTTCCTTCCTCATCATCAGCTTTCTGCAAGCCTGACATCTTCAGCAGCAGGAGAATAAAGAGTCCCAGAGAGACAGGCAGGAGTGATCCCTCCATGCTGCCACAGACTGGGCATAGATAAAATCATTACCAAGTCTGAGTATGGCCTCCAATTCCTTTTTAATTAGATAAAGGCAACTAGGTGCTTGCCACAGTCATCGTTAGTCCCAAAAGCATGCAACACTAAGTGAATGGCCAAAATACACTAATGAGTCTTCTGACATCCTTTCTGTGTATTTAATTCACTTGTATTAATTGCACTCTAATACCAGGGAGCACGCTAGCTATACCTTGCTAGCGTTATTTCCAGATGGTATTTTGAGCCTAATGTCACAGTGGGAAGTCATAAAAGCTCTCCTAGATCAAATTACCTGAGGAATCAAACAGCTCCAGTCTCACTCTGTAGCCTGAAGAAATAGGTTATATTCCTAGCCCGAGCCTGCCTTGGGTGTGCATGGCCATCCTGCACCTCTGCACCATGGTGCAACTCCTTCCTGAACATTTAAGAGCCCACTTGTATCTCCTTTTTCTGGATACAGGGTCCTGTTAACACCTTTTGAAAACACACAGGTCAGCTAGAAAGGAGAGATAAAACATTCAACTTTACCAGTGCAAGGAAGCATTACCTGGGCATGCAGACTTGGTTTTGAAGAGCGTGGAGAAGGACACATCTCCCCAGGATTTCAGTTTCAAGGGGGAGTGACTGAAAAAAGCACATTACTTGCAGCACCCCAGTGAGCATTCAGTGATCTCTGAGTAGTTGCTGGCTATGCAATATTCCATAAAGAAGTGTTTGGGCCTTTAAGACCTGGTTAGACTCACCGTGGTTTCATCTTCATGGAGCACCTGGTCATAGCCACTCAGCGCGACACAGAAAATGATCGCCGTGACGTCCTCAAAGCAGTGAATCCACTTCTTGCGTTCTGACCTCTGGCCCCCAACATCAAAGAGCCTACGGCACAGGAGAGGACCATCAGTGCCTGTTCTTTCTTAGTTACAAGGAAACTTTAGCATTCTTGGAATTTCATAGAATCATAGAATGGACCTTAAGATCATCTAGTTCCAACCCTCTGCCATGGGCAGGGACACCTTCCACTAGACCAGGTTGCTCCAATCCCTGTCCAACTTGGCCTTGAACACTGCCAGGGATGGAGCGTACTGTCCCTGGATGGCTCCAAACACAAAGCAACAGGTCTTTCACCACTGGCTTGGTATCCAAGGAAGACCAGGAGGAGCAGTTACAGCAAAGGATGTGAGGATCTGTGGGAGAACCTCAGCAGTGTGCTATGTCCCAAATGGTCTGCAGAGGTGGAGACTGCATGCTCTTGAGCTTTATATGCTCTGAATACTGTTTGTGAGTGGCTTTCTGCCTTTATACCCTCTTCTCTCTACTGGTTGGCATCATGAAGGTCAATACAAAGCATTAACCACATGTGACTGACCCACTTTAGAGAAAAGATTTGGCCAAATATTTTTACGAGGCTTGATCAGACTTGAGTGGGTCAATCTTGTCTTATATCTCCCAACAAAGAGATGCCATTTGGGTTAGAAGAAGCTACCATGAGCTCCCATCTTAAAGGCAGTGATTTTCAAGACAGTATCATAGTGTTGACCCTCCAAAACACTGTGCCTTCTGCAGTGGGAGCCATCCATGCATTAACCAGCAGTTTAACAACTTCTCCTTTGGGAACCATAGGGAAACTCTGTGACAAATAGATGCACTGAAAATTTACTGTGCAATTTTAGACTAACCTGAAGTGGAGGTTTTTAAATGTGAAGTGGGTTTCTACAATGCCAGTTGTTTTGACCCTGGTTCGGAGTATATCCTGCTCTGTGGGCTGGTAGTCTGCAGCTCCGATTCGATCTAAGCTGTCTAGGTAACTAAGAGAAAAAGTGAAAAGAAAACAGATAAGAATAAGACACATTAATCTTTGTTAATCTCAGATGAATACTTCTGCTTCCTATTAATCTTTTTCATTCTCATTTTTCATGGCTTAATGTATTGTAGTAAATCCTATTCTTACGAAAAACAAACCCCACTAACCTATGCATAAAATCCATTAGTGAACTGAAAGCAGGAAATTAAGTGTGCATGTGTTGTGAGCCCTGATTGCAATCTATGAAAATACACAGCTGTAATATTACTTGTTATTTTTATTCCCTGATGGATGAAGGTCCCAATCTGTCCATTGTGCTGGATTCTGTACACATACGCTTTTCTGCAAGGGTTTATTCAAATAAGAGGTTGGAGCATATAGGTCTCGCTCCCAGAACAGACAGGTTGAGTTACCTTTGGGAGATGCCTGTCTCTCTGCTGGGAAGGAAGGGAGACTTGGCAGCTTGCTTCGAGGAGGTGCCTTGCTTTCAGTCAGCTCAGATGAAGGGAGATGAATCTGCCTGAGTGAGTCACTGCTTCAGTTTGAAACCCAGAATAGGGCTGGGACTGCAGGAGATGCAGCACTTGGACAAAATCCAGGAGCCTGATTAGATGCTAGTAATCTGGGAGTATAAATTGTTTTTTTGGGGGGAACTAGAGGGGAGATTTAGCTTTCTAACACACTTGGATATTTTTAAAAATTTACCCTTATTCTGCTCTAGGTTTAAAATCTATGAACATTGGAAATGCCTCCATACACTGAAACTTTGGGTAGAAAGTCCTGTCTTTCAGCATGAAATGCTTTTGTAGAGGAACCCAACAGCTGTGCACGTATGACCACAATCCAATTTTTTATCCCCATTCAAGACAATTTTTCAAAACAACTCAGCCTAGATAAATATAATTTATAAAGAAAAGAGGAATTCGGATTACAATTTAATATGAATTATAAACACAAAGCTGCACCACACAGTAAAGTCTTTCTCATCACCATCGAGCTGCACACAGACACTCCAGTTCCTCTTAGAGGGGGTTTGATGTGCATTACAGGGCCTAAATGCCTACCTCTAGCCCCAGGAGCATAAATCTAATGCACATGAGAGGTTTTCAACATACTGTGAACATAATAAAGCAGGTCTGTGCATGAGCAGTGGTCTTGCCCTTTGATCTCTGTGCTCCTGTCAGTGTGTACATCACCCAAAGGGACAACAGGACAGGAGGTGACACACTGAGGTGTATTTTTAACACAGTGTGGCTCTAGTCCTGATGAGTTAGTTACCAAATCACACCAACATGGTAGCAAGCACACTTCCCCCTGTTCCTTGCCAAACCTTGGCCTGAAGGTGATGACCTGTTTTGCTACTGGAGATGCTTTCCCTGGTGCATCAGAAATCAGGAAAAATCTTCCCATTTGTGTCCTGGAGGGAGTGCTCTGAGCCAGGGCTCTGGAGCTGGATGCTTGGTGTGCTGGGGCTGTGCAATCTTCTACTCAAGAAAATTCATTGCCACTGGCTTTCATGCCTACCCTGCTAGCCAAGAAACACAGGCAACCAAACTCTATGCTAAGGTGAAAATCAAACTTGACCCTGCTCCCATCATGTATTTTGGCTGCCCATCACATTTATCATTAATTTTTGCTAAAGAATTGCAAGAATCACATCACCCAGAGAAAAGTATTTAAGCTAAATGGGCTTATTTTTGTTTCAAGCATTTAAAGCCATTGTGGTTTTGTGACAGATGCTCCTTCAATAGCCATATGATGGGCCCTGGATGGATGGATGAATGTGGCTTCATTTGAAATCGGATCCTCCACTGTGATGCTGAAGCCATGATCACTCATCTATTCATAACTGGTGTCAACTCCTGTTATTTAAGAGGCAACTGTATTTCTTCACGTCCCTGCAGACCAAGGCAGATCTGCAGTGCTGTTATTCAAAGACCCAGGCTCTCTGTCCTCATTTTCTCCATCTTCATTTTCTGCATTTTCCTATCATTCAGCTCTCTTCAATCTAACATTCCCTATTAATTATTCTTGCCTTTGAGATCCTCCTTTAATGCTGGGAGTGCAGCAAATGAAGAAAACAACTGCAAACTGGTCAAAGGATTTGGCACCACAACAGCACAGTGATAGAGGAGTTTGTTACTGGAATTGCTGCCTTCAACCTGCGATGATGTGCTTGTGAACAGCAGCATCCTTTGAACCCCAGGCCATGTGCTAGGATATCAGGGGATTTTCACTCTCATGGCATGCACAGCCTACAGCTCTTCCACGTGGCATTCCCTTTGGCTGCCTAACAACAAATCAGCTGCATACAGCCTGGCTCTGAGGCTTGGAAAGCCTCACCTCCCTTTGTGTCCTTGTCCATGGAGGTGATGCCTGGCTCCACCTGAGTTACTCTGGGAGATCAGAGGTTTGGGGGAACTGATGCAGCCTGCCAGCCTCTCAATGGGGCAGGATGATAGTGATAGAGGGAAGATAGCTAAGAAGGATCCATCCCATCCACCCTCTCCTCCCTGGCAGCACCCAGCTTCCAGACTCAGATGGGATATCTCCATAGGAACCTTGGCTGGGGAACCTCTAACATCTATCTGTGTAAGGGCACTGCTTCCCAGTGCTTAACGTGTGCAGCGACAGAGGAATACTCAGTATCCCCAATACTGTCCAGGCTTCAGGTGAGATAAGCTATGCGAATCCAGTGCTTCGGAATCACTCCCATGCCAATGCCTCCAGCCCAGCTGCTGGGCACCCCAGCTCCAACACCTTTTCTGTTAACTCTTTTATCTCTTTCCTCATGTCTAGTCTTTTCCTCATGTCTAGTCTTCTCCACCATTCTCCATGTATTTCTCAATGACTTATATTCTTTCAGTTGCCTAGGTCTGCTTTTTGTCTGTTCATGGTAGTCTCAATGAGGGTCAACCATCCATTTCTATAAAGGTATACAACATTTTCAGTGCTGTTTTTGAGGCTGCATTTCAAAACTGTTTACTCCTCTGGCTGCTCTCCCTGGAATTTCTACCATCTCAGGCTGCAGCAGATAATTTTTCTTCCTGCAGCTGAGCTGGACCCAATCAGTGCATGCTCCCTATGAAGCTCAGCTGGAGGAGTGTGCCATAGCATGGCTGCCATGCTAACATCCAGATGAGGGAATGGGAAGCTCTGGTAGGCTGCTGTTTGGATGCTGGGCTGATTTTAGCTGCTGCTTGTTCTCCTTGGTTCCTTCTGGAGGTATCTCCAAGGCCTCATCAGAGAGCTGGTGCTTCCTGCCCATGCTGCTCGGAAGGACCTGCTGGTCTGCTGGGTGTAAGCTTGAGCTGGTGGAGGACAGGATGTGCTGGGGGTACCACCTCTTTGGGAACAGGGAAACCCAAGTGTGGACAAATTGCTACATGTGGTGTTGAATGACAGCATTCCTTTTGAACCACAAATCTAACAGCTAAATTGTTGCTGGAGATAATTAGTTGTCACAGTCAACAGGCTCCATGATGCATAATCCCCTCAGGAAGTGGTATCTGTTTAATCAGCAGAAATAAGAGCACTTTGTAGTCCATGGAGTGAGCACTCAGCTCTCTCCCTGATGTGTCATCTTCATTGCACAGTGGTGACATCAGAGCTCCTTCCACTTCCCAGCTCTGGGGTTTGTCCACTGGAGTGGAGGCATATCTGAAATGACACATCAGCTCTTATTTGCAGCCTGCCTTGCCCAGGGCTTGCAGGAGTTAAAAGAAGCTGAAGAAAGGCTAGAAGAGGTTTTTGAGTACATGAATAAACCTCTGGCATTTATACTCCTGAGCCAAGCAGCTCCATTACTACTTATGTCTTTTATCTTAAATGTTTTGTTTTGAAGCAGATCGCAGGTTTGAGTCACTCAGTTTATCAGTCTCAGGGAGGTGAAGCCAAACTATATTAGGCTGCTAAAGCAAAAATGCACAAGAAATGGCATTTCCCAAAACCAAGGAGAGGAGATCATCAAACTGAGGCCATGGAACGCAGATGCTCTGTAAGGACTAGCTGGTACTGAGTATTTTCACACAGTAATATTGAAAATAGGGAGTAAATGTAGTTTCTTGTGCCTTCATTTGCATGTGGTAGCAGCACTGTTGATGCCAGAGACATTGTGTGGAGAAAGGGCTGCTGTCTGAGTTATCCCATGGGAACAGACTGGCAGCAGCAGCCTACATGCAGTGTGTGGAGGAGGACCTCTCCCCAGGCACTCTGCTACCATGGGAACCTTCTCCCAGGATTGTACTGCCTATGGCAAAGGCACTGCCAGCTGCTTTCTTGGATGAAGAAGTGCAGCTGAGGCTGCAGGCTGTGGTCAAAGCTGGATACATGTGGCAAAGCTCACACAGATGCACATTCACGTCTATTGAGGTTAATGGCAATCAAATGGTTAAACAATGGTTGGGCTTTTCTTGCCTCAGAGGTGACACAATGGCAGTGTTTTTGCAGGCAGCATCCAGCTTGCACTGCGCACACCCGAGGTGCTCACATCTTCAGCACTCCACAAGCCAAGGTGCAGCAGTGGCCACAGCCTATGTCTTGGTCTGAGGCAGGCAACGGAGTGGGAACTTCAGGGAACTTCAGGATAGCAAGCCAAGAGACAGCAGCATCTTCCCAGCTGCTCCTCTGTCCTGCTGGTCCTGGCCTCTGTCCACATCCCCTCTGTGAAGGAAAGGCCATGGGGATACTTGGATGGATAAGGACCTGCTGAGGAAAATTTGAAGGAAAAAAGAGGCTTATAAAAGGTGGAAGCAAGGTCAGGCGGCCTGGGAAGAATACAGGGATGTTGTCCGGGAAGCTAGGGACCAGGTTAGGAAAGCTAAGGCCCACTTAGAATTAAACTTGGCTAGGGATGTTAAGGATAACAGGAAGGGATTTTATAGGTACATTGCCAATAAAAGACAGGTTAGGGACACCGTGGGCCCTCTCCAGAAGTTATCAGGAGAACTGGCTACCCCGGATTTGGAGAAGGCTGAGGTTGTTAATGACTTCTTTGCCTCAGTCTTTACCGGCAAATGCTCTGACCACACCACCCAAGTCTTGGAAGGCAGACGCAGGGACAGTGAGAATGAAGACCCTGGGCCCAATGTAGGAGAGGATCTTGTCCGGGACCATCTTAGGAACCTGAATGTATACAAGTCCATGGGACCGGATGAAATCCATCCACGGGTCCTGAAGGAGCTGGCAAATGAAGTTGCTAAGCCACTGTCCATCATATTTGCAAAATCATGGCAGTCAGGTGAAGTTCCCGATGACTGGAAAAAGGGAAATATAACCCCCATTTTTAAGAAGGGAAAAATGGATGAGCCAGGGAATTACAGACCAGTCAGTCTCACCTCTGTGCCTGGCAAAATCTTGGAGCGGATTCTCCTGGAAGGCATGCTGAGGCACATGAAAACCAACAAGGTGCTTGGTGACAGCCAGCATGGCTTCACTAAGGGGAAATCCTGCCTGACCAATCTGGTGGCCTTCTATGAAGGGGCTACGGAACTGATGGACAGGGGCAGAGCAGTTGATGTCATCTACCTGGACTTGTGTAAAGCCTTTGACACTGTCTCACATGACATCCTTCTCTCTAAGTTGGAGAGATATCAATTTGATAGGTGGACCACTCGGTGGATAAAGAACTGGCTGGATGGCTGCACGCAAAGAGTAGTGCTCAGTGGCTCAGTGTCCAGCTGGAGACCAGTAACGAGTGGTGTCCCCCAGGGATCGGTGTTGGGACTGGTCTTGTTCAACATCTTTGTGGGTGACATGGACAGTGGGATTGAGTGTGCCCTCAGCAAGTTTGCCGATGACACCAGGCTGTGTGGTTCGGTTGATACATTGGAGGGAAGGAATGCCATCCAGAGGGACCTTGACACGCTTGTGAGGTGGGCTGATGCCAACCTAATGAAGTTTAACCATGCCAAGTGCAAGGTCCTCCACCTGGGTCGGAGCACAGCTACAGGTTGGGCGGGCAGGAGATTCAGGGCAGCCCTGTGGAGAAGGACCTGGGGGTGTGGGTTGATGAAAAAATGAACATGAGCCGGCAGTGTGCGCTTGCAGCCCAGAAGGCCAACCGTATCCTGGGCTGCATCAAAAGGAGCGTGACCAGCAGGTCGAGGGAGGTGATCCTGCCCCTCTACTCTGCCCTCGTGAGACCTCACTTGGAGTATTGTGTACAGTTCTGGTGTCCTCAACATAAAAAGGACATGGAACTGTTAGAACAAGTCCAGAGGAGGGCCACGAGGATGATCAGGGGACTGGAGCAACTCCCGTATGAAGATAGGCTGAGAAAATTGGGGCTGTTCAGCCTGGAGAAGAGAAGGCTGCGTGGAGACCTCATAGCAGCCTTCCAGTATCTGAAGGGGGCCTATAGGGATGCTGGGGAGGGACGCTTCATTAGGGACTGTAGTGAGAGGACAAGGGGTAATGGGTTTAAACTTAAACAGGGGAAGTTTAGATTGGATCTGAGGAAGAAATTCTTTACTGTAGGGGTGGTGAGGCCCTGGAATGGGTTGCCCAGGGAAGTTGTGAATGCTTCATCCCTGGCGGCATTCAAGGTGGGGTTGGACATAGCCTTGGATGGCATGGTTTAGTGTGAGGTGTCCCTGCCCATGGCAGGGGGGTTGGAACTCGATGATCTTGAGGTCCTTTCCAACCCTAACTATTCTATGATTCTATGATTCTATACCCCGGCCTTGTTTTATTGGCTTTCGTTGCATCTGGGTTATTTTTTACTCCATGTAAGAGATGCTCAAGGGTCAGCTCCAACATCATGTCCTGGCAAATGATGAATTTTTAATCAAGGTTGTCACAAGCAGGATCCACCTCATCTAACTCTAGATGCTTATGTAAAGATATCTCCTTCCTAGTTCATGGATGGAAGGCTATCTGCATCTGAACTTAGCTTGTACCTTAGTTTCTTTCTTCCTTTCACCAGTGAACACACAGCTCAATGTATATTTAGCATTAAAACCATTTAACATTTAGTGACTGTAGGGTAAGGATTCAGAGGATAACCACTGGGGGGGATTGTCAGTAGTGACTCTAAAACAGCATACTAAACTCTCATAGTATCTTTTACCAGAAGAGAAAACCCATGTGGATGCTGCTTCCCAAATGTGTGCTATAGCTTGATATGGCTACCCAGAGGACGTGGCACCATATTGTTTTTCCTGCAGATGCCATGCCCAGCTCTATCTGCTGTATTATTTTAGGGGAAAGGGAAAAATAAAACACAGCCCACTCTTAGAACCCATCACTCATCCAGCACGCACAGTGGTGATGCAACACATGTTTTAAATAATCACCAGTTATAAAAGGCTTGAAAAGCAGCCAGGCATTACGTCCCTTCAGAAATCAGTCCTCCCTAAGGGTGAGGAGCATGGAGT